>JAQPPZ010002200.1:1482500-2683624 GCA_028583015.1 Wollemia nobilis
GGAAGTTGTTTTCTTGTGCCTATTACCCAACCTAGCGGTCTCCTCCTTTCACCTTTATTTCCTACTATAACAAGGGGATCCTAAATATTTTCTTGTTCCTAAGGAGCATTAAAATATTTGGACCTCATTGTCTTCTAATCATTTTAAGTATGCTAATGTAGGCCATGAGTAATTTCACTCTATCCTCCTCTTATCTCGATTCCTAGAAGTGTGTTTAATTGGTTGTGTTCATTAGTCATAAGTATGTTCAATTTCCACTTATCATATTAAAAAATGGGGGTTCTAATTATTTGGTGCATTGCCCCAATAGCTTAGGTTTTTATTTTCTATAAAGCATTTTATTTTTTATTTTTTACTTTCATTGCAATTCTTTTGCCAGCCTCAACTCATGGAGGTCCACTATGCATTCAGGGTTAGTTTTCAATAAGGATTTGACCTTGATTAATTACCCTAGAGGTTTCCCCATAGGTGGTCCCCCATCCATGGTGCTTCCTACTATTTTGCTTTATGTGAGGTGTAGGAAGATTCATCTTGTCAAGGCCCCGAACCTAGTTTGGTGGGTGCATTCTAAGACAACAATAGTAATTTCATTTTTACATACAAGTTTACCCATCTATGAGTATATTTATGACATTACAAGATCTTGCAATATCTAATTGGTGAGTCATGAGAGATGATGATGCATAAATAAGAACTTTGAGATATTCAAGTAGCATCCAACATTTTATATATTTTTTAGTGAAAATAAACCCACTAAATATTAGATAGAACCAACACTAGTTAAGCTAGTTGAGAGTAACCTATGAAGGTGTGACAATAGATATCAAGACTATTTCTCAATTTTGGGCATTGGTTCCCAAGAAAAAAGGCTTGAAAACACATCTATATAGGGATTTTGGGCTCTTGAAGTATTTAAACAGTTTATACTAGTTTATTTGCCATTACTTATGAATTTTTTGTTCATATCCATGTGAATACATTATTAGAATGACAATCACATAAATTTGGGCAAACATGTTAACAAAAAGGCAATCACATCATAAAAATTATGATCTAGTAAAATAATGGGCAATTCCACATTTCCCCAAAATCCAAGGGGTGAAGGCATACCACATATGGGGATTTACCACAAAAACAACATTTATTCTAATAATATGGAAAACTATCTAATAAAGTGACATAACCAATGCAAAAGTCATAGATTAGCAAAAATAGTGGCATTGAAGCAAAAAAAATTTGTTTTTAGTTTTTTAGATGCTTTGTATGAATAGTGGAACAATATATAGGGTGACCTACTTATAGGATGGGGTAAAAGTCAAAGTTGACCTTAAGGATATGAAAAATGATATGGCATATAGGTTGAGATAACAATTTCCACTTGAGATAGTGATCCTAGAGAGAGAGAGACTAAATGGTTTCATGACTAGGCCATTGGGTTGACTAACACTAACCATGATATTCTATCACATATTATTTTAAAATGTGTAGTTGAATCTATTTACAATTGACCAAATAGGGTCCTTTTCAATAGGCCATTAGAGTGTTGATGTAAAAAAATTACGGTCCCTTCTTTTACCCATTTTGAAACTATTTTTGAAACTTGCAATGGTTTATTAATATAATATATGGACCATAATGTTAATATAATGAACACTTGTTTATTTTTTAATGCTCAATCTAATGTATCATTTTTTTCATTATTTTAGCATTAAATAGAATCTAGAGTACTATTTATGATATTTGGCTATCTTTGTTGACTCTAGTGTATGAAGCTAATATTCTGAGGTAAGATAATTGTGTCCCTATTCTATTTTGTATGATCCTCACCATAAAAAAATGGGTCATTAAAGGTACTTAAGGATGCTTTCTATGGGAACTATCTAGGTTATAATAACTTAATCCCTATATAGCAAGTTAGAAGCATGGGTGTATCAATATTTCACAGTAACGATAATGCATCACCTTGTACCCCAATCCATATGGTATAAAAAATGATCAAATGCTCTTATCTAAGCAACCAACGAATGATTGGAGCAATATAAAAACTAAGCTGACAGTGACCAACTATAGTTATCATAATCATTTGACTAAGGTTAAAGTTGTAATTATCGCCAGACTGGGTGTTGCTTATCCATTCGTTTGAATAAGATACAATAAAATTAGTATTATATCTCCATTTAGACCTTTCCTATATTGTTATATCTAACATTTTTAACCATCTAGTTAAAGTGCATTTGTGATGGAATCCCGATAGGCTCTAAGGACCATGCATAATAGGTAAATTTGGTGATTTAGAACTATACCATCAAAGTGTAGTTTTATTTTTAATTTTTTGTAAAATAAAAATTTTGTGAATGTTATTTTCTAATAAGAACATCATGGATACCCAAAAATATCCTATTAATAAAAATATATTATAGGTATTATCATATTATTGTAAAAAGTATTATGAGGGAAATTTCATATAACCAATTATTCTATAAATACCACCCCGAATAATATGGAAGAGGATTCACTTTTCAGGCAATAATTATTCAAAGGACATACATGGGGTTTGATTGAGTTTTAAATCATAACAATTTTATAATGATACCATTATTCTCTTCATAATAAAATTTTCTCTCCATTTTTATTAGTTGATCAATCCTTTATAAGGTAATTAAAGGGATCAACCCTATATACCACAAGGGTAACAATCTACTCTTGGAGACATTGTCGTCAATTTGATTCGTCCTCAATTGTTTAGATGTGTGTATACTCATTTCTAGCTACATCAACTTAGTTTGGGCTATGCAATCTATTCTACAACTATTTTTCCTTATTATAACTTTTAGGATGATTTATTAGAAGATACGATGTATTTTTTTTGCATAGTAATTTTGCATAGGAGGTCCCCGATTACAACTTGGTCACATTGATCTATTTGAAACAAACACCAATGCCAACAATAAGGTTGTGGTTTGTTCTTTTTCTAGTTTAGAGGGCTTGTTTGTAATCTATACAACTCATGCTAGAAAGGGTTATACTAGTATGGTAATCTTTATTGCTCTATGCATAAAGAAAGCTATGGACTAGCCTTTAGGAGGGAGATTAGCTAGAAAGCTATGGACTAGCATTTAGTAGGGAGATTAGCTACTCTAGTCCTTGATAATTGTGAGGTTTAAGTATAGTTATTTCAATATATTTCTTAGTTTTATATATAGGGTGCACCCACATAGAAGAGTACATAGCATAACACATGGTAGAGTTTACATTATTTTATCTCAATTCAGACATATTATCTACATATATAGTCTATGTGTATTTAAAGCTTTAAACCTTATATTTGATAGATATATAAACTACTTATCATTTTTGGAGTCATTAGTAAGGAAGGTTTCAAGTAGTAATTGTTAAAAGAGACTAAATTTTAAAAGCTAAAAATGTAGGACAGAAAACCACCATAGTTTCCTTTCATGATAGAGTTTTGGAGAAGTTGACATCATATGAATTATTATAGAGATAGTAAGGATATTATTATAAAAACCCCTAAGAATAATGAAGATAAGGTAGGGCAACTAAGTAAATATGGAGGTAGGAAGAAGGACCTTAAAGCTTCCTAGGGTGCAAGGGCCATTGTTACCAAAACCAAAGCAAGAAGAATCACAAGCATACAATAGGATATATCAATAACCATTACAACGAACCTAAATATTATCATAGTAATTATCTCTTAAACTAACAAAGCTAAGAACATAATAGAACTTGTTCCTACTTCAGGTTGTAGAGAAGAGGTAATTGGAGTTGCTAAAATCCATATAGAAGGATCTATTTTATCCATTTTTGAGGTGGAAGGGAATATCTTTCAACCTCCTATATAATTTGATATAGAAATAAAAGAAGAGTAGAATAGTGAAACTACTCAATTTTCCTTATGAGATGGTTTCATTTTAAGAATAATAAATATGGTAACTTTTGAACCGTGGAATTATCCCAACTTCTTCTTTAGATTAGCATCCCAATTCTAGTTTCAACAAAAATGAAAGGGATTTCCAATGTATTTTTCCAACCTCTAAATTTAGGTCAGTTTACCATTGTTCCTTGCAGAATATTCCTACACTGACCTACACTAACTTGCATTGAAAGTAAAATATAGAAAGTAAAATACATAAAAGTTTAAGGGTATGAGTTATTCAAAGAAAATACGAGTTTAAAATATAGTGACAAAAGTGTGATTAATCACACATGAGAAGTAATCACACATGAGAAGGCAGATAACATCAAAGTTTATCCATTCAATAGGTTATAAAATTGATAAGTGTATGACAATATGGAAAACTAGGAGGGTAGTGCCACTAATGGAATGCATAAAGATATGTCAAATTATTACAATCTTGTAGGGTTAAAGCATAATATGGGTTACATATAGTGTAGCTTTGAATTATCATGGCCAAATATGAATACAATGAGGATCCAAGGACCTTATTTATAATAAATATTTACCTCTAAGTTACCTGGGGTGAGAAATAATTACTCCTAGTAAAAGTAAATATTTGGGAACATCTTTAGCAAAATGGTATAGCACCGAATGTTACATCCCTCTAATAGGCTTAGAAGGCTTCCAAAATGACTTAATGCACCACTACATGCCAAAATATAACTTTATCAAATATTTACCCTAGGATCCATGCATTCAAATTTATCCCTATGACCATCTGAGTGAATCCCTTTCTTTTACAAGTAGATCAACATCTTTCCTACGTGAATCACTCCTTGGAGTCAATCAATCACTTTTGCTAGTAGATCGCTCTCTAGATCGAATCAACCTCTTTTGCAAATGAATTGGTACTTATGCCCCACATAGGTAAATTTTGGGGGATTTTATAAGATGTATGTCATATTATTTCTCTATTGTATGCTCCTTCAAAATTTACAAATCCTAAGATAGTGCCAAGGTATTACATTATTTATGACTTAATTGGGTACCAATCTCGATTAGTGTTAGATCCTAGATACTTTCTTTATCCTTGGACATAACTCTACAAATTGGGACATTTGTGATAAAATTATCAAATTTTGGTTCTCTTTATTCAATATTTTGTGGCAATAATCCCAACATTTTTTGTCATTCTACGTCGCTTAATAATTGGACTAAAGCAAGGTCTTTCACTTCTTGTATTAGATCTTCAAAATAATATTTTGATAGTTCCACCTATTTTAAAACTAGCTCTTGCAAGTTGGCATAAAATATATGCCCAAAATCATGGCTTTGAAGAGGGGCAATTCAACACACTACACATTATTATGTATGACATAAAAATACTCTTGTGATTAGACCATAAGCACCATAGCCTTCATAGATGAGGCTCCATTACCATATAATATGACACAACTTTGACCAAAGATTGAAATAGAGATTAAATGCATATCTATGACATATTGACATCCCTTACATACATTAAATTAAGGTATAAGGATGTTAATGACTCACTGGTACATTACAGTAAGCTAATACCTCCCAAGATACATATGCCAAATGTTAGAAATAACAATAACTATTTTTTATTTATTAAAATCTTAACGCTCTAAGCACACATAATACTTAGATCTTTATCTAGTGCATGTATAACTTATATCATATACTAATTTGCTATAGAATATTAGGAGATAACATTTCAAAAGTAAACAAAATTATTGCACTTTATTAAAATGCTTAACACACTTTTGACTCACTATACACAAATCAAGGTTTTGCACTATGAGTGTAGAATTTAAGGGATGAGAATTAAATATTTGAACCAACAAAAAAACAACAAAAATTTTATGGGAAAGGCACAAGTTTATGTGCTTTTGTTGTCAATTTTAGCACATCCTACACACAAGATATTTATAGAGGAATTGCTTGATTAGGAAAAAAATTGGTTTTCTTTTATGATTGTAATTATGTATAATCAATGCAACAATTCTAAGATTATGTTTTACATTCTTTAATGAAGATGGATCTTTGAAGATAAATCTTTAATTTGTTATTGGAATGATTGTAAACTTAAACAAACTTTCTAAAGACTATTTAACTTATTTTAATCGTTTAAGTATTCTTGTGTTTTCAGGTTATTTTAATAACTTAAATGATTTAATGTTTTTTTTTTTATAATTTTTATACAAGCATATGAAAACAAAGAAGTATCATCAATAAAAGTCTCTTTACAAAAACTTTTATAAGTAAAAATCCCATGTAAATTTTACTCACTAACAAATAAAAAATATTATCAACTGGCCTAAAAGTGAAAGTAAAATATATAAATTTACCATAAATTGTGTTAAATATATATAACACAATGGAGATATTATTTTCGTAACCATTTCACACCTTAAAACTAAACATAAAAAGGAAGAAAAAAACCTAAAAACTAAATATAAAAATGATGATGATGATGATGATGAGGAGGAGGAGTAAGTTAAGAGAATCACATCTTGTAAGTAAGCCAAACAAGCAAGAGAAGGGTTCAAAAAGTTTATTTTTATTTTAAAATTTTATTTTTCATTTTTATAAAGGCATTTAAAATAAAAATTTATAATTTTATTAATATTATTTATTTAAATTTAATAAAAAAAAATACATAACTTTTTTAGATTGTACTTTCATACTAGTTTTTTATATTTTTAATAAGATCAAATTCAAAAAAAATTTAAAAAAATGATAATAAAAAAATTCAGACCAAAAAATTCAAAAATTAAATTTATCAAAATTACTTTTAGTAATACTTCAAACTAATAGAGCTGGTATTTTAACAGATTTCTGCCATTTTAACATCTCTAACCCCACGCCACAATTGCAACAAGTAAAGGTCTTTTTAGCGTGGAATGCAATGTAGGAAGATATCCAGTCTGTACAAACCACACACGAAGTTAAAAGGTCAGTTAAATAACACGATTTGTCGACACCAAATCTAAGGCGAATCCGTGTTGTGATAGAAATAATAACTACAGTATCTCCTCCGTGCGAGCACAACGTCCATACGCCTGAAAACTTGACGAGTTCAGCCTGACATTTGTCACGTGTCATGGGTTAATAAGTTACCACACATCTTTTCTGATATATGTGTGAATATAAAACGGGGATGAAATGAAATGAAAGATTTTAATTAGTCTGGGAGACCCAAATATGGTTTATGGGATTTTAAATATGGAAGTACAATTACTCAAATCATATTATATGATCTTTAATATCTTTGAGAAGGTTGTTCTGGCTTATTTGTGTTAGCAATTCTCTAACTTTTTTTATTTTACTGTCTTCAAATAAATCTGTTATAAACTTGTTCCCAAGTGTTCATTTGTATTTGTCATTTGTCATGGATATCTGAAAAACTTGGGCATTTATAAATGAAGTGTTCATTTGTCTCTACTGCCCTGTGCTGCATAGAGTACATATCTTTTCTTCCCATTCCCTGTTTCACATCTAAACCTATGAAAACTAGTCATTATTTAAGCAATGAGTATTTTTTCCTTCCACTTAATTTCAACGCCTATATACACTCTTTCCTTATGATCATATGTTGAATTACAATATTACTTGTATTTTTTCATATTCCAATTCTGAACTTTTTATTCACATGAAGTCTTTGTTGAGTTACAAATTACTTAAAACCCTCACTATATTGTTGACATTGCGGTGACAGCTCATTCGTCTCTATGCTTTTTGTGATCGGCCACCAAAAGAAGACGGAATGTAAGCACGCTTAATATAAATTGGAGCCAGCTTGACGAAGATTTTATATTTTATTTTTTAAGGCATATATTATTTAAGATGGAACACGTGTTACATGTTATATTTGAACATGCACCTTCGGTACACTCGAGTAGGTAGTGCCTTTGTACCATGTTTATTTAATTTAGCTTACACAATTGTTCTCGTTAAATTCTCTTAAAGAAAGAAAGATTGATTTTAATTACGTCCGCGAGACCCAAATATGGTCTATGGGACCTCAAATATGGAAATACAATTACTCAAATCATATCATATGATCTTTAATATCTTTGAGAAGGTTGTTCCTTCTCCTCCTGATTTGTGCTAGCAATTCTTCAGCTTTTTTTATTTTCCTATCTTCAAATAAATCTGTAATAAACTCGTTCCCAAGTGTTTCTTTGTATTTGTCACGGATATTTGAAAAACTCGGGCATTTATAGATGAAGTGTTCCTCTGTCTCTCTGCCCCTGTCTTGCATAGAGTACATATTCTTTCTTCCCATTGTTCTTTGGGTGTTGTCCATCTCCCTGTTTCACATCTAAGCCTATGAGAGCTAGTCCTTATCTCGAGCAATGAGTATTTTTTCCTTCCACTTGATTTCAGCGCCTATATACGCTTTTTTCCTTGTGGTCATACGTTGGGTTAAAATTTGCAATATAATATTGTCTTTTCTTGCTTGCATTTTTCCACATTCCACTTCTGAACTTTTCATTCACATAATTTTTAATGTCTTTGTTGACATTTGGGCATTCATTTATGTTGATTTCCCAACGTTTCATCCATTTTTTATTTTGTTTCATCCACGTATTCTTTCGCCTATGTAACTCTTCGTCCCCTAATCGCTCTAGGCCATCTATCATTTGTCATGTTTTCTGTTTTTTTCAAGTAACATAACGGCTTGGTCATAGCAATTGCTTCTAAAGGGAACATTCCAGTTTCAGCTAGAATAATTTCATAAGGGGTTGTGGCCTTAATTTTGAGAAAGTTTGTGATTAGATATTTTTGAATCCTTTCTATTTGCCTCCATTTTGCATTTGTTGTGCCACTAGCCCACACCTCGCAACCATACAACGGAACCGGTGTAACAAGTAGGCCAAATAAGACCTTGGTGGTCTTCCAGTCCCACAACTCGGCATTCCTACACCTCTTTTGAAGTGCATATAGTGCTCTCCGACCACTTTGAGTTCTTTTCATCCTACATGTATTCCAATTAAGTTTGTCATGAAAGTCTATGCCTGGGTATTTGTATTCTACTACTACATCAAGCGGTTCTCCTACAAACTAAAATTTGAGTTGTTGCTTCTTCTTTTTGCTGAAAAAATCATAATTTTTGTTTTGCTCGTGTTCACCTGCATCTCAACTTCTTTACAAAAGAGTTCTAGAGCTTGAAGGTGATCTTCTAGATCTTTGGCTGTTTTGGCAACAAGAATTACATCATCTGCATACATGAGGAGTTTTACCACATATTTGGCTAAATGCACACCCTCTCCCCCAAATTTGTTTATCCATTCTTCTAACTTGTCAATGTATAGCCCAAATAAGGTTGGAGATAGAGGGCAACCTTGTTTGACACCTATGTCACTACCAAAACATTCGAGATAACCCTTTACGTGTTTCGATTCTAGCTTTTACATGCTCATATAGTCCGTGAACTCGCTGCCTCGTAGTGAATTGGAACCTCTAGCTCTTCCATTCTGCTCCATAATTTTTTCTTAAGCACTGTGTCAAATGCCTTTTTTAAGTCTACAAAATAGCAAAAAGCCTCCTCTTTTTGTCCCATATTTTTTCCACTATGTGTCTGAGCGTGATACAATGATCAATAGTTGAGTGTTTGGGCCTAAAACCCGCTTGCCCCTTTGCTCTCTTTCCCTTTTCTTCGTCCATATGTTGATCCTACACTCTATCATACTCCCAAACAACTTTGCAAAGAGAGGGTTGATCATGATAGTTCGATAGTTTGAGGGATTATTTACATCTCCACTTTTAAACAAAGGAATGGTCAAGCTAGTTGTCCACTCGGTAGGGAAGCCATTTTGTATGACCTCATTGAAAATTTTTTTGATTTGCGGTGCCAAGATATCTACCCCCCATTTTATATGCTTGCTTGAAGATTGTCTCGTGTCACGGGCTTTTCCAGCTTGCTAACTTTTTTATCCCTTGAATAATGTCTTCAATTGTGAAAAGTTCTTTCTTGACAATGATAGTAGGGGGTGTCTCCCACTTGGTTACTACGCCGATACGAGTTGTTTTGAATACTCTAACCACTGATTAACTGTTATGTTATTTTCAGTTTGCATCCTTTTCATGCTTAGTTCCTTCCAAAATTTCTTTGGTTCATGCTTCCCTAAATAAATCAATTCTTCCCTCCTTGTTTTAGTGTATTCTTCTTTTTTTGCCCTTACCAGTTTCTCTTATGCTTTTTTGTTTGCTCTTGTTTTACCTGTTGGTTCCTTTAGTAATCTTCGCATTTTTTTGCAATCTTCATCGAACCATGGGTTAGTTGGGAAGCTATTCCTTTCTTTCTTTTTAGGTTTAGCTCTCTTGCATTTGTTTAGAGCTTCTTGAATAACTTGCATTAACC
Organism: Wollemia nobilis; assembly: GCA_028583015.1. Lineage (NCBI taxonomy): Eukaryota > Viridiplantae > Streptophyta > Pinopsida > Araucariales > Araucariaceae > Wollemia > Wollemia nobilis. The sequence goes on from JAQPPZ010002200.1 coordinate 1,492,808, forward strand.
ATTCACTCTTACTCGTAATCTCTACTACTGTGATGTAGTTCTTCCCTTTCCTGTAGCTTATTATTTAATACTGCTCTAAAATTTTGCCGATTTTCATCTGTTAAGAGAATGTTTCCCTTGTGAACAGGCCAAGCAAAATGACTGCCTCTAATCATCTCCCAGACTTTCCAAAGACTTCTAAACACGAGTGAACCAGAAGGAGCAACTGAAAATCTGCCTAGCAAGATATCACTCATGGGGAGGCCCTTCCAAGTACGGGCTTGTTTAGGAACAACCATAAGAATATTGTTCCTAACTAAAACTTTCCAAGGTTCTCTCTCTATACAATTAACAATTCATTTAATAGCAAGGGCCATTCCTTGAAAACAAAGATTTTTAAGGCCCAAACCTCCTTTTAACTTATTAACAACACACCAGTCTCATTTAACACTATGATTCTTTTTACCAAAAACATTACCAGCCCATAAAAAATTTATGATATGCTTGTGAATGTCATTAACCTGATAGGAAGAAAAAAACCAGGCTGAAGCATAATATATAGTATATGATGACAAAATATTTTGACATATCTATAGCCGACCAGCATTAGAAAGAAATCTCTTATTCCATTTAGAAAACTTAGTAGATATCCTTTCCTTAACCCAAATCCACATATTATTAAGATTAGGATCAAGAGCAAAAGGAATGCCCAAATACCGAATTTGTCTCGTAGGACCACCCCACTGTATATTAAATTTGGCCAACCAAGGAGGGGCAACATTGTCCCAACTTAACAAAATTGACTTGGATCTAGCAATTTTTGCACCTGAAGCACTACAAAAACATGCAAGCTTTGCAAACAAGAAATCAAAATTTTTCTCTATCAGCTTAACAAATATAGAAGTATCATCAGCAAAATGGATGTTCACAAGATATTGACCATTCGATAGCACAATACCCTTAATAACAAGACTAATAACATTCTCTCTGAGTAGATAAAATAAAGCTTCATTGGCTATAACAAAAAGAGCAGGTGCAAGAGGGCATCCTTGCCTTATTGACCTTTGTAACACAATATGATCAGAAAGAAGGCCATTAATTTCAATATAAGCAACAACATCTGATAATAAGACCTTCACCATATCACAAAACTTAGAAGGAAAACCAAAAGCTTCAAGAACCTTAATAACAAAATTCCACTCAACTCTATCATAAGCTTTCTCAAAGTCTAGCAACAACATTCCAGCATTTTGACCTAAAAACTTATTCATAAAAAGAATTTTATAAAAATAATGTTGAGTGGATAAGTGAAGATCTCTGTCAGGTGTATGAAGAGGCTATTCATAATGGATCTTGGGGTAAAGAGATTAATACAGGTATTATAAAATTGCTTCCTAAGGATGGTGATAAGTCTCTAGTCAAGAACTGGAGACCAATTACCTTACTAAATGTTTCATATAAAATCTTTGCTAAGATTTTACCGCTGAGAATTACTAATTATCTTCCTAAATTTATAAATTCTTCTCAAACAGGTTTTGCTAAAGGAAGGTATATATTAGAAAATCTTCTTCCCAACTGGGAAGCCATGAATTGGTCTAAGTTTTCAGGTCTATTTACTTTCAAATATTTCGAACAAATGGTAAAACAAAGGTGATAAGCAATTATAAAATGAGGGACATTCGTAAATTTAAACTTTATTCGTCTTTTTTAATTATATTTTATTTTTAATTTTAAATAAAATATTTTATAATTTTTTTTATATTTCTTAAAGAAAAATATAACAAAATATTACATTGTAAATTATTAAAGAAACTATAAAAAACATTTTCAACTGTTAAATGAACTTGAAATCTTTATCTCCTGACAATAAATGTTCGGTACTCGCAATTTTATTAAGACCTTTAAATATTATAAGGAACCTAAAAGTAAATATATTAAAGTTTATAAATATATAATTATTTAAAGTATTGTAGAATAAGAGTAAATAGTATGTAATTTTATGAATATAATTGATTTTAATGTATGTAATTAACATTTATAAGATAAGATTATATGTTACAATAAAATTATTAAAATATTATAATAACATGATAATATAGATACATGAACTTATTTTAATTTCATATAATTAATTAAAAAAATTAAAAAAATATAATTAATTTAAATTATTTTTAAAATAAATCTTTATCTCCTCACAATAAATGTTCGGTACTCGCAATTTTATTAAGACCTTTAAATCATTATAAGGAACCTAAAAGTAAATATATTAAAGTTTATAAATATATAATTATTTAAAGTATTGTAGAATAAAATTAAATAGTATTTAATTTTATAAATATAATTGATTTTAATGTACTGTAATTAATATTTATAGGATAAGATTATATGTTACAATAAAATTATTAAAATATTATAATAACATGATAATATAGATACATGAAATTATTTTAATTTCATATAATCAATTAACAAAATTATAAATATATAATTAATTTAAATTATTTTTAAAATAAAACTTTAATTTATATTTTATTATTTTTAATTACTTTAATGTATTTTTAAAATAGAACTTTTATTTTATATATTATAAATTTTTAGTATTAAAAATAATAATAAAATTAATAGTTATAGAAACTTCGTTTTTTAGACGAGCCTGGTATTTTCCATGGACCGCCAGCTGTCCTTATCAATCTGACTTCTATTTCAATAACTGTACTGGATTTTTTTTTGGTGGTGGGTGGTACTTATGGGGTCTACATACTTTGAAAAAGTGGGTGCATGTGGTAAAGAGGAATAATTTGGTACCATTTGCTTTTCTCTGATTGAGATGGGCATGCGCTTCATTTGATCTTGCTTTTCTCTGATTGAGATGGGCATGCGCTTCATTTGATCTTGTCGGGATCTTGTCGATGGGTGGTCCGTATGGGGTTTATTTCGTCTCCACTTGCTTTTGTTTCGTTGGGAATGTGCTCCAAAGAATTATTGGGTCCTTGTCGTTTGAGTGTTTCATATTTTTATATTTAGAGAAACCATATAATTGATGTTTAGTATTTTTATATTATTGTAAATTTTTAATTAAAAAAAAAAATTATTAATAAGAAATTTAATATAAATCTTTTGTTTTGGAAAAGATATTTGTGTTATAGTGGGTGTGATGTATATGTTAAAAGAGGAATTTTATTTTTTATTTTTAATTTGGGTAGTGTGATAAATTCTTACCATCGATATAGGGCTGCGGAGTCTCCTCCTAACCATGGTCCTTTGTAAAAAAAAAAAACAATAGGAATTTTTATAATGGTTAAAAAAATTTATTGACTTTTAGTCTACAGTTTAAAATTTTATTTGTCTTTCACTTTTTTATTAGCAAGCATTTGTTGGTTTATGATCTGTTTAAAATTTTATTTGTCTTTCAATGTTTTGCTAGCAAGCATTTGTTGGTTTATAATCTTTGAATCAATAAAAATATTTATCTTTCAATTTTTTGTTAGCAAGTATTTGTTGGTTTATAATACACATGGGAGGTTGGAAAAGTAAAGTACAATGTTAAACAAATGGATTGTCTTGTGCTTAAAAGAACTATAAAACATTCGCTCTATGTTCACAAAAGTATTACAGTCCACATAAAAAAGTTTGCAATAGATTTTTTAAATGCAGTATAGGTAGCTTATTAACAGTTTATTGGATCATCCCAAAGCACTTTTTTTATAATATATTATTTTTCATTTTAAAAAGAATGAACCCTAAAAAATTTAAGAGAAAAAATGGTATGGCCAAATCTTGGTATGTCTTTCAATTTTTTGCTAGAAAGCATTTGTTGATACAAATCTTGAGCGATCGATGGTCCTCCTCACATTGTTGTTGATGACCCTATATGAGGAGAACCATCCACCGCTCAAGATTTGTACCGTCATCGTTGGTTTGATACGTACTCAAAGGATCAGATCAGACTACTACCTTTGTTACAAGTATGCTCCCAAAATTTGAACCTAGGTTTCTTCTTGGTAAGTGTCTGACCACACACACAATTACCAATCCACTAATCCTTAGTGACAATTACCAATCCACCTAACCTTTAAGAACAATTATTGAAGATATTTCATTAAACCTTTTTCATTTTATAATTTTATTTTAGTTATAAAAAGTATTTTATAAAATATTTTTATTTCATAGTCTTGAATATTAAAAAAAAAAAATTATAACGTCACCACAATATAGATGGTTACCAGCAGGTGCTTATGTTCCAATACTAAATCGGATACATGTATAATATGATTATATCAAATGCCTAATACTATGTTTTACAAATGCTTCTTTTTATTGATGACAGATGTTGCAGATTCCATGATATTTTTATTATGGCACAGTTTTCTTTATGATATGTTATCACATATCATGTAGAAAAAGGTTGTAATATTTTGTATTTTATATTTATTGTTGTCTTATGGCCACGTTTTTGTCCTTAGTGGCAGTTGTATCTTTTAATCTTTTGTAATTGTGTTTCTATTTCATCATCGAACTTGTCTTTATAAATTCTGATTATTATTAATATAAATTAACGATTTTCAATTAAAAAAAAACTTTATTAAACACCCCTCTTAATTTCATAATTTTATTTAATTGTTTTTCATTTAGCTATGAAAAAGACTTCACTAAACTTGGTCCTTTTTAATTTGATAATTTTGGGGGAATGGGTTCCTTTATTAATTTCTCAATATATGACAAATAGGGCGGGCCTTCACCTTTTTCTCATTTCCATTTGCTTTTATTTGATCGTGTAAAATATTTCGTAGTCTTTACTTTCTTTATAATCTATTTAGTTATGAAAAAAAATTATAAAATATTATATTGTAGAATCTCGAAAACTATGAGACATCGTCAATTATTAAGGAAAATTGAACCCTTCGCCTTTTCATATTTAATGTATTGCACCACAGACCTTTAAATCACTTTAAGAAGAGTGAAAGTAAATATATTAAAAATTTTAAATATATAATTATATAAAAGTAAATATATAATTATTTAAAATAATATAGAAGACACTCACAACTCTATTAAGACCTCTAAATTATTTTAAGAAAAATGGAAGTAAATATTTTAAAGTTTTTAAACATATACTTATTTAAAGTAATGTAGAAGACACTACATGATAGATACATGAATTTAAATTTCATATAATCAATTAATAAAATTATAAAAATATAATTATTTTAAATTGTTTTCAAAATAAAATTTTAATTTATATTTTATTATTTTTAATTACTTTTAATATATTTTTAAAATAAAACTTTTATTTATATTTTGTAAATTTTTAATATTAAAAATAATAATAAAATTAATAGTTATCTATGTTAGAAACTTCGTTTTTTAGACGAGACTGTGTATTTTCTGGACCGCCAGCTGTCCTTATCAATCTGACTTCTATTTATAATTGTACTGGCTTTTTGGTGGTGGGTGGTCCTTACGGGGTCTACTTTGAAAAAGTGGGTCCCCATTTGCTTTTGTCTAATTGAGATGGGCATGTGCTTCATTAGATCTTGTCGGTGGGCGGTCCGTATGGGGTTTATTTCGTCCCCACTTGCTTTTGGAGTTAGTTCGTCCCCGTTTGCTTTTGTTTCAGTGGGAATGTGCTCCAAAGAATTATTCGGTCCTTGTCGTGTGAGTGTTCTATTTTTTTTTTAATTTACTTAGTCCAACAAACCTTACAATTGATGTTTAGTATTTTTATTTTATTGTATTTTTTCATTTAAAAAAAATTATTAATAAAAAATTTAATACAATTTTTTTCTTTTGGAAAAAATATTTGTGTTATAGTGAGTGTGAGCATATGTTGAAAGTGAAATTTTATTTATTTATTTTATTTTAATTTAATTTGGGTAGTGTGATAAATCCTTACCACGGATGTATAGGGTTGAGGAGTCTCCTCCCAACCATGGTCCCTTGCAGGGCTAGAATCAAATAAAATTTTAAACTGGAGACTGAAAGTCAATAAAAAAATTTGTTTTTCAATTTTTTGTTAGCAAGCATTTGTTGGTTTATAATACACATGGGAGGTTGGAAAAGAATAAAGTACAATGCCAAGTAAATGGATTGTCTTATGTTTAAAAGAATTATATAGCATCTTATTGGGTTACAGTCCACAAAAAAAGGATTGCAAGGGATTTTGTAAATGTATGAAAGGTAGCTTATTAACACTTTATTGGATCATCCCAAAACACTTCCTATACAATATATTGTTTTTATTTTAAAAAGAACAAACCCTAAAAAATTAAGAGAGAAAATGGTATGGCCAATGGGTTGATATGCATTTTCAAATAAAGTTATGCATATCAAGATATGTTTTGAAGGAAACATTAACCCATGCAGCAAGAAGAGAACCTATGCCAACATATTTTTTTATGCCATCAATTACTTTGTTTTGCTAGTTCAGTAGTTAAAATTGCATCAATGCAATACATAATTAATTCATCAACACACCAAACCTTTATTATATAAAACAAAACAAATAATAGAACAAGAAAAAGGAATGAAGACGTAAATCAAATAAAGCATTGAAAATGGAAGAGAATCTTCAGCTATGCTCAATATAGAGAAATCATGAACAATTACAAATTTTATTGCTAATTTTTTTTCCAATTACTTCCACTGAACAACTTGCTAAAATTTCTGAATTTTTCGTTCCTTAAAAGCAACCACCATCATTAGAAACCTAAAGTGCAAAACAAACCCCTAATTTTGTAAGAGAAAAAATGGAGGGATGTTTCTTTATTAAAATTGGTCTTAATCCTTCCTCAAAAAAACCATTTGGACCTAATATTTTCAACAATTGATGGGAAACAGTCATTATCAACAATTTCACAAGAGACAATAAAGACGTCTACCAAACATAAGTTCCATATAATGCAAATAAGGATGATAACACAAGGGCAAGAGGACAACAAAAAGGGCACCAACTAGCTATTGATAGACTTAGACAAAACAAAAGAGCACCAACTACAAGTTAAAATATGTGCACATTTAATAACTTGGAGCCTTGAAGGTGGAAGAGATTTGGAGTTTGGACACTCAACGGATGTCTACGCTTTTTCCTAAGTCTTCCATAATGCTTGAAAGTTGAAAGAAGAGACCTAAGACCCGAGATACCAGAGGCAAGAGTTGAGAGTGGAGTTTGACTTTGAGCAAGGAACTTTTAAGAACGTAGTAATTTTATGAAGGCCTAACCCTAGCTTCTAGAGTCCAGAGTCGAGACTTGAGGGTTTGTTCATGGACCAAATTACCAATCCATGGTGTGAGAACAGATACCATTACCAATGAAGTCTCAAACTTTGAAAGGACTATGTGTATGGTGTAATACAGCTACGTTGGCACAGTCTATCAACCTGATAGCACTAATAATCTGTCAACCTAACGGATAGTTCGTCGATAACTTTGAAAAGTTTAAACTATATAAAATTAAAAATTAATATAAAAAATTAATGCGGCTATACCAGCACTTGTAGTCTCTTAATTTGACCAGGTCAGGTTGCACAATAGTTCGCCCATCAACAAATTTGAAAAGCTCAAATTATATATAATTAAAAATTATAATAAAAAAATTAATGCGGTTACGTTGGCACTCGCAGTCTGTCAACAAGGACAACAACAAACCGTCAATAACTTTTAAAAGTTTAAACTATATAAAATTAAAAATTAATATAAAAGTCTACATTTTTCAAATATTTTTACCTATAAAATTTATGATCTATAAAAAATAACAAGTAAAAATTTATAGTTGATAAAAAATTAAAATTGTAATGCAGGGTTTTAAATATCAAATATAATCTACAAACCATCAAATTCCAAGCCTGGCCCATCACAAAGTCATAAAGTTGAGAGCAATACTTATCAATAGGGAATTTAACACACAACCATACACACACCCACCACTCACACACTCGCCCATGCCAGGAATGATCTCTTCTTGCTTTTGTCTGATTGGCATGGGCAATGAAAAAGAAAGAAAAACATCATTCCTAAGGAAATTTGACATATTTTGACCTAATACCAAACCAATAAGCAATTATAAAATGGGACACTAACTAGGTTCAAACCTTGAGGGTATGTACATTGCAAAGATAGTAGTATGATCTAAATTCTTTGAGTGCACACCAAACCGATAATGACGGTACATATCTTTAGTGATTGATGGTCCCTCACGCTAGATCATCAACAATGAGGTGGTATAAGCTTGTTAGGAGTGGCCCATATGATTTGAACCCTGCATTTGGTAGTTATTAAAAATAGTGTGGATGTAACCAACTTTCCTATGTATCCAAAAATAAAATAAAAAGAGGCACCAGTTTATTTTTGGATACAAAGGGGAGTTGGTTACATCCACACTATTTTAGTAACTACCAAGTGCATGGTTCAAACCATAGGGGTTGCTCCCAATAAACTTATATTACCTCGTTGTTGATGACCCGATGTGAAGAGGACCATCATTCATTCAGGATTTGTACCGTCATTGTCGGTTTGGTACATACTCAAAGGATTTAGATCAGACTACTACCTTTGTTATAAGTATACCTCCAAAATTTGAACCTAGGTCTCTTCTTGGTAAGTTCCTAGCCACACACAATTACCAATCCATCTAATCCTTGGGGGCAATTACCAATCCATCTAACCTTTGGAAGCAATTATTGAAGATATTGCATTAAACCTTTTTCATTTTATAATTTTATTTGATTATAAAAAATATTTTATAAAGTCTTTTTATTTCATAATTTTATTTGATTGCCTTGATATTAAAAAAAAAAAAAACTTTATTAAACATCCCTTTTAATTTCATAATTCTATTTGATTGTCTTTCATTTTAGCCATGAAAAAGACTTCACTAAAGTTCGTCCTTTTTAATTTGACCATTTTATTTTATCGTGTAAAATATTTTGTAAAGTCTTTACTTACTTTATAATCCATTTGGTTATGGAAAAAAATTCATAGAATATCACATTGTAGACTGTCGAAAACTATGAGAATTGAACTCTTGCCTCTTCATACTGAATGTCTAGCATGCACAATTCTACTAAGACCTCTAAATCACTTGCAGAATGGAAGTAAATATAAATATATAATTATTTATAAAGTAATGCAGAATAAGAATGAATTGTATTTAATTTTATAAATGTAATTGATTTTAATTTATTGTAATTGAAACTTTTTATAATAAGATTATATGTTGCAATATGATTTATTGAAATATTATGATAACATGGTCTTGTAACATGATAATATAGATACATGGACTTATTTTAATTTCATATAATCAATTAATAAAATTATAAATATATAATTATTTTTCAATCATATTAAAAATATTTGAATATAGAAATTTTTTTGTAAAGTATGTAAAGTAAAATAATATAATTTAAAAAAAGTAAAGAATCTTCTTCTCTAGATCAATTATCCATAAATTTTGATAACAAAACATATGTAGGATGGACAAGTTTTATGTGTTAAAGTGATCTTGCATATTCAAAATAGAAGATTGTCCTCATGAAAGCAACCTTGACAATGAAATTACATTGAACATCAAACATGTGACCAAGGTGAAATGAATGACCTTTAGCCTTGTTAGATTGAAAATAAGAGCTTCACTATCCTTCTAAAGAATAGGAACATATAAAGTATTGAAGCTTTTCATATGAGAGTGATTGAGCAAGTCATGAACATAAAGCAACTAAATACACATCCAATGAAGAAGCATAGTGGAAGAGTAGTTATGAATGCATGCATTCTGTGACAAAGAAAAATTTGCCATAGATTCATTATTTGACATACCAATTGTTTTAATTACAATTCTAGCAATGAAATAATTCAAACAAGTAGAAAATTCTTTGTAACTTATCCTTTAGATTTAGTTGTTTAGTAAGAAGAATAAAAACGAAACATGAATGCTTCATTGAAAATAATTTTAGGATAGCCCAGGGGTTTCAAAGCAATTGATGAGAAGTGAGGAGTTTCACACTCTAAACTAAGGTTCAAATCTCATGTGTGAAACTTAACATTTTATCAAATGACATGAGCTCAACCAGTTAAGTACCTTGACTTTCAAGGAGGAGACCTAGGTTTAAATCTTGGCAAGAGATACATGCATAATTCCCAAAAGTATTAATTTTCAAGGAGGAGACCTACGTTTAAATCTTGGCAAGAGATACATGCATAATTCCCAAAAGTATTATGGTCAAAATGTAATGCAGGTGGGCCATTTCAATCCTATATAGCCAATTTTTAAAAATAAAAATAATAAGAATATCGGGATACCTTAAAGGAAAAAATAAAATGATATGGCATTGGCTTAACTCATTCTCAAGTTAGAGATAGATTAGATTACTTTAAAAATTATAAGACCAAGTCAATGCTATAACTTATATCAATCACAAAGAATGGCCATGCTCATAAAAATAATGTATTGGATTTTTTCTGAAGGTTAGATAATTTTTGGGTTAAAAACCTTTGTAATATATCCTAAAATAATATCATTGAGTATACTAGAGCAACCACAATAGGATATTTTATAAAGCATATTTTTAAACTTTATAGTTATAATTTTAGATAAACTTTTAAAAGAATGTGATTACAAGTTAAACCATGTTCAAACTAATGTATTCACATCTATTTTTCTATCATCAAAATTTGATTGGTTCCTATACATCTTGGTAAAAATACATACAAAGTTGCACATATCAACTACCAAATTTGTATCCCTTCTTGGTGGAGCTCCTAGAATCTTCTTTATTAGTATGGTAAAGGATAATAAGTAATAACTATAATCACTGCTTGATGTTCATTTTTATATCATATTATTTTTGGAGTTGAGAAGTTCGATAGATGAAATTGGACATTAAAATGGGTGTATTGATAAAACACTTATCAAAAAATGGTGGAAACAAATTCAAGGGATAATCTATGTTGTAATGAAATTGAATTTTATAGAGTAATACATCAATATCATTTTTCTATCTGCATAAAATAAAATGTTCTTCCATATATAAACTATCAATTAATATAAGCAATCAGGACCAAGGTAAAAAGATAGAAACTGGACATAAATAAATAATTAAAATAAATGATGAGTAGTTATTTCAAATTTATCTTATGTATTCATAACAAAGGTTAAAATAAAGCATGATATTCATAATTAAGTCTCCTAATACTATAAGAGTAATAAGGCATGTATTCTACCAATATTTTGAGGTTATAGAACCTTAAAGATGGATGTTTTCTAAAAATGATTATAATAAGGAAAAATATGTTAACTAAAACAAAAAGAAATGTTTCAAGTTGTGGCTGAATAAATTAAAAAAAAAAAATTGATTACCCATGAACTTTTTAAATTGATAAGCTTCACAACTGAACCATTCATTTTGTTAAGATGATCTTCATATGGAAGGCTGGTGAAATTGTTAAAACTAAAAAAGTATTGACAAAATTACTTTAACAAAATTATTATTATGTTCAAGATTGGGAAAGGCCATGTGGCATGAAAATATATCAAACTAATAGTTTTAATAGAATTGTTGTGATATTTAAAAAAATTAACACAATCTCGTCATCTTTGTCAAAAAAAGTTTTTAATGCACCAGAAACTAACATCACGAAATAGGTGTGTATAATTTTATTAGATATTTATTAAAGGGTTTTCTAAATTTAGTCGTACATATATTGAAGAAGACATGTTCTTATTTGCATAATTATTGAACTAGAGAATTGTACTGGCTATTAATTAATATTTGTGTCCCAATTTGAGTTCTAGCAAAGTTGGAAGGGCTCGCCAATGGCTTCTTCCAACTTGTGGATTTAGAAAAACTCCTTCATTGTCCTCACAGAATACTCCTATGCTAACCGACACTAACTTGAATTAAAGTAAAAGCATAACAATTTAAATTTAGAAAAGTAAAGTATGGAAATAAAAAGAAAGTTTAAGGGTGTGAGTGACTCAAGAAAACATGGTTTTAAACCATTGAAAGAAAAGTGTGTGATTAATAAACACATAAAAAGTCAAATAACATCAATGTTTACCCCTTCATTAGATTAAAAAAATGATAAGTGAATGGCAAGATAGGCTAGAAAGGCTATTACACAACTGTCATGCACCTAAGAAACTAGGAGGGTGATGCCACTAATGGAATGCCTTTACAATATCATGAGGTCAAAGCACAATGTGGGCTTCACAGAGTGTAGCTCTGAATTTCATGGTAAAAAAATGAGGGCATTCTATGCACATAGAGAATGCTTGTGATTTGTTTAATGCAACTTAAAGTATGAAGGTATGTATAAGGTATATAGTTTTTTAAATAAAATTTCTTAAAAAAATATGGTCATATCAAGGGCCTAAACCATAAAAAATTATAACTTAGCTGACAACAACATTACTTGACAAACGGTTATATCATGCTTATATAGGTATATTGTTTTCTATCTAAAACCAAACTACACAAGATTGTATATGTACAACATTATTTATTTATAGTAGGGCATATCAATGCATAATTATTGTGTGTAATTGTTCAATAAGTTACTTAAATTTATTTCTTATTAAGTTCCTCTTTCTTCATCTAAACAATGAAAGCAATCAAGAAATACTTCCATAGGAGTTTAATTACTAAGTATAACCATATAAAGTTATATCACGTTTCTTGATTCATGGTATAGACACCCAAAATATGTCATTTTTATAATTTCCTAAGTCTATCCTAAGCTATTCTCCCAAAATCCTCTATTTCTCCTCTAATTCCTCTAAATTCCCTTATTTCTCCTCTAATTTCTCTAAATTCCCCTATTTCTCCTCTAATTCCTCTAAATTCCTCTATTTCTCTTCCAATTCCTCTATTTATCCTCTAATATCTCTAATTTATCTAAAAATTCCCAATTCCTTTTCTAGTTTTTTTAATTTCTCCAATTCCCCATTAAGTTAAGCCAAAGCTCAATCCCATACATCTATGGAACATCCCAAACAAACTTCCCATCCCTTGACCATTCCTCAAACCCATTAGAGGGAAATATCACATATCCATCATGGTAACATGGCCAATGATGTCCTTCATCACATTCCCTTTCGGCTTCAGTTAGATCACACTAGCTATGACCTAGGTATGACGCATCATGTTACCCATACCTCCTTTTATCGATTACCCTAGCACTGAAACACCCTTATCCCTCTATAACATTGATGTAGCAATTTTTTATCCTAACATCCTATGATCCATCCAATATCCTCCACATCCATCTCATACCCATAATCCTCCCTCATCTCATCCTCCATTGGATTTTCCATGAGTCTCCTTGACCCCAATATGTATTCCTATGTATATCGATCTTACCCTTTCCCATGAGAAAACCTATCCCTCTACTTCTCATATCCCATCTACATCCACTCCCCTTATCAAAGCCAAAATTATAACCATAGAAACCCCTAAGAGGTCCCCTAAATATACTTTTGTTGATATCTGCATGCTCCATGGATCTCCAATGCCTACCACTTACCTAACAGTCGACATTATGTTGGTGGCTACTGATTCAAATCACCCGTATTCTTCTAACTTTGCTTTCTCCTCATAAATGCATCCTACTTCAACATCACCTTCATATCCTCCTTTTGATCCTAATCAATATCCTAGTGCCCAAATTAACGTTGCTTCTCATCCTAATATGTTCATTCCTCCTACCTATTTTCAGTCGTAATCCACACCTCTTAATACAACTTTCTCTTTTACAAATTTCTCTTCTTTAACCACCCTTCCTCTCATTGGGATAAATGTTGCATACTCCTCTATTTCTTATATCCCTCCTCCTCCTCCTACTTCCTTAGTCCAAACATCTTCTTATCCCCTCTCCTCTTACCTTCCTAAATATTAGCATCCTCTTGTTCCTTCTAATTATCTTTCCTTGCAACAAGTACCTGCCAGTAGCTCTTAACAACATCCTCAGTCTTCGTACAACATTAGTATTCCCCAATAGCCACCTCAAGTATCAACTTCTTGACCTCCTCTGTTTACTCAAGGCTCCTTCTTCACCCAATCTCCATCATGGGTCTACCATATGCCTACGATACATATGCCACCACCTCCTCTAACTTATCATCATAGTCACTGACACTATTACAAAACCCCTTGCCAAATCAATATCAACCTCCATCCAACCAATATCAACCCCCTAATCAATACAAATCACCCTCAACACAATATCAATATCCTCCTAATAAATACTAACCCCCTCCAAATTAATACAAACCTCCTCCAAATTAGTATCAGCCTCCCTCACACCAATATCAATCTCTTCCCACTCAATACCAATCATATTCAACCTTGACCCAATCCCATATAGGTTACAAAATCCACCATCAACCTTCACCTAATCAATATCAATCCCCTCCAACCCAATATCAACCTCCACCCCAACATCAACCTCCCCCTAATCAACATCAACCTCCCCCTCATCAATTTCTACCCCCACCTACTGGCCATCAAAATCCTCAATATCAACAACCTTCACCTAATCAATACCCAAAATCAACATCCACCCACTAACTATCAACCTCCTCCTACTCAATATCAACCACCACCTGATCAATCCCAATTGCCTCCCATGTACCATCAACCCTTTTCTGGTCAACTTAATCCAACAATAGTACCCCAAACCTATCAACCCTCTCCAACCTCTACAAATATCCAAAACCCATCTCATAAACCACATAAACACCCCCCTTCTTCTTACCAAATTCCCCAAGTATCATCCCTTGACCAAAACCAATATCCTTACTATCATCCTCATCCAAATTATCAATATCCTCCTCCCAAGGCTTCTTATTTTGCCCCACCGACTGAGCCTCCTCAAGCATCTCAAGGCCCATAGGATAAAATTCAATGATCGACTAACCAAGTTAATAGTTTAGAATTACAATTCGCTAACTTTGGATGCCAAAATACCACTCTTAGCCAGCTTAAAATTGAACCCATTCATACCTTAGTTCCTACACCATCATATCCCTACCACTTTGACCTACCTATATTTAAAAAGTTCAAGGAAAAAGAAGATCCCAAGGAGCATGTGAGTAATTTTATCAATGCTTGTTATCTCACCAGTGAAAATGACCCCCTCATGCTCCATACTTTAACACTATCCCTTGGGGGAGGAGCTTTATATTGGTACAATAGCTTACCTCGACATAGCCTTTACACTTTTGAACAATTGGCCAATATCTTATGGGAACACTTTGCCCTTAATATCAATAAGAAAACCATCTTGACTGATTTCTATAACCTTTGTCAATTTGATAACGAGTCTATCTTGGACTATGACACTCATGGAGAGCTATGATCAATGAATTACCATTCTCTCTTCCCGTTATTAAGCTAATATGATTATTTACTCGAAGTTATGCTAAACACGTCTTCTTACTGCTACAACTCCAACAATATTGCACCTTTGATAAAGCTCTAGCTCAAGACAAAATCATTGAAGATGTTAAATTCCAAGAATGGGAGATCAAACTCAAAAATAAGGAATGGCCAAACAAGAATTCCAAGGGTAACAATAATAACCAATCTAAATTTTCCTAAGTTAATCATGTAGTGTTGATTAGTACAACCACACCCAAACCTTCAACCTTCAAAGCCTACATATAAACCCCAACCACTAACTTACCAGGATTTGCCAGCCCCTATCCAACCCCAAAATACTTCTTCCTCTTCCTAATTTGCTACCCATCCCTGATGCACTCCTTGACCTCCTCACAATTTCACCCCTCTATCTGAGCCCTTGTCAACATATTTCAAAAACTATATGAGGCACAAATGGTCTCCTTTCCCAAAATCAAACCTGAGAACCCCAATAATGCTAAGCCCAAATGGTACAAGGATTATCATTTTTGTGTTTTCCATTGCTAGAAAGGCCATGACATTAATGATTGCATACAATTTAAAAATTTAGTACAAGACATGATCGACAGGGGGGACATTACAGTTGACAATCCTCTAGTCCCTCATAATCAAAACTCTGGTATTTATCAAAACCCATTGCTAGAGCAACTCAACAATACAATGGAACCTCCACTTCCACTACCCTATTCAATCAAGTTAATCATGTGAATAATGTCCCATACTACCAAGGTTTTGTTGGTATGATCAATATTATTACTAGAAATCAATACTACCTCGATTAGCAATCTCAACCAAATGGCCCTCCAAATACACCTTTATTGGTAACTATGTCACCTCCACCAGTGTAGGTCGCACCCCCTCAGCCACAGTTGGTCCTACATCTAATGAGTCAAATTACCCATAGTCCCAAAATGGCATCAACAAAACGTTTGATCTATGAACTCATTCAACAATATCCTCCACATCGAGATGCACTAATTGATATCCTTAAATCCATAGATTTTCAACATGAACCTAATATCGTTACCAAATTTATGGATAATTTTAGAACTTGCATATCCTATGCCATCACATTTTATGATCATGAGATTAGGATTATCCTGATGGAAGGACCAGATCCCCTACTCCACATTGTGGTGTATGTGGATGGAAAAATGTTCAAGTACATCCTTGTGGACATGGGATCTTCTATCAACATCATCACTTTAACCACCCTCAAACACCTTAACCTTTCTCCCTCTCATATAGTCACTTCAATATTCACTCTACAGGCCTTCAATGATATTTTATGCTTCACACTTGAGACATTCATCCTCCCCATCCAAGTGGGTGTAAAGACTATCCACATCTTATATCATGTTCTTAAAGGTGAGATGCAATATAACATGCTTCTTATAAGACCATGGATATAGGATATGTGGTTTGTACCCTCGATGTTACATCATTACCTCAAATACATCCATGAGGGCCACATTCACTGCATTCCTATAGACAATGAGCCTTTTAAGTATTGCAACATGATATCCCATCCACATGAGTCCACCTTACCATCTATCCATTTTTCTCTTACTCATGTTCAATCCACACAACCTTCCCGACCAACCTCTTTTCATCATCCCCCATTTGTCTTGTTAATGCCTAATCCCCCACTTACCTCTCTAACCCCTCCTAACCTTCCTTATTTGACCTTATCAATGCCTCACCACACCTCTCCTACCATGTTAAATCCTTATCCCTCTTTTTTTGTACAATCCTCATATGTTCCTCCCTCTCAACCTCCTCGTCACTATCAATCTCCTCCCCCTTCCATCCAACCTACTCATAACTATCAAAATCTTGTTCCTTTCATCTCACCCCCTCATAACTCTCAAATTATTTCTTCTTCTGTTTGCCATTCCTATATCCGCCCTACTCGACCACCTCCCTCACAAGTTGTTCCCCCTTGTCCTTACATCCCTTCCTCATCTATAGTCACCATCCACACTTCAACTCCTAATCCTCCTCTCTTACCTACACCTCCCTACGGTCCAATTCATCCATATTTGATCCCATAGTACGTAACCCTAGAACATTTGCATCATGACCACCTCCTCACTCACAACAATTCTCTTTCTTCCACAACTCTCTTGACCTCCACTAATTTTCAATCGATGATATTGATCTCTTCTCCCCTCTTCTTTACCATTGGACAGGTTATTATGATGCCCATCCCTATCCCCACTATTTCTACTTCCACCCAATCTTCTCAAACCATCCTCCTGTACTTGCAAAATGAGGTATCCTTACCTCCATATACTTCAACCACATCAACTTATATTCCTAATAGCCCTCAAGTGCCACACACTTCTTCTACCCCTCCTTATCCATATACTCATCCTCTTTTATCGATAGCATTGAGTCTCCATATTTTATCTACCTCTATTCCCCTTTCTCAAACACGTTCTTCACCACATTCACATATATCTGTACATATGTCAAACCCTAGAATAGGTGAATATCTTGTACATAATGTGACCTTTACTCCTATAATAGAGATGGTCAAGGATTTTGGTCACCCTCGCAATATCCCCTTAACCATTGGTGTTATTGTCCCCATCAACTCTTCATCCAATTTATGACAAAGGAAATGCACCATTCCATAGAAGCAAATAAGATTTGATATTACAAAACAAGCTTTCTTAGTTACACAACAGTCTTTTGATTACCCTCTTGGGGTTTTTACAATGACACCTCCTAAAATGGAAGGTCTTTTTTTAATAAAATTTATGGTGCTATAAGATGTTTCCTAGGTCCAAACTTCAATTTTCTAAATTTCAAGGCAACAGGGGTTGCCCCCTAAGGGGTCTAGCAAATGGTCTTGTGCTTTAGCAATCAAGAAAGTTGAAGGTTGAAGGAGCATGGAAGGTTAGATGTTGAAGGAGCGTGGAAGGCTAGAGGTTGAAGGAACATGGAAGGCTAGAGGCTCAAGGAGCATGGAAAGCTGAAGGGTGAAGGAGCATGGAAGGCTAGAGGCTGAAGGAGCTTGGAAGGCTGAATGATGAGTTGATATTTGGAGTATCAAGGCTAAAGGAGTGTGGAAGGCTAGGTTGGCTGAAGGAGTGTGGAATATTGGGCTGGCTGAAGGAGCTATAACAAAAGGCTAGGATGTTGGGTGGAAGGTTGGGATGGTTGAAGTAACGTGGAAGGCTGATAAGGTTGAAGGAGTGTGGAATATTGGGTTGGCTAAAGGAGCTAAAATGGAAGACTAGGATGCTGAGTGGAAGGTTGGGAAGGCTGAAGGAGTGTGGAAGGTTGCTTACAATGAGAAATACAAAATTATAAAGTGTGAAGGATTAGGGTTTTTTCTTGAAAAACATCTCATCTTTTAGGATCTATATCTTCACGAAGAGTTATCTGATTCAAATTATTCTTAGATCATCTTGTGCAAAATTTGAATAGCTTTAAAATATGTGGTCATATGCAAAAATCCAAGCAATATTGAGGGAGATACGACCCTATGAAGTCAACCATTCAAAACAAAGGAAGTGATGATTTTTCAAGTCATGAAAAATAAAATTGTAAAGTGCAAAGGATTAGGGTTGTGCACCTTCCAAAATTTATGACCTTGGGTGAGGTTAACTCTCACCCACCCAAGTGTCATAAATTTTCATGGGGAGTGAGGACCTTGAATAGGGTGAAGAAATTTTTAATAATTAGAAGTGCAAGGTGGAATATGAGAAGGACTTGGGAAATTTATTAAGATTATTCATGAGGGAATTGACTTGGAATTTGGAGCAATTTAAAATTCATCCAAAATGAAGGGAAGAGTGAGGAGGACTTGGGATATTTAATGTGGAGAATTTCTAGGAAGCTTAGTGGGGATTGTGATGGGGAATTGGGATTTCTAGGGATTTGGTTTAGGATTTAAAAATTTATTGTGGGTTATGTCAAGGGTTTGACTAATGATTTGGGAGTGATTAAGGTTTGATTAAGGGATTTGGGGGTTAAACAAGATTATGGGATTTTTTAGGGGGATTTGGGTAATAAAATAGGAACTAGGAGGAAATTATAATATTTAGGAAGGTTGAGAGGGTATTAGAGGAATTAAATGGAAGTAGGAGGAAATTAGAAAAAAAAAATAGAAATTAGGAGAAATTAAAGAGCTTAGGGAGAAATTAGAGGAGAATTAAAATATTTAAAGAGGATTAAAGATATTTGGAGGGAAATTAGAAGAAATTAGATGAAATTTAAGAAATTAGCAAGGAATTAGAAGAATTTAAAAGAATTTAGGGAGTTTAAGGAAATTAGGGGGGAAATTAGATGAATTTGAGAAATTAGAGGAATAGAAAGTAGAATAGGGGAATTTAGAGGAAATTAGGAGGATTGTTAGAAGAATTGAGGGAATTTGGTGGATTTTTGGTATTTTGCAAAATTAGACGAAACAAATTCAAGTGATTAAAAAATTGATACATTTTGGGTGTCTACACTATCATACCAATTTTATGTATGGGGGACTTGATTAATCCTCCAAAAAATGTCCTACCAAAGAGCCTGAGTCACCATTAACTACTTGTTCAATCCTTCCTTCACCATGCAATGTTTTTAATGTTTCAATTGGAAAGGCTATGGTCTAGGTAGATATGAGTAGGGAACTCACAACATACTTGAACCTTATTATTGGCTATCCAAAGATAAATCTAGTTTAGGGCATGATAAAAGTTCTTCAATCGACCTCCTCAAAGATGATCTCCAATGTATCACTCTTGACCTTGAGGAGGATGATAATGATAAATATATTGATCCTAGATACACCCATTTATTGTTTGATAACTTTTCCAAATTACCACCATCCATGTTTCTTCATATGAAACCTCGAGGGATGAATTCAAAGAGAAATTTGATACACTTTCAATTGATTTTGATAGCTCTAAAGAAGAATCATCTCCCATCGTCCCCCTACTCGATTTCTTTGATGATGGTAATTTTTACCTTTGTATCTTGCCTGTTCCTCTTCCTATCCTTCATGTGCTCCTTCCATTAGAGTACCCCAATGTTCCCATCCAACCCCTACCTCAACCATTGCCAACTCAACCTAATCCTTGCCAATCCATTTTATCCCAACTCCTTCCTCATGAGAATGAATCAAGGAATCCTTCTTCTAGAAATTCTCTCCCTTTACCTCCCCAAGTCAACATGATCTCTATTAACCTCTTCATACCCCTCCATTATCCAATTAATCCTTCTCGTCCCATCACTGTTGACCCCAATGAGATTGAATTTGAGTGAATCTCTTCTCCTCCTTCCCCTTCAAATTTCTTTGCCATCGACCAATTACTTCACACATCAAATATTTACCTTCCTCCTTCCTCTTCTCCCTCTTTTGTCTAGCAAGCTAAATTCAGTGATGTTGAGCCCTCTTTCCTTGAAAATTTGTTACAACACCAATATAACCAAGTCGACTATATTTCTTATTATTAATCTATTCATTGATTTAATAATATAAATAGAAGTAGGTTGATTATTATTTGATCATCATTCATCATTATTTTTGATTGCGCATTCACAAGAGACTTAGCCCTCTCTAAGTGGCAAAGGACTTAGCCCTCCTAAAGTGGCAATAAATATTTGATTTCCTCATTCATGTTATTGTTCGTATTATTTTTGGAATATTTCTACATCAAGTGGTATTAGAGTGATGATTTCGGATTTTGCTCCAATAATTTTTTTAAATTTTGATGAAATAGAACATCAAGAACAAATTTTGAGAGTACAGACCAAGTTTTAAAGTATGTGAATGTATTGGTAAATTTGAAAGACACAAAGACTTCACCATAAGATTTAAAACAAAGATAGTGCTAGTTTTTGTAGTACAATTTCCTTGATTCAATAGTCTGCACTCATGATTCACAACCATCCTGAACCAACTCATCGTTGTTACAAGGTGAATGTTGAAGAAAATCAGCGTTTGTAATTTCTAGATGTTGATGATCACGTGCAAGTTAAGTTTTTGCAGTAAAATTTCCTTAGTTCAACAATCCACACTCAGGATTCACAACCATCCTAAACCAACTCATCATTGTTACACAGTGAATATTGAAGAAATCAATGATTATAATTTCTAGATGTTGACGATCATGCACAAGTTCACAGTAGGATTTTTAGCGCCTACGAAACAATATAATCAAGCCAAGAAACATTAAACGGGTAGAAGGTAATAATACGGAGACATTTACATTTATATTTTCAATCAACGATACCAGCAAAGTAAAATACAAGCATGCAACTTTAAACTACATGAAATACCATTATGTGGGAAACCTAAAACCAACCCTAAATCCACTGGGTCGATGTCGTGTAGTCCTCCAATGTGTGTCTTAATCTCTTATGTTAGTGGATATCGTTCGAGTCATAGCCGTTAGACGTTATCCTCATTCGCTCTTCATTGGTCCCCATTCGCTCCATTGGTCCATGTTTCTCACAATATTTATGAATTTCCATGTAGTGTATCATGCAGCCCTTGTGTTGTTTCATATACTAGTCGTGCATTCACACCCTAACCGTGAATTTATAATCATGGTGTTGTTTCATCCTAACCCACATACTAGTTGTTGAAGTTCGCAAGCTAATCATTGAAACGTGTAGCCATTGAGGTCAGAAATATAATCGTTGCATGAAAAATTCAAATTTCAAAATTTGTAGTGGTGGCGAATTAAGAGTCGATTCAAATCGACAACAATTTTTTTTTTTTAATTAACAAAATATTTTTGCAGCAAATAACAAAGTTTTTCTCTGCAAGTAAAAGTGCATGAAAGACAAGTGGAATAGAGGACCAAACAGAAGATTAAATAGTGCAGATACTCCAAACAAAGGATCAATAAACCCACCAAGAAGACCTCCATGAAATAAAGATACGCAACATATTTCTCCTCTACGCATTAATAGTTTTAACCCCAACCATATTGCCATTAACCCCATGGCTCCTTCCAACTCATCCAACTCATCCCAAGAAAATATCACACATGAGGAAATAGTAATCCTACTACATGCAACCAAGAATTACAAGAGTGTCTGTCTAAAATAACTACTAATATGAACAATATGTCAATAGTTCTCGAACAACTATTAAATAAACAAAACCTCGAATCTCCTCCCTCTATTGGAAATTTTGAGTATATTGTGTTGTCATTGATGTCATAGGTTGATGACATTGGCTGTCATTGATGTCAAACGAAAAATAAGTGAGAATAATTTTCAAAGGGTACATGAGGCAATATGGAAGCAAGAAAAAGATAAGGTTCTTCATGGTTGTGTTAGCAAGAAAAATACAAGGCACCCTCCATGGTGGTATTTTCAAAGGAAAATTAAAAGGTTTAATTGATTTTCCATGGTGGTACTTGAAAAGAAAAAAGAAAATGTTTCATGGTGGTAAAAACTTTATTTTAAGAAAAAGGCCCAAAGAAGAAAAATAAATTATAATATTTAAATCTATCTAGATTTAAATTATTATAATAATTAAAAATTAAATTATGAGCACCAAATCTTAAGGTTGAAATTCGAATATTTCCCATGCACCGATGTCAAAGTCCAAAGTAAATATGTGCATATTTAAGAAAGGTAAATTGCAATGCTAAGCAAGGAAATAATTCAAAAAATCATGCGCTTTGTGATTCGTTCGTTCGTGGTAGAGGAGGAGAAGAAGATAAGGCACAAACTTGCATTTCGAGGTAGAGCGTGTGGATAAATAGAAGGAGCAGCATACGTTGGTACTATCTGGGCAACTAGCCCAGACGGTAGAACCCCCAACGCTAAGGCGTGGCAAAGGGGAGGTCTCAAGTTCAAGACACGACGAAGGCAGACTGTTAAAGTTTTATTTGCAAAAGTTTTTCGCATCAGAAGTTGTGCATAAGAAGGAGTGCATGCACTTTAAGTTTTGTGTGGGTGTCTAGTCCATGCGGTGGCCTAGTCGAAGCTTGGGCATGAGCCAACAAGCGGTGTAGGTTCGAATCACGGTGACGATAGCAAGTGGGGACAAATTTTCTATGAAATAAATATTTGCCAAGTCTAAGGTATGCGCTTGCTTAGGGAGTCATAAGGTGATTATTTTATTTTTAATTTTTGGATTAAAAGGACAGCGTGAAGTTTTAATTTTTGAAATAAAAGGGATAGTGTGGAGCTTATAATTCAGATTGCTAGTGTTATGTGTGGTGCATAAAATAAAGTGATGGTATAATGGTCATGTTGGATATTTGAAGTGCATTAAAATATTTTATTTCAAGTAGGAGGTATAAGGTGTATATGAAAAATTCATGTGTGTAATTTGTGGCTTTGTTATGTTGAATATTATTTTACAAGATTAGGAGTAATAAGGTGTGATAAGTTGCTTGACATCTTATTTTAATTCTTGCATGGTGAAAAGAAAAATATAAGAGTTTTTGTTGAGTATTAAGGCTTTAATTTTTTAGAACAAAAGAAGGAACTTAGAGCATCATTTTTAGATTTCATTGTTCACATTCTTTTGAGAAGAAAGTTCTTGTGTAAGTTTTGATAAAGTACCTTGCTATCTAACCCTTGAAGTGGCATAAGAAAGATTGGCTTTTTTGTGAGACAGGTTCTTGAGAATATTTATTCATCATTACAAACTAAGAGGTATGAGGACATTACTCCTTATTTGAGGTGTTTATTTGGGCACATTTCTGAATTATAATATGGAGAAATAAGTTTTGAATATGTGCTTTTTTGAATAAATTTGTGCATTCTTTTTAAGAGTAAAATTGAAGAGAACATAGTGATTTGTGAAGAGAGATAGAAGTATTGTTTGAATACAAAATTTGGGATTGATTGAGCATGTATTAGAGCAAATTTATATACATGTTGGGCAATTTTTTAGCAGAATTAAGTGCAAATTTGGTTGTTTTTTTGAGCAAGCCTTGTGAGAAGGCTTGAGGTAGTTTTAGACAGATTGTAAGAGAAGGTTTGGTAGTTGTTTTAACCAAGTATTGTGAGAAGACTTGGGATAGAT
Organism: Wollemia nobilis; assembly: GCA_028583015.1. Classification (NCBI taxonomy): domain Eukaryota; kingdom Viridiplantae; phylum Streptophyta; class Pinopsida; order Araucariales; family Araucariaceae; genus Wollemia; species Wollemia nobilis. The sequence continues at coordinate 1,517,198 of JAQPPZ010002200.1, forward strand.
TTGAGTATATTTGAGATAGATATTTGTGAGTATAAGTCAAAGTAAATTTGTGCTAGCCTTGTGATAAGGTCTGGTGCAGGTTTAAGATAATGATTTATGAGTAGAAGTCATAGCAGATTTGTGTTAGCCTTGTGATAAGGTCTGGTGCAGGTTTGAGACAGAGTTGAGAGCATGATTTGGAGCAAATCAAAGCATAGGGGATAGAGTTATCCTATGGATATAGATCCACAAACTAGATCATTGGATATTGAGATCTCCTTTGGATAAAGGTCCATAAATATTATAATTTGGAATTGATTCCCAAGATATTTGTTAAGAAATTTTAGAAGAAATATTTTCTCCGTGGATGTAACCCACATTGGTTGAACCATGTTAAATTTGTGTCTCTCATATGTGTGATAATTTGTGCATTGCTTTAATTACTGCTATTGATATTGTAATTGATAACATTGGATAATATTGTTTGTGAAAGAAAAGTAAAAATTGATCTTATATTGTTCACCCCCACTCTCAGTATAAGCTTGTGTTCTTAAATTGGTATTAGAGCAGGATCCTTCAAAAAGTCTAACAACTTGAAGGAAGATCTTACAAGAACACAATGGCCACTAAAGTGATAGAGGATGGTCCTATCAACAAAAGAGATTTAGATCTGGATAACTTAGAAAAGGAATTTATTGCTACTCTAGTCAAATTGGAAGTTCAGGTACAAAAGAATGAAGAAACTAAGACAAGATTTCTACAAGATCTTAAGTACTTAAAGATTAAAGTTGAAGAGGCAAAAAGAATTGAAGAAGTAATGATTGAGAAATTAAAGGCAAAAGAATTGGAATGTGAAAAATTGGAAAGTGAGATCATCTTCTTGAGAAAGGAAGTTGAAAAGTATAAGGATAAGTTACAGTAAAATATAATGTTAGGGAAATAGAAAGAGGAATCAAGCTCCAAAGGAACAAGGATATCAAATAAATAAGATCCCATGACCTATGCTAATATAGTGAAAGGTGTTGAGTGGTATTTTCACACAGTTGTGAAAGTACACTCTCCTTTATGATTTGGGTTCTGTTGAGTGGTGTTTTCACCCAATTGTGAAAGCACACTCTCCGGTAGGATCTAAGTCCCAAAATCCTCTGCTTGCAAAGAAAGTAATTTCTCCAAGGTTCCTATTATGTTGGTTCTTTAACACCAATGATGTTGTTCAATGTAAATGCTGGGAACACCTTAGGGTTGCAAGTGGATGTTAACAAGGGGCACTGTAGTTTACTTTAATTTGGATTTGCAATGGACTCAAGATGCTTTGATGGATTTTCAATTATTTATTTAAATGACTGTAATTAAAATGCAAAAAATAAATAAGGGTTTGAAAATAAAATAAATGCAAATGAAAATGAAACTAAACTACGTCCAGAGTGCTACCATCTTGATTGATAAAACCGAAGATAATGAGGTTTCTGCATGCAACCTAACCTATTGAACCTGCAAATTCGCACAATCCAGATAAGCTAGGTGCGGGTTTCTAGGGTTTCTACTGTAATTTCAGATTTAGGCATTCGCATGAAGCAACCAAGAACACTTGCATTCAACTTCACCTATAAGCCTAGAAATCCGAAAGGGAAAGATAACACATTGAATCATGCATGCAAAAATGACTCCTTTCTCATCAATGAAATGCCAACTCTCTGTATTTCGCATTAAAATGATGTATCAATTACAATTACAGAATGTTCCAGGTTTTACAAATCCAGAACAAATGAAGGAAATTGCCCAAGTGCAGGCCCAGAATGGCATGAAGCCCTTGTCTCTGCAACTCTGCAAGCAGCAATTTCCAACCTTCTATCAATCCGTGCTTCTGATTTTATACTAACTGAAATGGCTCTTCGGTTCTCCCGTGTCGCTTCGTTTCACCTTCCGAGCATGTGACCTTTCAAATTCTTGCCTTTTCGATGCTTTTATTCCATGCTCTATGCCGAAACGTTCGAAATCTTTCATTGCATGTAACGCTTCTGCAACTCTGACACCTGTATGCCACGTGTCTCACGTTTTTGCGCCTTCTGTAACGTCTTCCTGTGAAAATCGTGACAAAAATAGCATGCAGCCTGTTCACCTTCCTGGCCGCGAAAACGCGACATGTCGCGAAATCGTGACATGTCGCGATATCGCGACGCTTTCTCTCCGTACGCCCTCAGCCACAACTCGTCGTGATTTCGCGACCATTTTCTCTTCGCCTCTTTCGCAAATCGTCACGATTTCTATACCATTTATTGCACTCCTTTGCGCTCAATCTGTCACAATTCGCGACCATTTTTCTCTGTCGAGTACTTGCAACTTTTCGTCATGAAATCGCGACGCTATCTCCATCCGTACTACTTCCCCAATGTAACTTTTACGATTTTTTGCTTCATCTCCTTTGTCGCTTGTCACGATTTCGCGATGCTTTTCTACTTGGCACCTTTGCTGCATGCTGTCGCGATTTCACGACGTTTTATGCCTTGGACTCTTTCCCTTGCTTCTGTCACGATTTCACGACGTCTTTCACTTTCGTACATTCTCGGCCGCAACCTGTAGCGATTTCACGACGTTTTTCACTTCATGCCTTCTTCGCTACTTTCTGTCACGATTTCGCGACCATTTTTCGCTTCATGCCTTTCGGTCGATTCGTCGTGATATCGCGACAGTTTTACACTTTGTACCTCTCATTTTCTATCGCGATATCGCGACGTTTTTCCATCGTCTTTGTTTGACCAGTTTGACCCGTGATTTTGCGACGCGTCGCGATTTCGCGACGCCTTTCTGCTTTTGCCCTGTTTGACCGGTTTGACCCATGATTTTGTGACATGTCACGATTTCGCTATGCCTTTCCATTTTGCCTTTCTCTCTCCTCTTTCGGGCCGCGACGGAGCAACATGTCGCGATTTCGTGACACTTTTTATTTTCATTTTCTCTCTCCTCTTTGCCGCGATGGAGCAACATGTCACGATTTCGTGACACTTCATTCCATTGACACTTTCTTTTTGCAGCGATGGCGCGACAGTCGCGATTTGCGACATGTCGCGATTTCGTGACACTTTCCACACTTGTGCATTTTTTTGCCTCTTTCTTCATTTTTAGCATCTGGGTCACTAAGATTTTCTCTGCAATCCTGCAAAAAAGGTGGGTCCCCAATTTTGGGGTGTGTTGTGGATCAGCCACAACAAATGGCGACTCTACTGTCAAATGCTCTTGAGCATTTTTAGTAAGAACCCAACCTGAAACATATCACAAACTCGAAAACATGTGTTAGCACATAAGCAATATAAACAAATGCCCAAAGATCAGAAGTACATGAATCATTAGAATCATCAAGTATTAGCTCAGTGTGTGCAATGGATTTCTTTCCCTATCATTTGAAATTGATCCACATTCCATTGTCAGTTTTGCATGAATGCATATGTGAGATGGTGAATGATTTGTGTACCCTAATGAATATGCTAGGAGATTTTGCTTTCATAAAAGGCATAGTCATTCTTCTAGTATTATGTACAAGCATTCAAGATTGCCAAACCCTCTTAGGATCCACTAATTCATTACCTTATTGTATCCCAAAGTTGGTTATGAGTCCCTACTATCTTGAACCCATGTGCAAGTGAATGTGAAATCAGAACTTTGGGGAATCAGACTCCCAACCAACCGAGATGAGAGTTTAACCCTATCCTTACTATTCTGATTTAGAGTTCATTACCTCACTTTGAGCAAAATAATTAAACCAATTATGGAAGAAATGGTCATGCTAGTCTAACCCTTTGGACAATCGGTGGTCTTGTTTTTTAGACAAGACATGTTGCCATGCATGGGCATATCTAACCCCACAATCCAAAACTTATCTTCATTTCTTTGGACCTTGGGGATGACTACCCATCCTTTGCAGAGGACAAGTAGTACGATCCTTCCAATCCAATATAAAGATGAGATGGGAAAAATTTATTTTTTACTTCTTGGACCTTAGGGATGACTACCCATCCTTGCTAGGGACATGTAGTACGATCCTTCCAATCCAAACTTTAGATGTAAATGGAAAATATTAATTTTGTTGCTTAGACCTTGGGGATGACTACCCATCCTTTGTAGAGGACAAATAGTACGATCCTTCCAATCCAAGATTTATTATGAAATGAGACATAAGAGCTTTGGGGAATCAGATTCTCAACCTAAGCGAGATGAGAATTTATGCCCTATCCTTACTACTCCATGTGGGTCAAATCAAAGCTTTGGGGAATTGGATCCTCAACCTAAGTTCGATGAGGATTTAACCCTATCCTTACTACTCCGATTTTAGGCTTTAAGCTCTATGGAAGTGGTCAAAACCATTGTTTTAAGGATCATGTTGCATAATAGGATAGACATGAAAAACTTCTTTCGCCCAACCTTTTCTTCCAAGTTAGGTTTTGATCATTTTGCTCAAGATCCTTTTTAATGTATGAGACGTGCTTGGTTCTAGATATCTCAAGACTCAGTTTCCAACCTTAGGATTCTTCTTACATTTATGTTATAACACAACCCTAAGAGGATTTGACATACTTTAATGATTTGTACCTAAGATGCATATGCAACTAAGATGAAATGTATGTAAAGTGAGATGGAACATGAATGCATTATCTCTTGAATTGCAAATGAAATGATTTGTCATGCAAAACTGACTCTTTCATGCATCACAAAATCAAACAATATAACTTAAGATGTTTGTGTTACTTGTGGAGCTTTTTACAGGACAATTCCAATATTTCATATTCCCCTAACCTTAAGCATAAGTTGACATCTCAATATATTTTTTTTTTTATTATTATTTTTTTTTTTTTTTTTTTTATCAAAATAAACAAAACATGTCAATTGAAATCAAATCCACAACCAAAATCCTAGCTAGACTAACAATCCTAAACAATGAAAACAAAATCCGAAAATCTCCACCAAAACCAAAAGAATAATATCAAAATCTCACAACCTAAGGGCTAAAATAATGCTTTAAAATCTGCCCATTAACCGGTAGCATAAAATCTCTCCCTTCTAAAGTTTTTAGCCTGAAGGTATTCTTCCCAAGAATCTCTGAAATCTGATATGGGCCTAACCAAAGACAATCAAACTTTTGATGATTCCCTTTTTCCTCATGTCTTTTGTCCCATAGTAATACCAAATCTGAAATTCTGAATGATTTAACTTTGGCCCTTCTGTCAAACCATCTTTTGATAACTTCCTGGTGTTTATTCATGTGATTCATGGCCTCTTCTCTCTTTTCATCAAGGTGCAGCAAATGACTTGACCTGGCTTCAACTTGATCATCTGTCCCCAAGTACTCTTGTATGAAATGTAAGGTCTGCAACTTCAAATTTGCAGGAAATATCGGGTCTTGCCCATAGACCAAATGATAGGGAGTATTCCCTATGGACTCTTTCACTCTGGTCCTATCTGCCCAAAGGGCAAACTTCAATTGGCTGTGCCAGTCCCGAGGGTTCTTTTCCAGCAACTTCTTAATGGTATTCAACAAATTCTTATTTGAAGATTCGGCCAGACCATTTCCTTGAGGATAATAATTGGATGCAAACTTTAAGCTCACTTTGTTATCATATGCCCAATCTGCAAATTGCGTAGAAATAAACGCTTTACCATTGTCACTGACAATAGAATTGGGCATTCCAAATCTTGTTATAATATGGTCCTCAAGGAATTTAATTACAACGTCCGTGGTGGCATGTTTAGTAGGAATCGCTTCGTCCACCTTGTACAGTAGTCTGTAGCTGTCAATATGAATTTATGAGAATCAGAAGAATTTGGGTTAATAACCCCAATGAAATCTAGTCCCCACTGTGCAAATGGTCTCATTTCAACTACAGGTTGTAACGGCATGGCTGCATTTCTTTCTCTACTGGCAGCCACTTGACAGATATGACAAGATCGTACATGGGCATGTGCATCTTTGAAAATATGGGGCCAGTAGTATCCTGCTCTCAGGATTTGATGTGTTGTAGCGTTGGCCGCACCGTGACCAGTTCCATGTTTCCCGTGAAATTCCTGCAACACCCCGGCGGCTTCTTCTTTGTTCAAGCACCTCAGGTAGATACCTTCATGATTCTTCCTGTAAAGCACACCAGATTTCATCAGATAATTGATAGACTTAAGCCTTAAAGCTCTTCTCTGTGTTGAATTCAGATTAGAAGGACACTTACCAATCAATAAAAATTGCACAATATCAACATACCAGTCATCCTTAGCAATGTATTATGTATTCGAGCATTGGCCTGTTATTTGCGGATTATTTTCTGCGATCGCCTTCGCCAGTCCCTGTCCTCGAACTAGTTTCATAGGTTGGATTTCGAGATCAAATTCTTGGATGGTGGAAATCCATTTCCCTCTTTTCTCACCTAGTTCATTTTGTAAAAACATGGTCTTAACAGCAGAGTCAGGCACGATGGCAATAACTCTGCTGTGTACAATGTAGTGCCTAAATTTTTTCACCGTTTTAAAAAGTGCGTACATTTGCTTATCAAGGATTGAATACCTTAATTGAGCATCTTTCAGGGGGCACTTAAAAATGCTATGGGTTTTTCTGCACTATCCTCGCCTTTTTGGGTTAAGACACTCGCAAAGGAGTGTTCTGATGCAAAAGCATAAATGTAGAAAGGTTTGGAATAGTCTGGACTTATAAGGACAGGAGCTCTGGAGATGGCATCTTTGATGTTCTGGAAGGCCACTCTACTTTCCTCGTTCCATTTTACATCCACATCTTTCTTGAGCATCTTGTTCAGAGGTTTGGCTATCTCAGCAAAGCTAGAGATAAACTTCCTCACAAAATTAACCTGCCCAAAGAAAGACCTCAATTCTTTTTTACTACTTGGGAGAGGTAAGTTTTGGATAGCCTGTATCCTTTCTGGGTCGATGGATATGCCCTCTTTCGAAATGATGTGACCAAGCAATTTTCCTTCTGTAACTCCGAAAATGCACTTTTTGGGATTTAAGGAAATTCCATGTTCTCTGCATCTTTGAAGCACTTTCTTTAAATCTTTGACATGGTCCTCTCTCTTCTTCGAGAAAACTGGGATATCATCCACATACACGATGATACATTTGCCTATGAGCCCTTTGAATGCATAATCCATGGCGCGTTGAAAAGTTGCACCAGCATTTAACAGTCCGAACGACATTCTCTTATATGCAAATGTCCCCCACTTGGTAGTGAAGGCTGTTTTCATCCTATCATCTGGATGTATAAGAATTTGGTTGTATCCAGAATACCCATCGAGAAAGGACATCATTTCAGATCCATTTACCATTTGTAGAATTTCATCGATTGATGGCAATGGATAATTATCCTTTTGAGAGGCTTTATTAAGATTTCAAAAATCTATGCACAACCTAATCTCTCCACTCTTTTTCCTCACTGGAACGAGGTTAGCAACCCAGGTTGAGTGCCTAACAGGAAAAATGATTTTCGCTTCCAATAATATTTTAACCTCCTTTTCGATCAAAGGCTCCAATAGCGGGTTAACAACTCGTTGTCTTTGCCTAAAAGGCTTGGAGTCTGGCTTCAAAGGGATGGTATGTGTGATAATGTCTTGGTTGTATGTCTTCAGCTCATTGTAGTTCCAAGCAATACAATCTATGTAATGCTTCAATGCCTGCATTATATTGCTCCTTTCTTCATCTGTACATGCCTTTGCAATGTACACCTCCTTTGGATTGTCTGCACTCCCTAGATTAATTGAATCACATGCATCTTTGGGGAGTGGGACTCTTTCTCCTTTCTTGGTCTTGCATCCCATGTCGAACATCTTTTCCAATGAAACCACGTCTTTAGGAATTTTGTTGGATTGATACGCAGTTTCAATTTCATCTTCTCGTTTCATCCTGCCACCTTTGCTCCTCATCAATCACCTGATTTTCAAAAATACCCGAGTTCGTGACAAATTTGAAAATGTGTCTGTCACTTTCAAAAACCTGGAAATTCTTTACATTATCGGGTATTGATGGACAAGGAACCAGTTCAATGGAAAACTTTTTACATCTTTTTACATCAACCGGGTTTAACATGCCCGCGACTACTGCAAGAGAGTCTGCTATTCGATTTCCTTTCCTAGAAATAAGGGCTATATTGAACGCATCGAACTCCTCCATGAGGTCCATAACCCTAGTTCTATAAAGGCTTAGTCTCTTGTCACGGCATGTATACTGTCCTTTGATTTGCTTGACTACCAACTCAGAATCTCCCAAAACCTTCAAGCATTTAACATGCTTGCTCAATGCTAGACGTAAACCAAAGATCAATGCTTCGTATTCTGCCACATTGTTCGTGCAAGGAAATTGCGATCTGTAAGCGGCTAATAATGGTTTACCTCCTGGGCCAGTGAGCTCGACTCCAGCTCCTGCTCCCTGTCTAGATTTTGATCCATCGAACCTGAGCAACCACGTGTAATCATTTTCCTCAGAAGAGCCACCATGACACGCCTCCTCTTTAGGCTCTTCAGCAGCTTCCTCAACATCAAGTGCATAAACTCCTAGCTCTGGCTCAGAAAACTGAACTTCATTCGGCTTGTTAAAATCTGTTATAATCTCCTTAAGCCTCGGTTCATTTTCCACTCTGATTTGGTTTGCAATTCCCTTCCATGGTAGCCACATATGTGAGCGGTCTGTTGAAAAATAGCCATTCAGAGTTTTCATCCAATCCCTCGCAAGTAACATTCCATACCTACTTGGGATATTAACCACCAGAATGTCTACAACCTGCTGAACCCTGGGTTCAGAATTCAATTGAATCTTGACATCATATAGAGTCCCTACCACATTTACCTCTGATCTGTCCAGTTGCAGGACTGTACATTTGGATGAAACAGGTTGCAGACCTAGCATTTTACATATTTCTGCAGGCATGAGGTTGCTCGTGGCACCTGTGTCCACCAAACAGTTATGCAAATTCTTACCCGCAATTCTCAGAGTCAGCAAGAATGGCGGGACATCCCTTCTCTCCTTTCGCAAAATCGGATGGGACTCAACTCCCTTTTCCTTCCACATTTGATCAGGTGAGTTCAAAGCTTTTATCAACGCCTCCTTTTGGCCAGGTAATCTAGCCGCGTCCAAAAACGAAAGGCTAGATTTGGACCTCTTTAAATCCTCCACTATGTCATAATTTGGTTTTTCGAATTTGACTGTCTTCTGCACGTCATTAGACATTTCTCTTCTGAGTGGAGGAGGAGGATTATTATTTGCCTTAGTATCAGGAGGAAGAATAGAATTGTTTGGAGGTGTTGATGAGGTTTTAGGGGCTTTAGATTTACTTCTCAAATGGTATCCATGATTCCCCTTTCTGAAATCTCGAAAAGCTTGCACCTCCTGTTCCAAAATTTCGTCTTCTTCTTCCTCACTCTCACCTTCTTGATGATATACAGTTTCCATCACCATAATATTATCATCTTGATGTTGCGATGGACCCTCATTTGATACCAGTTCCAAATCATCAACTTGTGCCTGAAGACAATGAGTGTATCTAGCAATTTCAGGACAATTCCTCTCATTGTGTTCTTTGGTGTTGTGCAACCTGCACCCCCTTTCCCATGCCAAATCTGAAAGATTCAAAAGAGAATTGGATTGGCTAGGTCCTGCAGAAGTATCTAGTTGATTAGCAATGGGAGCGGGAACTCCCCCATTGTTTGGCTTAGTGTTCCAGTGCCTCCCTCTATTGTTAAAATTTTGATTTGGGTGAGGGACATGGGACTCATACTTCTGCTGTTGAACCCTGTCATTGCTCAATTTATGAACTAATTTCTTGAGCTCTTCGACTTCTGAATAAATCTCCTTCGGTGGAATCACATTGTTGTTAACCCCCGTTGGATTCGCATAATTGATGGGGTCCTGATTCAACATTTGGGTCGGGTTCTGAGGAATTTGATTCCCGTATGGATTGACACTTTGAATCGGGGTTGGATTTGGAAAAGGAACTATGGCTTGAGGATTGACTTGGCTGGTTCCTTGCATAGTTGATTGACTATTCTGCAAAAATGCGGGGACGAGGTGGAATGGATGTGATTGGTTGGATTGGAATGGGTGCATATGCGAGTCTTTGGTGGATACGGCTGCTGATATGGGAAGGCGTTCATGCTTGGCATTTGTGGTGCCATGAGCTGATTTGCCAAGGGAGCTTGACCATATGGAGCATACTGTCCCATCATAGGCATCTGGGTAAACCCGTAGCCTTGTGGTGTCATTTGCTGCTCGATAGTCATGGCTTCATTATAGGCCAAAGCCAGCGTGGTGACTTGAGGATTGCGTCTTGCAAACATGGCTGTCATGGGGTCCAATGCCCCAAAATATATCTGTAAAGCCACTGCGGGATCGATGGCAAAATGTCGAACTGCTCTGTTATAGCACTTTTGGAATCTCTGATTAAACATTCTGATCGGTTCCCCTTGGCCCCTTTTGCATGTAATAAACTGATTGTAAATAGTTGCGGGATCCAAGGGTGACCTAAATTGATTAACAAAGGCGTTTTCCATTTGTGTCCAAGAAGTGATTGAACCAGTTGGCAAGCATATATACCATTCATATGCTATTGGATCTAAGCTCATGGGGAAAAGTCTGCAGGCCACATCTTCATATTGAACTTGCAACCTAATTAAAACATCCCTATAGGCTTGGATATGTTCTTCTGCTTTTCTTAGGCCATCTGGTTTGTATTTAGGCAGAAATATTTCAATGTTCTTGGGGATTTCATGGATATCCCCAACAATATTCAAAGGAGTATTATTAGCTCCATACCAAGGAGCTGTTGGAGCTTGAGCCATTTGACTCAAAATCGATGAAGACAAACCTACAATAGCAGTAGAAATATTACTGACTATAGGCACACTAGGGGCAACTGATATTACTGGCGTAAGTCCACTCGATGTTCCTGGAGAAAACAGGTCTTTCGTGACTGGTGAACTTACGACTTGCTTGGTTTTATTCTTGGGAGTACCAGTAAGGTCATGAAAAATGGTTTCCCCGGTTGTTTGGGACCTTGTCGCAATGCGGCGCGGTGGGTCCAGCCTGCCTGATGAAACCCTCGATTATTTCAAAGAAAACCTGCAACAAAAGAAAGCAAAAGCTGCAGTTTAGCTGTCTGTGAGATTTAAAAAATGATTTCAAAATTAAATCAAAAAGATATTATTTATGCATGAAAATCAAAATAAAGTAAACCGATTTGGCCCTCCTTCTAGCGCCAATCTGTTGAGTGGTGTTTTCACCCAATTGTGAAAGCACACTCTCCGGTAGGATCTGAGTCCCAAAATCCTCTGCTTGCAAAGAAAGTAATTTCTCCAAGGTTCCTGTTATGTTGATTCTTTAACACCAATGATGTTGTTCAATGTAAATGCTAGGGAACACCTTAGGGTTGCAAGTGGATGTTAACAAGGGGCACTGTAGTTCACTTTAATTTGGATTTGCAATGGACTCTGAGCTTTGATGGGTTTTCAATTATTTATTTAAATGACTGTAATTAAAATACAAAAAATAAATAAGGGTTTAAAAATAAAATAAATGCAAATGAATATGCAACTAAACTACGTCCAGAATGCTACCATCTTGATTGATAAAACCGAAGACAATGAGGTTTCTGCATGCAACCTAACCTATTGAACCTGCAAATTCGCACAATCCAGATAAGCTAGGTGCGGGTTTCTAGGGTTTCTTAATGTAATTTCAGATTTAGGCATTCGCATGAAGCAACCAAGAACACTTGCATTCAACTTCACCTATAAGCCTAGAGATCTAAAAGGGGAAGATAACACATTGAATCATGCATGCAAAAATGACTCCTTCTTTCTCATCAATGAAATGCCAACTCTCTGTATTTCTGCATTAAAATGATGTATCAATTACAATTACAGAATGTTCCAGGTTTTACAAATCCAGAACAAATGAAGGAAATTGCCCAAGTGCAGGCCCAGAATGGCATGAAGCCCTTGTCTCTGCAACTCTGCAAGCAACAATTTCCAACCCCTCTATCAATCCGCGCTTCTGATTTTATACTAACTCAAACGGCTCTTCGGTTCTCCCTGTGTCGCTTCGTTTCACCTTCCAGCATGTGACCTTTCAAATTCTTGCCTTTTCGATGCTTTTATTCCATGCTCTATGCCGAAACGTTTGAAATCTTTCATTGCATGTAACGCTTCTGCAACTCTGACACCTGTATGCCACGTGTCTCACGTTTCTTTGCACCTTCTGTAACGTCTTCCTATGAAAATCATGACAAAAATAGCATGCAACCTGTTCACCTTCCTGGCCGCGAAAACGCGACATGTCACGAAATCGTGACATGTCGCGATATCGCGACGCTTTCGTTCTCCGTACGCTTCAGCCACAACTCGTCGCGATTTCGCGACCATTTTCTCCTTCGGGCCCTCTTGTCGCAACCTGTCGCGATTTCGCGACCATTTTACTCTGCACTCCTTTGCGCTCAATGCTGTCGCGATTTCGTGACCATTTTTCTCTGTCGTGTACTTGCCAACTTTCCGTCGTGAAATCGCTACGCTATCTCCATCCGTACTACTTCGCAGTAACTTGTCACGATTTCACGATGCCCTTTTGCTTCATCTCCCTTTGTTGCTTTCTGTCATGATTTCACGACGCTTTTCTACTTTGGGCACCTTTGCTGCATGCTGTCACGATTTCATGACGTTTTTATGCCTTAGACTCTTTCGCTTGCTTGTCGCGATTTCGCGACGTCTTTCACTTCCGTACATTCTCGGTCGCAACCTGTAGCGATTTCGCGACGTTTTTCACTTCATGCCTTCTTCGCTACTTTTTGTCGTGATTTCATGACCATTTTCGCTTCATGCCTTTCGGTCGATTCTATCACGATATCACGACAGTTTTCACTTTCGAACCACTTTCTCATTTTCGCGATATCGCGACCATTTTTCTTTTGACCAGTTTGACCCGCGATTTTGCGACACGTCGCGATTTCGTGACGCCTTTCTGCTTTTGCCCTGTTTGACCGATTTGACCCGCGATTTTGCGACATGTCGCGATATCGCTACGCCTTTCCATTTGCCTTTCTCTCTCCTCTTTGGGCCGCGACGGAGCAACATGTCACGATTTCACGACACTTTCTGTTTTCTTTTCTCTCTCCTCTTCCGACGGAGCAACATGTCACGATTTCGTGACACTTTCTGTTTTCTTTTCTCTCTCCTCTTTCGCGATGGAGCAACATGTCGCGATTTCGTGACACTTTCTATTTTTCGGCAGCGATGGCGCGACAGGTCGCGATTTCGTGACATGTCACGATTTCGTGACACTTTCCACACTTGTGCATTTTTTTGCCTCTTTCTTCATTTTTAGCATCTGGGTCACTAAGATTTTCTCTGCAATCCTGCAAAAAAGGTGGGCCCCCAATTTTGGGGTGTGTTGTGGATCAGCCACAATAGGTTCCAAATCCCCTCTTGCAAAGAAGTTAAACAAACAACTTCTCCAAGGTCTCCGCTATATTAGCATTTGCATATGTGTATTAGTAATCTCAAATAAAGATATTCAATTTAAATGCTTGGAACACCTTAGTGATTGCAAGTAACTGTAAACAAGGGGCAATGTTGGTTTATTTTACCATGAAACTTTAGTGATTGTTCATTGAACCAAAATAAAGCAAATGTGAGTTGGCCCTCATATGACCACGATGTAGTGCTCAAATTACCCCTCTTTCGTAAAATCAGAATTTTATGAAGGAATTTTAGGCTCCAAAAATGGAAATTTGTGAAATGCCATAAAACATAACTCCTTCAATGAAATTGGAATTTTCATGAAGGGAATGTCATCATAGGCTCATGAATGAAACATGAAACTAAAAAAATGAAATTTGACCTTAAAATGGAAATTTTCTATTTTCGGTTTTTTAAAATCTGTAATAAAACAACAACTTCGATGAATTTTTAAAAATACTAAACAACTCCGAAAATGAAATTTCAAAGTGCGTATTGGAAGTCTGAAGTATAACCTACGCAATGGTGAAATTATTTTTGGATTTTGAAATTTTTTAAATGTTTATTTTAATGACTGAAAATTAAAATAAAGTTAAAATTTCTGGAAAATAAAATGCAAAAAAATGAAAATAAAATGCAGAAAATGAAAAATGCATTCAGTATGATGCTATCCTATTTCGACAAAACCGAAGATATGAGGTTTTCATGCATGCAACCTAACCTATTGGACTTGCAAAACAAGCACAATCCGGATAAGCTAAGTGTTGGCTCCTAGGGTTTTAAATGAGGTTTTCAGATTTAAACATTCGCATGAAGCAACCAAGAAAACTTGCATAAACTCCATTTACAAGCCTAAAATCTGAAAAGGGGAAAAATAGACATTTAATCTTGCATGCAAAAAATGACTCCTCCTTTCTTGTCCATAAGATGCAACTTTCTAAAATTTTCTGTATTAAAAATTTGTCATTTTACAATAACAAAATTTTTTGGTTTTCCCAAACCAGTCAATGGAAGAAAAACAGCCCAAACAGGTCCAGAATGGCCCTCTTGCCTTCAAATCTGCAACTCTGCTTGTGGTAGTTTCCAACCCCTTCGGCCTCTTTGAATGGCGTATTTAAACTTCGGAAAAAATTGTTTCTCCTTCCATGACTGTTCGTTTCATTTTCCAATGGTTGTTCGTTTCACCTTCCTTGACTGTTCATTTCATTTTCCAATGGCCCTTCACCTTCCCTAATGTCATGTCATATCCCACTTTTTCTCTTTGCCGTGAAATGCAACATGTCGCGATATCGTGACACTTTTTCTCTTTTCGCAAAATGCAACATGTCACGATATCGTGACACTTTTTCTCTTTTGCCAATGCAACATGTCACGATATCCACACTTTTTCTCTTTGGCCGCGAAAATGCAACATGTCGCGATATCGCGACACTTTTTTCTTTAGTCACAAAAATGCAACATTTCGCGATATCGCGACACTTTTTCTTTGAAATGCAACATGTCACGATATCGTGACACTTTTCTCTTTTTGTTGCGACGATGCAACATGTCGCGATATCGCGACACTTTTTCTCTTTTGCCCGACAATGCAACATGTCGCGATATCGCGATACCTTTTTTTTCTTTTGGTCGCGACAATGCAACATGTCGCGATATCGCGACACTTTTTCTTTTTTGGCCGCGACAATGCAACATGTCGCGATATCGTGACACTTTTTTCTTCTTTTGCCGTGACAATGCAACATGTCGCGATATCGCGACACTTTTTCTTTTTTGGCCGCGACAATGCAACATGTCGCGATATCGCGACACTTTTCTCTTTTGCCGTGACGATGCAACATGTCGCGATATCGTGACACTTTTTCTCTTTTGCCACGACAATGCAACATGTCGCGATATCGCGACACTTTTTCCTTTTTTCTCTTTCTTTGCGAAAATGCAACATGTCGCGATATCGCGACACTTTTTCTCCTTGTGGTGTTTTGCTTTTTCTTTGATCTTTAGCATATGGGCCACTTCGGTCTTCTTGGAAAACATGCAAAAAAGGTGGGTCCCCAATTTTGGGGTACGTTGTGGAGCAGCCACAACAAATGGTGACTCTATTGGGAAATGCTCCTGAGCATTTCGGTGAGAACTCAACCTGAAAACACACGGACTCAAATACAAGCGTCAGAAAATATCCAAAGAATGAAACTAGACGAGAAATACATGAAGCATTAGAATTATTAAGCATCAGCTCGGTGTGTGCAATGTGCTTCATTCCCTATCATTTGAAACTCGTTCAACTTTCCATTGTCAGTTTCACTTATGATTCGTATGCAAGGTTATGAATGATTTGTGCAGGATTTGATGTATGACAACTATGTTAGAGATATAACAACCTGCTTTGCAAAGGCTCAAACTTTCTAGTATCATGAACAAACATATTAAAACTGTCAAACCCTCTTAGGACCAAATATGTGTATACTTGAATTAATTTACTAGATCCCAAAGTTGGTTATGTGTCAC
Source organism: Wollemia nobilis (assembly GCA_028583015.1). Classification (NCBI taxonomy): domain Eukaryota; kingdom Viridiplantae; phylum Streptophyta; class Pinopsida; order Araucariales; family Araucariaceae; genus Wollemia; species Wollemia nobilis. The sequence continues at coordinate 1,533,169 of JAQPPZ010002200.1, forward strand.
TACCATCTTGAACCCATGTGCAAGTGTAAGTGAAATCAGAGCTTTGGGGAATAGGATTCCCAACCTAAGCGAGATGGGAATTTAACCCTATCCTTACTACTCTGATCTGGAGTTCATTACCTCATCTTGAACAAAATGATTTAACCTGTTATGGATGAAACTGTCAGGCTAGCTCGTCCGTTTGAGCAGTCAGTGGTCTTGCTTTTAGACAAGACATGTTGCCACGCATGAGCATACTCCACTGCCAGTCGAGCGTCTATAGCCCCGGTGGAGATCAACCCCATAATCCAGGATTTGACTTTACTTTTGATTTCTTGAACCTTGGGGATGACTACCCATCCTTGCAAGGGACATGTAGTACGATCCTTCCAATCCAATATCAATGATGCAATAAAAGTAGAATGAAAAATATTTGCTTTGGAATTTCAAGTTCTTGAGTGGGCAAAATAGAAGCTTTGGGGAATCGGATTCTCAACCTAAGCGAGATGAGAATTAGACCCTATCCTTACTACTCCATGAAGGTCAAATCAGAGCTTTGGGGAATTGGATCCTCAACCTAAGTTCGATGAGGATTTAACCCTATCCTTACTACTCTGATTTTAGGCTTTAAGCACTATGGGAGTGGTAAAAACCACTATTTTAAGGATTATGTTGCATGATAGGACAAGACACGAAATACTCCTTTCGCCTCACCTTTTCTTCCAAGTATGGTTTTGACCATTTTGCTCAAGATCCTCTTTAATATGTGTAGAACGTGCTTGGTTCAAGATAGTTCGGGCATCATTTCCCAACCTTAGGATCCTTTTAATATATGTTATGTAATAACCCTAAGAGGATTCGACACCTTTTCAATGATTGTATTTGAAATGTAGATGCAACTGAGATGAAATGTATATGCAATGTGGAATGTAACATGAGATATGGATGAATGCATTGCTCTTTTTGAAATGCGGATGGAGTATATCACCTACTTTGCCATAATTTGTAAAACTGACAACTTCATGCATCACAAGTTCCAAACGATATTCTTTAATGTGTTTGCGATACTCGTGGAGCTTTCTGCAATACAATTCCGATGTTTCATATTCTCCTAGTCTTAGTCAACATTCATAAGGACATAAGTTGACATCTCGCTTTTTTTTTTTTTCAAGACAAACCAAAAATGTCCAAAGGACCAACACACAAAACTTAAAACCAAAACTGAAATGCAAAACCAACATCAAAAACCAAAAAATCTATATACAAATGTACAATATAATACAAGATGGTGCAAAGTTTGGATTATCATTTTCCCGGATCCCAAACCTGATTAGAACATTTCAAAAGACATATGACGTGATATGCATGCCAAATGTTGAAGGAATCAAACAAGAACAAGACTAGACCAAACAATGCAACCAACTTCAACTTTCCTCTCTCACCCCACCAATTAGATTTAGTTCCATTAGTATTCTCATAGGTGAGATTCAAATTACCAAATTGATTAGACAATGGTTGATTTTCAATTCTTTCTTGTCTATTCTTTAAGGTGTAAATTTCATAATTCCATTCATGATTTAGAACTAGGCTTTCTTTATTCAAAATGAAATTTTGTAAGCAAGAGCCTATTTCTAAAAATTTCAAAGCTAATTCATTTTCCATGTTCTTAGGCCAATTAAAATTGTGCAACAATTTACAAGCATCTAGGATATTTACTAAATTGGGATCATTAGGAGTTTTTATCCTAGGTTCAAGAATTAATTGTTGATGAATTTGATTTAGCAATTTAAATGCATCAAGCTCCTTTTCATTCATTAAAGTAATGTTATCAAAGGTGTGGTTAGAAATTAATCCTTGTTCTTCATTCACCTTCAATGGCATTTCATCATAATGTAGCACTTGTTCTTTCTCCATGATTTGTTTATCAAAGGCACCAAACTTAGGTACCCAATTGAACACATGTCCATCCCTTTCAAACCATAAGTCTTGTCTATCTAGGGGTGGGTTAACTAACATATTTCCATGATCAATCACTTGGGTTGTTTTGGGTAACGTGAGATTTTCAATTGGATCATCAATGATATCAAACCCAAATGATTTAGGTTTTGTAATTTTCTCATTTTGAAATGGCATAATCATTGTAGCACAAGTAAGTGGATCAAGATTTTCAATTTCTTTTCCTTCAAAGGAATCTAAAGCAAGTGACTCTCTTTCTTGATTCATGGTTGTAGAATCCTTATCATGTTCCAAAATTTGATGAGATTCGAATTCCTCTTCCAAAACTTTCTCAAATTGTACAGGATTTATAGTATCCTCATGTGAGGAAGCAATTGAGTTATCCTGCATATTAATTGACACAACAAGTTTGTTAGAAGATTTAGATTGATAATATTCTTCCCATTTCTTCCATGAATCATAGTAATCATCTTCCAAGTTCAAGTTGTGACGTTCAAGTACTTCTTCTTCATCTTCTAATTCATCAACATGTTTCTCATCCAATTCATCTTCACCTTCCTTAGATGGTCCAGTTATTTCCAAAAGTGGGTTATCTCTTGAATTCAAATTGGTAAAGCTATCATAATCCAAATTTGTAACCCATGATTCAATTTTATCACAATTTGGAAGGTGTGGATCCTCTTGGTCATCACTTTCGAGAACATCATCCAAAGTGTCTTTCGAGAACAAGTGGTGAAATTCGATTATGTCTTCAACTTCATTTGTTGATTTTCTTTCAAATTCATTTTCAGCCACTTGTGATGACTTAGGAGCTTCTATAATGGGATCAATTTTTGAATTCCGTGTCATATAGTTGCTCCAATCCTTTGCAAGTACATCTGACCAAATCATATCCACATAAGTTTGTTCATCCAAATCCTCCTTTTTGGGTAATGATTCTGGATATTTCTTTTCCAAAACAAGATGGTGATCATTTGATTCCAACTTCTTGTTACCCATCCATAGAATTTCTTCTCCAAAATCTTCATGCTCTTCAAGACATTTCGAATAGGTATTTACTTCAACGTGAGTCACCTCAAAATCTCTTGTATCACTTGAAGAAGCATAACATGAAACATCATTAAGATCGGCATTATGAATTTTCTTCCTAGGATGATTTGGATGCATACATTGATGTGCTCATTTTTGTGGTGGAACATGCCTACATACCTTCTTAACCACTTTCTTTTGCTCTTTTACTTTCGATACGAACTCTTTGGGTTGAGTGGTAGAAGTAGTAGGATTAGTTGGATTGATATCCACGGACAAAGCTTGAACATTTGTTGCAATGGTTCCATGAGTGACCACATGATTCTCTAATTGAGGCATAGTTGGATGGATGGAAGTACTTGTATAAGCACATGTGGGAGCATAAGTTGGTATGGTAGGATAAAGTTGATTGTAGGGAAAAACATTTGATATCAAATTTTGTTGTGCCCACGCTTGATTTACCATCGAGGTTTGATTGCAAGCCCCTAGTTGTCCTACCATAGTTGATTGCTCCATTCCATAACCTTGTGGCCTCAATTGTTGATCTACAATCATAGCTTCTGTGTAGGCCGATGCAAGATCAGTAACCAAGGGATTCATCCTAACAAATATGGCAAACAATGGATCCAATGCTCGAAAGTATATTTGAAGAGCACCACTTTCCTCAATAGTATAGGGAGAAATTAATCTCGCATAAAGCTTTCGAAACCTCAAGTTGAAACTTCTCAACGGCTCATTAGGTTCTCTTTTGCAAGAAGCAAATTGTTGATATATCGTGAGAGGATCAATGAACAACCTAAATTGATTGATAAACTCATCTTTCAATTGAGTCCAAGATGTAATAGAACCAGTGGGTAAATTGATGTACCAATCATATGCCACCTCATCTAGGGTTCCAGGAAACATTCTACATGCCACATCCTCATGTTCGACATTCCATCTAACTAGGATATCCACATAGGCTTGAATATGTTCCTCGGCTAATGTTGGACCATTGTGTTTAAATTTGGGCAAACGTTTTTCTACGTTCTTGGGTAAATCATGAGAATCTCCACTAATGTTCAAAGGATTAGCATGTATCCCATACCACGTTCCTGCAATTGTAGCCATTAATGAAACTCAAAGAATAACTTCAAAACCAATTTGTTAGTCATGAATAAAAGAAGGAACCATGACAAAGCAATATTCTAAAAATGTAAATTAGTTTCTGATTCACCAGATCGCATATGCGCAAGTGAAGAGCATACTCCTAGTGTTGTAGGCTTTCGGATTCACAAGATCGCATTACACGCAAGTGAAGAGCATAATACCGACAACAAATACATTTTAGACAAAATAATTCCTTACAAATAAGCATGAAATGACTAGCAAATATCAAACATGTAACGTATGAATAATCATGTTAGCATCAACCAAGAGATGTATCCATTAAAATCAAATGAAAGTAATTGCATGGAGACAACCTCGTTAGTCAAGACCAAAATTTTTCAAAATCAAATCAAAACACATTATTCCTGTATGAACAATCAAAAGCGTTAGAACAATGCATAGCAATTCATGTCCTCCTTTTAACACTACAAGGTTGTATTGTTAAAAGAGGGCTAAAGATAATAATCAATAGGGCATGAAATATTCAAAATTTAAATCCCTATAGCATTTAAATCACACTGAAATAAACCAATTCAGGCCCTCCTTCTAGCGCCAAAATGTTGAGTGGTATTTTCACACAATTGTGAAAGTACACTCTCCTTTAGGATTTGGGTTCCAAATCCCCTCTTGCAAAGAAGTTAAACAAACAACTTCTCCAAGGTCTCCGCTATATTAGCATTTGCATATGTGTATTAGTAATCTCAAATAAAGATATTCAATTTAAATGCTTGGAACACCTTAGTGATTGCAAGTAACTGTAAACAAGGGGCAATGTTGGTTTATTTTACCATGAAACTTTAGTGATTGTTCATTGAACCAAAATAAAGCAAATGTGAGTTGGCCCTCATATGACCACGATGTAGTGCTCAAATTACCCCTCTTTCGTAAAATCAGAATTTTTATGAAGAGGGCAATTTTAGGCTCCAAAAATGGAAATTTGTGAAATGCCATAAAACATAACTCCTTCAATGAAATTGGAATTTTCATGAAGGGAATGTCATCATAGGCTCATGAGTGAAACATGAAACTAAAAAAATGAAATTGGACCTTAAAATGGAAATTTTCTATTTTCGGATTTTTTAAAATCTGTAATAAAACAACAACTTCGATGAATTTTTAAAAATACTAAACAACTCCGAAAATGAAATTTCAAAGTGCGTATTGGAAGTATGAAGTATAACCTACGCAATGGTGAAATTATTTTTGGATTTTGAAATTTTTTAAATGTTTATTTTAATGCCTGAAGATTAAAAAAAGTTAAAATTTCTGGAAAATAAAATGCAAAAAAATGAAAATGAAATGCAGAAAATGAAAAAAATGCATTCAGTATGATGCTATCCTATTTCGAAAAAACCGAAGATGTGAGGTTTTCATGCATGCAACCTAACCTATTGGACCTGCAAAACAAGCACAATCCGGATAAGCTAAGTGCTGGCTCCTAGGGTTTTAAATGAGGTTTTCAGATTTAGACATTCGCATGAAGCAACCAAGAAACTTGCATAAACTCCATTTACAAGCCTAAAATCTGAAAAGGGAAAAATAGACATTTAATCTTGCATGCAGAAAATGACTCCTCCTTTCTTGTCCATAAGATGCAACTTTCTGAAATTTTCTGTATTAAAAATTTGTCATTTTACAATAACAGAAATTTCTGGTTTTCCCAAACCAGTCAATGGAAGAAAAACAACCCAAACAGGTCCAGAATGGCCCTCTTGCCTTCAAACCTGCAACTCTGCTTGTAGCAGTTTCCAACCCCTTCTAGCCTCTTTGAATGGCGTATTTAAACTTCTGAAAAAATTGTTTCTCCTTCCATGACTGTTCGTTTCATTTTCCAATGGTTGTTCGTTTCACCTTCCCTGACTGTTCGTTTCATTTTCCAATGGCCCTTCGCCGCGAAAATGTAACATGTCACGATATCGCGACATTTTTTCTCTTTTGGTCGCAAAATGCAACATGTCGCGATATCGCGACACTTTTTCTCTTTGATCGTGAAAATGCAACATGTCGCGATATCGCGACACTTTTTCTCTTTGGCCGCGACAATGCAACATGTCGCGATATCGCGACACTTTTTCTCTTTGCCGCGAATGCAACATGTCACGATATCACGACACTTTTTCTCTTTGCTTTGAACTGCAAAAATGCAACATGTCGCGATATCGCGACACTTTTTCTCTTTTGGCCGCGACAATGCAACATGTCGCGATATCGTGACACTTTTTTTCTTTTGGTCATGACAATGCAACATGTCGCGATATCGCGACACTTTTTTTGGCCGCGACAATGCAACATGTCGCGATATCGCGACACTTTTTCTCTTTTGGCCGCGACAATGCAACATGTCGCGATATCACGACACTTTTTCTCTTTTGCCGTGAAAATGCAACATGTCGCGATATCGCGACACTTTTTCTCTTTTGGCCGTGACGATGCAACATGTCGCGATATCGCGACACTTTTTCTTTTTTGGCCGCGACAATGCAACATGTCGCGATATCGCGACACTTTTTCTCTTTTGGCCGCGACGATGCAACATGTCGCGATATCGCGACACTTTTTCTCTTTTGGCCGTGAAAATGCAACATGTCGCGATATCGCGACACTTTTTCCTTCTTTTTTCTCTTTGCTTTGCCGCGAAAATGCAACATGTCGCGATATCGCGACACTTTTTCTCCTTGTGGTGTTTTGCTTTTTCTTTGATCTTTAGCATATGGGCCACTTCGGTCTTCTTGGAAAACATGCAAAAAAGGTGGGTCCCCAATTTTGGGGTACGTTGTGGAGCAGCCACAACAAAAGGCAAAAGTATTAAGGAGAAAGAAAACAAAGAAATATCATGGATAAAAGTCAACTACAACAATGGCAAGAGAAGAATCATGTGACCATATCATTCAAGGTAATCTAACAGATTACAAAATTTCTTCCATGGTTGTTTATTTTCGTGTAATAAATATGGTCATAGAGTTGTACATTGCATGGTCCATGTAAGAAATAATATTTTTGGTAATTTCAATTCGTTTGCACCTCTCATGAATAACAATATCATCTGTTACAAATGTAATAAGTTTTGGCACAAGGCCAAATGGTGTAAAATGGTATTTCCTAGACCAAGCAAAAAGGAGGATTAGAAGATTCAAAATAATACAACCTCAAAAGTTTAGAAAGAGGAAAAGGAACAAGAAAAAGAAAAGTCAATGTTGGTACAGAAAACTCTTCATGCACAAGATAAGAGAAATCAGTAGTATGTTGTAGTGGTTGTTCAAGTCATATGACAAGTGACAAAAGTAAATTTCTTTCACTTAAAGAAATCAATGGAGGTTTAGTAAAATTTGGAGATAATGCCTCAATAAAAATTGTTGGAAAAGGGACTTTGATTTTTGATAATGGAAAATCAAAGACAAAAAATGTGTTGTATGTTAAGGGATTGAAGCACAATTTACTAAGTGTAAGTCAGCTTTGTGATCAAGGGCACACAGTCACCTTTCACCCAAATAGGTGTGAGATCAGAAAGTCCAAGACATGAAAGCTTATTGCAGATGCCAATAGAACTTCAAAAAATCTCTACATGTTGAGTGAAATTAAAGGAGAAAAATGTTTTCTATAAGAGTATGAGAGTTGGTTATGGCATAGAAGAATAGTTCATCTAAAATTTGATAACATTGTAAAAATAAGCAACAAACAGACTATCAGAGATTTACCCAAGATAAAGAGACCTCAAAGCACAATTTGTGCACAATATCGGTATGGTAAGCAAACAAGGACAAGTTTCAAGTCAAAAGAATGTTTTTCATTTGAATCATTGGAACTAGTTCAAACTTATTTATGTCATCCTATAATAACAAAGAGTTTACAAGGTGAAAATTACTTCATGCTATTTATAGATGATTTCTCTAGAATGACTTGGGTGGCCTTCTTAAAAGAAAAGTCAGAAGCCTTTGAGAAGTTCCAGGAATTCAAAGTTTTAGTAGAAAATAAAATAGGTAAAAAGATAAAGTGTCTAAGATCAGATAGAGGAGGAGAATTTACTTCAGGTGAATTAATAAAATTCTGTGAACAACATGGAATCAAAAGAGAATACTCAGCAGTAAGGACTCCACAACAAAATGGAGTAATTGAAAGAAAGAACATAACTATCCAGAATATGGCCAAAGCTATGCTAAATGAGTCTAAGATTTCATATGGTTTTTGGAGAGAGGCAGTTCATACAACTGTCTATATCATTAATAGAGCTCAAGTAAGAGTAAATCATCACAAAACCCCATATGAGCTTTGGAAGGGAAGACCAGCTCCTGTGACGTATTTCAAAGTTTTTGAAAGCAAATGCTACATTGGATGAGAAGAGAAAATTTGGGCAAATTTGATCCAAGGTGCGATGAGGGTATTTTCCTTGGCTATTCCACTAAGAGCAAAGCCTATAAATGCTATAACAAAAGGACACATACAATTATAGAAAGTATAAATGTGACAGTCGATGAACAAATAGGGTCAAAATAATCAGCTCAAGAAATTGTATATCAAGAAGAAGAAAGTTACCAAGAAGAAATAGGTGAAGAATCAGAAGAAGATGAAGCACAAAGAACACAACCTAAGATACCATCCAAGTATGTACAAAAGAATCATCCAAGAGATCTGATTATTGGAAATCTTGATGAAAGACAAACAAGGAGGAAGATAATAAACACATGTGAACAAGCAAATATTTCCTTGCTATCTAAAATTGAGCCCAAGGATTTCAATGGGATAAAATAAGATAAATCTTGGGTCAAGGCTATGGATGAGGAATTGGATCAAATAGAAAAAAGTGAAACTTGGGAACTTGTCCCAAGACCAAAAGACAGGAATATAATCAACACTAAATGGGTCTACAGAAATAAGTTAAATGAAGATGGTCAGGTAGTCAGAAATAAAGCCATACTAGTATGCAAAGGCTATGTACAGGTTGAAGGGATTGATTTTGATGAAACATTTGCTCCTGTTGCATGACTCGAGGCCATAAGGATATTTTTAGCTTTCTCAAGCTTTAAATTTTTTAAAGTATATCAAATGGATGTAAAATCAACTTTTCTCAATGGCTTCTTATAAGAAGCATTCTACATTGAGAAACCTAAGGGGTTTAGCTTGAATGATAAGCCATATTATGTATGCAAATTAAATAAGGCTCTTTATGGATTAAAGCAAGCTCCTAGGGCTTGGTATTCAAGGCTGGATAAGTATCTTCAAGAACATTATTTTAGAAAGGGAATAGTTGATAGCAATTTATACATCAAAAATGAGGGAAGTGATTTATTGAGTGTGGTAGTCTATGTGGATGATATCATATGTAGAGGTAATTGTTGGTCATCAAATCCGCACAGGAAAGGACTTTCGATGGGTTTGCGTGCCCTGGACCTGCAACCAACATTGAAAGGCCGAGGGGAAGAGATGCCCCTCGTGCCAATCTTCGGAGAAAGGCCGGCTCCTATACTAATCTACTTTTGGGGTTTGAGACAAGAGTGCAGGAAAGAAACAAACAGAGTAAGGGTTAAGAAAAGAAATAAAAAAGGGTAAGGGTTAGAGAAAGAAATAAAAAGAGTAAGGGTTAGAAGATGATGATTTAAGGTGGGAGAGAACAGGAAGCACGATTACTCGCTAACAACTCGAATAGCAACAAGAAATACCAAGAATAACATGAAAGAAATGAAATGTCGAACTTCCTATGTATCCTCTGGACGGGTTCGCAGGGTTCTCCTTTCTCTCTCGCTGGAATTCGGGATTCAGAGTAACAACGATTGAGATAAGGGAATAACAAAAACCTCAATCCACCAGGCAGCATAAAGGAAAGCGACAAGGCATTTTTCCTCTCCTATGTATCCTTCAGGGCAAATTTTAGGGGTTCAATCCCCGATCACACATCGGATTTAGGATTCAGAGTCTCGGTATGCGAACGAGAAAAGACAAAAGAATTAAGCATAGAAGGCAGCATAAAAGAGAGAAATAGAGCACAAAAGATCTTTAGTATTAAACGCAGGACATCAAGTTACAGTAGCTTTCTAGCAGAAAGTTCCCCCCATTTTTTACATTACATGCCTGGGTTTTTATAGAGGACCCGACCCTCTGAGTCATTATTACAAAAACGACGGAGTACACCCTCGGGCTCTGAGAAATCGGTGCCTCGCTGCTGCTGCGAATGATCTCTCAAATTGGCTACCAAAACTAGCAACTGTGATTGGGTCAACCATGGAAACATTCATTTAATGCGCCGCCCAAGTGTCCCTGGCTTTGGATGCTGTGCTTGAGTGATCGTTACGCCCGTCGGGTTTTACTTCGAGGATCATTACGTCCCTTTCGTTTGCCAAAAATGGTCAGCGGACTTATCGGGCAAGAAAGGGGGTATTTATAAGGGGCTTTCGATCACCTTGGGAAGCTACCCGCCTTGGAACATGGGCCCGAAAAGTGCTTCGCTACATCTCCACCTCGCCGAAGCCTTGGGCCGAAGTAGATTCTCCTTGATTTGTTCTTCGCAAAATAATGCTTCGCAGAAACTACTTCGAGGATGTTGAGTGCCGAGCGGATTCCATCTTTGAAATGGGGCTCTTTGTCCTTTGCTGGCGAAACTGCTTCGGTTGGAAAATGTTTCGGCCCGATTCTTTCTCAAAACTGTGGTTCTAGGAATATCCTCCCGAAGCACTTCTCTATTTTCGAAACATTGTCATTTTGCTTCGGGCACCATCGCTTCGGGTGAAAACTGGCCGAAGTAGGTGTCAGAAATACTTCGGGCCCAAAGTAGTTTCCTTACCTTGGCTGATTTGGATTATGCTCTCCTCCTTCGATGAAGTCGTTTGGATGCTGCTTCGCAAAACTTCCGCCCGAAGCGGCTGCTAAAAATGCTTCGGGTGCGAAGCGTTATCTTTGTATTTTCTTCGACGAAATTACTTCGCAAGGTTTTCGCCCGAAGTGGTGATTTGAAGTGCTTCGGGCCCGAAGCTCTTTTCACATTCTCCTTCTTTTCTTTCGATGAAGCTATTTTCCTTGGCCTGTTTGGTAGCGAAGCTCTTTCTTCTTCATTTTATAAAAGGGGCGATAGGGAGAGTCAAAATTGTTGTAACTTAAAATAAAAGAAAAACTTCAACAAGGAAATATTATACAAAATTCTACTATTCTTCTACCCCTTGTATAATGTGACAAAAAGTGTCAACATTCTTGGCGGCTCGCGGGGTGACGAGCTCGTCTCGGCAAAAGAACCCTTTAGTCCTGATCCATTGGGCTACGGAGTCACTGGTCTTCCCCAGACCCTACTTCTACGGTCTGTCCCTCTTCTTGTTCCTCTTCTCCTTCTTCTTCTTCTTCTTCTTCTTCTTCCTCTGGTGCGGCTTCTGGCTGTGGCGATGGTTCGAGGTGATCACGGATGCACTTCATCGTTCTTCGGACATGAGTCCAGGCACTCTTTTGGAATGGTTCTTGATCTTGTAATGCCTTAACCAAAATGTGAAACCGATCAATTTTCCCGATGTCAGCATGTTTGGCCCTGATGAATAAATCGTTTAGGCATGCTACCATCTTGCAGTATCTCAAGATGAAGTCGGTTATCTGCCCTTCTGAGATCGGCTCCGCCCATCCGTCTATCTCTGAGACATCACCCTCGAACTGGAGCCAGACTGGCTTGAGGTCATCTTTAGTCAAAAGGTTCCCGTCATCGTCTGTGAAACTCGAGAAACCCAAGGAGGAGAGGTCCTAAAAATAATTCATCGAGGCACGCTGCTCATTGTCAAAAATGTCTTGGAGTCTTCTCGCCTTCTGAGCTTTTTGCACCTTGGAAAAGAAGGCATGAACTGTGGCCTGAGCCGTGGACCAATCCCTAGCCGTTCGAGTCATTGCAGTGACCTGCAAGTCCTGATATTTCGCATTCTGGACGTCGAAGGCTAACTTGAGCCGACGCCTGGCTTTCTGTGTGACTTCATCAATGATTGGCCCTCCTTCGGCAATAGCGCACTGGGCTTCGATGATAAAGGTTAATATCGTGAGGGCGCTGGAACACCGAGACCTAAAATTCTTGAGCAAATGGGCACGAATCTCCTTAATTCTGCTCCTATCAAACACCGTCAGGTCTTCCTTCTCGTACAGCTGGGCCTGCATTTGTGCAACTTTGCCCTCCAGCTCTTTGGCCTTTAGATCATCTTCGGCTTGTCTCTGCGCCTGATTTTATTCAGTATTCTGGAGCTGTAGAACTTGCAGCTTCAGGGCGCATGTTTCCTTTTTCATGGCCTTGCACTGCTCCTCGGCCTCTACCAACTTGGAGCGGACCCTCACCAAATCTTCTTCTAGCTTAACATTGGCGGCCTCGGCCTCGATCCTGCATTGGTTGGCGATGACTGCATGAGCCCTAAAGGTCTCAATTCGGACATGCATGGATGCCGATTCATTGTCTACATTTAGATGCACCAGGTCCTTAGGTGTTTCTTGGTAATCATAGTCTGTTGGAGTCATTTCATCCAGAGGCTTCTGTACCTTAGGGACCTTCTTGATCTTGTGCATCTTCCCAGCTTTCAAATCAAACACGGTGCATTTTTCAACTTGAGCCGTCGCTCGCCCTCTTTTCTTTCTTGCCTCCTTCAGGATTTTGTCGGTATTCTGTCGAGCTTGGAGCAGCTTCTCGGCAAGGGGGCGCTCCTTAATCAAGGACATCTCAGACTCAAACAAGGCTGGGTCACCAGCCGAAGGAGTGAACAAATACAGGGAGTGTATGGGGGATGCTTCACAAGGAGGTTCGGTGGTGGGGCTCGACGTCGAAGTGATACCTCCGCTTCTGCTAAGAATCAAGGGAATGGCAATGTGAGTGGGCGGAGTGACTTCAATGGACTTATCCCGGCCGGGATCATGGGATGGACTTGGACTAGCCACGGGTGACGCGTGAGGGGATGAATGGCCCTGCAGGGAAGACTGATGGGAACCTTCGGCCGTGGCCGCAGGGGACATGGGTGAGTCTTGAGCAAGGGGTGGAGAATGCGTACCTGAGTGCCCTCCTGGCAAAGCGGCTGTAGTGACTTCTAGTGCAGCCGTCTCCTGTCCTTCCTCTACTTCGACATTTCCAACCTCCATGGTTTCTGCCTCAACGTCCCCTTCGGATTGGAGGAGTTCCTCCACATTGATGACATTGATATTTGGGACGGTCTCGACGCTTGGTGGTGCTACGCCTTCAACGTTTGCTTCGGACGGACCTAGTGTAGATCGTCCAGTGGAGGCACTCTGAATACCTGTTCGGGGTCACTTTGGATAGTTCGGGGGCACTGAGCTTTGTTTTGGCCTCTTCCTTTTTGTTCTGACCAGCGGTTGCTCTGACTCTTCGGAGCTCGTGTCTTGGCCTCCCACAGGTACCTGAGGAGGTTTTCATGGTGTGGCTTTGGCCTTCTTCTCCTTCTTTGGCTCCGAAGTCTTATTTTCTCTTCTTGGGCTTTCGCCCGAACCTGGAATAGCTAGAGGAATGAGGTCGACGAAGGACAGAGGCTTCCATGTCCCGGCATTGGCCTCATAGACCGCCACGAAGTCCTTGTCAGATGACAAAAAACTGTAAGAATTCATCTTTCGACGATGGACCCTCATTATCCACCACTCTCTTAGTTGGGCCATGTCCCAATCTTTCATTGCTTCCTTCAAATCATCTTTTGCCTTCTTCCAGAAGGTAGAGTTGGGGCTCGGGAGAGGGTGCCGAACTGGGTCGTATGCGACCTCCATCGGGTAGAACTCGTGCCAGGGAGGTAGCATTTCCATTTTCTCCAAATGCCACTCCAGATCCTTCCCATTAGGATTGTTCCTTTGCTCCATAATTTTTGGATAGGGGCAAGCGTGGAAGTTCTTAAATCGAAGATGGTCCCTCATTACCCCCAAGGGGTCATAGAGCCATTGCTGAGGAAGCTGGACTAGGCCAAAATTGGCGAGTTTCTCCTCCAAGAAAACATTTTTTTTGAGGGCAAACACCTCGATAACTCCCATTTTGAAAGGGAAATCGTAGGTGTGAGCCCATTTTCGTCCATGGCCATAAATGGCATTTGTTGCATCGCTCTGTCGAGCGACCTCCAATGCGAACTGGTATTTGGAGGGATAGACTGGCAGTAGAAAAGGCTTCCCTATGAAGCCGAATATGCAAATTACGAGCCCCTGTGTCAGCTGAAAAATGTCTCCCCTCATCTCTTGTACCACCTTATCCCTTAGGAGGAGGGGAACCCGAGGGGAAGACCCTGTTAGCATGTGCATTGCGGGTCCCAAAAATTGTTGGTTAAAAGAATAATAGGACTCCGTCTTCAATAGGAGAGGGGTCCATTGGTATACAAGCAAAGGATTTCCATCCTCGCCGCTTGTCGTAATAGCAACATAAGGGAAACTTCTATGTACATGAAAGAAAAATAACCAAACAAGAAGAGAACAGGGCGAAAAGTACTTATTTGTCCTAGCATTCTTCATGTTGGCGAGCCGCGTATGTAGGGTCCTGGCCACCCATTCTGCCTAGTCAAAAAATACTGGGTTGGTGCTTGGCCTCGAAGCATCAGGGGCATAAAATTCCCCTCTGGAAATACACTCAGCCAAAGATACCTGCCACGGGTGCATCGAAGCGTCGGTAGATAGGCCTGCCACCCATGCAATGATGGAGAAGATGTCGACATTTTTGAAGGCCTCCAAGGGTAGGGGCATTCGGGGCAATTTTCTCGAAGGGAGCCCGCTTTTGAGGCTCTGCTACAAAAAATTGATTATGTAGTTGGAGGACGCGAACCTCTCCATTTGTTCACTAAGAATAACGTTGCGAACCGTATACCCCTTAGGAGGGCCCTGCTGTGGCGCAAAGGTTGCCTGGACATCTTCCTTCAGAATGGAGAAAAGCTTATGACCGGAGGCATCTACCACTTGCCTGGAGGAGGGCTGATAGTTTCGTGTGATGGCATCAATCAGCTCAAGGCAGTGATGTGTGGGGGGCGTCAGATACCAGTATATCTGGGAGTAGTAAGCGGCAGCTCTTTTGTTGTCTATCGAGAGCCTGCTTTTCATGAACTCGATGGTGCTCCTGAGTTCAGCCATGCTCCTTGACAGCTTGGTGTCTTTGATCCTATCCCATGCATCAACTGGCGGTTCTTCAGGTTGCTCATCCCCAGAATCCTCTCTTTCTCCCATGACTTGTTTCTCAGGGCGGCGGCTAAAATCAACTTTCTTCGGCCCTTTGTCATGGCCCTTTGCCTTTGGCTACTCGGGGGCCACCACTTATGGTTCCTTCCCATTTTCCTTAGAGTTCTTCTTTCCCATAGTGCTAGGGGTGATGGAGAAAACAATGCGGAGGGCTTCGGGATTGGAGGCTTTGAAGCACAAGATAGGAGAGTTTGAAGGCTAGTAGCGAAGTTTGCATGAATTATCGGGCAAATAGCTTCGTTACTGCTGGAGCCTACATTATATAGCCGTAGAAGCCAACCACCAGTATTTATGGCACTTGTCATAATTAACTTTGTCCAATTCGTCGCATGGTGGAGTGGTACACAGGGTTGTGTGTTGTGATGATTACGGCTTGCTTTGGAAGCGTGACCCTCTGCTACTTTGTACCCGAGCATGAAATTTTCTCCAAACCGAATCCTTAAAGGACGTACTCGCCACCTTTTCATTTAACTCGCCCGCTTCAGACGCTTTTGAAGGCGGCTATCGGCACGTTCCCCTAGGCACATTTTAAATGCCCCTGCCTTTTTCGTCGTTGGGTTGGTGAAGTCGAGGTCAGGGTTGAAGTGCTTCGAGGCGAACCGTTGGTGCGAGCTGTTTCTTTTACGCTTCGGGCCCGAAGTGATTCCCTTCACAGGAGACTGGTTTTGAAGTGTTTTCCATTCGAGAAGTGGTTCGTCGGTTCTCTTTCGATACTGCTTCGCTTGGATTCCCCTTGGAGAAGTACCTCTCGGTCCTTGGCCTGAGTCTTTTTTTTTTTAAAGAGTTGCCGAAGTAAAACTCGACCTAAGCTTTTGAGCAACATTTTATTTATCAGTCAAACTATTTACACTATTCACAAGCTTGTGACATAATAGGCATTCCACCACCATTAACTCAGCTTCGGGGAATTATCCGGTAAACCTGCAGTGTCCGGACCAGATCTGATTGTACTTTAGTAGATCCTTGAGGTTCGGCTGGACCCTTCTCGAAGTTGTCCATGCTGTGAACAAGAAACAATGCAGCCGATTTCCATTCCTGCTAGTGCCCAGATTATTGGCAAAGAAGTTCGCCACTTGAAAGCCTTCTTGGGGCATTGGTCTTAGGGATAGCCAAAACCAATACCAGACCCAATGCCAGAATTCTCTAGATTCTTTGAAATAAAGGTCGGGTATAGGTTCTTCCATCCCACTGATATGGTAACAAGGTTCCTCCGACGAAGAGTAGTCCTCCAGGATCCCTTCGGGCTCATCCTCTGAATCGGACAGGCTTGATGAGCTTTGGCTGAACACTTGCATACCATCTCTGGGGATACAAAGAGGGTGCAAAAATGTGCCCTCTTTGTTCTTGGGTTCTACCACTCGAGTTCGCTCCTCTCCTCGGTTCACCTCTTGATAGAGATCGCGAGCAGCCATGTTGTTCATTAGGTGGGTCGTGCTTGCATACTCCCATTGTTGGGCTAGTATGAGGTCTGCCTCCTGAGCTCCAAATGACTGCGTCTCAGGCCTCGGCTCAGTGTGAGGAATGCCCCATGAAGAGTACTACGTTGGCCGAACAGGAGCAGTAATTATCGAAGGAAGCGACGAAGTTTCTCTCCACTGCCACTTTCCCGATAGGAGCAGAAGTTGTTCCGCTCGTATTGCCTCCTTGAATATTTGAGGGAACCTTCATTCCCCTGATTGTAGTAGAATGAGGCTTACATTCGGGTGGAAGGCCCGAACATAGAAGAGATGGGCTTGGGCGGGCGTCGGTTGGATCTCCAACGGGATTCTCTTCCAACTTTTGCAAAATTGGACATTGAATTCCGTGATACCCTCCGAAGGTGCTCTCTTAATGGTGGAGAGGTATGCGAAGAGATGGAAGGGGTCCTGAGAGCCATCAAACATTTTGATCAATGCCCCCGCTAAGTCATCCCATGAGCAGATGCTTTTGGGCCTAAGCAATCGGTACCACCACAGCGCCCTTCCTTCCAGAGATAGAACAAGAAGTCTGATCATGACATCTTCATGGATAATGTCATGGAGGGTCGCTAAATCGACAACATATTCAAGGTGTTCTCGTGCCATTCCCGCGGTGCCGTTGTATTTTGTCAATGATTTCAAGGCACTTTTGGGAATCTCGTGATAGCTTTGGATATTCAGGGGGCCTGGATCGTTCCAGCTAGGAAAGCTTCTCCTAGCCATTATGACAGTAGCCTATGGAAATCACGGTTGTCATCGCTGAGTCGAAGTCGTTAGGTGGACATTCTTTATCCGCTTATGAGGTCAAGGCTGCTCACCGAACCTTGATTCCTTCGGGATATCTTCTTTCTGATTTGAAAGGTGCCTACGACCAGGAAATCTGGATCTTCAGCTCAACTGAGTCGCCAAGTGATTTTATCAGATGAAGACAGGCCAGAGATTCATCGAACTCGGACCTTCTTAAGACATGGGGAGTCTTGGTTACGAAAACCAGGTTTAGGCACTGGTCTTCACGACTTCAAATATTCTTGGGTAAAACAGAGTCGCCAGATGCTAAGAGTCTTTTAGTAATGAGAGCATCGATTCTCACTACTACTCAGAAGATGAGACTGACCGGATCTCACCGAGAACTTGTTAGAACTACTGTCTCCGATGAAGACGGGCTAGAAATTTTCTCAAATATGGGACCTTGGGTCCCACCGGGCATGCCAGAAACTGTTGGTCACCAAATCTGCACAGGAAAGGACTTTTTGTGGGTTTGCATGCCCTGGACCTGTGACCAACATTAAAAGGCCGAGGGGAAGAGATGCCCCTCGTGCCAATCTCCGGAGAAAGGTCGGCTCCTATACTAATCTACTTTTGGAGTTTGAGACAAGAGTTCAGGAAAGAAATAAACAGAGTAAGGGTTAGGAAAAGAAATAAAAAAGGGTAAGGGTTAGAGAAAGAAATTGTAGCACCCTAAAATTGGCGCAGTAAAAATGCAATAATTACATTCACCTTAGTAAATAATTTAAAATTCAAATTTAACCTCCCAAACCGCCCGTTAACCGTCGAGAAATCCGTTTCCCCCTTTTTCATGCCATTTTTAGAGGTTGTTTTGACCGTTTGACGATATCGTCGCCGATCAGACGATATCGCCCCAGATTTGATGATTTCGTCTGGACTAGGACGTCCAGACGATCTTGTCGCAAAACTGATTTTGCAAAGTTGGAATTTGTTCCAACGGGTCTCCAATTTGGGCAGAAGCGTGTCTGCACCGTTGGGACCCTCCCCCCGTTGGAGATCTCCCAAATTGGGATGATCTCCAACCTCCTAACTTCTCCCCTAAGCCTATTTAGTCTCTAGGATTTTCCCTTCCCAACCCCTGGCCGAAATTCTCTACAATTCAATTCCATATACGTTAAATCATCTCTATCTTGCATTTGCACTAGTTCCACATCAATTTTGTTGCAGGTACAACACTATTTTTCAGCCGGAGCCAGCACCTATCATCGTCGACGAACCTGTTCAGATCGGAGGTGAACCTGTCGAATTCGAGGCGATTTCATACTGATGCGAGACGATCTCGACTGCAGTCCGTATTAAGGCAATCAGTGCCTGAAGTTTGCGATCCTCAACCCTTTTTCTGTCATTTTATTCTGCAAATTAGATAATCTATTTAGTGTTTTATATTACTTTGCATTTGGAGTTCACCCATTTAGATTAAGTGCATAATTAAATCTTAATTATCATCAAATTAGCACAATTCATTTTTGTTTCTGTGTTTAAGTTGCAGTTTGATAACATTGCTGCCATTTTATATCATTTCCTCCTGTTAGCACTGTAGTATTTTTTGTATTTTGCATCTGTTTTCGATTTTGCAGGTCTCGACGAATTCGTCCGACGAATTCGTCAGATCTCAGACGATCTTGTCTGATTGCAGACGATTCTGTCGAATCTCAGACGATCCAGACTACTTCAACATCAGAATCTTCTTCAGACATCCGGATCAGGTATTCCTCATCTTGCATTTTGTACTCTCTCTATTTCTGTCTTTAAATCTATTTTCTGTATTCATTGAACTTGCATTTTCATATAGATTAATCTAGATTCATTCGGCCAAACCTAGGATATGAATGCTTAAGGTTAAAACGAACACATCAAAACACATTCCAAAACCTAGGCGTGGAAACTGCCATCAAATGTTTCCTGGTGAACCCACCATCCGTCAAAAAATCATCAAAATACACCTCCCTTGAGAGGCGGGACCTTCGCAAAGTCCTCTCAGTCCGAGGTACCGCACCATCCTTTTCCCATCCTCCTTCCGGGCGCGGATCCTATAGCCTGAAGGTAGGGATGCGAAAAATTTGGAGCGATACATTTTGGTGAACCCGACGTGAATGCATTGTAAACCTTTTGAAAACAAAAACAAAAAATATATATATATGTATACAAGAAAAACAAAAACAAAATCATCATTTCATGTTTTAGATTCAATTCTAAATAGTAGATGCTAAATATTACTTTTAGAAGCACTAAACAAACCATGAGTTTTTACTCAAATCAATATGAGCCCATTAGTAATGTTGGAAGAATTCAGCCAAATACATTTGTTGATTATGATCAACCTTATCCCTATTCAACATCACCTCCATCACACTTCTCTCATTTTTCATCCTTACCCCAACAAGACAATCCCTTTGCCAATCCTCTTCATAATGATATTATCTATTCTCCCATATATCCATATTATGTCTATCAATCCACATATAATCCTCCACCACCTTTTCAATACTCTTCTTTCAATACAACACATCCATTTCAACAAGAAAATACTTATTCTTCCAATTCTACCATGCACTCACCTCCTACTTCACAATCTTCCTATCATCATTCTACCCATAATAAAGAAAGTAGAGGTGAGAAACCATTAGGCCCTTTTATGACGAAATTCCTAAGGCATTTATCAAAAACCTCTCAAAAACCTTCATCACGTACATTTACAAAGCTCAATCAACCAATGGATATAATTCTCAAGTATTTACTTGACACAAATAGGATTGAACTCCCTTCCATAAGACAACCTGATACCACAACAGATTGGTTTAAACCCGAGCTACATTGTGAATATCATAGAGTAGATGGACATATGACACAAAATTGTAAAGATTTAAGATGTGCAATTCAAGATTTGATTGATAAGGGTCTTTTTAATATAAAGGAATTACAATCTACAACTGATGATAAACCTCCATTAAACAATCAAACTCCTACACAACAAATACCAATGATCAATCAAGACATGGAGATCTCCCAAGAACCCCTATTCAATTATCAACAACAAAAAACCAATCAAATATTGCATGTTAATGTGTCCCATCATGATGATATTATTAATATTGTAACAAAAACTACAAATGAGCAACCTCAAGTTCAATCAACTCAATCAGATATTCAAGATATGGATTGCTCATTTGACCAACCTTCAAAACTATCTTTGGCTCTAGAGAATGATCCAAAATGGAATGTAAGCATAGAAAGCTCATCTTTAGAATCAAAATCTCAATCTGAAATCCACTTTGATAACCAACAACAAGTGATTAATCCTCAAGCAAAGATATCCCTTTTAGAAGTATTACAAATTTATCACAAGGAAATTTTGTTCAAAATACCTAGCCAACAATTTGTTCCTCATCATATTTTCTCTAAGAACATAATTAATGGTGTAAACCCTCTTGAGGTTAACCATATTTCATTCTATGATGAGGATATTCCTTCCTCTACTCCACAAGAAGACTCCTATCTTTACATTACAGGATCTAGTAAAGAAACACTTGTTAGAACTATCATGGAAGATAATGGCTCCTCTCTTAATTTATGCACTTATCAATTATTCCAAAATTTCAAAACAAAGGAACAAGATCTTAATGAATCAAATGTTATTATAAAATCTTTTAACAATGAAATTCAAGATGCTCAAGGTACTATAATTCTTCCCTTTAATATTGGATCCAAGATCCTGGATACTTTATTCTATGTAGGATATTGCCCTTCACCTTACAACCTACTTCTCCAGAGTCCTTGGATTCATACGATGAGGGTTGTCCCTTCCACTCTTCACCAATGTTTGAAGTTTGAAATTGTAAATAAAATTGTTACCATACATGGTGACCCAACACCATTTGAAGAATATTTAACGGTTGAAACATCAAGTTCTATACATTCTCTATTGTCACAATTATCTTCTATCCATCACTTTTCTTCATCCATATATGATCATTCTTGTTTACCAAATAACACTCATGCATATCTTTCACATATACTTTCTCCATCTTATCAAAACTTGGAATATAATAATAAGAATGAAGAACTTTCTTATATTTCTAATATTTTATTTTGTAACATGATCAATTTTACACATATAAAAGTCAAATATTTTGCTACATTATTCTACATTATAACAAACCTTTTGTTATCACTACCTTTTATTCATCACCTTCTATTCTTACCTTCACCTCAACCAGATTATCCTTCAAAACCACCTTTGATTTTGAAGCAACCTTAGACATGCTATACTCAAATAACCTTATATAGTGTATATAGATCATCTTGTATATACCACCAATTTCAATTCATAAATTAAAATCAAAATACAAAAAAATCAAAATCCTCAAAATCTTCAAAAAAATACAAATGCCACTAAGGAACTTAAAGGTAAATTCGAGCCCAATTGGCTTGGACCATACATTATTACTGCTAAATTTGAATCAGGAGCATATAAATTATCTACCTTAGATGGTAAAGAACTTAAAGAACCCATGAATATTTTGCATCTTAAACGTTACTATGCATAAATCTGGTCATTTCATCCATGTATATATTTGTTCAAAATTACTATCTTGTATTTCTTTCAATTTATTCAAAAAACATCAAAAACATTCATAAATCTCCCAGAAAAATCTTCAAAAACTATCTATTGCATTTATTTAAAGCACTTGTTAAATTGTTTACTCAAAAACAAAAATCAAAATAAAAATCTAAAAACAGCTATATGCTTGACTCTTTCGAAACCAAAACAATATACAGAAGAAAGAGAGAGTCAACATTCTCCAAACTTCTCAAAAAATCATTTATATATATTTTCTTACAATTATTGCAGTTATATGTTTCAACTTATTTTGGGATAAATTAGCATTTATTTCGAATCCCTCACTTGCACACTCACAACAAATAAATATCTTGATTTTATCTGGCATGATTACTAATCTCTCTTATATCAAAGTCCACAAAATTCAATTAAATAAAGTTTGAGCATAGAGAATTGATCTTGTTATTTACTTAAACCAAGCACATCTTTTCACAATAAAATGATTATATTTGTAATTTCCATGTTTTGCTACATAGTAGAACTGATTTCTTGAGCAAAAAGTTTCCCCTGCTATCCTATCATGCACATGGTCTAGAATATTTGAGAATTGGCAAAAGGACAAGCTCACCCCTACCCAGAATAAAAATCCCTTGCTCTACAGCTAATCCGAGCAAGTATCCCTAGCAAAGAAAAAGAAAAAGAAAAGAAAAATTCAAGAAAAAGAGAAAAGAAAAATGTTCTTTTATATCATTACAACAATGTTACAAGCATTATCAAGCAAAATAAATACAAAAAGAAAAATAAGCAAAGTTCAAAAGAAAGCAAGAAAGCAATAAAATCCCTTTCCCTACCCTTTGAAAAGAAAAGAAGGGTTGATGAGCTTGAATCCCTGGAATTCTCAATTATTCAAAAACTGTGAGGTAAGCCCCATAACAGGTGGTTTGTGCCCAACCTGCTTGGCCTTGGGTAACTCCTAGCGTGGTGATATGTCTGTCACATTAGCGACCTTCTTTTGTATAGACCTATGTCTACTTATGGATTAGCTAGCTTTTGATAATCCGATCTACATAGTAGCCTAGTATGGTTATATGCATCTACATCATGGTTAATGAACACTTATTTGGTTTCTTCAAATCACTTGTATCATAGTATCTTGCTCAAAAACTGGTAAATGAACAATGCAATTGCACACACATTTGTATTTGAGAGATTTCGTGTATCATTATGATAAATCAAGATCAGAAATGAATTCACATATGCACATGGGATTCCTTATAAATCTAACTTTTGTCTTCAAAATAATTTGAAATATTATTTTTGCAACTTGTTTGGAATAAATCAAGTACAATTGTTTACCATAAAGACAACTATATAATAGAAAAATCAAAAATTTCTTTCAAATCAAAACATATACATATATATCTGATTGACTTTCGTGACGATGGTATAGTTTCAAAACCCAAATTGAAATATTATGCCTAGCGCAAGTCCTCATTTTCATATTTTCTGTTCATCAAAAATCAACCATGCAATAAAACTATTTTTTTTGGATTTTCGCGATGATGGTATAAGTCTATACCTACATATTCTATGCCTAGCGCAAACCATTGTAACAATTTTTATTCCCCATTTATTCAAAAATCATGAAAACCATATGGCTTAATTCATTATGTTACACAAATTATGCTTTTCAAAAGCAAACACATTTTCATTATTTCATGTCATTATGTCAACCTTTAATTTTGCAATGATGGTATAATTCCTAAGGAATTATCCAAAAAAATTTTATCACCCTTAGGAATTTATGCCTAGCAAAAATCATTTTAAAACATCATTTCATGCACAAACATTTTTATGAAAATCTGAAAACAAACCATCATCATCATTATCATTTGCACTATCACAACAAAGTCTTAAGACAGTCTCTTAAGCACTCTTTTACTTTTAACAATATTTCTATCCTGGGATTAGCTTGACGACCAAGTGAGCAGCGACTCCGTGAAATGGTCTATAATAGCGACAATGTCCTTTGAAATTATTGTTAGAAGTCTCTTTTTATTTTTTATTTTTATCACATTTCATCATAAACAATCAATTTGTTACATCAGATTATTTCATTTAAAAATATCACCATGACATTCAAATTATAATATCTCCAACGACATAATTACATCCAATTATCAAATCAATCAATCAAAACATAAAAGCATCATAAACATACACAAAGACACAAGTCATATGATCAAAAATATCTCAAATATATATATATCAACATATGTACATCATCAAAACTAGATTGGTATGCCACAATGCGTACCTCGGCATACTCAATCCTCTATCAAAAATAATCATATCATACAAATGTCAATCCCGCCCTCTAGCCTCGAGAGCCTCTCGAGCTCTCTGCCTCATCTCCTCCCCCACCCTGAGGTGGAGGAGGTGGCCCCATCGCCGTCTGTGTAGTCCTCGTCCTCGATCGAGACATAGTCCTCGAGGACCCAATCCTGATAGGGTCAGCAATGCCGGTTGGCAGCTGTACCCTCTGACCCTCTGGCACCATCTGGAAGTAGATGCCCTGGTAAAACGTGGTCTGAGCAATCGACCGTGCCAGCTCCTATGTGCTCGCCCCTCCGCCCCGTGCCCTGAGGCATGCAATCTCATCCCGTAGCAGTGACACCTCAACCCGATGTCGTGCAGTCGCATCCTGTAGCATCTGCACCGAGCCCGACATCTCTCTCGCCGGAGAGTAGCCATATCGCTACTCTCTCCTATGTCCACACCCTTGCCCTTATCGGGCGATGGTGGCCTCTATGGAGATGGGGTCTCACCTCCCTCCTCTCCCTCTCTCTCTGCCATGGCCGCTCCCGTGCCTGTGGCCGCCTCACCTCTCTCCGTCGCAACCCCGGGCGCCTCCATCGCGCGGCGCGCCTCCCTATCCGATGCACAACGCTGGATCGAACCCGGCCCTCGTCATCCAAGGAGGGTGGATGCTCGTACCAGGCATCGTAGCCATCGGCTACCCCTGCGTCATCCCCATCCACTGGCTAGATGGGGGCATCATCTGTGTCCTGGTTCCAGAACCAGAAAATGAACAGTAAAAATGAATTAGGGTTTTACCCTATTTTTCTTAATTTTATTCAAAAATAATTTTTTGCTTTTTCGCGTTTTTACCTCAAACGTTCGATTTGGGTGAAAACACGGAGGGGGCACCATAGTAAGCTGTCGTATGATTCGACCAAGAATTGTCGCCTAAAAATGAGAATAATTTTTGCTTTCTCGTAGATCGAGAAGAACTCATCTTTAACGCATTTTCTTCGGAAAATTCACTAAAGAGGGGGCAAAATGTAGCACCCTAAAATTGGTGCAGTAAAAATGCAATAATTACATTCACCTTAGTAAATAATTTAAAATTCAAATTTAACCTCCCAAACCGCCCGTTAACCACCGGGAAATCCGTTTCCCCCTTTTTCGTGCCATTTTTAGAGGTTGTTTTGACCGTTTGACGATATCGTCGCCAATCAGACGATATCGCCCCAGATTTGATGATTTCGTACTGGACTAGGACGTCCAGACGATCTTGTCACAAAACTGATTTTGCAAAGTTGGAATTTGTTCCAACGGGTCTCCAATTTGGGCAGAAGCGTGTCTGCGCCGTTGGGACCCTCCCCCCGTTGGAGATCTCCCAAATTGGGATGATCTCCAACCTCCTAACTTCTCCCCTAAGCCTATTTAGTCTCTAGGATTTTCCCTTCCCAACCCCTGGCTGAAATATTCTCTGCAATTCAATTCCATATACGTTAAATCATCTCTATCTTGCATTTGCACTAGTTCCACATCAATTTTTTTGCAGGTACAACATTGTTTTTCAGCCAGAACCAGCACCTATCGTCATCGACAAACCTGTTCAGATCGGAGGCGAACCTGTCTAATTCGAGGCGATTGCGTACTGATGCGAGACGATCTCGACTGCAGTCTGTATTAAGGCAATCAGTGCCTGAAGTTTGCGATCCTCAACCCTTTTTCTTGTCATTTTATTTTGCAAATTAGATAATCTATTTAGTGTTTTATATTACTTTGCATTTGGAGTTCACCCATTTAGATTAAGTGCATAATTAAATCTTAATTATCATCAAATTAGCACAATTCATTTATGTTTTTGTGTTTAAGTTGCAGTTTGATAACATTGTTGCCATTTTATATCATTTCCCTCTGTTAGCACTGTAGTATTTTTTTGTATTTTGCATCTGTTTTTGGTTTTGTAGGTCTCTGACGAATTCGTCTGATAAATTCGTCAGATCTCAGACGATCTTGTCTGATTGCAGACGATTCTGTCGAATCTCAGACGATCCAGACTACTTCAACATCAGAATCTTCTTCAGACATCCGGATCAGGTATTCCTCATCTTGCATTTTGTACTCTCTCTATTTCTGTCTTTAAATCTATTTTCTGTATTCATTGAACTTGCATTTTCATATAGAGTAATCTAGATGCATTCGGCCAAACCTAGGATATGAATGCTTAAGGTTAAAACGAACACATCAAAACACATTCCAAAACCTAGGCGTGGAAACTACCATCAAATTTTTCCTGGTGAACCCACCATCCGTCGAAAAATCATCAAAATACACCTCCCTTGAGAGGCGGGACCTTCGCAAAGTCCTCTCAGTCCGAGGTACCGCACCATCCTTTTCCCATCCTCCTTCGGGCGCGGATCCAATAGCCTGAAGGTAGGGATGCGAAAAATTTGGAGCGATACAGAAATAAAAAGAGTAAGGGTTAGAAGATGATGATTTAAGGTGGGAGAGAACAGGAAGCACGATTACTCGCTAACAACTCGAATAGCAGCAAGAAATACCAAGAACAACACGAAAGAAACGAAATGCCAAACTTCCTATGTATCCTCTGGACGGGTTCGTAGGGTTCTCCTTTCTCTCTCGCTGGAATTCAGGATTCAGAGTAACAACGATTGAGATAAGGGAATAACAAAAACCTCAATCCACCAGGCAGCATAAAGGAAAGCGACAAGGCGTTTTTCCTCTCCTATGTATCCTTCAGGGCAAATTTTAGGGATTCAATCCTTGATCACACACCGGATTCAGGATTCAGAGTCTCAGTACGCGAATGAGAAAAGACAAAAGAATTAAGCACAGAAGGCAGCATAAAAGAGAGAAATAGAGCACAAAATATCTTTAGTATTAAATGCAGGACATCAAGTTACAACAGCTTTCTAGCAGAAAGTTCCCCCCATTTTTTACATTACATGCCTGGGTTTTTATAGAGGACCCGACCCTCTGAGTCATTATTACAAAAACGATGGAGTACACCCTCGGGCCCTGAGAAATCGACGCCTCACTGTTGCTGCAAATGATCTCTCAAATCGGCTACCAAAACTGACAACTGTGACTGGGTCAACCATGGAAACATTCATTTAATGCGTCGCCCGAGTGTCCCTGGCTTCTGGATGCTGTGCTTGAGTGATCGTTACGCCCGTCGGGTTTTACTTTGAGGACTGTTACGTCCCTTTCGTTTGCCAAAAATGGTCAACGGACTTATCGGGCAAGAAAGGGGTATTTATAAGGGGCTTTCGATCACCTTGGGAAGCTACCCGCCTTGGAACGTGGGCTCGAAAAGTGCTTCACTACATCTCCATCTCGTCGAAGCCTTAGGCCAAAGTAGATTCTCCTTGATTTGTTCTTCACAAAATAATGCTTCGCAGAAACTACTTCGAGGATGTTGATTGCCGAGCGGATCCCATATTTGAAATGGGGCTCTTTGTCCTTTGTTGGCGAAACTGCTTCGACTAGAAAATGTTTCGGCCCGATTCTTTCTCAAAACTACAGTTCAGGAAATATCCTCCTGAAGCACTTCTCTGTTTTCAAAACATTGCCATTTTGCTTCGGGCACCACCGCTTCGGGTGAAAACTGGCCGACGTAGGTGTCAGAAATACTTCAGGCCCGAAGTAGTTTCCTTACCTTGGCTGATTTGGATTATGCTCTCGAAGCTATTTTCCTTGGCTTGTTTGGTAGCGAAGCTCTTTCTTCTTCATTTTAT
Source organism: Wollemia nobilis (assembly GCA_028583015.1). Classification (NCBI taxonomy): domain Eukaryota; kingdom Viridiplantae; phylum Streptophyta; class Pinopsida; order Araucariales; family Araucariaceae; genus Wollemia; species Wollemia nobilis. The sequence continues at coordinate 1,561,284 of JAQPPZ010002200.1, forward strand.
AAAAGGGGCGATAGGGAGGGTCAAAATTGTTGTAACTTAAAATAAAAGAAAAACTTTCAACAAGGAAATATTATACAAAATTCTACTATTCTTCTACCCCTTGTATAATGTGACAAAAAGTGTCAATAGTAATAATGATAAGATGTGTCAAAATTTTGCAAAGTGTATGCAAAATGAATTTGAAATGTCAATGCTTGGTGAGTTATCTTTTTTCTTAGATCGCAGATTTCATAATTAAAAGGGGGTATATTTCTCTCACAGACCAAGTATATAAAAGAAATATTAAAGAAATTTGGATTGGAAGATTGCAAACCAGTGAGTACTCCCATGGTTACGAGATGCAAGCTAAGAAAATAATATGGGTCCCTTGAAGTAATTCAAACATTATATAGATCGATGATTGGAAGTTTTCTATATGTTACAGCTATAGGGCCAGATATAATGTAGGCAGTGGGATTAGTGGCAAGATTTCAAGCAGCCCCAAAATAAATTCATGTACAAGCAATAAATATAATTCTCAGGTATTTAAAAGGTACTATGAAATTTAGACTATGGTATCCTAGAGGTAACAGTCTCACTCTCACAGCATATACAGATGCAGATTGGACAGGCAGTATTGATGACAGGAAAAGCACAAGTGGAGGAGTATTTTTTCTTAGAGATTGTTTAGTCTCTTGGCTAAGCAATAAATAAGCATCAGTTTCCTTATCCATAGCAGAGGTAGAGTACATCGTAATAATTTCTTGTTGTACACATGTTTTATGGATGAAACAAACCTTAAAATACTTCAAAGTGGAGCATTATCATCCTATCCCAATACTTTGTGATAACACAAGTGCTATAAGCATTTCAAAGAATCTAGTAATGCATTCAAGAACCAAGCACATACCAATCAACTATCATTTTCTAAGAGAGTAGGTGATGAATCAACAAGTTAGATTGGAATACGTAACTACAAAGGAATGAATAGCAGATATATTCACTAAGCCACTACCAAAGAAAAATTTTGAGCATCTTAGAAAGAAATTAGGAGTAGTTCTAATCCCACCCCAAAATTAATCAACTCAAGGAGAGGAGGTGGTAGGGGACTGAGCTAAGAGTCTTATCTTTAGCCCCAAAGGAGTAACTTTGCCATTGATGTCAAAGGGGGAGAGATTTGAGTAAGGGGGAGAGCATTCAGTCAAGGAGAGTAGTTTCTCAGGGGGAGCAGATTTGGAATCCAGTGGTTGGAAAAAGAATTTTTAGAAGGGGTTGCCATCAATGAAAAAGGCAAATATTACTGGAAATTTTGAGTATATTGTGTTGTCATTAATGTCAAAGGATTGATGTCATAGGTTGATGACATTGGTTGTCATTGATTTCAAAAGAAAAATAAGTGAGAATAATTTTCAAAGGGTACATGAGGCAATATGCAAGCAATAAAATACAAGGTTCTTCATGGTTGTGTGAGCAAGAAAATATAAGGCACCCTCTGTGGTGGTATTTGCATAGGAAAAATAAAAGGTTTAATTGATTTACCATGGTGGTACTTGAAAATTAAAAAAAATGTTTCATGGTGGTAAAAACTTTATTTTAAGAAAAAGGCCCAAAGAAGAAAAATAAATTATAATATTTAAATCTATCTAGATTTAAATTATTATAATAATTAAAAATTAAATTGTGAGCGCCAAAGGTTAAGGTTGAAATTCAAATATTTCCCATGCGTTGACGTTAAAGTCCAAAGTAAATATGTGCATATTTAAGAAAGATAAATTGCAATGCTAAGCAAGGAAATAATTCAAAAAATCATGTGCTTTATGATTCATTCGTTCATAGCAGAGGAGGAAAAGAAGACAAGGTACATACTCGCATTTCAAGGTAAAGCGTGTGGACAAATAGAAAGGGTAACGAATGTTGGTACCATCTAGGCAGCTAGCTCAAATGGCAGAACCCCCAGTTCTAAGGTTGTTAGGAATGAAGGAATATATGAGATGTATTATACATGAAAGAGAGTATAATATATAGACATAAGCCTATATGAAGAACATGAAACTTTTCAAGAGAAACTAACAAGTGTCAAGGTGAAGACATAGTGCACATTAGAATATTCTAACATTCCACCTTAATGTGCACTATCCTAACTATAGAAAAATAATTCAACATTAGGTAACATTCCCCCTTAATGTTGAATTCTCTAAAAGAACCCTATCATCCTCCTTTATTACATGATTTGGTCTAGGCTCATGCTCTTTACACTTAGCTCTCCAACTGTGAATAATGCTAGATCAACGATGTATACATCTCAGTCTGTTGCCTCAAGGTCAACCACTTCTTTGGATCTGTTTCTACTAGATCAACCATCTAAGTGCCTAGGTCATCCTATGTGCCTCAGGGTCATCCACTTCTGGGTCTGTTACCTCTGCAGGTCATCCTCCAGGTATGTTGCCTCTCGCAGGTCACTGACTATATTCACCATGAATATCATCTCCCCTCATGGTGAACTCAATCTAGAAGGTGTTGGTCTCTATCAAAAATGCACCTTAATACAAAAGGAAATATGAGCCATAAAATACAATAAAATGAGCCATAGATCCAAATGTGGAGGAGAAGAAGAAAGAAGAGAATAGAATCTTCTGAAGTATCTTCGTTTATAGTCTTCAAAAGTTGATCAAAAAAATTATCAGATAGATTTTAGGGTGTCTATGTCTGTAGTCCCTAAAGTAGGTGTCCTTATTGTGACCTCCTCATCCCATTAGAATACATGGTTAACCAGTTGCTGCATCCTCCAGGTCCTCTAGAGAAGGTGACTAGATACTAGGATCACATACAATTTGCCTTGGGAGTGTCGGGTACAATCGAGAGTGCACTCCATGGTATAAAACTTTGAGGCTAAAAAATGCAAATTAAATAGCCTTAAAATTACAAATAAAAACCACCATTGTGTCCATTGTGGAAAAACCTTTCCGACGACTATAAATACCCCTATGTTTTATTCTCAATGGGGCCTTCATTTGCTGGAAAAAATAGTAGCCTCTCTAGGCAAAAAAACATCGCTATGTGGTGAATTAATGAGAGGAGGGGGGGCAAGGGAGGGATGGCTCCAGATCCAGGTTCCCTAGGACTGACCAGTCCCACTTCTCCATTTCCCTGCCCCCCTCCCGGGTCTGCTCTCAGGCCTAGTTTCTAGGTTCCCCTGTTTTCTCAAGTTTCCCTCTTGACGGGGTTGCTGGTCTGCAAGGAGGGTTTGGTGGTTTCTTGCCCTGAGTTTCCTGGTTCGACGGGTTTCCAGTGTGCTTTTGGGGCTGTTGGAAGAGGGTTGGCTCTGGTTTTTTGGTTGCTACTCGAGATCTTCATATGCATTCTTTTGGCTTCGGGGGGCACCTTTTCCCGTAGATGGTTTTCCTAGTCACCCCATGAAACCCTTGTCTTCGGGATCTCCTTGTAGATCCGAGATTTTTTTGTTCTTGTGGATGGATCTCAGGGATCTTTTTGCAGTTTGTTGTTTAGGTCTTGGGGGGTGCCCATGAATGCAGCTACATCTCTCCTTGGATCCATTCCCTGACATACAATGGTGGGGCTAGAAGTTTTCTTGATGGTGGTTTTAATGGCTTGTTTCCTTGCAGGGTTTGATCTTGGGATGGGGGCTCAAGTTCTTACAATGCAATGGCTTCCGCTATTTTTTCTACCCATCAAAATCCTTCTCAGTCATGGACACTCACGGGACATCTTCCATGTCTCTCCTCTGCAACTTGCATCCCAGATCGGGGTTCCTGTTAGGCAGGGGTTGTGTTCTTCTGGGCATGCTGCTGGTTTTCCCGTTGGGTGGGATCCACGAGTTTGCGAGATTTTCTGCAGGTTCAGGGCGTGCTAGTTTTCCCCGATGGGGGGTCATGGGTTTGTCTGCAAGTCTTGGGCGTACTGCTGGTTTTTCCCATTGGGTGGGTTCGCCTTCTCTTGTTGGTTTCTCTGAAGGCGAGATTCTGGGCATGCTGCTATTTTTTCTTGCAAGGCAGGATTTCCTGTTGCTGTTGGGTTTCCCGTGGGGCGAGACCTTCCCTTGCTGCTAGTTTTTTGTCCCCGCTGGGCGGGACCCTTCACACCCGATTTAGGGTTGGTTTGGTGGTTTTCCCGCAGGCGGGATCTTCCAATTTTGTTGGTTTTCCTGCTAGGCAGGATTTCTCAAACATGTTGGTTTAGGGTTTGTGTGCCTTTCTTGCTTGGCGGGATTCCTAAACATGCTTGTTTTCTCCACGTGGCAGGATTTCCAGATTGTGCAATTTTTTCCCCATGAGGCGAGATTGTAATTTTTTCTATTGTTTTCCCTGCTGGGAAGGTTTTTAAATTTGCTAGGGTCCCCGCTGGGCGGGATTTTCCCTTTTTGACTGCCGGTTTTTCCCGTTGGGCGGGATTTCCTTTGTGGTGGTCTTCGGATGTTTCCCGCTAGACGGGATTTTATCTTCATCCTTGTAATGAGTCTCCCACTGGGTGGGATGTGTCATTTGGTTTTTAACCCTCGGTTTGGTCTTTTGACCTGTTGTAAGAAGGTTTTTGGGATCCTTTCAAAACCCGCTTGTAATATAATTCCAACTTACCAAAAAAAAACATCGCTATGTGGCGAAATAAAAAAGGACTTCACAAATTTTCTAGAGAAATTACATAGGCCATGTGGGCCTTCCATTTCCACTATCCATGTGGAAAAAAATCATTAAAATAAAGTGCCCCACCCACTCTGATGTTTGTCTTACATGCGACATGCAAATTTTCCATACAATGAGTAAAATGAAGGCCCCCTCCACTTTAATTATAGTTGTCCTTTCACACATCCATTTACAAGAAATAATAAAATATTAAAAAATATAAATGAGGCCATATTTCTCTCACATGCTGCATCGTGGAAAATTTAAGTTTAAAAAAAATACACCAATTCTTCAGGCCCATGTGGCGACGTACTCCAAGTCTTAAAACTTGATCCCACACAATATCACAAAATGGGTATGTAAACCAACAATACCCATTTCCACTACGTTAGGAGGGCTTTCTCATGAGCATGCCTTGGGACAACCAAGAATCTTTCCTTCTTGTACATTGGGATAGCAGATACATATTATCGTCGATTTGCTACTGAAAAAATTGCACCTCATTTGCTAGAAAGCTCTCTACTCTTCTGCACATACTTTATGACCTCCAATATAATCATAAGTGGCTGTCAAAACTTCCCCTTTGGAAACATCACCAGTAACCTTGCAATCTGTACTCAGAATCATGAGTCTCATCAGCCTGCACCAGCACATCGAAGGGAGGCCAGAGATGATCAACATAAGAAGGTAAACTGCAGGGTGAGCATCTCGGTACTTCACAGTGACGCTGAAATGTAGGCATGCCCCCAACCTAATTGCGTTATATTATCACATTTTCCTCCCCTTGGCGCTACAAATAACATTAACGAATATTGAAATTTGAAGGCCCATCGAAATTTAACCAAAATGTTTAAAATATGGCAGAACAGGTCTCCATTAAAGCACAAAAAAATGGATTAAAAATAGTCAGTGGTGGAGGCTTTGAACACTTCTTTAGCAAATATTTTTGAGACATGTCCCAACACAACCATTGGCTAAACGCACAACACGGTCAACCACGTGTTTGCTGCGTGACAGGTCCAATATAATCATTGAGTGAAAAAAACTCTCCATTGCAGCAAAAAAATCTCCATATCAATATAAAATTTTCCACCATTCACTCTTTTCAAATGCGTACACATCGCTCGAAGATAGAACTCCCAATGCAATCTCATGCTACAACCGACGCTCGAGCATGAACTTCAACGGCAATCTAAAAATTTTAGTTGGCACTTCATCACACTTAAATATTTTGAACTCCATAATGGCCAGACGGAACTCTTCAATGATTTTTGCATGATCCAAAAATCACAGGATTTGTTCCACAGTTGTTTCTTCCACTACAAAGAAAGTTACAGGAGCTTCTACGAATTCAAGGCTGCTAGCAGCTACGTTGATCGAAGATAGAGCCATGTGGATCTTCAATCTCCAACAAAAAACACAATATTAGTTCAATCGTCTATCTTGTGTACATTGGTAGGAATTGTGAGAATGGTAGACGACATTGAAAAAACTAAGAGATTAGAGTATCAAAAAATTTTACGATTAGGGACCACCGTGTTTCAGGGGCTAGCTAAAAAAATACAACATAGGTGCGTATATGCATAGAAATATTGAAAAAACCAATGGCCAGTAATATTTTGAAACTATGCAAACACACAACAATATTCATATCAACAACATATCTGCACTCAAACTCTCAAAGCAATCTGACGCTTTTGTCATGTTCTTCATCAACAAATACAAAGAGTCTAGTCTGGAATTCATTTATGTTATGTGCACTCCAGCTGGTTCATGGGATTCTTTTATGTCATGTGCACTCAATGCGAGAAACTAGACGTTGCACACCAATTTCATCTCCATCACAAACAATCTGAAGAATATATCACCAACACCCAAAATATATCAACACTTCATTACGAGATACCTAACAAAAAATACGTGCGATGAGGCAAAGTTTTTGGGATATTTTTGTGCTACTGCTTAAACCAGACCACCGCCCTCTAAAGCTTCTTGTGTCCGTAACTTCATAGATAGTCATTGATCCCTTTAGTAAGGAGAATTCGCCCTTGCTGTAAACCCCGCCTCAATATTCAGACTTTGATGATCATTGCGTTGGTTCTTCTAGCTTTGGATTGGAAACACGAGTGCTTCAACAACTGCTAGCTCCCTCGCATAGAAAAATATGCAAAATTTTAAAAAAATAAAAACTTCACAGTATCTCTGGAGCTGTCGCACACTTTCCAACACCGCATTGTCAACAATGGATTACGGCATCGCACTCCTTGATCAACTCGTGCATAAAAAAAACATCTTTCTTGTCCATCTGTGCATAGGTAAATCAATAATTTTTCTTTTCAACTGTTGGGAAGAAGCCCATGATCGAAGCTTGGAATCTGAAATCTTCTATTGAAGATACGCTGATGAGAAACAATTTCAATATCACGAAGGTGAAGCGATAGTTGCTGCTCATAGTTTTGAGTCACTACGTGCCCCCGATGAACAACAAATAGAACTACTCCTCCAAAAAAAAAAAAACAAATCCAGAAAAGGAGCACGAGCAGCTAGGTGGATGAGTTCACCATGCTCATGATGAAATCCAAAAAAGACTCATCCTAATGCATTCATGCTCAACGATTTCGAGTTTGAATATACCGTCCCCAACGGTCTTGTAGTTGCACACCATGCGGATCCTAGAACAACACATAAACATCATGTAAGTGCATCGAAGACATTCTTATTGTGGTGGAGTGGCCAAACTAGAAGCACAACCCAACATTCTCAAAAAGAAAATAACGGCCATCAACAACAACACACTTTGCATAGTGGTCATGTAGCGGTTAGACTGCAAATGCATCAATTCTAAAGGCGACAACAAATCAATTGTAAAAATAAAAATCTCCTACGCAAAAATCATAGGCTAAATTTCTATTAACATGACAAGTGGCTTTAGCATAAACACCGAGCGTAAAGAACTGCGTGTTCAGTCTTAGCACCATTAACCAAAGAGATTAATGATTTTGTGCAATGTGGCCTACATTAACAGGCCTTCACCGCATCATGACACTATCACCTTAAATGGCAGGGTAGAAGAGTGTTTGAATACTAGAGAGAGACCGTTATTTGTGTGATTATTTGTGCGATGTAAATCATGGATCTCAACTGTACCACCTCTGTGCTAGTTCAACTTCTAAAAAAACCTGGTGCACTCTTACGGGCAAAAGCTGCACTCACTGCGGTTTCTTGAGAGAGAAATTTTTTTTAAGTGTCACGATGGATATCAATCTCCCCATTTTGTCAGTGTAGCCCCCATCGTGAAGATCTACAAATATACAACCTACAAACTAAACCAGATCACCAACAAGATTAAATGGAAATTTTTTTTTTTCCCATTTTTCATTTCTCTTTCGAGAAAGTACTTTTGCGGACAGAAATAGAAAAAAAATATCTTACTCCCAACCACTCTTAAAAAAATGGCAGCCATTATTTTTCTTAAACTATCTAGTTTTCGATCCATCTCATGGATGGAGAGCATACTCCCTCGGCTTGAAGAAAAAAATGGAGAAAAAATGAAATTGGGGGAAAAAATGGGAGGAAATAATGAGAGGGGGATTTCCATGAGGGAAATCCCCCCTCAAGCTCACAAGGGCAGGGAAAATCTTGGAGCTCTGATACCAAATTTTAGGAATGAAAGAATAGATGAGATATATTATATATGAAAGAGAGTACAATATATAGGCATAAGCCTATATGAATAACATGACACTTGTCAAGAGAAACTGATAAGTGTCAAGGTGAAGTCATAGTGCACATTAGAATATTCTAACAAAGGCATGGCAAAGGGGAGGTCTCGAATCATAAGAAGGAGAGTATATGCTTTAGGTTTTGTGTGGGTGGCTAGCCCATGCGGTGGCCTAGTCAAAGCTAGTGTACGGGCCAGCAAACGGTGCAAGTTCGAATCACGATTGCGATAGCAAGTGGGGATAATTATTTTGTGAAATAAATATTTGCCAAGTCTAAGGTATGCACTTGCTTAGGGAGTCATAAGGTGATTATTTTATTTTTAATTTTTGTATTAAAAGGACAAGGTGGAGTTTTAATTTTTGAATTAAAAGGGATAGTGTGGAGTTTATAATTCAGATTGCTAGTGCTATGTGTGGTGCATAAAATAAAGTGATGTTATTATGGTCATGTTGGATATTTGAAGTGCATTGAAATATTTTATTTCAAGTAGGAGGTATAAGGTGTATTTGAAAAATTCATGTGTGTAATTTGTGGCTTTGTTATATTGAATATTATTTTACAATATTAGGAGTAATAAGGTGTGATAAGTTGCTTGACATATTATTGTAATTCTTGCATGGTGCAAAGAAAAATATAAGAGTTTTTGTTGAGTATTAAGGATTTAATTTTTTAGAACAAAAGAAGGGACATAGAGCATCATTTTTAGATTTCATTGTGCACATTCTTTTGAGAAGAAAGTTCTTGTGGAAGTTTTGAGAAAGTACCTTGCTATATAACCATTGAAGTGGCACAAGAAAGATTGGTTGTTTTTAATATAGGTTCTTCAGGATATTTCTTCATCAAAGCAAACTAAGAGGTATATGCGGACATTACTCCTTATTTGAGGTGTTTATTTGGGCATAATTCTAAATTAAAATGTGGAGAAATAAGGTTTGAATATGTATTTTTTTGGGATTGATTAAAAACAAAATTTGGGATTGATTGAGCATATATTAGAGAAGATTTGTATACATGTTGAATAGTTTTTGAGCAAAATTAAGAGCAGGTTTGGTTGTTGTTTTGAGCAAGCATTATGAGAAGGCTTGAGGTAGTTTTGGACAGATTGTATGAGCAGGTTTGGTTGTTGTTTTAAGCAAGTCTTGTGAGAAGACTTGGGATAAAGTTGAGCCAATTTGAAATAGATATTTGTGAGTATAAGTTAGAGCAGATTTGTGCTAGACTTGCGATAAGGTCTGGTGCAGGTTTGAGACAGAGATTTGTGAGTAGAATTTAGAGCATATTTGTGCTAGCCTTATGATAAGGTCTGGTGCAGGTTTGAGACAGAGTTGAGAGCAGGCTTTGGAGTAGACCAGAGTAGAGGGGATAGATTTCTCCTATGGAGAGAGATCCACAAACCAGAGCATTGGGGATTGAGATCTCCTTTGGACAGAGGTCCATAAACATTGTAATAGGGAATTGATTCCCAAGAGATTTAATAATAAAATTTAGAAGAAAAAATTTCTCTGTTGATGTAACCCACATTGGGTGAACCACGTTAAATTTGTGTCTCTCATATGTGTGATGATTTATGCATTGCTTTTATTACTGCTATTGATATTGCAATTAATAACATTGGATACTATTATTTGTGAAAGAAAAGTAAAAATTGATCTTATACTATTCACCCCCCTCTCAGTATAAGCTTGTGTTCTTCACCCTCTCCAACTAATTCCCATAGATAAAATGATAATGTAGATCAAGATACAGGGGAAGTTTTTTAATATGCAAGATGGCTTACAGGTTTTAATATTATGTGTAATGATATGCCCACATTTAAGGGTGGGGATCCATGTGGTTGGTTAGCTAAAACGGAGGGTATCCTACACTTATATCGTATTCCTAAAGCCGAAAAATTTTCTTATGCCTCTTCCAAATTAGGTACAAAAGCTTACCAATGGTTCTCTTGGAAGCAACATCAACATAATCATCCCATCTTATGGCCTGAATTTAAAGATCTTTTCCTCAAGAGATTTGATGAAGGTAGTTCTTCTTCCTACATTGTTTGCCTATTGGGGCTCAAACAAATTGGTTCTATCCAAGATTATGTTTCAAAGTTCACAAGTCTTCTTGCATATACGAAATATGTAAAAGCTCTTGTGGTGGTTTTTGCCTTTTAACATGGCCTGAAAGAAAATATTCAACTCGAAGTGGATTACATGATCCATAACTTTGGATGATACTATAAGGATTGCTAAGCTTACTGAAAAGAAGTTTCCAAATTGGACATCTTCAAGACAAGACTCTAATACACATCCTCAATATCACAATAATTTCTTCTAAAAAAAATGAACAACCATCAAGATATTTCTGCTTTAAATATTGTAATCATCATCCCAAGCAAGCATGTGTACCACATCAAACCTTTCAAATAGAGTACGAAAATAAATATGAAGAAGAAGAAGTAGAGGATATCACTAAGCAAGAATCACCCATAGAACAAATTTTAGCAAATACTAGTAAAGTAACATAAGAAGAGGACACTATGGTTATTTCAGTGCATGCTCTTATGGGGTTAGTAACTCATCATACAATCAAGGTACCATGATTTATCAGGCACAAATATATATGTGTGTGTGTGTGTTAATTGATTCAGGTAGTACTCATAACTTTATTTATATTAAGACTGCTAAAGCATTGAACTTGCACATTAATTCTTCCAATCAAGATAAGTTTCAAGTTTTAATTACAAATGGATAAAATGCTCAACGTATTGGTCGAACATCTCCAATTTCAATACAAATGGGAAGTTACACCTGGTGAGGAACTCTCTTCATTATGAGTTTGACAAGTGCAGATGTTATTTTGGGTGTTGAATGATTAGAACAACTAGACACTGTTAGTTTTAACTTTCAAAAACTATTTGTGAAATGGAAATAAAATAGGAAGACTATTCGCCTCCAAGGAATTCAAACTCCACCGTCAAGGGTAGTGAGTTCCCAAAACATGGGAAAACTATTAAAGGAATGAGGTTATGGATTCAAAGCTCAAATAAATTACATGGAAGTGCAAGCACAATATACCTTGGTAATTCCCTCAAAGGATATTCAAGATATTATGGCTAACTATGATGAAGTTTTCAATGAACCAAAAGGGCTACCTCCCAAGTGATCTCATGACCATTCCATACATCTTGTCCTTGGAATTCTCCCTCCTAATGTACGTCCTTATCGATACCCTCAACCTCAAAAACAAAATTTAAAAGATTATCCAATAACTATTATAACATGGAGTCATTCTTCATAGCACTAGTCCTTATTCATCACTAGTGGCTTTGGCCCGTTGTAAAGATAATTCTTAGTATATGGGTCCTGATTTTTAGCCCCTCAACAAAATCAAAATCAAGGATAAGTTTCCTATCCCCATCATAGATGATTTATTATATGAATTGCATGGTGATAAATTCTTCACAAAATTGGATCTACGTTTAGGTTTTCATCAAATCAGAGTAATAAATGAGGACATTCCCAAAATTGCCTTTCGTACTCATGAAGGTCATTGCGAGTTCTTAGTCATGCCTTTTGGTCTCACCAATGCCCCCTCCACCTTCCAAAGTATCAAGAACCATGTTTTTCATCCATTTCTTCGCAAACTTATCTTAGTCTTCTTCGATGATATTTTAATATATAGTAAATCATGGAAGGATCATTCGATGCATGTGGGGAAAGTTCTTCATGTTTTACATAAGGAGAAATTTTTTGTTAAACATTCCAAATGTTATTTTTGTGTTCAAGAAGTTGAATATTTGGGTCATATTATTCTCATGAAGGTGTTAAAGCGGATCCTAATAAAATTAAAGCCATTCAGGATTGGCCTTTTCCCAAAACCATCAAGAAAATTTATGGTTTTTTGGGCCTTACAGGTTACTATCGCAACTTTGTTCGCAAGTATGGTTAAATTTTAGCTCCTCTCACTGCTCTAACAAAAAAGGATGCCTATAACTAGTATGATTCTGCTACTCAATCTTTCAAGACACTCAAGGAAGTTATGTGTACTACTCTAATTTTAGGAACTATGGATTTTTACAAACCATTTTTTATAGAATGTGATGCTTCGAGTACAGGTATTGGGTTACTATTAATGCAATATGGTCACCCCTTGGCATTCGAAAGCAACCAAATTTTAGGTAAAAATTTGGGAAGGTCCACATATGAGAAATAAATTTTGGCTATTCTATATGCAATTGAGAAATGAAGACATTACTTACTCAACAATCGCTTCATCATAAAAACAGATCATAGTAGTCTTAAGCACTTTCTCGAACAACGTTTCTCCTATCCAAAATAGAACAAGTGGATGATAAAGTTATTGGGATATGATTTCATCATTGAGTATAAGAAGGAAAAAGACAATGTAGTAGCAGATGCTTTATTCCATAAATATGAAGATGAAGTTTCCATCAATGCCATTTTGGGTCCTTGTTCTCAATGGGTTTCTCAACTCCAAGAAGAATGGTTGGTGAACACCGAAAATACTAAAATTATTCAAGATATGATTCTTGGATCATCAAATCATCCTTAAATTTCATATATTGACAAGGTGTTAAGAAAGAAAGATTGCATTTATATTCTGCAAGGTTCCGCTATTAAATCCATGATCCTTGAAGAATCACATGCTTCACCATCATTAGGACACTTGAAATTTTTTAAAACATATCAACGGGTGAAACAATAATTTAGTGGAAAGGGTTAAAATCTGATGTCAAGACATTCATGGCTGAATATGAAGTATGTCAATGCAATAAAGGTAAAACGATCAAATATCCAAGACTTCTTCAACCATTACCAATTCCTGACCGCCAGTGGGAACACATATCAATGGATATTATAGAATGTCTTCCCAAGTCTAAAGGAAAAATAGTGATTTTTGTAGTAGTGGATCACCTTTCCAAGTATGCTCACTTCAGTGCTCTACAACACCCATATTCAGCAAGCAAATTGGCCAAGGTATTCATTGACTCCATTTCCAAGTTACATGGAATACCCAAAACTATTGTAAGTGATTGTGATCCCATATTTACTAGTAATTTTTGGTGAGAATTATTCCATCTCAGTGGTACCAAATTAAATATGTCTTCTACATACCATCCCCAAACTGATGGTCAAACTAAAATTGTTAACAAATATATGGGTACCTATTTGTGTTGCTTTGCTCAAGATAAGCAGTATCAATGGAGTCACATGATTTCGTTAGCAAAATGGTGGTATAACACTTCTTACCATTATTCTCTCAAAATGTCCCCATTTGAAGCATTGTAGGGGTTAAAACCACAAGCAATAACCTATTATGTTCTAATATCTTCCAAAGTCACTCAAGTAGATAATTGGTTCCAACACCGATAGTCAATGCTCAACATTCTTAAATATAATTTGCTCTAGGTACAAAATCATATGAAGCAACAACAAGACTGACACCATTTAGAACAATAATTCAGTATAGGAGATATGGTTTTCTTACAACTTCAACCTTACAAACAACTATCATTTAATATCAAGACTAGTTAGAAGTTGGCTCCAATATTTTATGGTCCTTACAAGATAATTTGTCGCATAGACGAAGTATCATATAAACTGGAGCTTCTTCCCTCATCTCGTATACATCCAGTTTTTCATGTTTTCTATCTCAAGAAGGTTATTGGTCAAAGAGTACACTTCTAGTCAAATCTTCCAGTACTTGATGAAGAAGGACGTATAAATCTTCAACCAAAAGCAATATTCAAAGCAGATCACGTCATCTTCGATCTTGCCACATTAAATAATTTTTGATCAAATGGTAGGACTTACTAGTAGAAGATGCTACATGGGAAATAGAAAGTATTTTTGAGTTATTTCCAGCTTTGAGGACAAAGCTTTCCGAGGAGGGTATCCATGTTACAACACCAATATAGCCAAGTCAGCTATATTTCCAATTATTAATCTATTCATTGATTTAATAATATAAATAGAAGTAGGTTGATTATTATTTGATCATAATTCATCATTATTTTTTATTGTGCATTTGAAAGAGACTTAGCCCTCCTAAAGTGGCAAGAAATATTTGATTTCCTCATTCATGTTATTGTTTGTATTATTTCTACAGTATTTTTACATTAAAATTCCACATATGATATCCATCTCATACCCACTCCTTATCAGCTAGAGGAGGGTTCCCACATGCTTGTCGAGGACACCGTTGATATAGAAATCAACCCTAATCCCAATAACCCTCAAATTCTTAAACTTGGAAAAAGTCTTTCATCTAAAGGATGAGAATGCTTCACTACCCTCTTGACAAAGTATAAGATCATTTTTGTTCGGCCTATAAAGACATGTCTTGCCTTGACCCTAATCTCGTTTTCCACTATCTTACCCTTAACCGTAATGTCAAACCGGTTTAAAAAAGCTTCATCCCACCATTGTCGTCATGGTTAAAGAAGAATTGCAAAAAAAAATAGATGTGGACTTTTTCCAACCCATTGACTACATGGAATAGGTTTTTAACATGGTGCCCATTGGTAAACCTAACAGGAGGATACACATATTTATTGGCTTTCATGATCTCAATAAAGCGTGTCCTAAGGATGACTTCTCACTTCCAAAAATTGATACCCTTGTGGATTCTATCATTGGCCACAAAATTCTCTCCCTCGTGGATGGCTTCTCAAGATATAATCAAATTCATGTAAATTCCAACAATCAACACAAAACCTCCTTCACGAGACCATGGAGGACATTTTGTTACAAAGTCATGTCATTTGGCCTCAAAAATGTGGGTGCTACTTATCAATGTGCTATGACTTATATCTTCCATGATTACATGTCCAAGATTATCAAAGAATACATGGATGTTCTCTTGGCCAAGTTCCAAAAATTTCATGAGCACATTAATGTCTTATGCAAGGTCTTTTATCGATTACGATTACTTGAGCATAACATGAGACTAAATCCTAAAAAGTGTATTTTTGGCATAAACTCTGGTAGACTTTTGGGGTTTATAATATCGAAACATGGAATTGAAGTGGATCCTAACAAGGATAAGGTAATTTTAGAAATATCACCCCCTAAAAATCTCAAATAATTGTGCATCTTGCAAGGCGAAATCCAAGCAATTCATCACTTCATCACCCAACTATCTGATAAATGCAAGCCTTTTAATCATATTTTATAAAAGGGGATATCCTTTGTATGGACCCAAGATTTTCAATAGGATTTCAATTTTATCAAGCATTATCTTGCATTACCACCAGTTTTATCTCCTCCTAGATCAAATATTCCTTTTCATCTATACATATATGCTATAGATTTTACCTTATGAACCATATTGACCCATAAAAATGATGCCATTCGAGAGCAATCCATCTACTATATTAGCCACACTTTGGTGAACTATAAATCCAAATATGTGAATGTGGAGAAGCTATGCTTAGTTTTTTTTCCACCAAAAAGCTTCACCACTATATGCTCAATCATACCATATATATCATAGCTTGGGAAAATTCATTGTGTTATATGGTGAGTTGTACCTATACCAATAGTTGAACCACCAAATGGATCATGCTCTTAAAGAAATTTGATCTTGAATTTGTTAGTAAAATCCATCAAGGGTTAGCTCATTGCTGATCAACTTGCCAAAGCTCCTCTCCATGATGATAAACCCCTCATAATTGATCTTCTCGATGATGTAGTCTTCAGTGTTACTAAGAAAGAAGAGCATGTCAAGCCTGAGGATGAAGTCAACCTTACCCTATTTTTTTTTGTTCTAAGTGAAAACAAGAGGGAGATGTAGGAGTCATCTTCTTCACATCTCAAGGGGTCCTTATCCCATTTTTCTTCAAACTTGACTTCTAATGTACTAATAACAATGTCAAATATGAAGCCCTCATCGTTAGACTATAGACCACAATCACCATATGCATCAAGCACATCAAAATCATTGGTGACTCTTTCCTTATTATAAATCAATTCATGGAGGTATACCAGTGCAAATTTTTGGTCTTAAAATCCTATAAATAAATTATGGATATGTTGTTAACACACTGCGGGTGGTATGACATCGAAGCCTCACCACATTCGACCAATAATTTTGTAGATACCATGATCTCTCTTTGATCCCTAATCCCCCAAAATCCATTTTATAATATCACAAATGTCCAGGTTACTACACTTTCTCAATTGGTCATTTCCCATGAATCTTATAAGGATGAACAAGACCTCCATTTTATCCAAGCAGAGCCTTATCACAATTAGTTTTCCAAGAGAAGAATTTTCTTAAACTTGGTGCTCTTCCTACAAATCTGTCATCGATCACCAAATGAACATTCAAGCAAAAATCCATATGATACACTCTTGGGATGTATTTTATCACTATGGCTATGATGGTATCTTCCTCCACTGTCTCAAACCACAAGAATAAAACTGGATCATTTCTCAAGCTCATGATAACACATGCGATGGTCATTTTAGTGGGATGGCCATTGCAAAGAGTATTTTGTGCATGAGATATTTTTGACCCACCATGAAATATGATTTTTTTGGATATGTCAAGAAATTTCTAAAATGCCAACATCATGCCAACTTATCCCACATGCCTTCACAAGCTTTACAACCAATCTATTCCCTTTGGTAGGCCTCAACCTTGTGGGTAAAATTTTCCCTCCTTTATCCACGTAATGTACCTTTATCATCATGACCACAAAATACTTTACCAAGTGGGTTGAGGTTGTTCCTCTTACCAAAACAACAAGACATTGAATAGCGAAGTTCATCCTCCATCATATCATCTATCATTTTGGCATCACATCCAATATTATCTCTAACAACCACTACACCCAAAAAGGGATTTAACGATAGCTAAAATAAGGAATTTTTTTACAATGGTAAAAAACCACCCTAATAGATCCTAAGAGGACGATTTAAAACTGCCCTCTTAGAATAACCGCACTCTTAGAGATAAGAGGGTGGTTTAAAACAACCCTCATAGGGTCTCAGTAAGAAAAAAATATAAAGACCACATGAAAAGCAAACATAAATATGACTGACAATATGAGCATTTTCTTTCTAAGGAATAAGTGACGGCGAACCGTTGACACCGCACAGATGGAGGGATCATGGTAAAAGCATCTCTCTCCTTTTTATTTCAAATCTCAAGCTAGGGCTTGACAACAAACCATCGACACTTATTTAGAGTAGTTCATAGACAGAGGAACCACAGGAAAAGCAAAGCTCTCTTTTTTATTTCAAAGCTCGAGCTAGGACTTGAAAGTGAACCATTGCTAATTATTTAGAGCAACACACAACACAACAGATGGAGGGACCACAAGAAAAATAAAGCTCTCATTTTTCTTATTTAAAATCTCAAGCTAGGGCTTTAAATTAAAAGGGTACAGTTTTTTCACTGGGTGGAGCAGTGTGCAACACACTAGATGAAGGGAGGAAAGTGTCAGTTGATTCTTTCTCTGTCTTGCCCGATGAAAGGAAAATTTTAGGTGGTAAGCACTACTCATGTTGTGGAATCTGGTTATCTTTCATCGCAATTTGTTATTCAAGTTTCCAAGGCTTCCCAAAACTTTTACTCCCATAAAATTTCACCAATTTGGGGCTTCCCACAAACTTTTATTTATTTTAGAATAATCTCGTAGAAAGCTTACTCACATTATTTGAATATTTTCTACCATCAAGAAAAAGTAGTCATATTTCACTGAAATATCATTACAACAGTCTACATTTGGGTTTAGGTACATAGTGTTTATATATATAATGCAGTGTTTATATATATAATGCTTAAGAGGCTGAGAACACAGAATACATGTGCACATGTAACATTACTGTAGAGCTAAAAGCACAAAACTAAATAATAGCATATAATAAACAAATCTGATCAAACAACTATAATTGCACAAGATGTATTATTATTAAATAACGAGGGGGAGCTAAAAAAATCCTTTGTACAATTAATTTTGCTTTGAAAGAAATGTTGTGATACAATGAATACATATTGCTAGGGTTCTCCTAAACCCTAGCTACAATGATAAAGTATCTTCAAGGTTCTTCACTCCCAACAGGTTGAGTGGGCTTCAGGTATCCATGTGTTCGGGCCACTTTGACTGTAGTAGTCTTCCAATGCTCTTTTGATTGTTGTGATCCAATCCTACACACATAGTAAACAATAAAGTAGTTAGTAAACAAAATGAGGGTTCCACAGTGTGAACCTAAGGAAATGAAAACTAAAAACCCTCGATATTATGTGAACTATATGTGTAAAATGTAATAATACCAAATGATAAAAAAAACGTAGATTTACCTTACTTATGATAATGTGTTGCTTTGTTGTTGTGGATCTAACAGCAGATGGCTTAATGTAATAGACTTTGGTTCATGCTTTGATGATTACGGTAGGCTTGGGCTCGCACTTGGTAGGCTTTGGCTCAAGCTTCGTAGGCTCTGGTGGGCACCTACAGGATATGGCAAGCTCTGGTGAGCACCTGGCAAGCTCTGCAGTGAGCTTGGCAAGCTCTGGTGAGCGCCTATGGGATAGGGTAGTGTTGTGGCTGATCCACAACACACCCCAAAATTGGGGACCCACCTTTTTTGCAGGCTTTCAAAGAAAATCTCAGTGACCCAGATGCTAAAAATCAAGAAAAAGGGGCAAAATTGCACAAGGATAAAAAGTGTCGCGATATCGCGACATGTCGCTCCATCGCTGGCAGAAAATGAAAAAGTGTCGCGATATCGCGACATGTTGCTCCATCGCTGGCAGAAAATGAAAAGTGTCGCGATATCGCGACATGTCGCTCCATCGCTGGCAGAAAATGAAAAGTGTCACGATTTCACGACGTGTTGCGCGATCGCTGGCAGAAAATGAAAAGGTGTAGTGATATCGCGACATGTTGCTCCGTCGTGGCCCAGATAGGAGAGAGAAATACGAAGCAGAAAAGCATAGCGAAATCGTGACATTTCGCAAAATCACGGGTCAAACCAGTCAAACAGGGCAAAGCAGAAAAAGCGTCGCGATTTCGCGACAGGTTGCAGCAAAGGTGCCTGAAGTAGAAAAGCGTCGCGATTTCGCGACAGGTTGCAGCGAAGGTGCCCGAAGTAGAAAAGCATCGCGATTTCGTGACAGGTTGCAGCGAAGGTGTACGGAGCGAAAAAGCGTCGCGATTTCGTGACAGGTTGCAGGGAAGGTGCCCGAAGTGGAAAAGCGTCATGATTTCGCGACAGGTTGTAGCGAAGGTGTACGGAGCAAAAAAGCTCACGATTTTGCGACAAGTTGCAGCGAAGGTGTACGGAGCGAAAAAGCATCGCGATTTAGCGACAGGTTGCAACGAAGGTGCCCGGAGCGAAAAAGCATCGCGATTTAGCGACAAGTTGCAGCGAAGGTGTACGAAACGAAAAAACGTCGCGATATCGTGACATGTCACCATTTCACTGTGCATGAAGGCAAGAAAGGCTGCTGACGAGAAAATGTCGCGATATCGTGACATGTCGCGTTTTCGCGATGAAAGCGAAGGAACAAAGTTGTATGCATAAAGACATCACGATTTACATGGGGCCATTACAGAACGTGCAGAAAGGTGCGGGACACGTGGTGTACAGGCTGTAGAAGCATTACAGAGAAGATCAAACGTCTCAATGTCGAGCATAAAGCCAAAACACATGCAGTCAAAGAAAGGTGAAACGAGCAGCCACTGGAAGATGAAACGAACCATCGTGGAAGGGGAATCAATTCAACGACAAGTATAAAACGCATAAGCACAGGACAGTTTGGGGGGGGGGAACCGCTACGGGCAGAGTTGCAGTGCCAAAGGCGAGATGCCATTTTGGGCCTGCTTGGGGTTGTTTTCTTCCTTTTTCTGGTTTTGGGAAAACCAGATGTTCTGCTGCTGTAAAATGACATATTTTTTTAATGCAGAAGTGTTCAGAAATTTGCATTTTGTGGGCAAGAAAGAAGGAGATCTTTTGTGCATGCTAATGGATTTAATGTTTATTCTTTCATCTTTCAGATTTCAGATTTATAGATAATGTTAAATGCCACTTTTGTGGGTTGCATTAGGCGAATATTTGAAATCTGAATTTTATTTCAAACCCTAGGAATCAGCACTTAGCTTATCGGGATTGTGCGTGTTTGCAGGTCCAATAGGTTAGGTTGCATGCATGGAAACCTCACATCTTCGGTTTTGCCAGGACGGGATAGCATCAAACTGAATGCAATTTAAATTTCTTTTTCTTTACATTTTATTTTCTTTTTGCTGCACTTTATTTTTCAGAAGTCCCAATTTTATTTCTTTTAAGCATTAAAATAAAATAAAAAATTAAAAAACTTCAAAATCCCTAAATAATTCCTTCATGTTATGGCATTTCATTAAATGTTATTTTGAAGTTACAGCATGGTCATATAAAAATCAAATCATATTTGCTTTATCGAGGTTCAATGAACAATCACTAAATTTTCACAGTAAAATAAACCACAGTGCCCCTTGTTTTCGATTACTTGCAACCACTAAGGTGTTCCAAGCATTTTAATTAAATATCTTTATTTGAGATTATTAATACACAGATGCAGAATGCTAACATAACAAGAACCTTGGAGAAGTTACTTGTTTAATTTCTTTGCAAGCAGAGGATTTAGAACCCAAATCCTATCGGAGAGTGTGTTTTCACAATCGGGTGAAAATACCACTCAACAGATTGGCGCTAGAAGGAGGGCATGAGGAGGTTTATTTTATCGTGATTTTAGATGCTACGGGTTTATAATTATTTAAGAGCTTTACATTGCTAAATATTTCAAGTCCATTTTATTAGCATCTTCGGCCTCTAACACCACTCAACGGATTGGTGCTAGGAGGGCCGAACGGGTTTATTTTAGTGTAATTTAAATTTAAATTTTTTATGCTTTACTCCTCTAACACTCGGCAGATTGTTAAAAGGACGGCCTGAATCGGTTTACTTTATTCTATTTTAAGCAATTCAGGTATGCTGTATATTTTTCTGATTGTTCATACAGAATTAAAGTGATTTGATTTAATTTTTCAGAATTTTGGTCTCATGCAATTACTTTTCATTTGATTTTAATGAATACATCTCTTAGTTGATGCTAACTTGATTTCTTTTTACATTGCGGGTTGAATATTCAATGATTTGGTTCTAAAATTACATTTTAAGTTTCACTAATGGCAACACTTGAGGAGCAAATGGTATCCCTAAGAGCTGAAATAGTGTCTCTAAGAGAAAGAATGGTATCAATGATAGAGGATCATTATGAGGGTTTATCTATACCTGTGGTACCCTATCAAATTCCTAAAATGTTATTGGATTTTTTACGGTGTTTT
This sequence comes from Wollemia nobilis, assembly GCA_028583015.1. Lineage (NCBI taxonomy): Eukaryota > Viridiplantae > Streptophyta > Pinopsida > Araucariales > Araucariaceae > Wollemia > Wollemia nobilis. Next base: position 1,582,962 of record JAQPPZ010002200.1, read on the forward strand.
AATCAAGAGGTGCCACTAGGATACTTGCAAAAACTGCATGTCTACAAGGATACATTATGTAAATTCCAGATTTTCTATGAGGAGGTGGCTTGTAAGTTATTTGCATACATTTTGGATGATAGACCATTCTTTTGGTATAGCCAACTACCCATGGAGGTTAGGACTTCTTGGATACAACTAGAAGCAGCCTATCTTTATCATTTTGGTAATCAGGTTGACTTAGAAATCTTGAAAAATCAGTTTACCTCCATATGTAAAGAGCCTAATGAATCCTTGAGTCAATTCAATGGAAGATTTCGTGAGTTGCACTCCCAAATGTGGGAAAATTTTAACACATTAGAAGAGGAAGCCATGGAAGTATACCTAGGAGCCATACACCCCACACTTGCTTCACTCATTGAGGAAAAACTAAGTGGTTTGTCCCTAGAGAAAATCCATGAGGTCTTAGAAGAGATAGAACGACAAGGTCTTGAAGAAGAAAAGGCACAACATGTTCATATGAGAGATTGTTCTTTTGATGCCAACCTACACCAACCATCAAACATAGCACCCTCCACTCAAATGATACCTAAGGTGAATGATCAAGGGGATAAATTTGAATACCCAAATTTTATGACCACCTTAGATGTAGCCCAAGAGGAGGTGCAAATCGCTAAGACAACATCCACTAGTGAGGATCATGTAGAGATACACGATTATCTAGATGAAGGGATTCTAAATTCAACAATGTTTGATATATGTGATAAGATGGAACCTGCCATGGAATTAAATAAAGTGGTTGAAAGTGAAATGGAAAGAAAATTAATAAATGAATTTGAAGACATGATAGAGTTTCACCACTTGTTCTTGGAAGATACTATTGATGAGATGTGTAAAATTAAAGATCAAGAAATTCTTCACCCTCCAAACTATGATAAAATTGAATCATGGGTTACTAATTTGGATTATGATAGCCTTATAAATTTGAATTCAAGAAATAACCCACTTTTGGAAATAATTGAACCATCTAAGGAAGGTGAAGATGAATTTGATGAGAAATACATTGATGAATTGGAAGATGTTGAAGAAGTAGTTGAACGTCACCACTTGATTTTGGAAGATGATTATTATGATGCTTGGAAGAAGTGGGAAGATTTCACTCATTCCAAAACTACTAATGAAACTTGTGTGCCCATTGATATACAGGACAACATAATCGCCTACTCAAAGGAAGATATTACAACTCCTGTACAATTTGAGGATGTTTTGGAAGAGGGTTTCAAATCTCATCAAATTTTGGAAGATTATAATGATCCTATTGCCAAGGACAAAGAAAAAAAAGAATTTATGAATGAATCAAAAGATCATGTCACAAATGCCATGGAGTTTCATCCCACAAGTTTGGAAGATAATTTTTATAATGGTTGGGGAAGATATGATAATGCATTCTTTTCTCACATCCCTATAAATGAAACTCATATTTCACTTGATATGCAGGATGTTGAACCTTCTACATCATACGAAGATCTCATATTCACGAGATTTGAAAAGGTGACAAAATTTGATCATGTTGAATATAAATTCATTGAAAGTGTGGATGCAAGTTTGCATGATGATTTGGAGGATTCAAATGAAGAGATACCATGGATAGTGAACAAAGAATTGGAACCAAATGACAGAGAGATTGATCAATTGGAAGCAACTCAAATGAAGGATCATCAAGATGAGTCATGGGACATACGCTTTGACCAAGAATGTTTGAGGATTGAAAATGATGACCATATTTTGAATTTAAATAATGTTTATGGTGAAATGTCATTAAAGGTAAATGAAAAACAAGGTATAATTTTTAATCACACCTTTAATAACATGGTTTTAATGAATGGAAAAGAAGTTGATGCACTTGAATTGTTAAACCAAATTCATCAACAATTACTAATTGAATCTAGGATAAAAACTTTTAATGATCCTAATTTAGTAAATATCCTAGATGCTTGTAAATTGTTACACAAATTTGATTGGCCTACAAATTTGGAAAATAATTTGGCTTTAAAATTTGTAGAAATAGGCTCCTACTTACAAAATTGCATATTGGAAGAAGATAGCCTAATTCTAAATCAAGGATGGAATTATGAAGTTTAAATTTTAAAGAATAGACATGATAAAATTGAAAATCATTTATTGTCTAATCATTTTAGTAATTTGATGCTCACCTATGGGAGTATTATTGGAACTAAATCAAATTGGTATGGTGAGCATGGCAAGTGGAAATTTGTTGCATTGTTTGGTCTAGTCTTGTTTTTGTGGGATTCCCACAACATTTGGCATGCATATCATGTTATATTTTTGTTGAAATGTTCTAATCATGTTTGGGATCCAGGAAAGTGATAATCCAAGCTTTGCATCATCTTGTATTATAGTGTACATTTGTATATAGATTTTGGTTTTTGGGTTTTGGTTTGTGTTTTCAAATTTTTTGGTTTTTGGTTTGTGTTTTCAAGTTTTCATTTTTGGGATTGCAGTTTGGTTTTGGATTGAATAAGTTTTAATTTAAAGTTGTGTGTTTATTTGACATGTTTTGTTTGTCTAAATATAAAAAAAAAAATGATGAAAAAGTTGCCTTGAGATGCTAACTTATGTTCTAGATCGGGGAAATATGGAACATTGGAATTGTGTTGTAGAAGCTCCACAAGTAACACAAACAATTTAATAATATCGTTTGAAACTTGTGATGCATGAAGTAGTCAGTTTTATATGGCAATATTTCATTTGCATTTCAAAAATACAATGCATTCATATTACATCTCAGTTTGCACATACATGCCATCTTAGTTGCAAATGCATTTCAAATACAAATCATTAAAGTGTGTCAAATCCTCTTAAGGTTATGCTATCACATAAATAAGAAGAAGATCCTAAGGTTGGGAACTGAGTCTTGAGATATCTAGAACCAAGCACATTTTATACACATTAAAAAGGATCTTGAGCAAAATGATCAAAACCTAACTTGGAAGAAAAGGTTGGGCGAAAGAGGTTTTTCATGTCTATCCTATTATGCAACATGATCCTTAAAACAGTGGTTTTGACCACTTCCATAAAGCTTAAAGCCTAAAATCAGAGTAGTAAGGATAGGGCTAAATCCTCATCGAACTTAGGTTGAGGATCCAACTCCCCAAAGCTTTGATTTGACCTACATGGAGTAGTAAGGATAGGGCATAAATTCTCATCTCGCTTAGGTTGAGAATCCGATTCCCCAAAGCTCCTATGTCTCATTTCATGATAAATCTTGGATTGGAAGGATCGTACTACTTGTCCTCTACAAAGGATGGGTAGTCATCCCCAAGGTCTAAGCAATAAAATTAATATTTTCCATTTTTATCCAAAGCTTGGATTGGAAGGATCGTACTACATGTCCCTAGCAAGGATGGGTAGTCATCCCCAAGGTCCAAGAAGTAAAAAATTAATTTTTCCCATCTCATATTTATATTGGATTGGAAGGATCATGAAGGACGACTACTTGTCCTCTGCAAAGGGTGGGTAGTCATCCCCAAGGTCCAAAGAAATGAAGATAAGTCTTGGATTATGGGGTTAAGTATGCCCATGCATGGCAACATGTCTTGTCTAAAAAACAAGACCAGCTGATTGTCCAAAGGGTTAGACTAGCATGACCATTTCTTCCATAATTGGTTAAATTATTTTGCTCAAAGTGAGGTAATGAATTCTAAATCGGAGTAGTAAGAATAGGGTTAAACTCCCATCTCGATTAGGTTGGGAGTCTGATTTCCCAAAGCTTTGATTTCACTTTCACTTGCACATGGGTTCAAGATAGTAGGGACTCATAACCAACTTTGGGATCTAATAAAGCAATTCATTATACATATAGTTGATCCTAAGAGGGTTTGATAATCTTGAATGTTTGTGTATGATACTAGAAGAAAGACTATGCCTTTTATAAAAGCAAAATCTCTTAGCATATTTATTAGGTTACACAAATCATTCGCAATCTCACATATGCATTCATGTAAAACTGACGATGGAATGTTGATCAATTTCAAATGATAGGGAATGAAACACATTGCACACACCGAGCTAATACTTGATGATTCTGATGATTCATGTATTTTTGATCTATGGGCATTCGTTTATATTTCTTATGTGCTAATGCTGGTTTCCAAGTTTATATACTTCCAGGTTGGGTTCTCACCAAATTCTCAGGAGCATTTGACAGCAGAGTCGCCATTTGTTGTGGCTGATCCACAACACACCCCAAAATTGGGGACCCACCTTTTTTGCAGGCTTTCAAAGAAGATCTCAATGACCCAGATGCTAAAAATCAAGAAAAAGGGGCAAAATTGCACAAGGATAAAAAGTGTCGCGATATCGCGACATGTCGCTCCATCGCTAGCAGAAATGAAAAAGTGTCGCGATATCGCGACATGTCGCTCCATCACTGGCAGAAAATGAAAAGTGTCGCGATATCGCGACATGTCGCTCCATCGCTGGCAGAAAATGAAAAGTGTCACGATTTCGCGACGTGTTGCGCGGTCGGCGGCAAAAAATGAAAAGGTGTAGCGAAATCGCGACATGTTGCTCCGTCGCGGCCCAGAGAGGAGAGAGAAAGACGAAGCAAAAAAGCGTAGCGAAATCGTGACATGTCGCAAAATCACGGGTCAAACCAGTCAAATAGGGCAAAGCAGAAAAAGCGTCGCGATTTCGCGACAGGTTGCGGCGAAGGTGCCCGAAGTAGAAAAGCGTCGCGATTTCGCGACAGGTTGCAGCGAAGGTGTACGGAGCGAAAAAGCGTCGCGATTTCGCGACAGGTTGCAGCGAAGGTGCCCGAAGTGGAAAAGTGTCGCGATTTCGCGACAGGTTGCAGCGAAGGTGTACGGAGCAAAAAAGCGTCGCGATTTCGCGACAGGTTGCAGCGAAGGTGTACGGAGCGAAAAAGCGTCGCGATTTCACGACAGGTTGCAGCAAAGGTGTACGGAGCGAAAAAGCGTCGTGATTTCGTGACAGGTTGCAGCGAAGGTGCCCAAAGTGGAAAAGCGTCGTGATTTTGCGACAAGTTGCAGCGAAGGTGTACGAAACGAAAAAACATCGCGATATTGTGACATGTCGCCATTTCGTTGTGCATGAAGGCAAGAAAGGCTACTGACAGGAAAATGTCACGATATCGCGACATGTCGCGTTTTCGCGATGAAAGCGAAGGAGCAAAGCTGCATGCATAAAGATGTCGCGATTTACATGGGGCCGTTACAGAATGTGTAGAAAGGTGTGGGACACGTGGCGTACAATCTGCAGAAGCATTATAGAGAAGATCAAACGTCTCAATGTCGAGCATAAAGCCAAAACACACGTAGTCAAAGAAAGGTGAAACGAGTAGCCACTGGAAGATGAAACGAACCGTCATGGAAGGGGAATCAATTCAACATCAAGTATAAAACGCAGAAGCACAAGATAGTTTGGGGGGGGGAAACCGCTGTGGGCAGAGTTGCAGTGCCAAAGGCGAGATGCCATTCTGGGCCTGCTTGGGGCTGTTTTCTTCCTTTTTTTGGTTTTGAGAAAACCAAAAAGTTCTCTTGTTGTAAATGACATATTTTTAATGCAGGAGTGTTCAGAAATTTGCATCTTGTGGGCAAGAAAGAAGGAGATCTTCAGTGCATGCTAATGGATTTAATGTTTATTCTTTCATCTTTCAGATTTCAGATTTATAGATAATGTTAAATGCCACTTTTGTGGGTTGCATTAGGCGAATATTTGAAATCTGAATTTTATTTCAAACCCTAGGAATCAGCACTTAGCTTATCAAGATTGTGCGTGTTTGCAGGTCCAATAGGTTAGGTTGCATGCATGGAAACCTCACATCTTCGGTTTTGCCAGGACGGGATAGCATCAAACTGAATGCAATTTAAATTTCTTTTTCTTTACATTTTATTTTCTTTTTGTTGCACTTTATTTTTCGAAGTCCCAATTTTATTTCTTTTAAGCATTAAAATAAAATAAAAAATTAAAAAACTTCAAAATCCCTAAATAATTCCTTCATGTTATGGCATTTCATTAAATGTTATTTTGAAATTACAACATGGTCATATAAAAATCAAATCATATTTTCTTTATCAGGGTTCAATGAACAATCACTAAACTTTCACAGTAAAATAAACCATAGTGCCCCTTGTTTTCAGTTACTTGCAACCACTAAGGTGTTCCAAGCATTTTAATTAAATATCTTTATTTGAGATTATTAATACACAGATGCAGAATGCTAACATAACAGGAACCTTGGAGAAGTTACTTGTTTAATTTCTTTGCAAGCAGAGGATTTAGAACCCAAATCCTATCGGAGAGTGTGTTTTCACAATCGGGTGAAAATACCACTCAACAAGTAGATCTGCAGAAATAAATCACAGGATATGAAGGATACGATGGATGGGGTATAATTGCGATGATGACAGATGGATGGAGGGGGATTATGAGGTCGATGGAAGATGGATATGGGATGGCTGGAACGAATGAAGGTCCTACAACTAGCTAGGGTTTGGATCTTTTAATGGTTCTATAATTCTTTAGCTTCTAACAGACTTCTCCAATGGCATCAACATTCCAGGGTATTCTAGGGTTTGAGCATTTGCAAATGTCCTTACTTATAATCTAGCCTAGGGTTTTAGCCTTACACTTTTAATTGTGTGGCTAAGATTAAATCAGATCCTAAGGCTAAGATTACACTTAAGATATGGCATGGATTAATGAAGATGGATGTGGAGATTAGATTAGATCGGACGGTTGTGGTTAATTGGGTTTATAAATAAATATTTTATAATAAATATATTATAATATAATATAAAATATTATATTAAATATAAAATAATATTAAAATAAGCCCAATTGGGTTAGGAAATGGCAGGAAAGGGCTAAAGTGGGTCTTTTGAAGGCAAGAAAGGTGTATGGTGGACAAGTGGATGGTGGGATGGTTAGGATGGAGGATTAATGGTTGTAATTTGGTGTCTACAGATGCCCCTTTTTGTACCATGTTGTGTGAAACACAATATGGTGCAAAAATACGAGACACCTGCTTGAGCTATGGGCATAAAAGCAGCTTCTCTTTGTTGTTGTATTTGAGCACTGATGTTGAAGATAAAATAATAAAGAATTTTTGGAATTTTGTGTAGCTTACCCCCTAAATTGGTGAATGAGAAGCATCTCACAAGCCAATTAAAAAATAATTTTGTGCAAGTGATGAATGATGTGATGAAATATTATGTTATGGTAGTCAATATGAATGATGTAAAATGTGAGACCATTTTTTTGCCCCAACGGTTGAGGGGGTTGGTGTATAATACCATGTGATTGTGGACAATATTAATGATATAAAATGTGATACCATTTTTACCCCAATGGTGGAAAAGGGGTTTTTGACAAGTGTAGATGTCATGATCATGTAAGATGTATCCCATTATGGGAAAATCATAATCAAATTGTTGTTGCCCCAAGTTTGGGGGTGATTCGATGTTGTTGAATAGTGTGCTTTATGATGTTTTTGATATGCAAGTATGATGATAAAGAGTACCATGGATAGCCTTCTGGTGACTGTTCTCACAATTGGAATGAATCATCCTAGCTAGTGCCAATCATTAGGTTTGAATAAAATGATGAAATTTGAGTTTTTTTTTTTTTGTTCATGTGTTAAGCCTCATGAACTAGGCCATCAATGACAGCAATTGTGCAAATTGTTCTTGGCAAGGTTTCACTCCAAAATGTGAAGTGCCCAATGTGATTGTGATCTTGGACAATGATATAATTGATGATGATCACGTTCAAGTGTCCTTATTATAGGTTATTCATCTTATCGAATTGCATGGATGCAAATCGCTGCAATCGCCAAGTTGATAGGACAACCCACTAGATACAAGGTTCACTTACCATATACTCAACAATATCAAATATGATGCATGATGATTGATTCTTGAAAGATAATTATGGAAGAATGTTTGATGGAGTCACACAGTGATTTCACTTATTTTGGAGTTGATTGATTTTATGTTTTTGTTGTTATTTGTTGCAGTTTTTGGCAAAAATGAATGGTTCAGTGGTCAAATAAACTCCAAATTTCTTGAAATTTTATGTGATGATGAAGCATATGAGGTAGAATTATGGAATGTTAATTTTGTGAAAATTTAACCTTGATTGATGTGTTTTGTAATGCGATATGTGTATTTGAATAATTTGGCTTGTTCTCGCAAAATATGCATGCAAAACCATTTATGTTTTCACAAAATTGAATTTTATGATGTATATGATGTGTGCATGAATTTTGGTGCAAATTGGATGAGGGGAGCTACTATTTTGGGGGATTTTCCTTCATGTTATTCTGGTTCTAGGCACGTGGCTGCACCTGGTGTATTCTACAGGCACCCACGTGTTCCTGGGCACGCCCACAGGTGCCCACACGAGCCTACAAATTGTAGGTATGAGTCTGCACTTGAATGCGCTAGTGAAAGCTATAAATAACTTTCTAAGTAAATTGGGAAGCTCAGTTGTGCGCTTGAGACTTTGAGAAGCTACGTCTGGGGAGTGGAGTGGTTTGGTGAGCTTAGCGAGGTTAGTGAAAATCTGTGTGGAAGCTATAGCAACGAAGGTATTGAATGTTTCTGGTGGAACAGAGGCACCATTTGCCTCGATAATGTTTAAAAACACTTTATATTTTATGTAAAATTTTCTCTCTTTTTTTTTAATGCTAACAAAATGTTTGTTGTTGCAGTTGCGAGACATTTAGCCTCGACATCGCTTTTGTCCTCTTGTTCCTGGGATGAAGAAGAAGCTCATGGATGAGAATTGGGAGCTTTTGAGGAAGGTGGGCTTGGAGGGGGTAGCTAGGCTGGATGTTGTAAGGGCGGATGAGGGGTACCTCTCATTATTGATAGAGAGATGGGACTCTGACAAGGGGATGTTCCAGCTTCCGACTGGGGAGGCTATCACTCTTGAGGATGTATACCGCATCCTCAAGGTGCTAGTAGAAGGATAAAATATGGTGGTTGGGCATGATAAGAAGGTTGATATGGAGAAGATGTTTTGGAAATCGATGGTAGGAGGCTTGGATGGGAGATGGAGGTATATGCTATCTGAGCATGTACAAGGTGAAGGAGTTGGATGTGCTCCTAGCCTTGATTATGTTTGTGTTAGCAAACATAGTGCTACCTAATAGCACTGGTTGTAGGTTCCCTTGGAACCTATTGGGGTTGGTGAGTGATCTACTCACTGACCCAAGGGAATATGCATGGGCTTCTACATTGTTGGCACAGCTATACCGGGAGCTATATGAGGTGACGAGGAGGAGGAGGAAGGGGATTGGGTGCAGCTTTCTCATACAGTGTTGGGCTTGAGAGTATTTTAGTGTGGCTCAGCCAGAGGGGTTGCCATGTCAGGCATGGCAGATGAGGGAGCCTTATGTTAGGCGATGGGCAGTGGCGAAGGAGGTGTAGTCAAGTCGAGAGGTGCATACCAGCCAGTGGTATCAGGATATGTGGTCGATATTGACTCGGGTGGATGTCATATGGAGGTTGTAGCGAGGATCTTGGTGGGATGGTGATGAGGAGTAGCTACGTCAGGTGAGGTAGGCTCGGTGGTTGGTTGATATATGGGACAAGGAGGTGGAGTACTTCAAGTACTCATGGGTGTTGAGGAATTTTGGCTTGCCTCAGGATGTGCCAGATGAGTCGGTGTTGTATCGACATCGATAGAATGAGGTGGGGCTTCCATGTGCATATCCATGTGTAGATGATGTCGATATGACTTCAAAGTATGTAGCTTGGTTTGGTGCCCAACTAGTGTGGGTACAAAATTTCGTGAGTGGTGATACAACAGCTACAGGGTCAGGGGTGACTCCAAAGAGAACGAGGCCTCAGCAATCAGTGATTCGAAGGTGGTTAAGGGGAGCATCCCAGTAGGATCTAGAGATGGAGTTGGCAGATAATGAGAGGGAGGATGATGAGGAGATGGGTGATATATCTGAGGTGGCGAGGTTGTGGGTAGAGCTGGAGTAGCTTTTTCAGGAGCAAGAGACTATGCTTGAGACTCATATAGAGTCTTTGGCTACTATAGCTTGAATGGAGGTAGAGCATGTGGTAGTTGTGGCTAGGGATCATGAGATGGTCACGAGGCTTTAGGTAGAGATATTAGCAAAGGAGCATTGACATCATATGGATCTATGGCGTCTACGGGCCAGTGAGGCATATATTCATTCCTTGGAGGATTTGTATATGCTTAATCACATTATGTTTCCAGATCCTCCTTCTTCTATGTTTGAGTCATCTAGGCATACTGAGTATAGGCAAAGTACTAGGCCGAGGGATCCTACTAGATCTTAGGAGTCCTCTCATGGATATTATCTTAGTGCTTAGATGCACTATTTTGTATATGAGCCTTGGTGCTTCCTTGTAGCCTTTTTGGCATTTATTGTATATGTGATTTATATATATACATGGCTTTTACTTTTGTGTTATATTTTATGTGAATGCAATGCCTATGTTATGAATATTTTATGCATGTTGTATGAAAATGTTTTGATGGAATGCTTTATGGGTAATTAATGTAAGCTAATAATGATGTATATGCATAATGTTTATATGGATGATTCATGTGAGCTATATGATGTGCTATGGATGATTAATGCAAGTAAATGTATAATGAATATAAACTATATGAGAGGAATGCATGTTGTTCGAATGATATTTTATAGTTCAGAAACTTTATTGGCCATTTTTATTATCCATTGTTTAGAAATCGTGGGTACCGAATTTGGTGGTGTTCTACAACCTGGCTCACTATGAATACATGGATGTTTATAGGAAATAATATATGGATGTTGATAGAGAAGAAGATATGGATGTTGATATGGAAGACTGAAAGGCTTTCAAAGATTCAAACATACTAGTGTCATCAATCAAACCCATTAGGTTGTCTAACTTTCTTTAGGACCAAATGTGTGTGTGAGTGAGGTTCAGTTACCCAGTCTTGAGCATGACAAAGACCCTATCCAATAAAGAACCAGTGTGTGTGCATGTGAAGTTCATTAACCCATTATGATTAAATTAGGCATGTTCGGTATGGAGATGACCTAGAGGCTAGCTTGTCCTTATGTGCGGTTAGAGGTCTCTCTATTTTGCTAGGGAGACATGTTGTCCCGCATGAGCTTACTCCACTGCCAGTTAGACATCTATAGCCCCAGTGAAGATTCACTCCATAGTCCAATGGGATTGATCTTTTAGGCCTTGGGGATGACTACCCATCCTTTTTAGGGATGTGTAGTACGATCCTTACGACTTTAGGGATCAAGGGTGTTTGCGATTTTATTTTTTTAATTTTGCATAGAGCTTTGGGGAATCAGATTCTCAACCAAAGTGTGATGATAATTTTGGCCCTATCCTTACTACTCTATGTTTTGATATTTATGTTTGGAGCTATGTTGGTAGTGGTGAAAACCACTATTTTTTTGGACTATGTTGCATAATGGGATAAGCAAGGTATATATCCTTTTCACCTCAAGGTACCACCCAAGTGTAGTGCTATCCCCCCCATCTCATAATGTTTTTAAGATGTGATGGAATGTGATTGGTTCAAGATTGTTTTGTGATCAATTGGCAATACTCAAGATTTTATTAGTGTAAAAAGAGTGCTTATTGGTCCCAAAGAAAATTTGACATTCGTTTGGAGGTTGCTTGCTACACTAGTAATGGCTGAGTGATTGAAAATTTAGGGCTTATGATTTTTGACACATAATGTGGTTGACCTATAATTTTTGCGATGGTTGCATGATTGTTTCAAACTAGGTACCCCCAATTGTTATAACTTGACTTTTTTTTATGACCATATCATCATTACTATGCGAGATCATTGAACATGGGACGAGATCAATGTAATTTGTATATGCCTAATGCAATGGAGTGTTGATATGCAAATGGATCTTGTACAATGTAATGGAATATGTGTGATTTATGTGAATAAAAAAATGTAGGAATACCAAAAATAAAAATGTATATCAAATGTCTAAATGCAAATGGAATGTATGCAATGTGGAAATACCTATGTGAATGATTTTTTTTTTTGTAAAATCCATGTATATAAACATATAAAGTATCACTTTTAACAATAGAATACCTTTAAATGAAGAACATTAAGTAGTTCGGGTTCCTCTATTTCCTCTAAATCAGCAAGTCTATAAGTACCATTACCCACTTTTTGAGTGATTATATATGGACCTAACCAATTGGCTACAAATTTGTCACGAAGATATGGTAAAGCATTGGTGTTTTGTTGGTTTTCTTTGAGTACTAGATCCCCTACTTGAAATTACCAAAGATGGACTTTAGCATTGTAAGCATGCTTTAGGCGGTCTTGATAAAATAGTAAATGTTCTAATGCATTGACTCGCCTTTCGTCTAAGATAGTGAGTTGGTCAAGTCGTGCTTGTCTAGCTGTATCGTCATCTATGAATTATTATAAGGAAACTCGTAAGGAGGGGATCTTGAGCTCAAGAGGCATAATAGCTTCTGCTCCATAGACTAAGGAAAATGGTGTTGCTCTTGTTGGTTTTTGGATGCTTGTTCAATAAGCCCAAAGTGCCAAAGGAATTTGTGTATGCCAATATTTATGGTTTTCTTTGATGAGCTTATTAAGAATGGCAATCAAGGTCTTATTGGCAGCTTCAACTTGTCCATTTTCTTGTGGGTAATAAGGAGTCGAGAAACTATGTTGGATACTATACTTTTTGCAAAGTGCTCAAACATCCTTGTTCTTGAAATACTTACCGTTATCCGAAATTATTTTAGAAGGAATTCCAAAGCGATAGATGATATGGTGGAGTATGAAATCCACAATTCGAGGTCCTGTTGTACTAGTTAGAGGTATGGCCTCAACCCACTTTGTGAAGTATTCTGTGGTGGTAATGATGAATGTATGTTGTCCCAAAGGAGGTGAGAGTTTCCCAATTAGGTATAGGCCCCATTGTGAAAAGGGCCAAAAGCTTTGTATAGGCTGTAAAGCTTGTGATGGTACATGAGTTAAATTAACGTGTGTTTGACATTGTTTGCAATTTTTGACATAGATGTAACAGTCATGTTCCATAGTGGGTCAATAATAACCTATGCATAGTAGACGCTTTGCAATGGCTATTCCACTGAAGTGACCACCACAAGTACCATCATGAGCTTCCTGTATGGCTCTTTGGGCCTCTCCTTGTTCAATACAACAAAGCAGTATTCCATCATAACCTCGTTTATACAAGTCATCCAAGAGAACGAAACGGGATACTTTTTGCTTGAAAGCATGTTTGGTAGACCGAGACATGTCCGATGGGAGTGTTCCAAATTTTAAGAAGGCTACTATGGGGCTTGACCAAGAATCACATGGTTCTGAATGGATAAAGCAAATGTCTTTTCAATCTATAGGATCATTACGAACAATGATTGCTTTAGATATTGTTGAGATTATTAGGGGTTGTACCTATCCTAAGTAATTCTTTGAAATCAAGTATCCAAGAGAGGCCATTGCATCGACAAATCTATTAGTCGAACGAGGTAAGTTGTTAATTTCATACAATTCAAATGTTGAAAGAAATTTCATTGCTACTTCATGATAAAGCTTAATGGCAGGTTCTTTGCATTGGTATTCTTCGGTTACTTGTTTGACCACAAGTTGAGAATCCCCAAATATTAAAATATGTTTAATACCCATGGCTATAGCTGATTGAAGACCTAAGATTAAGGCTTCATACTCTGTTGTGTTGTTTGTGCATGAGAAGTCTAGCTTGAATGATAAGGGGATGGGAATCCCTTGTGGTGTATGAAAGACAAATCCTACACCTTGACCTTTCTCGAACTTAGATCCATCAAAGAATAAGGTGATATTAACAACTTTCTTTGGAATCACATCTTCTAATTCAGTGACTGAAAATATTGAATCATCTGGGAGCTCAATAATCAAAGGATGATCACTAGGTAGTGGAGCTTCCGCAAGTTGATCAACTATAACCTTACCCTTAATGGATTTTTGGCTAACAAATTTGAGATCAAATTCTGTGAGGAGCATTATCCATTTAGCGGTACGAGTATTGGTATAAGTGCAAGACATCATGTAATGCAGAGGATTTTCTCTAGCTATGACATAGGTTTTTTGGCTTAGCATATAACTGCGATGTTTCTTAGTGGCCAAGACCACTTCTAAGCATAATTTTTCTACGTAAGTGTATCGTGTTTCATAACTTACCAATGTTTGACTAATGTAATAAATTGCTTGCTCTCTTTTTGTTCATTTTTTGTGCAAGCATTGTCCCTAAAGCAGCCTTTGTAGCGAAGACATAGGGATGGAAAGGTACCCCCGACCTAGGAGGAGTTAAGATTGGCGATGAAGTTAGGTATCGCTTGATGCCATCAAATACTTTTTGATATTCCTCTGTCCATACGAATGACACCCCCTTTTGTAGTAACTGGTTAAATGACCTACATTTATCAAAAATTTGCACAATGAAACGTTTGATTGATTGAATTTTTTCTTGCAAGCTACACAATTCCTTGACATTGGCTGGGGGTGGCATTTCCATGATGGCCTTAACCTTATTTGGGTCCAATTCAATGCCTCTTTTGGAGACAATGAATCCTAAAATTTTACCAGAGGTAACACCAAAGACACACTTTTTGGGATTTAACCTCACCTTATATTCTAGAAGTCAATCAAAAATCTTTTCCAAGACATCAATGTGCTCTTGTCGAGTTTTAGATTTAGCCAAGAGATCATCGTAGTCTTCGATGATTTTATGCATGTAATCATGAAAGATATAAGTCATGGCTCTTTGATAAGTAGCTCCTACATTTTTGAGGCCAAAGGGCATAACCCTAAAACAAAATGTCCCCCAAGGTGTTGTAAATGGCGTTTTGTGTTGGTCATCAAGATTTATTTGAATTTGGTTATATCCTAAAATACCATCCATGAGGGAAAGCATTTCATGGCCTGCGTAGATGTCGATAAGAGTATCAATGTTTGTGAAAGGGAAGTCATCCTTAGGACACACTTTATTTATATCTTGAAAGTCATTACAAACGTGTATCACCCCGTTAGGCTTACAAACAGATACCATGTTTGACAACCACTCAGGATAGTCGATAGGAACAATAAAATATACGTCTAATAACTTTTGTATTTCCTCTTTGACTATGAGGGCCACGGTAGGATGCATTCTCCTAAGTTTTTGTTTGACCGATTTGGCATCAGGATGTAAGGTGAGGTTATGGACCACAAGATTAGGATCAAGACCAAGCATATCCTTGTAGGACCACGCAAACACTTCTTTCTTTTTCTTGAGGATAGCAATGAATTGCTCTTGTTCATCGGGTATTAAACTTTTGCTAAGCTTAACAATTTGGGGATTATCAGAATTTGAACTAAGGTTCACATCAATGGTATCTTCAATGGACATATGTGAGACTTTCTCAAGTTGATGTGGTGTTGGGATCAGATTTATGTCGTCTAAGATGTCATCCAACTTTTCCTAATTATCGCTATCTAACTCTGCCTGAAAGACCTCGAGACCGCTAGTGGAAAGTTATGGGGGTGAAGGTGGTGATGAAGGAGAAATGTAGTTGGTTGAAGCCCTTAGAAATTCCTCGAATAAGATAAAATCTAAAAAGGAGTTCGAGAAATAAATTCGGTCCACGTCAATAAGGCTAATGTCAATTGGAATTGGCCTAGCCAAGTCGTATGGATTGCAGAGCAGGGTGAATAAGTCAATAGGATTCATATTGATCTAGTAGGAGGGAGGATGGCTTAGATGAGTAGATGGAACGGTTGGATCTTAACCGATGTCGATTCAAATTATCCCTGTAATAATAGACATGAAATTGACATGAGCAAGATATATTTTTTTGAAATATGAACATATGTTACAATTCTTGGCTTATGTGTGTAGCTCAAGGTGGATTACCAAGCGGGTCCGCTTGTTCTTGCAGAAGAAGTAAGCAGAATATGGGATGATGAATTGGGAACATTCAGAGGTAAAACTCCTCCTGTTGGGTGATGGGGACAATGGGTTGTGACTCCTCTTTAGAATCGTCAAAAGCGTTTGACATGACTTCAAACTCTTTGTAACTTTTGTCATCGAAATCAAATACCGGATAGGAGAAGTTGATGGGATCATCCTTGTCTACTTCATCAATGCAAAGTTCTTGAAGGGCTTGTTCAAGAGAGGATGTTGAGGCTAATGGAGGGATGGGGTGATCTTCGTCATTAAGGCTAAGCTTTTAAAAGGCTTGCTCAAGAGAAGAGGTGGAAGACAATGGGGTATAGCCTAAACCAGAACGATCATGGGTTCCTCTATATGGGACATCTAAGATATCATGCATTCCTTGCTCATGGGAACCTAGACCTTGACCTTTCATATTTACCATGCTAAAGTAGCATGCTAGAAACTCCTCCATATTAGGTATGTTGGCACGCCTAGGCTCTTTTGGTTCTTTGGGTGGGTTTTCTCCAGTTGAGCAATCTAACATCCATAAATAAAGTTAATGTTTTTTGGAGCTACGCTCATGTCATAAATAGTACCTATGGTTAAAGGACAGTCTTGGGGATGTCTAAAATCCTTGGCTGTGGGAATGGCTAGTGGTGTGAAATTAGAAGGTGGGGAATGAGATAATGATGAAACAAAAGAAGTGGTTGTAGAGGGAGGGGTAGTTGTGATGTATGATGTGCTAACAGTAGACTAACTGTGACCACATGTATAAGAATAAATGGATGCTTGAGGGGGTGATGTGATGGGTAGCTCCTCTAGGATGGGATATTTAGAAGAAGATGTAGATGGATTAGAAGAAGGTGGATTAAGAGATGATGTGGGTGGATTCGATGATGGTGCTAAGAATAAATGGGTGGAAGGTAACATGGATTCATAGGGGTTTGAAATGAAATTACTATACTTAAAATGTTTGACATTCGCGGGAATGCAATGGACCTGTCCATCATGAACATATTTCAAGCATTGGTGGAGAATCGAAGGGACACATTTCATTTCCCTCATACAAGGTCTACCAAGGAGTATATTATATGCCATGGCTCCTTCTAAGATGTGGAACATTGTGTGCAACGTTATGGTCCCTACTTCTATGGGTAAAACAGCAGTGCCAACTATGGTACACAAAGCATTGTTAAATGCTTTGAGGGTGAATAATGATTTTGAAATGTGGGATGGAGGTAGTTTGAGGTGTCTAAGGGCAATGGTAGTAATGATATTGATGAACGAGCTGGTATCAATTAGGACTCTTTTGAATGGCTTTCTATCTATTAAGGCCATTATGTGCAATGGAGAGTCTACTGATTTTGAACTCATTAACCTTATCTCAAAGTCATAGAAGGTGATTGATGGCTCCATGCACATCCTAACACTCCCTACAAAGTCATTGAAGGCATTAGAGTCTTGGGATTCTAAATTTGACTTGAGTATTTCCATTAGAGCTTCTCTATGCCTAGGGGATTGTTGGATAAGTTCATACATAGAAATCTTAGCTGACGCCATTTTCAAACTAGTGGTTAACTTGCTGGTTAAGGTTATCGTTGGCCTTATTGGATGAAGGATGGGCTGATTGGATGGATTGGATAGATTGGTTTGCGGAGATGTATTTGGTGATGTTTGGATTGGAGGTGGATTCAAAGGTTGTTGGGTGTTTTATTTATTTTTTCGTTGCCCTCTAGTGACCACATGGATCGCTCCTACAAAATTTTGGTACTGTTGGACATGATTTACGTGGTTAGGAGGTGCTTGTTGATTGTTACCTCCTACATTATGTTGGACCTCCCCATGGTTAGGTAGATGTGTCTGATATATGCCCAAGTTTTGGTTCTGCAGAGCTAAGGGGTTATCCAAGTTCATGGCCCCTAGGTCTATGAGATCTTGCACTATGTTCTTGAAGACATGGCAAGAGTTAATATCATGCCCATTTTGCCTATGTTATGGGCAAAACAAGTTCTCTCTATAATTTTTAGGTCTTTTAGTGGGGTCATCAGGCCTAATTTTTGGCAAGTCTAATTTATTAGTCTCATACAACCTTTGAAAAATGGATGAATACGACTTTGTTAAGGGAGTGTATTGACGTTGGGGTCGATTGTATTGGCAGCGGGTAGATTGTTCCATAGTTGGCTCTGTGTTTTAAACTATAGGTGCTTGGGTTACTGACGGTATCACATGATAGGTAATTTAATGTTGCACCTATTTTTGAGCCACTACGGGCTGGCTCATCACCACTTGATTGAATTGATTAGTTGTGTTAGTCATTGAGGCTTGTGTTGATTTAGTTTGACCGAATTGATTATTTTGGTATTGGCCCTTATTTTGCCATTCTTTTTTCTTAAGCTTAATGACACCTTCTTGGATTTTTATCTCCTCAATGACACTAGCCTGTGCTAAAGCCTCTTCAAATGTTCTATTTGTATTGAGCTGTAGCATCCAAGAGATGGGTTTTAAGCAACTCTTGGTAAAAATATTTATAATTTCTTCCATTGGTAGGGAGAATGGCAACTTTGTTATAACTACTCTCCAATGGTTTTTAAAATCATAGATAGGCTCATCATCCCATTGTTTCAAATAATATATGTCCGATAATGATACCTTCTTTCTAATATTGAGAGCTAAACGTTCAAAGAATAGATCCTATTAGCGTATATTTTATTTGCTATTATTATTTCATTATTTAGACTATGGTTAGTATTTTTGTAACCACTACTAACCACTATCTATTTCATGACTTGTTGGCTTCGTCTGTTACGGGCTATTCTAAGTCGACCGTGTACTATTTATTTATTGAATATCAATCGCATTGTGTTCACTTGGTCAACATGGTATCAGAGCAGTTTGATATTGATGCCCTCGGTTGCTTCTTTGTATATTGATCTATCCTCGAGACATAAATCTCGAGGCAGCACACCACCCGAGGTAGTGCAAAACTTGCATGCCTCCCAAGGTAGAGTGCTACTCGAGATCGACTTGGAGGAACAAATCTTGAGGTCCGAAGACCTGGGAAACCTAATTCGAGATAGATTGGACTAGACTCGAACGAATCGGATAAACGACGCGACCCGAACAAACTGGACTCGACTCAACTGGACATGGACTAGACTCAACGAACAAGCCTCGAGGTTTGAAGACCTAGGAAACTTGATCTGAGATAGATTGGACTAGACTCGAACGAATTGGATAAACGACATGACCCGAACAAACTGGACTCGACATGGACTAGACTCAACAAACAAGCCTCGACTCGAAAAAACACAGCAACGAGAGACAAACTACAGTGAGGCTTTGTCAACATGGTATCAGAGCATTTTGGTATTGATGCCCTCGGTTGCTTCTTGGTATATTGATCTATCCTCGAGACATAAATCTTGAGGCAGCACACCACCCGAGGTAGTGCAAAGCTTGCATGCCTCCTAAGGCAGAATGCTACTCGAGATCGACTTGGAGGAACAAATCTTGAGGTTCGAAGACCTGGGAAACCTGATCCGAGATAGATTGGACTAGACTCAAATGAATCGGATAAACGACGCGACCCGGACAAACTGGAATCGACTCAACTGGACGTGGACTAGACTCAACGAACAAGCCTCGACTCGACAAAACATAGCAATGAGAGACAAACTACAGTGAGGCCCCCTTACGAGCGAAGGCACCACAGCCAACATGGCACAGTCAATGAGGCCCCTCGCGAGCGAAGGCACCACCGCCCTCTCGAGCAGTGTCTCCCCGAGAGGAGACATAAGGCTAAGTGATGGTTTTAGCCTTTAAACCCCATCTACTTCTCCCTCCCCATGCATGTGGGATAATTCTTTAAACCCGACGAAAACCAAACGTCACCTCTACGAACCAAGACCTATTTTTCATTACTTTCCCCTATCGTTGGATCTTCATTCTGATGCTTTGGACCACCTTGGCAACCTGTTTCAGTGGATTTGCATGGATTAAAATTCTATTTTAGCCCTCATATTTGCCATGATAGCTCTTACTCATCCTCTCTAGTCGTCATAGAATGTTGAAACCTGAGTTGCAGGCAAGGTGCAGTGGATCGATTGTTGTAGAGGAGTTTCGATAAGGTTCATTTTTTGTTTACAGAGGAGAGATCGTCAGGTTAATTTGCAGTAGAGTGATTGCTACTATAGAGGAGGTGTTGTTGCCGTTGTTCTTGACGTAGCAGTTCTAGCCATAGCAGCCCCCGAGCCATGCCCCAGCAGCCACCCGAGCAGTGCCACCAGAGCAGTGTCGCTTCTAAGGAAGTGATGGGCGGGGCAGTTCAAATAAATGGTCTTGCCCTTTATATCCCATCTGAGACGGTAGCTCGTCTGGTTAGTGGCTGAGCCTTGGAAGCACAAGGTAGAGGGTTCAAAACCCTCCGACCCCCTCCCCCGCGTGATGTAATTAATTTTTTACTTTTTTTTTTTAAATGTCATTTTTTAAATTACTTTAGTTTAATTAAATTTTTTTAATTTTTTTGAAAATTTTATTTTAAATATTAAAAAACCATTTATTTAAAATAATTTTTTTTTCTCAAAAAAAATAATAATAATTAAACTTTAGTCATTTTTTTATGACATTAGGAGATTTTTGTCAAAATTTAAAAAAAAAGGAGCCAAATTTTTTTTCCAAAAGTGAGAGGGGGAAATATCTTCTAAGAGGAGCAATTTTTTTTTTTTTTCAAAAAATCTGAAAAAAAATATATATATATATATTCAGGGAGGGATAGTGAGTAATTTTTCAGCATTGAAAAAAGGCAATTTGGCATTTTGTAAAAGGTGCATTTTCGGTGGAAACCGACACCTTAGGTTCATTTTTTGTGGATGCTTTGTGATGTATGATGCACTTTTCCTTTTACTTTGCACTACTTCATTAAAGTAAAATCAAACACTCCTAAGTCCCAAAAATAATTGAACCCATCCGTGCAATTTATTGCACTACAGCGTTCGGTATTTGTGATACCTCTGGTCCGCACTTACAGGTAATGCTGTCGTGATTGGGCTACTGTATCCACCGCCTAATATAGCTGCCAAAATGACGTCTGAGCTTGTTCTCTATCAATCGTCGGGGAGGAATAAGTATGCCATTTTTGCTATTTTTTTACTCCATCCACTACCCTAATCGTTCTTGTGTTTAGGCATAAATCCTGACGAAAGTTCTGACATCCGAAGTGTTTAGGGGAAGTTACGCCCCACGCATGAGGATTGATGACTTTCTATGGTAGGTGCCATCAACGAGATGATTCCCTTTCAGTACCGCCTAAGTTCCACGTATCGTATGATCTCTAAAAATTACCTATAGTCTCCCTCACGTAAGGGCGGGTGATTTTTTTTGATCTTTCAAAATACCTATAGTCTCCCTCACGTAAGGGCGGGTATTTTGTACGGTATAACGCCTGGCACAAAGGTATATCGAAAGGGGGACCATTTGGTGTTATAAGGAACCCTCACAATGTCTGCAAAGTTAATGACTGATGCTCATCAGTTGTTGAAAGGTCCTAATTACACACCATGGAAAAACAAGATGAAGGCTATCCTAGTCATGGATGACTTATGGGATGTTGTTTCTGGAGCAACAACAAGACCTTCACCAGCTACTGGATCAACAACAGCCACAACTCCAACTACTGCTCAGATAGACTTTGACAAGAAAGACAACAAGGCAAAAGTGCTCATCTTGCTTGTTGTTTCAGATGAAGTTCAACCCCACATTGTTGACTGTGCACATAGTAAAGAGGCATGGGATGCCCTTAAAACTATATATGAGGGAAAGAATGACTCCACTATTCTTTACCTTCAATCTCAATTACACAGTCTAAGCATGAAGCAGGGAGAGACAGTTGAACTCTTTCTTTGCAGAGTGTCTGAGTTGAAAGTAAAATTGAGTTCTTTGGGAGAAACTATAGATGATAAGCTCCTTACTTCAGTAGTATTGAGAGCTTTACCTGATTCTTATAGGGTGTTGATCACCTCACTTCAGGTGTCACAGAGAAAAGTTACCTTTGTTGAGTTGGTCAATCTGCTTCAAGAAGAGGAGGCACGCCAACTTCAAAGAGATGATTCTTCTAATACAACCCTATACTCCAACAGGAAGGGTTCTAAGAAGAAGGGTAATTTTTAGAAAGGAGGAAATTCTCACAAAGATTCAAAAGGGAAACAACCTCAACAAATGAAGAGATATTGCAAAATTTGTGACAAAGACAATCATGACACAAACAGATGTTGGCACAAGAATAAGCAACCTAAACAGAAAGGCCAGAACAAACCACAAAACAAGAACAAGCAACCCAAGGTGAATGTTGTTGTTGAAGAATCTGACTCGGATTTTGAGTGGGCACACAAGGTGCTCATGACTACCACAACCTCCAAGAAGAAGGATCATGTATGGTATGTCGATTCTGGCGCTAGTAAGCATATGACTGGCGATAAATCATGGTTTGAATCATTTGAGGCCAAAGAGGGCAAACCTATCACTATTGTTGATGACAAAACCTACAAGGTTCAGGGAGAAGGTACAGTTTTAGTCACTCTTCCTGATGGCAAGTGTCAGATTGACAAAGTCCTCTATGTTCCAGGATTGGCGAACAATTTGTTGTCAGTCACACAAATTCTGGATAAGGATATGGTTGTAAACTTTCATGTTGAGGATGGCAAGAAGTGTTGTTCTATTACCAGGAGGGGTAAGAACATTGCAACAACTTCATATAAGCATGGCTTATTTGCCTTAGATGCTATCTCTACTCCCCATGTTGCCATGACAGTCTCTACAAAGGAGGCAACTTCCCTATGGCACAAGAGATATGGGCATCTTAGTTATGGCTACTTACTTGAGCTAAGTAAGTATGAGATGGTAAAGGGTCTTCCTTCCCTTTCTTCCACATTGCCAGTGTGCTCTGACTGCTTGGCAGGAAAGCAACATAGAGTACCTTTTGAGAAGAGCTCTACAAGAGCAAAGAAACCTCTGGAGTTGATTCACACCGATCTATGCGGTCCTTTCACACCAATCAGTTGTGGGGGGAAGAGGTATTTTTAGTTGTTTGTGGATGACTACTCATGAAATATGTGGGTGTTCTTTCTTAATCTGAAATCTGAAGCCTTTAGTTTCTTCCAACAATTCAAGAAATCTGTTGAGAAGGAGTTAGGGACTTCTATAAAGACCCTCCGCTCAGATCGAGGGGGGAGTTTACCTCTAAAGAGTTTTTTGCATTCTTGACTGCACATGGGATCACAAGACAGTTAACTACTGCTTACACTCCTCAACAAAATGGAGTTGTTGAGAGGAGGAACCATTCTATCATGGAAATGGTTCATTGTATGCTCACAGGAGCTAGTCTTGGGCAACAATATTGGGCAGAAGCTGTCACCACTATAGTATATCTATTGAATAGGGCACCCACAAAGGCCCTAAAAGGAATGACTCCATAGGAAGCATGGAGTGGTCGAAAACCCTCCATCTCTCATCTTCGCATTTTTGGATGTAAAGCTTTCATGCACATACCGAAAGAGAAAAGGAAGAAGCTAGATGAGAAGACATTGAAGTGTATTCTTCTTGGCTATGATGAGCACTCTAAGGGTTATCGTTTGATTGATCCTTTGACCAAGAAGATTCATGTCAGTAGAGATGTTGTTTTTGATGAGGCTTTCACATCACAAAGCACATCTGATGTATACCTAGATCTTGTGGAATCTAAAGTTGAGAAGTCCCCTTCATCACCAAAGACTGGAGGTCCTTCTACTTCTTCATCTTCTTCATCACCACAGAAGAAGAATCCAAAATGGTATACAAGTACAATCAGAGACTCCAAGTTATCCACTCCACCAGATTTGACTTTGGATAGACCTCGTACTCGTAGCATGGCTCGACAGGAGAGAGCAGCAGTAGAGACTACTGAGGTTGATGATCTTTGTCAATATTTTGAGGAACTTTCTGTAGATCCGAGAGAGAAACAGAGGATATGGATATAGATGATGATAGGGTGTTTATGTCTTCAATGAATGAACATGAACCTGCTTCAGTACAAGATGCCCTTAGTGAGCCACAATGGAAGGCTGCTATGGATGTTGAGTATAAGTCTCTGAAAAAGAACAAAACTTGGGAGCTTGTCGATCTGCCACATGGAAAGAAGCCCATTGGCTGCAAATGGGTGTACAAAGTCAAGTACAAGGTAGATGGGACAATTGATAAGCATAAGGCCCATCTTGTTGCAAAGGGCTATGCGCAAAAGGAAGGCATTGACTATGAGGAAACTTTTGCACCTACTGCTCGGATGACCACCATTCGAGTTCTTTGTGCTATGGCAGCACAATATGGGTGGAAAGTTCACCAGATGGATGTCAAGAGTGCTTTTCTGAATGGTGATCTCCAAGAGGAAGTCTACATGACACAACCTGAAGGATTTGAAGTGGAAGGCCAAGAGCAGAAAGTGTGCAAGTTGGTCAAATCCTTATATGGTTTAAAACAAGCTCCTCGAGCTTGGTATATAAAAATGGATAATCACCTCCTGCAGCATGGATTTAAGAGATGTCCAGTCAGATGCAAACCTCTATTTCAAGAAACAAGGTTCTGAGATAGTGTTGCTTGTACTCTATGTTGATGATCTGCTCATTACAGGGAGTTCAAAAACTATGATCTCTGTTGTCAAAAGAGACTTGTGTAAATATTTTGAGATGACAGATCTCGGACTTCTCCATTATTGTCTTGGTCTGGAAGTGAGCCAGAAAGAGCACTACATCAAAGTGTCTCAGAAAAATATGCCAAGACACTGTTAGAAAAATATCGCATGACTGATTGCAAGCCGATGGCAACTCCGATGGAATCAGGGCTTCAATTATCATGATATGATGATTCACCTCAGGTAGATGGTACTCTCTATCGACAGCTGATTGGGAGTCTCATATATCTGACTAATACTAGGCCAGATATCATATTTGTTGTCAACTATCTTTCGAGGTTCATGCAGGAACCTAAGACTACTCACTGGAAAGCAACAAAACGTGTTCTTCACTATGTCCGTGGCACAATGGAATATGGCCTAGAATACAAGAGGAATGACAAATTCTTCTTGCAAGGATACATGGACTATGACTATGTCGGGTCATATGATGATCGTAAGTCAACTTCAGGATATATATTTCATCTTGGATCCAGTCCTGTCTCTTGGCACAGCAAGAAGCAACAGGTGGTTGCTATCTCATCTACAGAGGTAGAGTATCGCACCGCACGTGAAGCTATGTGCGAAGTGATATGGTTGCATCACATTTTGACAAGTATGGGTCATCCATAAAAATCTCCAATACACTTGTTCTGCGACAACCAGGGTGTTTTGAACCTTGTTAAGAATCCAGTGCATCATGAGAAAACCAAGCACATTGACACACAATGTCACTTCATTCGAGATGAAGTTCCAAGGCACCGAATTCAGCTTTAGTACATTCCCACCGATGCTCAAGTTGCAGATATTTTCACTAAGGCACTTGCACGTGTCAAATTTGAATTGTTTCGCAGCTCTCTATGTATTGCAAAATAATGTAATAAAGGGGGATGTTAGTATAGCTAGTAGTTATATTATTACCCAAATAATGTAATAAGGGGGGATGTTAGCGTATATTTCATTTGCTATTATTATTTCATTATTTAGACTATTGTTATATTGTTGTAACCACTACTAACCACTATCTATTTCATGAATTTTTGTCTCCGTCTGTTACGGGCTATTCTAAGTCGATCGTGTACTATTTATTTATTGAATATCAATCGCATTGTGTTCACTTGGTCAACATATCCATGAACTAGTCCAAATTATAAATACTATGTGTAGGCAATTGATTGTACCATTCAATGGCATCTCCCCCTAATGTTTGAGGAAACGTTCGAAGCATAAGAGCATTATCATTGCTAATCTGAAAACATGCATAAACAAATGAACTCACATGCTCCTTGGGATCCTCAGTTCCCCTGAACTTGTCAAATTTTAGTATCGTAAAATATGTCGGATATGGCGGTGATGGTACCGAAGGATGGATTGGTTGATGGATCAGTTGGATTAAGGTTAGCTTTTGGCTTGTTAACTCGGTGAGTTTTGCATCAACTGATCAATTTGCTTTTGTATTTCTTGGAATCTAAGGTCTTCTACTAGAATGTGAGGACCTTGGATTATATGTTGGTTGGTTGATGGGTTGGATGAGAGATGTTGTCATGTGACTAGCATGGTATAGTGAAATAATTTGGGTTGGGTATGAGGTGAATATTTATGGTTAAAATATGGGGCTGATTGATGAGGGGGTTGATGGGAGAATTGGTTATGTGGTTGGCTAGCAGTAATGGTAATTGGTGTGGTTGATGTGTGGATTTGCGATGGATTAGAGATGGAGACTATGGAATATTGGGGAGCCCATGCTGAATTTTTATTGGTGGGTGGAGGTTGATTTGGAATTATTTGGATCATAGGATCTATGTGGACCGGTTGTTTTCCTCTTGTTCATTGTAAAAGTAAACTGTTTATGAGCCCTAATATATCCGTAAGTTCTTGATCTGACTAGCTGTCAAGGGCTATTGTTGTAGTTAAGTTAGATGATGGATGGATGGATGAATATGGATGAGAAGACATGGGCATGGCACAAGTTGCATTTGATGTGACAACTTGGGGGTTGTGAACTTGCGAGGTAGCGTTGACATGCTTCTCATACAAGGGATTGGAATAGATGGATGTGGGGTAAGTGTTGAAGACACTTGGATTTTATTATGATTGGCTCGTGGAAGAATGTATACCATATTCATAAAATGAATTATGATGTCCTTGGGTGGGGCAGGAGTTAGCCAATTCGGGTTCTTCAAACCCTCTTGGCTAAGGGGTTCTAAGACATAGTTGGAATACTTGTAGGTGGCCTTCACTTTTTCCATGTCTATGTAAGTGATGGATGTCTCCACATTGTGTGGAAGGGATCCTACTTGAGGTAGGGATGGATATGATGATCTAGACAAGGTAGTATGAAACATACTGGATGGATTGGCTACCGAAGTAGCGGGAGAATGGAAAATATTTTCCATTAAAAAATTTTGGTTTATTACTTTCTCATGTTGTCTCATTAGTACCATAAAGTATTTAAACCAAAAAATTAAAGCTTATCAAAATTACACAAACTGAAAACTCTTATCGAATTTAAAGCAAAATAAAACAATCAATCCTAGGTTTTACCATGTGTGGCTTACCTTGTTCATTAATTATTTTCTTTTTTTAATGTGAGATTCTTTTTAGAGTTGTAGGCTTTGTTTGTTTTGATGTAACTTAATTTTTTTTAAATAAAACAAAGGTAAAAAGCTATGACTAGTTGAGGCATGGTAATGACCTCCAAAAAGTTTGTTTGGAGGTATTCCTAGGGTTTCTAGGGCAGAGATTGGTGGATGGAAATAACTGCCATCATCACCAAATCTCAAGCAATGGTTGGTGATGAAATCCAACCACTACTGTTAAAAAGTGAATCGTGCAAGTGTGTGTGATCAATTTTAAATATCTTATTCTCTATGATGTTCAAACAATATTAAAGATGACTAAATTTTCTAATCTAAATCAGAAGCCAACACAAATTTCACCTAAAGAGCACAGAGTACACCCTTAAAACCCCCTGCCTACAAATGATACCAAATGATATCAAAAGAGAAACCGGAGGGTTCGTCCACCTCTCTGCCAAAGGGGCCAACCTAGGACAGGATTACTTTATGCGTCAATATGTTGTTCCTATTTAGATATGCAAAATTTAAGTGATCTTTAACTCATAAATGCAAAATCTAGAATGTTTTTTTTGTTTCACATGCACTCAAAAATGCAAACAATCACCTAGACCTACAATTTTAGAACAAGAAATAAAATTTGTGCAAATAAATGCACACAACCCTAAATGTAATTTTCTAAGGATTCTTTACCAAATTACTTAATGTTAAGTTCCTTTTATAACCCAAAAACAACGAAAAACTATAAAAATACAGAATACGTAAATCATGAAAATGCCAAAAACTGGGGTTATGGGACTTACTTGGAAGCCTTAGTTTTACTCCAAATCACTGCCAGGTGCAGCAAGGTGCCTGCGTAGGCACAGCAAAGCACCTGTGTAGGCACAGCAGAGCACCTATGTAGGCGCAGCAGTGCACCTGCGTAAACTTTGAAAAGTGCAACAGAATGTTGCAGAAACCCTAGCGGCAAAATCGGTGACTTCTACACTTCTGAAAATCCTTGCAACAGATAGAAAAAATAAGTTAGCAAAGTAAATAAATTTAAATAATGAAACTCTTGTGGGATCCCACTGTGATCACCATTTGTAGAGCTAAAAGCGCAACACTAAATAAAAATAGCTAATAAATAAATTCGATAAAACAAATGTAATTGCACAAGACGTATTATTATTAAATAATGGGGGGAGCTGAAAAACTCCTTTATACAATTAATTCTACCTTGACAGAAATGTTGTGATACAATGAATACATATTGCTAGGGTTCTCCGAAACCCTAGCTACAATGATAAAGTGTCTTCAAGGCGCTTCGCTCCCAACAGGTTGAGTGGGCTTCAGGTATCCGTGTGTTCGGGCCACTCTGACTGCAGTAGTCTTCCAATGCTCTTTTGATTATTATTATCCAATCCTACACACACAGCAAACAATAAAGTGGTTATTAAAAAAATGAGGGTTCCACAGTGTGAATCCTCGAAAATGAAAACTAAAAACCCTAGATCTTATGTGAACTGTATGTGTAAAATGCAATAATACCAAATGATAACAAAAACATAGATTTACCTTTCTTGTGATGATGTGTTGCTTCGTTGTTGCGGATCTGACGACAGATGGCTTGATGTAGCAGACTCTGGTTCGTGCTTTGATGATTACGATAGGCTCAGGCTCGCACTTGACAGGCTCTGGCATGAGCTTCACAGGCTCTGGTGTGCACCTGCGAGATATGGAAGGCTTTGGCGAGTGCTTGGCAAGATCTGTAGTGAGCTTGGCAAGCTCTAGTGAGCGCCTGTAGGATAGGGTAGATCTGCAGAAACAGATCATAGTATATGAAGGATACGACGAATGGGGTATAATGGTGGAGACGATAGATGGATGGAGGGGTATTATGAGGGCGATGGAAAATGGATATGGGATAGCTGGAACGAATGGAGGTCCTACAGCTAGCTAGGGTTTGGATCTTTTAACGGCTCTGTAATTCTTCAGCTTCACACGGACTTCTCCAATGGCATCAACATTCTAGGGTATTCCAAGGTTTGAGCATTTTTAAATACCCTTACTTATAATCTAGCCTAGGGTTTTAGCCTTACACTTTTAATCGTGTGGCTAAGATTAAATCAAATCCTAAGGTTGAGATTACACTTTAGATGTGGCATGGATTAATGAAGATGGATGGTGGAGATTATATTATATCGGACGGTTGTGGTTAATTGGGTTTATAAATACATATTTTATAATAAATATATTATAATATAATATAAAATATTATATTAAATATAAAATAATATTAAAATAGGCCCAATTGGGTTAGGAATGTTGGGAAAGGGCTAAAGTGGGCCTTTTGAAGGCGGGAAAGGTGTATGGTGGACAAGTGGGTGGCGGGATGGTTAGGATGGAGGATTAATGGCTGTAATTTGATGTCTACAATTACATTAGATCATATGTGTCCATAGGATTAACATTATATATTTTATGGCTATATTTATCAAACCAAGGGGTTGTGTGTAATTTAGTGTTGTTAATTTGGGGAATAGGTTAGAGTTGTGGATAGGGTAATGTAGATTCTTCTTTTGAGGAAAATTTTTATAGATGGTATACTAGCCATGTTGGTTGGACAAGGGTTTTAGCATCACTTCCAAAATATTTCAGGGTTTTTTTATTTTGGGATTTGACTGGCCATGTCGGTTGGACAAGGGTTTTTTATTTTGGGGGTGGACTGGCCATTATTTCTTCTTCCCCCTTCACCTCTTGCTCTAAAAATTCTCATGAGATATTCATATTGTAGCCTTGAGGCCAGTGTTGCATCCAGTTCCTCTTGATTGTCATTTATTCTTCCTCCTCTTGTCTCATTGCTTCTCACAATGATTACTTCTAGCTCATTTTCTTCCAATATTGGCACTGAAAGTTATCTTCCTTCAATAGACATGGCTACAGATTGAAAGGCTCTCCTGAAGTTGTATGAAACATTTTAGTTGACCACCTAGCATTGAATTAAAACCTAATTTATTGTGGAAGAAATTTATATATGGGAGAGGAATTCAAATTAATTTTATTATGGAAGAGAAATTGTAATGTGGTTGGATAAGGGTTTCATCATCACTTCCAAAATATTTTGAGGTTTTTTATTTTGGGGTTTAACTGGCCATGGCGGTTGGACAAGGATTTTTTATTTTTGGGGTTTATTGGCCATTATTTTTTCTTTCCCCTCCACCTCCTACTCTGAAACTTCTCGTGATCTCTTCATGTTGCAGCCTTGAGGCCAACGCTGCATATAGATCCTCTTGATTATCATTTCTTCTTCCTTCTCTTGTCTCATTGCTTCTTATAATGATTACTTATGGCTCAATTTCTTCCTAGACTTAGCCTTGTCCATGGGAGTTTCTTATTTTTTATCATGTTAACACATCTTTAATTTGGGATAATATTTTCTTAATATATTTGTGAAACTCTATGAATAGATCTTTAACTCATACAACAAGTGTAATACAACTTGTCTCCTCCATAGTTATTTTAGGTTATGATCAATACATAAAAATACTTGATCATGAGATTTTAAAATAAGCTAGTATGTACCTTGAATAGCTTATATGTCATGATTGTTATCCAATATCTCTAGTTTTATAGTTTTGATGATGCCACATACTCTTTATAAAAGGGATTTAAGATCATACAAACTCATTATACTAATAGAACTTATTGTTCATATACTTAAAGTGAATTGACCATATTTCATCCTTATTGTATTTATAATGTACTCATGTTAAGTTACCTTTAAAAGTTTATCTTTATTTAAATAGACCATATTAGCATTTTGATATAAAATTCTTTATATACATGCTTGAATCATAAATACTCTTTTGATATTTAATTATGTGGATGGAGATCCCAAGAACACTAGATATTATGACCTTATCATCTACAATGAATATGATAAAATAAATATGTTAGGTTTATTTAATATTTATTTAATTCACATATTTACATATCTATTTATTCTTGCCTCTACTGGAGCTTGTATTAGACTAGTGTTCAATATGGTTTTTATTTCCTCCTCTTGAAGTTTGGTGTCTTCTTGGATATATAAATATAGTTTTATTCTATTTCTTGAGCATTATTTTGTGCAATAATAACTTCCTCACTTTATAAGAAACACCTTTAATTTTTATTGAAATGTATGTTCTATTAACTAACACAAACCAATAATTTTAGGCCTTGAGATCACTTCAATATAAAATCTGAATAATTGATCAATTAAACAATTTGGGAGTTTCTTATTTTTTATCATATTAACGATTATTTTTAATTTGTGATAATATTTTCTTGATAAACATATTTTCTTATTATATCTTCTCCATATCTTGTATTCTCATTCTTCTTATCACTTGTAAAACTTCATGAGAATAAAGATCGCTTTTTTTTCGTACTTCATGAATAGATCTTTTGCTCATACAAAAAATGTAACACAACTTGACTCCTCCATAGATATTCTAGGGTATCCTCATACACAAAAATACTTAATCATGAGGTTTTATAATAAGCTATTATATACCTTAAATAGTTTATATGTCATGATTGTTATCCAATATATCTATTTTTATAGTTTTTAACTATGCCACATACTCTTTATAAAAAGGATTTAAGATGACACAAAATAATTATACTAATAGAAATTATTGTTCATATACTTAAAGTAAACTAACTATACTAATGTTAAGTTATTTCAAGTTTTGATTGACCATGTCGGTTGGACAAGGATTTTTTTATTTCACAGTTTGATTGGCCATTATTTATTCTTCCCCCTCTACTCCATGCTCTGAAACTTCTCATGAGCTCTTCCTGTTGTAGCCTTGAGGCCAACGTTGCATCCAGTTCATCTTGATTATCATTTATTCTTCCTCCTTTTGTCTCATTACTTCTCACAATAATTACTTCTAGATCATTTTCTTCCAATCCTAGTACTGAAAGCTCTATTCCTTGAATAGACATGGCTACAGATTGAAAGTCTCTCCTGAATTTGTATGAAACATTTTAGTTGGCCACCTAGCATAGAATTAAAACCTAATTTACTATGGAAGAAATTTATATATGGGAGAGGAATTCAAATTAATTTTATTATGGAAGAGAAATTGTAATGTGGTTGGACAAGGGTTTTTTAATTGTAATTCAAATTAATTTTATTTGGGGTTTGATTGGCCATGTCGGTTGGATAAGGGTTTTTTATTTCGAGGGTTGACTAGCCATTATTTCTTCTTCCTCCTCCACCTCCTACTTTAAAACTTCTCATGAGCTCTTCCTATTGCAGCCTTGAGGCCAGCACTGCATTTAGTTCCTCTTGATTATCATTTTGTATTCCTTCTTTTGTCTCATACATGGAAATATCCATAATTCCTCAAAGAAGAGAACCACTATGGCTTAGAAACACAATCAAGGATTCAAACTTGAAAATAATTCTAGATATTACTACTAGACCTCAAACGCGTAGTCAAAGTAGAATAAATAGAGGGTTACTAAGAAATATAGTAGAGCCAACATCAACGGTTCAAGCACTAAATCACTCACAATGGAAGATAGTTATGGAGTCTAAATATGCGTATCTACAAAAGAATAAGACACGGGATCTAGTGGAATTACCTTCAGAAAAGAAAATAGTGGGTTGCAAATGGATTTACAAGATTAAGTATAAAGCAGATGGAACACTTGATAAATACAAAGCTCGGTTAGTAGCCAAAGGATATACTCAAACTGAATAAATTTACTATGAAGAAAAATTTGCCCCAACAACTAGAATGACTACCATCAAGACAGTTTATGCACTAGTAGCTCATCAGGGTTGGAAGCTTCATCAAATGGATGTAAAAAGTGATTTTTTAAAGTCTATATGTCACAACCAGATGTATTTGTTATTAAAGGACAAGAATATAATGTGTGCAAATAAAAAAAATCCCTATATGGTCTAAAGAAAACTCCTAGAGCATGGAATATAAATATCAACAATCACTTATTACAACATAGCTTCACCGATCCCAGTTTGTATACAAAGAAAATTAGAAATAGTATACTGATTGTCATAGTGTATGTTGATAGTAATTACTGGAAGTTCTGAAAAACTAGTAAGTGGTATTAAAAAGGATCTAAAAAATGCATTTGAAATGATATATCTAGGTCTAATTAATTATTGTCTTGATCTAGAGATTCAACAAAGTGAAGACAAGATTACTATTACTCTATCAAAATATGCAAAAGCCTTACTTGAAAATATAGAATGAAGGATTGTAAGCCAAAAGATACACCAATGGAACAAGGGATTCAATTATCAAAAAATAATTAAACACCTTTGGTTTCAACAAGTATGTACTTCCAATTAATTGGAAGTCTTATATACTTAACAAATAGCCAACTTGACATAGCCTTTGTTGTAAATTATCTATCTCACTTCATGCAAGAACTAAAATAAATCCATTGGAAAGCTACAAAAATAATATTGCAATACATCAAGAAGACTATTTATTATGGACTAACCTATGTGAAGAATGTTAAGGACTTTTTTTTACAAGGTTACATAGATTCATATTATGTAGGGTCTATTGATGATAGAAAATCTACTTCAAGGTACGTGTTCTATCTTGGATTAGGATCTATATTTTGGTATAGTAAGAAACAACATACAGTGGCACAATCATCTCTTGAAGTAGAATATCAAATAGCCAGAGCTAGTACCTGTAAAGTATTATGGCTACAATACATATTATAAGGCATGGGCATCAAATGAATTTCAACCTTGATATTTTGTGATAATCAAGGAGTATTCAATTTAATCAAAAAATCGATTGTACATAAAATAACTAAACATATTGAAGCACAATGCCACTTCATCAGAGATCATTTTTAGAACCATCATATCATTCTAAAGAATATTTCTATAGAAGAACAGTTGGAAGATATTTTTACAAAATATTTTGGGAAAACCAAGTTTTAAGCTTTCATAGATCATCTATGCAACTCAAGGGAACTTCATACCAAATAATGTAATACATGGGGGTGTTGGAATATATTCCATTATTTGGTAATCATGCCAAGTATTATGTAAGTTGGACCAAGTGTCATAGGTAGAGTAAGGAACAAGAAACCTACTCTCCTATATAATGGACCCTTAGTTCCATTTACTATTGTATCACTCTATTCTCATAATAAGATGTTATGTAGCTCTTCTTTCTCTTTCTCTTGATATGATGGAATAGTGCAAAAACCATCATAAACATGTATGCAAATCCAATATGTGTTGTCAACAGTCATTATATCATCAATTGAAAATGAAATGAATTTGGCATATTTTACTTTCTCTCTCAAGTCTTCAACCAATGATAGATATTTTTCCATTTCCCAACAACTTTAATCTAACCAATGATAACTGGGAAGGTTTTGCACATCAGCTAGTTGAAATAGTTGCTTATAATCAACAAAATCAGACATGGGGTTGCCCTTTTTAGAATACTATATACAACAGCAAACTGCAAACTTTTTTAGGCTAATGTGGTCTTATGAAGTTTTGAAATTGGGTCTAGATTGTTCCACCCTTCTCAACAAGAGTTTGTTGTTTCATTTCTTTTTCGTATTCTTGTGCATATCTGACATGCACACATTCTGATGTATCCTTCCAACTAATTAATTTCTTAATTGTTTCATCACTTTCTTTTATTGTCGAATAAACTTTTCTACAATGTTTTTCTATTGTGTTTAACTTAAGTTGCATCTTATGATTATTTTCTAGTTTCCAGTTACAAATAGTGCATCTATGCTTTGTTGGTGTGTCATTTGTATTCTTTGGTTTAATTGGTTCAATAAAGCGATATGTTGATGATCATTCAAAGCTTAAATGTCCTTCCAATAGTCCACCTGGTTAACTTTCTACGTTTAGTTTTTTATTAGAAGATTCTTCAAAATTCTGCATTTTATATGTATGGTCATTTTTTTTATTGGTGTATCTGTATGAGGCATCTCATCAAGTGGTTTTTGAATGTTGTTATTATGAATATTATCATGTGGTCCTCGAAAATATTTTCAAGTGGAGTCATATCAGGATCAATAGTGTTCACTACATTCAATGTTTGGTGTTCTACATTATTTTTGGATGTAAAAGACACTATTTTAAAGAATTAATAGAATATATTTTTACAAGGATTAAAAAACATGTAAATAAACAAAATAGAAAAATTAGTTGATTAGTTGGTAAAAGGTGTTTGTACCTTCAACTTATGCAAATGTGAATGCCTCACTGCATTTTGATATATGTGTAAAATATTTCAAGATTGTCTTTTTACCAAAATATTGGCCTCCTTTCTTTCCATCACCGGTAGATGACATTGTACGTGTAAAGAAAAAAACTTTTGATGTTAGAAAATCAATATGAAGTTCAAGGAAAATATTATACTTCCCTCAATAATAAACTCCATAATTTCCAGTAGGTGACATTATACATACTTCCCTCAATAATAATTTATATATTTTCTCAAGGGTTATGGAACCATTACCATTATCCATTACTTACTTTAAGAAAACAAAAATAACTTATTAACTCATGTATTTTTTTTACAAAACAAAATAAGTAGCAAGTAATAAAATTTCTACATTTTGCATTTCTAAGAAACCAAGGTTAAACTATAATTCCATAAAGAATCTATGATATGAACCTACGCTGCCCTCTATAATGACCTCTGCCTACGTGCTCAGGGAACAACAACAAAATAATGCAACACTAAGAAAACATACTCTAACAGACAAGAAGCAGGCTCTAACAACAAGAAATTCTCCTAACACACTACAAGATGACATTGATACTTGGATCTCATAGTTGCAGATAGTGCATCTACGTTGCCTATGAAACCAAAGGAAAAAAGCTTTGGATAATAAAACAGTGAAAGAATAATACAATCTAAGATAACATTCTAAACCCAACACTAAAGGAATACCTTGCACTCCAGCAGGGTTAACCTTTGCTAAATCCTAAAGAAACCTCGATGTCTATTGTCATTGCCACTACCATAGTTTACAAACTAAACAAATAATTCTATAACAATTCTAAAGAAACTCTATAGTACTGCACCAACGAAGGTTACAAAATAAATAACAAGGCTACAACAACAAGTAGGTATATTAAATTTATTAATAGAGATGATCAAAAATAAAACAACCATATTGATATATTTTAAAGCTTTAACTTTACCTATTATCACAGCTGTCACAAATTTCTACAACTGATTGTTAGAACTCGACAATCGATCATTAGACCTTTGCAACAAGTTTGTGCAATCGATCGTCACCCTGTCAAGATTTTCTGTAATCGATTAGTTTATATCGAGAGTCAGTCCTCTGCAACCGATTGTCACCTTGTCAGGTTTCTACAATCGATCAACAATTGTCGATTGATAATCTTTTGCAACCAATTAGTTTATGTTGAGTGACAATCCTCTACAATTGATTGTCACCTTGTTAGGTTTTTGCAACTGATTGACAACTATCAACTAGCAATCCTATGCAATTGATCGGTTCATGTCGAGAAATAGCCCTTTGTAACTGATCGTCACCTTGTCAGGTTTTTGCAACTTATTGCCAACTTATTTGTAACTTTTTAACTGATCGATTGACAATACTCTACAACCGATCAGTTTATGTGGAGAGACAATCCTCTGCAATCGAACGATAACTATCGATTGACAATTAACAGTCTTCTGCAATCGATCGATTTTTGTTGATAGATAGTCCTCTATAACCGATCAGCACTGTGTCACACTTCTCTACAATCGATCGACAAATATTTTGATTGATATTCCTCAGCAACCGATTGAATTTCTATTTATAAAAAACTATAGTGTTTTATTTTTTGGTTTGCTACAAGATTTTTGCTACTTCAGATCTATTTTCGAGGATTTTGAGTGTTTTAGATGTATGTTTATCGATACCATGTTTAGCATTTATACAGGTGGTATAAGAGGTAAATTTAAGGTAAAATAGGTTCACGATTTAGGTGAGAGTGTTGGCGATTTAAAATTAAAATGGTGAAATTATTTTCAACGTGTGGTGAGTCAATCCCAAAAAAATTTTGCTCCCAAAAATTTTGAGCCAATGGGCCAACGTGTAGGGTCCCCATATTCACCAATTTCTAAATTTGAAAATCCTAATATTCGTGAATTAATGATGACTCACCGATATGCATAACGCTAACATATACATACTTATTTTACAAAAATTTTAGAAGTAGCATTAAGGTTAGTTAGTAAGGATTAATAAAGTTAAGAATCAATGCTTCTACATACAAAAACACATCCATAAATGCCCATAACATCCTAGTGCAGACAACTTGTAGCCTAAGATTTGGTACTATCACCAAGTTGGCCACTTGAGTGCATTGTATTTTGTTCTATATTTAAATTTATACTATTTATAAATGAAGCTTCTTATTTATTTTAATACTTATTTGTTACTTTTGTTTTCTTGATCAACAATATTTATTTGTTATTTATGTTTTTTGCCTATGGTATGAATAGTTAAATATATTGTGTTTTGTTTCACAACTCTAAAACATATATTACCTAGCCTCACCAACCCAACTAGGAAGTTCTTCTTTGTGCCATACCTCTAAATCCCATGAAGCAAATCATTGGTATTAGAGCAATGGTCATGTTCCTATTTTGGAAATCAATAACCCCTTTTCTTGAAATTCTATATTTGTGTTTGAGTCTTTTATTAAGCTCCACCATTATATGTCCACTCAAACACTCTCATGGTAAAAGAAGAAAGGTGCCATAGTGGGTTCCATGTATGAACGCCCAAAATAATATCATTTACATGCACAGATGTCAAGTTTGCAAAGTTTGCCTTAGATTTAAAGGTACCAAATATCCAAAATTCTATCAAAGACAACTAGATGATCAAAGATCAAATTTATTTTATCAATTTTCTTATCTTATGATTTCAATGAGAACACTAACAATCTCTACTCTTAACTCTTTCTAGAGTCATAGTTATCTAAAGGGGTGTAAAACAATATCAATATTCTAGTCTTCCAAGGAAATATTAACATCAAGGATTTGGATTCATTACTCCAACAATTAGGGTCATGTTATTCTACCAACTTATTCACAATTATCATTGTATCGTTCAATATGTCAAGTTTATTCTTTGCTAGTGGAAAACAAGTAGTGCTCAACATGAAAAAAATATTGATTCAATTGACTCTTATAAGTTCATTTATATTTTGCATGTTTGTTTCTACCCTTTACACCACTATAAATATAACTATATGTGTTTCCAATAGTTGCACTAGTGACAAAAGTAGTATATCTAATAATAAACTAATGAGTTCAACAAACTTATCTACCTATGCATAAATGATGGCAAGAATATATTGGGCCCTCAAATACATTAGTGACCTTCACTACCATATCCATTTTGAGATGGAGTTCCTTGTCATCGACACCTTGACATAAGCCTATAGGTTTACTACCAAGTGAAAAGATAAGTCTAGATTGTAGATGAAAGGTATTTGCATCATCCCAAATTAAGACACAATAGGTTCCAAAGAAAAATCTATAGCCTATAATATCACAACCTAAAGGTCCCACTGTGTAGCAACAACAAAGGTCTCCAATCATACAAGACAAAAAAATAAAAAGTGGGAGGTAAGTGGTGCAATCACCATAAGATATTCTCATTAATTCTTACTATGATGGTCAGCAAAGTATTTGGTGGTCTAGCCTACAACCTCTAATTATACTCAAAAACCAAAAAGCAAAGAGTTATATGTCACCTTCATGAGCATATGTGCTCAAAGGTATTACAATGCCTCAACCTCAAACATGTCTAAACAATGTAAGCATTTTTTTATACCTACTATTGGCTTAATGTCAAGCCATTCCACATTATTATTGACTCTGGAATCTAGAAGAATATCAAAGCTCAAGACACCATTAAGTGCTTGAGTTTCTATATGAAAGTGCATCCTTAACTTATAGCCTTAAATGGTTATAGTCTCAAATGTGGGACATCGTGACTGGAAAATTTACACACCCAAAATAGTAAATGATGAGCAAGAAGCATATGATGATGCCAATGCTAGAGCATTGATGATCATAATTATTGTCATTGCTAATGAAGTTCAACCACACATATATGAAAAGGAGAATGCAAAAGATGCATGGGATACATTGTCAACAATATATGAGGGAAAGAATCAAGTCATGATTCTTAATATTCAATCCCAACTTCACACTCTTAGCATGAAAAATGGATAAAGTGTAGAAGTATTTATTTGTAGAGTTGCTCAATTGAGAGCTAAGTTGCATGCAATGGGTGAGAAAGTAGAAGATAAGATCTTAACTTCCATTATTTTGAGAGCTTTACCAGATCCTTTTAGAATGATGGTCACTTCCCTTCAAGTGTCCAATAGATAAGTCTCTTTTGAAGAGTTGGTTAATTTGCTACAACAAGAAGAAACAAACCAAAACCAAAGAGATCAAACGTCTAACACTGCATTCTTTTCTAAGAAATATGGAGCTAAGAAACAAGGCTACTTTTAGAAGGGATCTTTATCTAAAGGTTCAAACACCAATCCCTCACAAAAGATACCTCAACAACATATGAGGTACTGCCACATTTGTGCGATGGATAACCGTGACACCAAGAAAGGTTGATTCAATTCTTCCAATAAGGGTGATAAAAATAAGCCACCACCACAGAACATTTATGGGCAAAAATGGATGTATGAATGAATTTAATTTTTTTTTTTATGCATTGAAAGATATATATTATGGCAGCAAAAGACCCCTAATTTATACCTATTTTTTGTGCAATTTATTGTGCAAGGTAGCATTCGATAAAAATAGTACCTCTGGCCCACACTTACAGGTGATGATGTCATGTTTTGGGCTACTATATCTACCACCTATTATAGCTGCAACAATGACGTCTGGGCTATTGTTCCCTAAAAACTATTAGAGAGAAATAAGGAAAGCCAATTTTTTATATTCACTCTATTATTACCCCATTCACTACTATCACTCGACGTAAATTCTAAAATTAAGTTCTTCCAAGTATTTAAGGGACTTGGCATCCTATGTATGTGAAAGTCTTTTTAAGTAGGTGTCAAAGATAGAGTGAATTCCTTTGAGTACTATGTATGTGCCACGAATCAATCTATATATAGTACCTTCGAGTCTTCCTCACGGATGATCACATATATTGAGGGGATGAGCTTATTCCACGTACCGACGGTTATTATAAGGATTCAATAGATCAGGTATATTGGTCTAGAGATATAAAGAAAGGGGGATCATTTGATGTTATAAGGAACCCTCACAATGACCATTGCAAAAGCATATTTTTCAGACTCATAACTCCTAAGAGGTCTGAATTTTTCTCCATGGAAAACAAAAATGAGAGCAATATTGTAGGTTTAAAAAATATGGGACATTGTAACTGGAAAAGTTACACGCCCAAAAATAGTAGATGATGAACAAGAAGCATATGATGATGCCAATTCTAGAGCGCTAATGATCATAATTTTTGCCACTGTTGATGAAGTTCAACCACACATTTGTGAAAAGGAGAATGCAAAAGATGCATGGGATACATTGTCAACAATATATGAAGGAAAAAATCAAACCACAATTCTTAATCTTCAATCCCAACTTCGCACTTTTAGCATAAAATTTTGAGAAAGTGTAGAAGTGTTTCTTTGTAGAGTTGCTGAACTGAAAGCTAAGTTGCATGCAATGGGTGAGAAAGTAGAAGATAAGCTCTTAACTTCCATTATTTTGAGAGATTTACCAAATTCTTTTAGAATGATGATCACTTCCCTTCAAGTTTCCAATAGACAAGTCTCTTTTGAAGAGTTGGTTAATTTGCTACAACAAGAAGAAGTAAATCAAAACCAAAGAGATCAAACGTCTAACACCGCATTCTTTTCTAAGAAAACTAGAGCTAGGAATCAAGGCTACTTTCAAAAGGGATCTTCCTCTAAAGGTTAAAACACCAATCCCTCACAAAAGACACCTCAACAACATAATAGGTACTACCACATTTGTGAGATAGATTACCATGACACCAAGAAATGTTGCTTCAATTCTTCCAAAAAAGCTGGTAAAAATAAGCCACCACCACAAAACATTGTTAGGCTATAGGCTAGATGCTATAGCTTATTAAATTATTGTATTAATGCACATAAGCTTCCAAAATAAAATTTGCATTATATTTTATTTATTTTATTCTAAATATGGAAGAACTAATTAGGAGTTAGAAAATATTTTTGTGTTATTTTTTCAATTCTGTTACTAGTTAATATCGACCAATCCATCATAAATAAAGTTAGCACTCATGAATGAAATGATTTATTTGTTTACCAATATTGATATGAGAGCAAGATCCATGGCTCTCATATGGAGCATTACCCCTGCCAATAGCTGACTATGAGATCATATTGGTGAGCTTGCAGTTGAGCAGAGGAGATAAATCAATTCATTGTTGCTTGGGATCGATTACCCCTATTTGCAACCCCTATTGAGAATTCGTCAAAACAATTCGTATTCAACCTGATGTTGTAATACACTAGGCCATAGAGAATTAAAAAAAGATAATTCCCAGGTCAAGCAGTTACATCCTGAAGTTCAAGTTGTAGTAGAGTTATAGTAGTGTGGTTCAAGATCAAGGCGCACAACTCCAACAAAGCAAATCCTTGTGAAAGATTTAAAAAAAATTAGGGTTCGTACATAGTCCTTGTGCCTCGGTCGTAGCTGCACAACCACCAGTGTGCGTGGTCCACAATGCATAACATGTAGGCCATAGGTCGTAATAGCATGGTCCCAATGTAGGCTACAGTAGCGTAGTCCCTGACTAGGCTACAACGTGCAACCACGTAGCATCCTTGGAGCTGCAACTGCATACCCACCAGGGCCACATTAGCTGAGACCACGCGCAGCCTGATTGGCCATTGTACAAGTTGTAGGTCCCTTGATGACTACTATGTGGGCCACGATCGACCACTACGCAGCTCGATCCATGTTGCAGCATAACCATAATATGTAGGAAGGCGTATGCATGAAGATGGAGACATCAAATAAAAAAAAAAAAAAATTTGCTCTAATGTTTAGATAAATATTATCCGTCCAATCACGAGCATCCACCAATCATAGCGATGATACGAATAGAGGAGACATTTAAATAAACAATTGTACTATTTAAGTCTCGACGAGCAGTTGAACCCAATTGGCCAATGTGTGAAATATAAGACGTTATCTGATAGGTTTCGGGTTCAAATCTCAGCGACCATATTTTTATTTGAGCTTGAAGGAGTTGGAGCCCCCTAGAAAAAATTAAACCATGCATTTTTTAAAAAATAATATTTAGATTAATTAATTATTTATTTTTATTTAATTAGTTAATTAATTTTTAGATTAATTAATTAGTTAATTAATAGTTAAATTAAATTATTTAATTAGTTAATTAATTTAAATTAAATTGGAAATTAATGTAATTTGGTTTAAAAAAATAGGGCTACATCAAACCAAATCAAACAAAAAGGGGATTACAACAATAACAAACATCTTGAAAAACCAACATACCACTCATTTGGGGTCGAGCAGGAAGCGAGCAGGCGGGAAGCGATGAACTAGGGTTTCTGGAGCTAAGGAAAATCTAGGGCATCAGTTGGGTTGCCGAAGTGTTTTCTGGTTACTGTGGATCTGAAGGCAAGATTGCTGCCCCAGGAGGGTCCAATGGGGACTTCTCCGGATCCTCTCCTAGGGAGAAATAGCTCTTATGCAGATTTGTTCAAAGATAAATCTCCATCCAAGACTGACGAAGCTCAAAGAACTGCATTTAAAATGCTCTTCACGGCTGCTGGGAACAGATCAA
Source organism: Wollemia nobilis (assembly GCA_028583015.1). NCBI lineage: Eukaryota > Viridiplantae > Streptophyta > Pinopsida > Araucariales > Araucariaceae > Wollemia > Wollemia nobilis. The sequence continues at coordinate 1,626,094 of JAQPPZ010002200.1, forward strand.
CAGCGCATCGAGTTAATGGATGCCTGCCACAGTCCGAATCAAGGCCCAAGATTGTCATTGAGCCAAGGATGGTCGAAGAAACAGTCTTATACAGAGCCAATCACGACTTGATCTGTAAATTCATGGGTATTCGCCCTACCCTGAATTTTTTGCACTCCCGGGTCCGACAAAACCGGGAGCCTCATGGTGAGTACTCTTTATGGTTTATTAGCAATGGGTATTTTATTTTTAGTTTTTCTTCTCTCGGCCGATAGAAATAGGGCTTTCGAATCGAAAAAGAGGAATCATGGTCCGACAGGATTATTTGTTCAACCCTCGGAGAGTGGGATTCGATCCTCGAATTGAACCCACCGCTGTCCCAGTTTGGATCCGTTTGTATGCACTTCCAATGGAGTTTTGGAGTGAGCAGGTTTTGGAGATGATCGGTAATTCCCTTGGAAGACATTTGGGTGTCTCCAAAGACACAATAGAAGGGAACACAGCTGTTTATGCAAGAATATGCGTGGAAATGGATCTTAGCCAGCCTCTACCGGCAGAGGTGGAACTTGAACTTGCAGGACTATCTTGGATTCAACAACTGGATTATGAGGCTCTGCCCTTTAGATGCAGAGTTTGCCACAAATACGGGCATTTGGCCCGATTTTGCCCAAATAATATGAACACAAAAATGGAGGCTCCTCTAGGAATGTCAAATCTTCCTAAGGAGGGTAAGGCAACAATAAACAAAGAACCAACCAATACTTCTCGGGGTAAAGAAGCTCGTAGAGATGGTTTTGAACAGCCCAAAAGAAGGAGAAGGCAAAAGAAAAAAGATGGTAAAGAGCAAACCCATCTCAAGCCCGCCAATAGGTATGAGATATTTAAGACACTAGTGGACCAAGAGGAACAATTCATGGAAGGAGTGGATGGTAATAGTGAAAATAATAACATCCTCGTTCAAGCTCCTCTTTCATCTCCCCCCGTCATAGAGCAGGTAATTGACCTCAGTGAGTTACCACAGCCAGAGAGTGCAGGGGCATTGATAGTGCATAACCAAGAGCAGCCAATAATTAAGGATGTCAGCATGGGAATAGCAGAAAAGAATAGAGAAAGGCCAACTTTAGGGATAACTCAGGTGGAAAAGAGATCAAAAAATAGCAACTCTCAAGGAGTGGGTAGAAAATCAAATAAGGAATTGCTAGCAGCTCAAGGAGACAAACCGATCACTGGAGGATCGGTGAGGCCAATAGATTCTTACTGCTCTCAAGGTAACCAATGATTATACAATCATGGAATGTTAGGGGTTTAAACAGTAGAACCCATCAATCTGTTGTTCGAAGACTCTTAGAAAAATGTAAAACAGATTTTTTGCTTATTCAGGAGACAAAAATGTCGTTAGATCTTATGTGTAAAACAGTTAACAGAATTTGGAGGGGTGCTGGTCATATGGAAGTGGCTGCCCAAGGTGCCTCAGGGGGGATTGTTACTCTTTGGAACTCTCTTGAATGGACTGCAATAGAACATCTAGCTTGGAGGGGTGTTCTCACATCACATTTTAGGAATAATGTCACAACTGAACATGTTTTAATCACAAATTTTTATGGGGCTCAAAACCTTGATGGTCGGAGGCTTCAATGGAAAGTTGTGCATAACATGAGAATCTCAAGGGAAGATTTAGACTGGATTATTGCTGGGGATTTTAATGCTAAATTATCCTCTAGAGATCGGGAAGGGGGAACCCCAATTTTGGACCCAGGGGATCGACTTATGATTGCCCAAGTCCAGGCTTTACACTTAGTGGATATTAAATGCCCTGGAACCAACTATACTTGGACTAATAAGAGGAGGGAGCCACATAGCAGGAAGGTAAAGTTAGACCATTTTTTGGTTTCAGAGGAGGCATTTGTAAAATGGAATACAAAATTTCAGATTTTGGAAGGTCCAGTTTCAGATCACTTTCCCATTTTGTTGGAAGGAGGGACTAAGACAGGGCAGCATCACAAACCATTTAAATTTGAGAATTTTTGGTTACAAAAAGAGGAACTTCGAAAGAAAATTCCACAGAGGTGGGAAGAAGGCCGCCCAAGGATATGGGACAACAATGTTTAGATTCCACAAACAACTTCATTATGTCAAAGCTCAACTGAAACATTGGAGGCGAGCTAACAAGACAGACTTCCAGGTCCAAAGAGCTCCTTTGGTGGCCAGATGGGATGAGGTTCAAAAACACTTTAGGGAAGGAACAATTACAGAGCAGCTCAAAGCCGAGGATGATGCCTTGCGTAAAGCGGTTGAGGACATTGACAACCAAGAGGAGACCTACTGGAAACAGAGAGCAAGAACCACTTGGTTATTAGAAGGTGATAGAAATACCAAATTTTTCCATCGGACTGCTTGTGCTAGGAGACAGATGAATAACATGGAAGCTCTTCAAGATGAGAACGGGCACTCCTTTGATACACTTCCAGGATGCATTCCCATTCAATGGATTATTTTTCTAAACTTTTTAAGGAAAGTATGGTACAAGATGAGGCTCAAAACGACGTTATTGTTGTCATACCTTCCGTTATCTCTCGAAGAAGAAAATCAGACCCTTCTTAAACCCATTGATAGAGAGGAACTGAAGAATGTGGTCTTTGGAATGAGCACCGAAAAAACTCCAGGTCCAGATGGCTTTCCAATTGAGTTTTTTTAGGCCTTTTGGGATAACTTGGAGGAGGATGTAATGGTTGTTATAGAGGAGTCCAGAGGTAGTAAAAGAATGCTTAAAGCACTAAATCATACTTTCATTACCTTAATTCCAAAAGGGGAGGAGGGGGTACATATTTCAGATTATAGACCTATTGCCTTATGCAATGTGATATATAAAATAATCACAAAGGTAATGGCTGAGCGGCTAAAACCTCTTTTACATAACATTATCTCCTCCGAGCAAGGGGGTTTTGTAGAGGGTAGGCAGATCCTGGATGGGGTGGTTCTAGCTCAGGAGGCAATCCATTCAATGCAAACATCTCATAATAAAGGAATGTTCATAAAATTAGATATGTCAAAGGCTTATGATAGGGTGGAGTGGAGCTTCTTGGCAAAGATGATGGCAGCCTTTGGTTTCTCTCAAGATTGGATAGAATGGGTCATGAGTTGTGTCTCTACTCCGACATACTCAGTGTTAATCAAGGGTCTTCCCTCGCAACCATTTGGAGCCACTCGAGGCCTTCGTCAAGGGGATCCTTGCTCTCCCTATATTTTTCTCATATTGGCTGAAGGACTAGGCAGACTTTTCTTGAGGAGAAGACAACAAGGTTTGCTAACAGGTATCAAGGTGGGTGAGGAAGTTTTGACTCACCTACAGTTTGTGGATGATACTGGATTGGTGGGAGTGGCCAGCTTCAGGGAAGCAAGAATGATCAGAGATACTCTTAGTGTCTACCTTAGGGCTACAAACCAAGTCATCAATGATAAAAAATCCAAAGTGGTCTTTTTCAATCTTGATCAAAGGCTTCAGGACAGAAGTTTTAGAGATCTTGGGATTCACAAGGACTTCTCTCCCAATGGTTTACTTGGGGGTCCCTTTGCACTTTAAAAAACTAAAAATAGATATCTGGAGGAATCTTTTGGATTGTATCAAGGATAGAATTAATCATTGGTCTCACAAATGGTTAAGCTATGGGGGTAGATTAACTTTTTTATAGTCATCTATTCAAAGCCATGCTAATTTATAAATTCTCTATCCCGGCTGCCCCACATACTATATGGAAAGAGTTGGACAAGATGGCTAGAAAATTTTTATGGGAAGGAGTAAAAGGAGAGAGGAAATGGGCCTTAGTAGGTTGGGACAAAGTAACCCAGCCCAAGGTAAAAGGAGGTTTGGGACTGAGAAGATCCAAGATAAATAACAAAGCTTTGGCTGGAAAGCTTTACTCGGAGGTGGATTTCCCAACCAACTTCCTTATTCAATAGAATCCTAACTAGTAAATATCTGGGACATGTTAACCCAAATGAGGTGGGTCGTTTCCCTTTGGATGGTATTGGATCCTTAGTGTGGCAGGCTCTCAAGTTAGGATCTCAAGTAGTAAAAGATCGATTATTTTGGAAAGTGGGGAGAGGGGAGAAGGCACGTTTTTGGACAGATTCATGGGATCAATACCCACCTATCATTGTTGAATTTCCTGAATTGCAACCAATAAAAGCAGCCATTGAAACCAAGGGATGGGTCCAAATTGAAAGTTATTTCACCACTAGTCATCTGGGGGAGTATAAGTTTAAGCAGTTCAAGAAGTTGGATGAGTGGCCAATTTCAATCCCTCCGGATTTGGCACCCATCATGACTAAAATCTTGACAGAAATATTTCTCACAGGTAGAGACGAGGAGGATGAATTAGCTTGGGGCTATGGGAGCCTTGGTGTCTACACAATGAAGGACGGATATGACAAGATCCTTCCAGAGCCTCCCCCTCATACTTATCAAGTTGAGGATTGGAGAAAGATTTGGCATTCCAAAGGTTGGCTGAAAGTAAACTTTTTTGCCTGGCAGTTCATGCACAATGGAATTCTCACTTTTGATAATCTCAGATGTAAAGGAATCATCGGTCCTTCTCAATGTGTCTTATGCTACAAGAGCGAGGAAACAACTGATCACTTGATGTTTGAGTGCCCTTTCACGCGCCAGATTTGGAAGAGATGGTTTTCATATTATAAAATTCAAGTTAATGGTGACTTGAATCGGATTAATATCTCGGGAAAGATGGAAGAGGGGTAGATTTAAATCTAAAGCTCTTCGTATTGGTTGGGAGCTTGGATTAAACTTTATTTGGTGGCAAGTGTGGTTGGAGAGAAATGCTAGAATTTTTAGAGAAACTTTTTCTTCGTTAGATGGAGTTTGGCAGGTCATTTGGAGCAAAGTCACGTAAACTGTGGCTGTCTATGCTAAAGAGGAAACTCAAAGTTGTTATTGGGGCAATGGAAGAGGGAGTTGAAGTGCAAGAGGGACAGGACAGAGCTAGTTGGAAACCTCCCCTAGAAGGTTGGATTAAAATTAATACCGATGGAGCTGCAAAAGGCAATCCGGGTAGAGCCGAAATTGGAGTGGTTTGCTGGAATCATGTTGGAACAGTGCTCTATTGGGAACTGCAAGGCTTGGGAAGAGCCACAAACAATGAAGCAGAAGCCATAGCTATCAAATCTGCTTCTATTTGGGCAGTTAAACAGGGCCACAGGAGGATAATACTTGAATCAGATTCTCAAATAATGGTTGGAGCTCTAGATTGCATGAGGAACTTTGCTTTGAAAGCATGGAGGTTGAGGATTCTTGTCACTCAAATTAAGGAATTATGGAGGGAATTAGATGATGTGATTCCAGCTTATGTGAGTAGAGATTTAAACAAAGCGGCCGACTTCCTGGCTAAGATGGGTGCTGAGAAGGAGGTAGGGGTTCAGTTGCACAGTGACATGGCTATTGAGGATGAGGTGATTAGGCAGGGTCTTGAAAGGTCCTTGAGCTAATGATCAAAGAAAAAGCAAAGGGAGGAAAGGTGTCACGATATCGTGACATGTTGCTTCGTCACGGCCAAGGGAGGAAAGGTGTCACGATATCGCGACATGTTGCTTCGTCGCGGCCAAGGGAGGAAAGGTGTCACGATATCGCGACATGTTGCACCATCGCGGTCACTGGAGGAAAGGTGTCACGATATCGTGACATGTTGCTTCGTCGCGGCCAAGGGAGGAAAGTTGTCACGATATCGCGACATGTTGCTTCATCACGGCCAAGGGAGGAAAGGTGTCACGATATCGTGACATGTTGCTTCGTCGCGGCCAAGGGAGGAAAGGTGTCACGATATCATGACATGTTGCTTCGTCACGTCAAGGGAGGAAAGGTGTCACGATTTCATGACATGTTGCTTCATCGCGGCCAAGGGAGGAAAGGTGTCACGATATCGTGACATGTTGCTTCATCGCGGCCAAGGGAGGAAAGGTGTCATGATATCGCGACATGTTGCTTCATCGCGGCCAAGGGAGGAAAGGTGTCACGATATCGTGACATGTTGCTTCGTCACGGCCAAGGGAGGAAAGGTGTCACGATATCGCGACATGTTGCATCGTCACGGCCAAGGGAGGAAAGGTGTCACGATATCGCGACATGTTGCTTTTTCTGCAAAGGAGAAAAGTGTCACGATATCGCGACATGTTGCATTTTCCGCCAAAGGAGAAAAGGTGTCGCGATATCGCGACATGTTGCATTTTCACGGCCAAAGGAGAAAAGGTGTCGCGATATCGCGACATGTTGCATTTTCACGACCAAAGGAGAAAAGGTGTCACGATATCGCGACATGTTGCATTTTCTCGCCAAAGGAAAAAAGGTGTCACGATTTCACGACATGTTGCTTCATCGCGGCCAAAGGAGAAAATGTCGCGATATCGCGACATGTTGCTTCATCGCGGCCAAAGAGAAAAAGTGTCACGATATCGCGACATGTTGCAACATCGCGCCAAAGAGAAAAAGTGTCACGATATCGCGACATGTTGCTACATCGCGGCCAAGAGAGAAAAGTGTCGCGATATCGCGACATGTTGCTTCATCGCGGCCGAAAGAGAAAAGTGTCGCGATATCGCGACATGTTGCAACATCATGGCCAAGAGAGAAAAGTGTCACGATATCGCGACATGTTGCTTCGTCGCGGCCAAAGGAGGAAAAGGTGTCACGATTTCGTGACATGTTGCAACACTGCTGCCCAAGGAGAAAAATGTCGCGATTTCGTGACATGTTGCTTCGTCGCGGCCAAAGGAGGAAAAGTGTCGCGATATCGCGACATGTTGCATTTTCGTGGCCAAAGGAGAAAAGTGTCGCGATATCGCGACATGTTGCATTTTCGCGGCCAAAGGAGAAAAGTGTCGCGATATCGCGACATGTTGCATTTTCGCGGCCAAAGGAGAAAAGTGTCGCGATATCGCGACATGTTGCATTTTTACGGCCAAAGGAGAAGAAGGAAAGAGTGTCGCGATATCGCGACAAGTTGCATCAACTGACCATGTCGATCCCCCTGTTAGCTAGTTAATGGTTCAAGAGATTTGGCTCCATTGCAAATCTTCTTTTACTATTGTAAGCATGTGTTCTCTCTGACTTCGGCTGGGAAAAGTCTCTTCCCAAATTGTAATTGATCTTTGTTTTAATACAAGTTTTTTCAAATTTTTCAAAAAAAAACAATAACAAACATCTTGTTTTTTGCAAAACCAAAACAAAGGTGGCAACATAAATTTTTGGTTTTTTTCCTATAAACAAAACACCATTTTTTTCACAAAATCAAAAGGGGTAAATCAAACTGAATTGAATTGATTTTGTTTGCAAAAATTAAGGAGAAACAAATTTGAACTCCATACATTGAACCAAAGGGAGAATAAAATTTGGTTTTTTAATGCAAATTTGTGGAGGAGAAATCTTGATTTTGTTTTTTGCAATTATACATAAAAATTTATTTTAAAAAATCAACAAATTGAAACAAAATTGGCATTGTAAAAGGTGCATTTTTGGTGGAATCCGACACCTTCAAAAATTATAAATTTGTGGGCATAATGGATGTATGAATGCATTTAATTTTCTGTTTTATGCATTGAAATATATATATATTGTGGCAGCAAAAGACCCCAAATTTATACCCTATTTTTGTGCAATTTATTGCGCAAGGCAGCGTTCGGTAAAAATGGTACCTCTAGCCCACACTTACAGGTGATGTTGTCATGCTTTGGGCTACTGTATCTACCGCCTAATATAGTTGCAACAATGATGTTTGGGCTATTGTTCCCTATAAACCATTGGGGAGAAATAAGGAAAGCCAATATTGATATTCACTCCATTATTACCCTATTCACTACTATCGCTCGACGTAAATCCTGAAATTAAGTTCTTCCAAGTATTTAAGGGTCTTGTTGCCCTACGTATGCGGAAGTCTTTTTAAGCAGGTGTCAAAGATAGAGTGAATCCCTTTCAGTACTGCTTATGTGCCACGAATCGATCTATATAAAATACCTTTGAGTCTTCCTCATGTACGACCGCATATATTGAGGGGACGAGCTTATTCCACGTACCGATGGGTATTATAGGAAAAGCAAGTATATCAAATAGATCAGGTCTATCGGACTAGCGGTATAAAGAAAGGGGGACCATTTGGTGTTATAAGGAACCCTCACAATGGCCATTGCAAAAGCATATTTGTCAGAATCACAACTACTCAGAGGTCCAAATTTTGCTCCATGGAAGACAAAGATGAGGGCAATATTGTAGGTTGAAAAGATGTGGGACATCGTGACTGGAAAAGTCACACGCCCAAAAATAGTAGATGATAAACAAGAAGCATATGATGATGCCAATGCTAGAGCACTGATGATCATAGTTCTTGCCACTATTGATGAAGTTCAACCACACATCTGTGAAAAGGAGAATGCAAAAGATGCATGGGATACATTGACAACAATATATGAGGGAAAGAATCAAGCCACGATTCTTAATCTTCAATCCCAACTTCACACTCTCAGCATGAAGAATGGAGAAAGTGTAGAGGTGTTTCTTTGCAGAGTTGTTGATCTGAGAGCCAAGTTGCATGCAATGGGAGAAAAAGTGGAAGATAAGCTCTTAACCTCCATTATTTTGAGAGCTTTACCAGATTCTTTTAGAATGATGGTCACTTCCCTTCAAGTGTCCAATAGACAAGTCTCTTTTGAAGAGTTGGTTAATTTGCTACAACAAGAAGAAGCAAATAACAACCAAAGAGATCAAATATCCAACACTGCATTCTTTTCTAAGAAATTTGGAGCTAAGAAACAAGGCTACTTTCAGAAGGGATCTTCCTCTAAGGGTTCAAACACCAATCCCTCACAAAAGACACCTCAACAACAGAAGAGGTACTGCCACATTTGTGAGATGGATAATCATGACACCAAGAAATGTTGGTTCAATTCTTCCAACAAAGGTGATAAAAATAAGCAACCACCATAGAAAAAAGGGCAATACAAACCATGAAGAAGAAATAGACAACAAAGAGGAAATGTTGCTATTGAAGAATCAGATTCAGATTTTGAGAGAGCACACAAGGTGCTCATGACTCAAACTGATCCCAAACAAAAAGATAATGTTTGGTATATTGATTTTAGTGCCAGCAAACACATGACTGGTGATAAAGGGTGGTTTGACACATTTGAAGCCAAAGAAGGCAAACCGGTGACCATTGTCGATGATAAGACCTATCGAGTCCAAGGAGAAGGAGATGTTTCAGTGACACTTCTAGATGGACAATGTAAAATTGAGAAGGTCCTTTATGTGCCAGGATTGGCCAACAACTTGTTGTCCGTGCCTCAAATCTTGGACAAAAATATGGTGGTTGACTTTAAGGTTGTTGATGGACAAAAGTGTTGCTTCATTACCAAAAAGGGTAAACATATAGCAACAACTTCCTACAAACATGGATTGTTTGTTTTAGATGCTCTTTATACCCCTCATGTTGCCATGGCTGCCAACTCCAAAGAAGCTACCTCATTATGGCACAAACGGTATGGGCATCTAAGTTCAGGCTATCTACTTCAAATTGAGTAAGCATGATATGGTGTTAGGTCTGCCCAACCTCTCACATACTTTGCCTGTATGCTCGGATTGCTTAGCAAGGAAGCAACACCGAGTTCCATTTGAGTTGAGCTCTTCACGAGCCAAAGCACCATTGGAGTTAATCCACACCGATCTATGTGGACCCATGCCAAACAATTGTGGTGGAAAGAAGTACTTTCAATTGTTTGTTGATGATTACTCCCGAAAGATGTGGGTTTTCTTTCTACAACTGAAGTCAGATGCCTTCCTATATTTTCAGCAGTTTCAAAAGCATGTTGAGAAAGAATCAAGATGTTCCATCAAGGCCCTCCACTCAGATCAAGGGGGGAATTCACCTCCAATGAGTTTTCAAGGTTTCTCACTAAACATGGGATAAAAAGATAACTTACTACAACCTATACTCCTCAACAAAATGGAGTTGCTGAGAGGAGGAATCATTCCATCATGGAGATGGTTCGATGTATGCTCATAGGTGCACATCTTGGGCAACAATATTGGGTAGAAGTTATCACTACAGCTGTGTATCTCCTGAATCGAGCACCAACAAAAGCTCTTCAAGGAGTCACACCACAAGAAGCATGGAGTGGAAGAAAGCCCTCCATTTCTCATCTAAGGATATTTGGATGCAAAGCCTTCATGCACATTCCAAAGAAGAAAAGAAGCAAGCTAGATGAGAAAACTTTGCAATGTATCTTTCTTGGTTATGATGAAGAATCCAAGGGGTATCGATTGATTGATCCTATAACCAAGAAAATTCATATAAGTCGAGATGTGGTATTCGATGAAGCTCCCAAGTTGGATACACTAGAATCTAGCAAAGACACATCTCCTGCTATACACCTGGAATTTGAGGAGCCTAAGTCAAGGACTCCCCCAAACAGAAGAAAATTCCAAAATGGTATACTAGCACAATAAGAGATGCAAAATTGGATGCACCTCCTGATCTCAATTCCAATCGGCCATGTACTCAAAGTATGTCACGCTAGGAAAGAGAAGAATAAGAAGATGATGAAGAAGAAGACAGGAGTGAAGAGGAAGATAGAGGTTTGATGACTTTAGTGGTGGAGCATGAACCCACTTCAGTGCAAGAAGCACTTAGTGTGCCTCAATGGAAGGCAGCTATGGATGCAGAAAATATGTCTCTTATGAAGAACAAAACATGGGAGCTAGTTGATCTGCTTATTGGTAAGAAACCCATTGGCTGCAAATGGGTATACAAAGTCAAGTATAAGGTAGATGGAACTATTGACAAGCATAAAGCCTACCTTGTTGCAAAGGGCTATGCTAAAAAAGAAGGTATAGATTATGAAGAGACATTCGCACCAACTGCAAAAATGACAACCATTCATGTACTTTGTGCAATGGCAGCTCAGTTCGGATGGAAGCTTCATCAGATGGATGTGAAGAGTGCCTTCTTGAATGGTGATCTCAAAGAAGAAGTGTACATGACTCAACCTGAAGGATATGTTGTTGAAGGACAAGAGCAAAAGGTTTGCAAATTGATAAAGTCCTTGTATGGGTTGAAACAAGCTCCACGAGCTTGGTACATTAAGATTGATAATCACCTCCTACAACATGGTTTCAAGAGAAGTCCCTCAGATGCCAATCTCTATTTCAAGAAAGTTGGTTCTGATATAGTGATACTTGTGCTCTATGTTGATGATCTGATCATCACTGGCAGCTCAGAGAAGATGATAGAAGCAGTGAAGGGTGACTTGAAGAAGTCATTTGAAATGATAGATCTGGGACTTCTACATTATTGTCTTGGCTTGGAAGTTGTGCAAAAAAAGAACCACATCAGGGTCACACAAATGAAGTATGCCAAGGCACTAATTGAAAAATATCGAATGACAGATTGTAAGCCCAAAGCAACTCCAATGGAAACAGGGTTACAACTATCTCAATACGACAAATCTCCTCAGGTAGATGGAACTCTCTATCGACAATTGATTGGGAGTCTCATATATCTGACTAATACCAGGTCGGATATCAACTTTGTTGTGAGCTATCTTTCGAGGTTCATGCAGGAACCTAAGGTCAGTCATTGGAAGGCAGTGAAGTGAGTTCTACACTATGTCCATGGCACAACAGAATATGGCCTGGATTACAAGAAGAATGATAAGTTCTTCTTGCAAGGATACACGGACTCAGATTATGTTGGATCTATAGATGACAAAAAATCAACGTTAGGATACATATTTCATCTTGGATCTGGACCTGTCTCTTGGCACAACAAGAAGCAGCAAGTTGTTGCACTTTCATCTACAGAGGCAGAATATCACGCAACACGAGGAGCAGTGTGTGAAGCGATATGGTTACGTCACATTCTTTCAAGTATGGGTCTTCCAAAGAATCTTCCAATACACTTGAATTGCGATAACCAAGGTGTTTTGAAACTAGTCAAGAATCCAGTGTTCCATGAACGAACAAAGCATATTGACACTCAATGTCACTTTATTCGAGATGAAGTTCCAAAGCACAAGATTCAGCTCCAATACATTCCCACCGATGAACAAGTTGCAGATATTTTCACTAAGGCACTTGCACGTGTCAAATTTGAGTTGTTTTGCAACTCTCTATGTACATCAAATAATGTAATAAGGGGGGATGTTAGGCTATAGGCTAGATGCTATAGTTTATTACATTATTGTATTAATGCACGTAAGCTTCCAGAATAAAACATGCATTATATTTTATTCAGTCTGTTCTAAATATGGGAGAACTAATTAGGGGCTAGAAAATATTCATGTGTTATTTTTTCAATTCTGTTATTGGCTAATCTCGACCAGTTCATTGTAATTAAATTCAACACTCATGAATGAAATGATTGGTTTGTTTACCAACAAAGGCAATTTAGGTTAAGCACCCCTACACCCAAGTTAGGTATCAAGCACATGTGGGATACTATCGCTATGACATAGCACCACTACAGATTTATGAAATCATGCTTGAAAGGCTCTATTTCTTTGACTACAAGGCAACATACAAGGCTTATCCTCAACAATAGTCAATATGTTTACCCAAAAAAGGTAACATTCACTTTTATCAAGCAGTGTTGAAAGCTCGTTTCTTATTCACATAAACTTGTGTTACTCATGGTTCACCTAGAGACAACTTTCCCTTGCAACATTTAGTTCAAATACTTCTAAATGGCCTTGCCTAATGGACACCTTGCTTCTAGCCTATCTTGATGTTGTCTAGGGCTATAAAGAGCCCCTCTTTATTAGGACACAAAACACAAAATTGACATAGTTTCAAGTTCATTGCCTCCCAACAATCTTCTCTACCACTACTCAATTTCAAAGAATAATGGGATATGTCAAATACAAGTTGATCAACCAATGGTAGTTTCTCCGTAGTTCATCTCCTTGTGATAGCCCCATTATACATATACCACACAATGGTACTTGGTGCCTATGTATAGAGTACAACACAACAAAATCTCCATAAATAGCATGTATTGAGTACCTCATATAATTGATCTCTTGGTCGAGTTACAAGAAGCATGCTACTTCACCAAAATCAATCTCAAGTCACGTTAACATTAGGTTCATATGGACTTGTCCTCATCCAAATCTTTGTTAACTTTAAAATTTTAGATGCTTACATTTGTCATATGGACTCACCCTCCTTTACCAGCTTGGTTTTGCTTCTAATGTGTACTCCGTTTTTAAAATTTCTTATACACTAGTGGCCCAGGTTGGAGATCACACCTTGAGTGAGGGTCCATGGGCATTCTTGTTCCCACTTTGGGTTGTAAGAATAGCCATTTATTACATACCTTAAATAGTTCATACATCACACTTCCTTCTTATTATTATGGATTTCCTCTTTGAATTATTTGAGCAATTACTAGGTCCTTTCTCAAGGCCTCCAATGTTGTCAATTCTTTGTCAATATCTTATTTATCCAAGTAGCTCATCATGCAAGCTCTTATGCTCTTATAACCATTTCTCTCAATGTTCATCACTTTATTCAAGGCTTCATTATAGATGGTAGGTGATCCAACCTTCACCTATGTCCAATGGTCCTAGAGAAGTCCCTTGAATGATGTTTTTAACTACCCAATTGCAAGTTGCCTGTAACTATTCAAAAATGTCCTTTAATTACTATTCTACGATCTGACAATTTCATTCTTTACAAGTTGTAAATCAAGATGGCTGCTAATTTTTGTCAAACAACAATCTGAATTTGTTTCTTAAATTTTTGCATAAATGCTCCCATTTGGTATATCTTGTTATAGGTAGTTCCACATACCCATACATTGCTAGACCCTCAAAGGTAGCTAATAACACCAATATATGTACATAACATCATCATTCGAACTATTGGCCAATTGAACATAGATGTCTTACATTGCTTAAAGACAATTTCCTCTTGCACATAGAAATTGAAAAATTGCTATTCTCTAAGGTTGATCATCATATCTCTACTTTGTGACTCTTGCCTAAATTAGTGTGATGACAAACTTGATTTGAACACAATTCAACCTCTTGGATTCTCATTCCCCAATAATACCATGGGATGCTCTTATCCCTCTTTTTATTAATTCATGAGCAATTATTTCAACCCACTCTATGTTCTCATCTCCATAAGATCTTGCCTTTGCCTCCCTATTCTAGTTTACACTTTCACCTAATGACTTACTTTTTGCAACTTACCTTTCCTCATCAAAGAGTAAGTCTATAAGTTCATTCCTTGAAGAACTCCCTCCCTCTAAACTTTGAATTGACACTTGGATTTCCCTTTAAATCTTCACTTCATTGGCATTAAGCGACACATGAGGTCTTGAGGGCTGGTTGGCACACTTTCACTTCCCTCAAGTGGGGGAGTCATCGAGATAGGTTCTATAGCTCTTGCAAGGGGTTTGGTTATGTCTTGAAATTCAAAAGATGTTGCTCATTCATGTTATTGGCCACTAAATTTTCACGCTCTCTTAGTTTTTCTCTAGGATTTTTGTAAATTGCCTTATATATTGGTGTTCTCCTTGCAATTGTTACCATCTTCACAATTGTCTTCCCTAAAAAATAGTCATTGCTCATAACCCTCTTTGATCTTTGTTCTTTATTTTCCCTACTGTTCTTCTCATCATTGATCATGTTCCCACAATGTATGGTATCCAAGTAGTCATGTACAATCATATATTTTCATGCTAAAATCATGGGAATGATGGCACTATGTTACAAATAGTAGTTAAAGAGACATTTCCAATAGAAAAAAATAAAATTGGTATATTTAAAACAAGAGAAATAAACAAAAGATGAAAAATAACATAACATGTATTATTCCATCAATAAAAAGTGCATCCCCCACTAGATTATAAATGACTCAAACACTTCCCATAAGAAAAATATATGGTGAAGAAAAGTATGCATAACAAGATTGTTTTCTTTTGTAATTCACTATGTAAAATTATTCTTTACTTTGTATACATATCAATATTAAGAACATCGAAATCACAACTTGCTTTAACAAAAATTCTATTATCTTAATTTGATCCTTTTCTAAAGTTGTCCATAAAAAAGAAGCTCTAAATGTGTCGATGTGCTCAGTATCTATTTCAACAATTTATCATCATTGAGAAATATGATGATGATAATAATAATAATAACAATAAATGCCATTCTTTTCCAAAAATCAAATTGAATGACAAGATATTATATCTTCTTAAGCATCTCCTCCAAATACTATCACAAAATTTAGTATAAAAATTTTCAATTTGTTTTCTTTTAACTATTCAAGATACATATATAGCCTCCCAATATGTAATCTGAATATTGAGGTCATTGTTTTGTGTTTAGGTTATCCATAAGTATCTTGATTAACAATGTTGGGTTTGCCTTTCCTTTTGATTCCTTCATGACCTGCAACAACAAAAATATTACTTCAAACATCTCCAAGATATGGTATAAACATCTGAGCAAAAACTGAGGACTTTAGAAGTGTGTTAAAAGCATAAGCACTCAAAAGAAATGAAGAACACACGTAGTTTAAGAATCATAAGGTAATGAAAAGAAATATATGATCGAAATCTCTCCAACACTTCCACGTGGGAAAGAACTTGCATAAAAAGCCATCATTTCGATAATAAATACACTTTTATGTAATAATGACAAGGACAATGATATCATTGCAAAATATAGATGTGTTTTTCAAGCTTCAACATATAATATAAAAAGGATTTGTGCAAAAGATATTATTTTCAAAATAAGTAAACCTTTATGCAATTATCACAAGGATAATGGCATTAGAGCAAAATCAAGACTTTTTTTAAGCTGCAACATGATAATTTAAAAGGAGATTGCATAAATGAAAGTCAAACAAACAATGCTAATGTTTGTATTATTATATAGACATGCTCACAATATCAATGTTTGGCCTCTCAGATTTTACAATTTCTTTCTGGTTTGCATCATGCAACATATAACAATGTGTACTATGATGATAGCATTGCACAACCAAAAATTTCTATAGCATTTCAACATCCTTATGGTTGGAAATTAAAAGAAAGCTAGTGGTGGATGTTTGTAATGACTAGATATTTTCTATTCATTCCAGATGTTTGTTTCACTAGCAACTACATCAACACCCTGCAGTGTTTATGGCCCAATAGCAACACTTAAAAAGAAAACTTATAGTTTTTATTGAAATATGTATTTGTTTCCACATAAATATTATTCTTAAGGTAGAAGAACTAGAATATGGTTTTTCTCTCAAGTTTCATTTTAAAATCATGCATACATTATTTTTTTTCTAAGTTCAAAAATATCCATGAAGATCATTTTCAAATTCATTTAGTTAATATGTTCTATACCTTTGCTTCAAATAATAAAGGGCTTATTCCATATTTGGGATATACTTATTGCAATTGGCTACTTCCCTAAATTTCATTATCTTTTGATGTTCATATTGCTTGTGACACATATCTTGAATCATGACTAGAGATTTATCATTGCTCTTCCTCAGATGATGTCATTCTTCTAGTTGATTTAGGAGTCACATTGGGACGGACTCAATATTAGAGTATAAACTCAATCAATAATAATTGAGGCTTATATTTATTTATAAAATATGAAAGTCATAAGAATTAATTAGTTAACAAGAGATAATGTAGTAGAATTAACACTACCTTATTATATCTCCTATAATACCTTCACATAATATGATATCTTTGTCATTCTTGTATGTGTGTATATATATCCTACCTTATTAGCAACCTACTAAATGGTTATTTATTAAAAAACTAGGTATGAGGGGTTATGGTTCTTTATATTATATATTTTGGATAAATATATGCATACACACACACCTCTACCATTTAGTGAGAGAGTATCCATCTATCTATTCATATATTTTATGTATAACATTGTGTATTGAATCCTTCATGGATATCACATAAGAGACCTATTGATTCCTCACAAGTGGTATCATAACTTCTATTCTAAAAACCCTACATAGTTTTTGTTACTACTTTGAAATTAAATATATAGCTATATAAAAAAGAGCTTCTTACATTGATGCAATAATATCACTACCCAAATTACTTAACTACCAGATTAATACCTTGTATGAATGCGTTGATATTGTGGCAAGATGTTGCATATAATAAATTTATAGAGGGAGTGGCTTCTATAAATTAAAATAATAACCAAAGGAGCACATGCTTTTTGGAATAACAAAAGGAAAAACCGCATACCTTTATTATAAAAAGGTTAAGTTGGTATTTAAATAAACTTAAGCTTATAAAGTTACTTAAAATTATACAATATAATATAAAGTTATTGTAAGAGATATAATGTAGTGGTTAGGTCCATCACATATAATAACTATTCACATATAACTATTCATATATAATAGTTATTTGATAGATATATAACTTAACTTCAGTGATGTATAGATATAACATTAAAGCTTGACAACATATTCAAATGCATCCACTTTTATCATTTTGCTTTTTATGACTCTCACTTTAAATGGACTGCTCTATAAGGTATCAAAGGAGTACTTACCTCTATGTGCCTATAAGATAGCACAAATATATGAATTTGAAGGTAAAATTTAAATTCAAAAGTACAAGGAAAAAGTTGTATATTGCATATGAACTAGAAGAGTATGTAGTTGATTAAGAAATTTTTGAAAAAAAAGGCCATATTAAAAATTACATGCATAGTAAATTGAAAGAAAGAGATTGTGAAAGTCAATTGGAAATTTGAAAAAGGTTTGTTTCAAAGGTCAAAATTCATTCTCCATTTGTGCAACCAACTTATTTAAGCAACAATTGTTAACAACCCAATAAAGTGATAAGGATGGGTTTCATGTATCCTTGACCTTTGCATCCATAATTTGATCTACCTATATAGGCATGTCAAAATTAAGATTCACTCTTGTAGACTATAAGTTGTTCTCCTATTTTTAATGTCTCCAACATAAGTGGAAGTATGGTTAAAGAAGCTCGACATTGAAAATGGTATAATCCAAAGTAAGGTAGAAGATCAAAGGCATTCTCCCCACTGGGTTGGTGATAGTGTAACACCCATATCAAAGGGGGTTGATCTTCATATTCAAACCTTTTAACCTTTTTATTTGCAAATGCACCATGTCTTCTAAGCAAAGCAGAGGTTCCTCAAGTCCTCAAGACAATGTTAGTACAACATTTCCAACTTGAAAGCCTTGGTGCCCATTTGGACTCTTGACCAACAAATCCAAAGCCATAAAAACTTGTGGCATCAGACTCAATCATAGTGTAAACACTACTTGTGGCATTATAACCATGATGGCAGACTCATCATAGTGCCAACACTATTTGTGGTGCTATGACCATGATAGCACCAATGCCTAAGGCACCCATAAATTAAAATATAGATATTTGTGGTGTCAACACCACGTGTCACCACTAGAATAGAATACACAAAGACATATTTTCATCGATAGGTTTTGGAGACATGATCGCAACTATCCAATATTGCCACTTGGCATTTTATAAAATGAAACCAACTATAAAAGATGTAAATGGACAGTTCTATAACTATCATTGAAACTGCTTCATCAGTTAGGAGTTAAACCACATGCTTTATAATTATTGCATATTTTTTTATATCTTAGGAACATTGTAGATCACTTCTTTCTCTATGTCATCTCTTCCCACACATCTTTCTTCCCTCCAATAGATCCTTAATGTCCTTGCAAATATTAGACTTTTGTTCTCTATCTTATTTCACTACACAGGAACAAATTGTACATGTACCCAACACGCCACACATGTCTTTATGTATTCAAATTTATGTTCATTGTGTGTTAGGATTTTGTTCTCTAGCTTCTTTCACTAACAGGAACAAATTGTATATTTAATAGCCAATTGTTACATGAGTCTTGTACTTTGCAATATATTCAAATTTGCATTACTTATGAATAAAGTATTATTGTTTAAGAGAGACTCTGTTGTACCTTGTTCCATTACATTATTGTGAAACATGGTTCATTTGGCACCACAAGCTAGTTCATAGAGTTGTCCTCCTTGCCACCACATTCAGGACCCCAAAGTGCAGATCAAGTGGTATCAGACCATATTTCTCATTTATTTTGAATTCTTTCATCTTGTTTATTTGTGTATGGTGATTCTTTCCAAAAAATAGAGCCTCAAATACACTTCATCATTGGAAGTTCCCTCACACATTTATAGTACCAAAATATGCCACGTCAAGTTCCATATATGAGCATCTTAAAGAACATCATGCTCATAGAAAAGTGTCCAAGATGGAAAAATCAACATCTAAAAGGATGAAACCATAGGACATCAAGAAACTCACCTAAAGGAACAAAGGAACACATTGTTTGGGTAGTTTCAGGATCTCATGGTCAACATGAGGTAGTTTAGATTTTATGCCCAAATAATAAGAGAGAACAAATCAAAAGAACATGCAACAAGGAATGAGCAACAATTGTAGTAACAAACTATCTCATTATGTGCATTTGATATGCATTACTTGCAAAAACATGATCTCTATGTCATAGCAATATGAGGTGATATCGTCTTTCACTATCAATACCAACAACACAAACCCACAAAATGGTGATCCAATGATGCAACACTACAATAATTATATGATACCATTTGACTCTCTCATATGAAATATATACAAAATGAAAAGGGGGTTGGACATTTACAACTCCCAACCATCACCCTCATACTGAACTACAAACTAAATTGCAAACTAATTACTCAAGACACAACACATTGTCTTATCACATTCACGTCAACCATGACATGTACAATGCATAACACTTGATCAATACGCATAACAACACCTTGATCAATTGTCATGACCCTTTTTGGAGAAATAGGGTCATGTAAATATTTTTGGTAAATATTATTATATCATGTGTGGTGTGAGAGAAATAATTATTTTTATTATTATTATTATTATTATTATTATGATGTGTGGTGTGAGAGAAAATAATAATTATTATTAAAATACATTTTATATATGCAACTTAAATGTGGGCCCAACTCAACGAAGGATTATAACATGAGGCTTATATATACATGAGCGCTCATATTTCTCATTATGTTTTGATGTTTTATGAAAATTGAGTGAGGGCAAAACCCTTCTCTTCTTCGGTGGCTTTCGAGAGGTGCTCAAAGTTTGCAGGGGATTCCAATCCAGTAGTTGGGAGGTGCTCAACTATTGTGGTT
The DNA here is from genome assembly GCA_028583015.1 of Wollemia nobilis. NCBI lineage: Eukaryota > Viridiplantae > Streptophyta > Pinopsida > Araucariales > Araucariaceae > Wollemia > Wollemia nobilis. The sequence continues at coordinate 1,646,352 of JAQPPZ010002200.1, forward strand.
GAGGAGTAAATCCATCCAAGGTTTACCTTTTGTGCTTCGAGAGGGCTTCCAGTATTATTCAGATCTAATTCTCTATCTAGGAGGAGTTCCCTCTTCCTGAGGGTTTGGTGATACCGTGGAAGTTTTAGGAGAATCTATTCAGCATTGTAAGCAGTTATATTGCATTGTTTGTGGGTTATTCAGTGTTTGTAAGTCTTGTGATTGCAACGTCCAGCATTGGGGCAGATTTTATACATATTGAGGGTTATAAACCAGCCTAGAGAGGCCACGTCCCATCCTTGAGGCATTTCATAGCAGAGTTGAAGGTATTCACTGGCAGATTTCAAGGTTGAATTGCAGAATTTCAGTCTAGAAAAGGAGACGTCCCATATTGGAGGTTATTTATCAGCATTCTGAGCTTTATTTGGGCAGAGTAAATCATCAGTAGCCACACGTCCCATCTGGCAGCATTCTCAGCATATATTTTGTGTTGAAAAAGGGTTTCTAAGACCCCAGTTTGGCAGCATCCCATTGTGCATGCATCTTCAGCAGATTTTGGATGTTAATTTGAAGCAATTCAGTGTGCCAAGTTCCAACGTCCCATATTTGGCTTGTTTGATTGTAATTTTGTGAGGAATAATAATCAGAATTGTGGTTGTGAGTCTATTACAAATTTTATAAGTATTTGCATGGTGGATCTAGTCATTATTATTGTAATTCCAGTTTTGGGTCTTTGAAGAAAAATAATAAAAATTCACAAAAATATTTCATTTGCTCAAATATTGCAAGAATCGTGTTTTGTGTTTCTATTTTTCTATTTCGGCTCATTACAGTGGTATCAGAGCCATGATCTTGCCAGCCTGTGGATTGATTCAGTAATTTTCAGAGATTCGGAAGTTAGGGTTTTGTTGTCGTTTTCAGATCTAGGGTTTTTGAGGACTTAATTGCAGATTATGGGGAATGATAAATTTCTTGACATGATATCTCAAGTCGATAAAGGGAAAATGGATACACTATTGGATAAGTTGTCTCAATTACTGGCAAAGCTGGATCAAGGTAGGAGTTCTCCACCAGTTCAGAGTGAAAATTCAGAAATGGATGCCCTAGTTTCAGAAAAAGAGGAATTGTGTGAAGAGAATTCAGAAGATTATTTTTCAATTGCAAAAATAGCTGCTGATGATGATATGCATCCATTGGATGATTTATGGTTTGAGCCTGAATCTGCCCTATCTTCAATCTACGGGATAGAAGAGTGCAATGTTGTTGATTTTGAACATTATGCCAAGAAAAATAAAACAAAATTACTACTGCATGGAGCTGATCTGGATCAGAATTATTCCTGCAGTGAAGATGGGACAAGTCCTGAAGAGAAAGTTTCATCAGTTCCAAATTTGAAAGAAGATGCCTTGTCTCAAGAGCAATGCAAAGAACATGTCATGGAAGTAACTGATTTAGATCGTGGAGAAAAACCAGAAATTGTTGGCCGAGAATTTCCCTTGCCACATGAGGTATGTATGGAAAATATTTTTCATAAAATTGATGACAATGATAGAATTGTTACCAATGATAGTTTTGATGGATGTTGGATAAATTTGCTAGCTATGCCTATGAATGTTCACAACAGTTTCAGTTTCTTTGATCTGGAAAGTGAGCATGAGTCTCACAGTGAGCAAATTCTTTCAAAAGAAAGATTTCAGTCTTTGAATGCATGGGATCCAGGCATCACTAGAAAGAATGAAGGGTATTGCATTCATGATATTTGTGATGAAGTAAACTCTGAAGGTGATTATCTTCATGTGTTTTATCCCCAGTCTTTAGAAACCAGAGCTGAGCTTTCAGAACTATTGAGTGATGATCAACAGTTGTTTAGATCTCATGGTGAAGAAGCAAATTTTGCTCTAACAATTGACACTTATCTTGCTTCACAGCTTCTATATTGCACCTGCCTTCTAAATAAAACTACTATGTATCAGTTGCCTAAGTGGGTCTCAACAATATTACCTAAATCAGCACTGTTTAGAGTTTATGATGAAGGACTGATTAAGGAAGAGGTTGATAATGCACAGTTGGAGACATCTTGGATAGCAGTTGAAGACAGTATTGAAGGCAAAATATTGACAACTTGGTTAGCAACAAACGGGACAGCATTTCAGATGTTCCTTGAACCCATTCTTCAATGCAAAACAGGAGCAGTCCTTACAACAACAAAAAAAACTGTTGTTGTGGTGCATAAAACTGTTTTTGGATCTCTAGAGGCTGTGATTCACATCGAATCTGAATTTATACTGTTTACTGCTATTTTTTCCACTTGTAGTTGTTCATGCATGGTTAATTTTCTTGAATTTGCTAGGCATGTTGGACAGATGAGGTGCATTATATTTGTTGAGAGGGTGATAACTGCTATGTTTTCAGGACATATGGACTGCTTCTCATATTTGCACTTTAATTATTTGGCTGCATCTGCCTCAGGGAAAAATAGTCAAACACGTCATCAATAGGACCAAATCATTCATCAATTTCGTGAAGGAATGGTAACAGGAATTGTTGCTACTAATGTTCTAGAAGAAGGTTTAGATGTCCCTGGATGCTATTTAATTATTTGTTTTGATATGCCAGTAACACTGCGGAATTATATACAATCTTGTGGGTGTGGGCAAATGCAAGGTTCTGACTATCTTATACTCACAAGAAGAGGAGATGAGTTGGAAAAAAGACGACTTGAGAAGGTCATTGCTGGGGGAGAAATAATAAGAGAGTGTGCCTTGAACAAAGATCTTGTTTCTTCAAATTCTTACAGAGAAGACCTACAGCAAGAAGATATGTATTGTGTGGAATCTACAGGAGCGATTGTCACATTAAATTCTTCTTTGCCATTAATCTACTATTATTGCTCTCAACTGCCAAAGGATAGGTATTACAAACCAAGGTCTTATTTCCGTATAAAAAATGAAGATGGCATCTGCATCCTAGAGCTCCTGATGAAATCTCTTGTCTTACATGTGAAGGCTCATGGAAATGTTGCTTTATTGAGGAAGTTAGTCTGTCTTAAAGCTTGCAAGGAACCTCATGCAGCTGGAGCTTTGACAGATAATCTTTTGCCTGTTGAAGAAGAGGAACAAGTATATGAAGAAGATCAACATGAAATTGAAGAAAGCAATTTTGGATTGTATCCAAAACCTAGAAATGTGGTACCCCTTGTTTGTCATGCTATTCCTCCAAGTGTGGTTAACATGAGATAGTGTTTGGAAATGGATACTGGTGTTGTTACAGTCCAAATTAGAGCAGATGGCATTTACAAATTGGATAACAATCAGGTTGAGATTGCAAGGAAATTTCAAGAAATTATATTCAGTATTTTGAGAGAGAGAATTTTGGACAGCATAGTCAATTTACTTGATTTAGATCACCCAGTTTCAATATCAAATTCACATATCATGTACCTGTTGTTGCCAATGAAAACCACTGGTATACCTGAAGCATTAAAGTCAACCATGATAAATTGGACATGCATCACTACGGTTGTATTTCAAATTTTCTCACCATCTGAAAGGGGTATTCAAAGAACACCTAGTGGACCTTTTCCTCTAGGCTTGTTACAAAATTCAATTGTAATAACCATACACAACAGACAAGTTTATTGTATGTCACATGTCTCAAAGGATTCAAACTCAAGAAGCTCTTTTTCCGCAAATGGAGGTAGAGAAAAAGAACTTTCTACATACGCAGATTACTTCAAAAGCAAGTATGGTACCATGATAGAAGCTGCCCAAAACTCAGCAAATGGAGGTGTCTTTCCCAAGCCAAAGATTAAGATCAGGCCAACACTTTACTCCCCACTTGTTGACAGTTTTTGGTGGAACAGCAGCAAAGTATTTTTAGCAAATCATTGGGGAGCTATGAAAGCAACCATAACAACCCTTGCAATTAGCACATCATTGGATGTTGTTCACACTATGGGGATTGCTTCTTTTGCCATTTGTTGGGCTGCATATGCTGATATATTGACTGCTGTGGGTGAAAGGACTATTATAGTCTTTCCTAGTGATGTTTTGAAATCTGTTTCTACCTTGTCATGGATTGTAATGGATGGTGAGTGGACTGTCATTCAGTATGAGGAAGAAAGGGATATTGCTTGGATTGTTGTTGGTTCTTTTGAGACTATTTTGATGGTTGTGAATGACACTTTAGAGACCCTTGGGAATCTTTGGACAACAATTATGATTGGTTTTGAACAACCAACCAGCCCTTCCTCCATGAGAAGTTTAGATCTAATCCTGATTGGTACTTGCTTTGACCTTCCATGGGTTAAAACATTAGCTACTTTGATCATCCTAAACATTAATGGGAAGAAAGTACAGTTTGGGCATGGTAGGTTTTTCATCAAAATTGCTTGGAGACTGATTTGGGACCTTGAAATTACAGTTGGTTATGATTTGGATCAGTTTGGAAATGTTGAGGTTATGCTCATATTGCTTGAGGAAAAGCAATGTGAGAGGGGGAGATTTGTCATGACCCTTTTTGGAGAAATAGGGTCATGTAAATATTTTTGCTAAATATTATTATATCATGTGTGGTGTGAGAGAAATAATTATTTTTTTATTATTATTATTATGTGTGGTGTGAGAGAAAATAATAATAATTATTATTAAAATATATTTTATATATGCAACTTATATGTGGGCCCAACTCAACGAAGGATTATAACATGAGGTATATACATGAGTGCTCATATTTCTCATTATGTTTTGATGTTTTATGAAATTTGAGTGAGGGCAAAACCCTTCTCTTCTTCTGTGGATTTTGAGAGGTGCTCAAAGTTTGCAAGGGATTCCAATCCAGTAGTTGGGAGGTGCTAAACTATTGTGGTTGAGGAGTAAATCCATCCAGGGTTTACCTTTTGTGCTTCAGAGGGCTTCCAGTATTATTCAGATCTAATTCTATATCTAAGAGGAGTTCCCTCTTCCTAAGGGTTTGGTGATACCGTGGAAGTTTTAGGAGAATCTATTCAGCATTGTAAGCAGTTATATTGCATTGTTTGTGGGTTATTCAGTGTTTGTAAGTCTTGTGATTGCAACGTCCAGCATTGGGGCAGATTTTATACATATTGAGGGTTATAAACCAGCCTAGAGAGGCCACGTCCCATCCTTGAGGTATTTCATAGCAGAGTTGAAGGTATTCACTGGCAGATTTCAAGGTTGAATTGCAGAATTTCAGTCTAGAAAAGGAGATGTCCCATATTGGAGGTTATTTATCATCATTCTGAGCGTTATTTGGGTAGAGTAAATCATCAGTAGCCACACGCCCCATCTGGCAGCATTCTCAGCATATATTTTGTGTTGAAAAAGGGATTCTAAGACCCCAGTTTGGCAGCATCCCATTGTGCATGCATCTTCAGCAGATTTTGGATGTTAATTTGAAGCAATTCAGTGTGCCAGGTTCCAACATCCCATATTTGGCTTGTTTGATTGTAATTTTGTGAGGAATAATAATCAGAATTGTGGTTGTGAGTCTATTACAAATTTTATAAGTATTTGCATGGTGGATCTAGTCATTATTATTGTAATTTCAGTTTTGGGTCTTTGAAGAAAAATAATAAAAATTCACAAAAATATTTCATTTGCTCAAATATTGCAAGAATCGTGTTTTGTGTTTCTATTTTTCTATTTCGGCTCATTACATCAATACACCAATCAATAGACTAAAAACACTTATGTACAAACAAAATGAACTTGTTAACTCACTAAGGCGGCATCACATTCACCTAATTACTCTGATTATATTGGCAGCCTACATCTGACCCTGTCAGCATCCTTGTTGGCTACACAATTGGAACCTTCATGTTTCACATTGATTTTCTTTGTTTCTTCCCTACACAGAACCAATGGGAAGTGGAAACTGCAACGAAAGGTTTTAATACCAATGGGGTAGTAGGCACAGTCTTGTATGCAAGCAAAATTGATCTTTGAAATTTAGACTTGAACTTGGACTCACCGAACACAAATGTAATGGATTTGTACTTACACACATTGGACAATGCAGACCTGAACATGAATACTTCAGATCTCTAAAATGACTCGCTTGACACAATCCTGGATGATATTGATTTGTGGGATGACGGCCCACTTGATGATGACAACGACACCCACGAAGACCTGCATGACAGAGATAAGTTGACAGTAATATGGGATGACTACTCAATTTTGTTGGGTGGCAACAATGCAAAAGACGGCAAGCAAAACCACAATCACTACACCAACAACGATGGCAACAATGATCCTCCTTGCAAGACTCTAGGATGGATTGGCGACGATGATCGGGAGGCAAGTGACAACTCGAACTCCATGAACAATGATGACGACAAAACCAGCTTGGGCAATAATAGTGAGCTATTTGGAAAGGACAACATCGAGGGCTTTGTCGATGACAAACAAGACTATGTCATTGCCGAAGTGCCAATGAAAACTTGAACCCAATTGTTGCTAAGGATGAGAAGGTCCTATAGCAAAACAGGTATGGCCGACAATGGTGGTGGAAGGGATGTTGGCAACAAGTAGAAGAATTCTAGGAATAGACCAAACTACTACTTCTAAACCTCCACTAAATCAACCAATGACAATCAGCAAAGCAACAACATGGACGGTATAGGCTAAAAATTTGTTGACATCAATGACAAACATAGACAACAAAGAGTTTTGTCAAAGACGATCATGTGAGACTTGCCAACAATGAAAAACCCAAGGACTTGTAAGATCACCTTGTAACCAAAGGTGATGACTACATGTACTCGAATGGAAAGGGATAGTTCTACTGATTGGAATAGTGGAAAGCCTACCCATGGGCACAATTTCGTGATTGTCGACGATAATACTCTTTATGTTGACAATGTTGAGGATTCCAAATCAACGGAAACTCACCTTCAAGACAACAATATAACCAACAACAAAACAAGATTAGACGATGACACAGACGACATTGTTGGTAGAGGAAGAGGTGACAACAATAAACCTCCACACACGAAATCATTTGCAACCAATATTGATGACAAGCGCTTTGTTTGTGATTTTTTCTTTGGTGTTGACAACAATGGCAACACAACTGTCGAGGGCTTCAAATAGCTTGTTGATGTCAAAAGTTTTTTTGGTATGCCTAAAACCAACAACATCCTTCTGGGGGTTGAAAATTTTGAAAGGCCCTTACACAACTTTATGGGCTACGGAAAACTAAGCTACGATGTGCATTCCAGTTGCTCAAATCGTTATTTCGACCAACTCTTGTTTCCTTATAGGGCCAAAGCCACAATTCGCCATGCTCATTAATTCTATTACCTAGGATCCCCTCTTTGTTGTGTTCGTGGTTAGTTTGCAAGTTTTGGATTTACACATGGTCTCAACAATGTTGGAAGTGTATTGTGGCTATTGAAAGTTGTGAATTGTTCCCTTCATAATCACACCATATCAATCATGAGGAAAATGGTTGATTAGGGCTTCTCTTTGTCCTTGACCTCGACTCGACCTAGGTTTCTCCCTTGGTCGTCCATACACACCATCTAATACGTGCCTATTTTTGAAGGTTGTGCCCTGGCGATGATTGCTTAAGTTGTACTAGTCTCTTTTTTCATTTGTTCTTCCTTCCTGACTTGACCACTCAAGTATCCCAAATAGTGGTTGCCTTCTTCCACAATGTCATCCTTGCTTATTTATTCTTGCCTCAAACTCCCAATTCACACAAAATGGAAATAAGCTTGTATTTTTCTTTTTCTTTTTATAAAGGAATTCTCTCTCTCTCTCTCTCTCTCTCTCTCTCTCTCTCTCTCTCTTCTTTAGCTCCAGTACTTTGGCCTTGACTGTTAGGAGAGATTAGTTTCTGGGGGGTTCTTGGAGTTTGCCCCTCCTGGGCTGCTCCCTCCCCCTCCCCTCTCTCTCCGTTCTTGGCGTGCACTCCTCTCTTCTGGACTGCATCCCTCCCCCCTCTGCTCTCCCTTTTCTTTTCCCTTTCTCTTTGGCCCGGTTGTCGGGTTTTGTCTTGTATTCATCTTAGTTCTTTTCTTTGTTGGCCTTTTTTACCTGCTAGCTGGTAGTCGTTATTGTCCTTCTTATAGTCCCTTGGGTCTTATTTTGGCCCACCGCAGACATTAATAATATTTCATCTCTCTCTCTCTCTCTCTCTCTCTCTCTCTCTCTCTCTCTCTCTCTATTCCCTTTTATTATTAAAAAAAGGTTATTGAGGTTAAGACAGTTATTTGTGATTGTCTTCGTCTTTCCATTCCGCATCTGATGACATTGGTGACGACATCTTTCCTTGCCTCATTAGACTAAATTATTTCACTTAATGGCTTGACTCCCCTTTTTGAAATTTTTACAATTATCGACAAAAAAATTTAAAAACTCCATTTATGTTTTGTCCATCTCTTGTTCTATCACTACACTCTCGCTTACAAACAGTTGTTTTGCTTTTACGTTACTCCTCCTGATGCCTGATGATCTTGCATAACTCCATTATGCTCGTTCATCATTTCTAGTCAAGGCATTCATCTAGCAATACAACCTTTCACTCTCTTGTTGCAATTGCTCCTTTTCACACCACATATCTAATTTTGCACTTCCAATATGAACTAATCTACTGGGTCTATCTACCCTAATAATAGTTTGTTCTTCAATATCCGATGTGTCAGCTATAGAATTGGAATCCAAGACACTCTAAATAATAGTTTGTTCTTCAGTCTCCGATGTGTCAACTATAGAATTGGAATCCAAGACACTCTAAAATAATTCCATTAGCACTTATATAAACAAAAGTACACAATGGTGAGAACATACAAATGCAAATGGATACACTACACACATAACATGTATCTTGTATAACAATTATATGCAATATCATACTTTGGGGAACAATCTACCAACAAGTAACTCTTGGCCAACAACACACTTCGGCCAACAACAACAAGCACTTCCGCATCTCTCACATAGATGCATACTTATAGATATAACAAGCGATAGGCAGTTTGCAACTACCCAACTACCTTTAAACTATCCATTTACATAAAACATTAAAAATGCCCCATTACATTACATTATTTAATTACAAACACACTACCATGTGCACATTATTACAATCACTTTGCCATGTACACACGCATACAAACACTATGCTCACACGTTCGCACATATACATTCCTACGCTCAAACATGTATTCATGCAAACATGTCAAATCGTCTGCTTGCATCGACATCCTTGAACTTATTATCGTCTTCATTCATCACTTCTATATTATTCGAGGCTCGACCTTCCTATAGTCTCCAATTCCGAAAGTAATCAATCATCTGCCATAATCTATAGACTTTAGGGGGGATTCTCATTTTTGTTCTTTCACCATTTGCGGCCTCATGTTCTCTAGCTTCTTCATTTACTTCTACCACTTCATCATCGTTATGTGTTGTCAGGAGATGCCCCTCCATGTCACAATAGATGCACCTCAATAGGCAACATTTTGAGTCCCTTGGAAACTGGACATGCACTCCAAACCTGCATTTGATAGGGTAAGTGGCTTTTATGTCTTCCTATTCCACAACTGGTTCATGTGTCGACAATTTGGTCTCCCTCATCTCTTCCATTGTCAAGTTACCACCCCCTAAACTATCATTAGTTGGTAATGTTATATCTCCCATCTACTGCTTCTACCAACCTCAAAATTTGTCAACCCCTCAAATGAGTCTTTGGACTGGTTTGACAACTTCGACAGTTTGTCTAAATTCTCAATCTCTGGCTCGGGCTTGTAATCAAGGAAGTTTACTTGTGCATTCTCTTTGTTTGGGCTCTCACTCTCCTCAATATCCGAACACAAACATAATAGCTGAAATATTTCATAGTCACCCATTTTCCAATAGTAAAGACCATTGTCGAAGTGTCCATCTTCTATGCACTACTGTAGCTGCAAGACATCGTCTTGATTTGGTTCCTAGTCGGCTCGTCCTCCCTTTTCTCCGATAAACAATGAAATTTCTGACTTATCTGACAATGCAACATCTTCTCTAGCCAAGTGGTCTCATAATTTTGTAATAAACTTCATAAACTTACACTATCCCTTACTAAACATTAATTGGACTCCCTCCCAACTGTGATAAATTTTGGTGTCCTCTAACAATGCTGTCCCAACAAGGCATCATAGGCAAGCTTGTGCATCATGATGACTACGAAATCCATAATGAATGTTGAATAGGCTATGCTGACTTTTTTTGCCATAAATAAACCCTTCATTTTAATGTCGTATTGAGCAGCTCCAACCACACAAAAAAAAACAAGTCACCACAATGTCCATGCTCCTAGCTCCCCCCACATCTTCTCTGGAAGTACATTCACAATTGGATCAGCATCCATAATGACCTGTGTCAAAATGTGGCCCAATATCTCCATATGCAACGATATCGGTGCTTCCCTTCATTAATCATCAAAACTACATGGTCAAGGAATTGGTTGTTGAAAGTGTAATCTAACTTATGGCTATGGCCAACATTGTATGATGTAATCTTATATAGGCCTACAAGCAATCACCATACAAATGTATCTAATTTATTGTTTATTGTTTAATTACGTAGGCCCTATGGGATGCAGTTAACCTTTTTAATGTTAAATCCATCTTATATTTTGTAATTGACCCAAAAACCCACTAGTTATATCGGCCTAGGTTAACTTGATTATGTAATTAGTGTTTGGTATTGGTATAAATACCCCCCCCACTCCATCTATTATATCAAAGTGTTGTCATTCTTATCCACGTATAATATAGTGATTATTTATGGTGCTCAAGGGAACCCACCAATTCTGTCTCTTTCAACCTTTTTATGCTTTCTATATAAGATTTGAGTGGAAGGACTGTTTCTATTTGTTTCTAGAAATAGGTGAGAAATCCAACATGGTATTAGAGCGGGTATGGAGCTTCATCACTTGGTCGCTGAATAACTTCATTAGTTGGAAGCCAAACCATTTCACCTCCAAACTACTTTATAAGTGTCGTATATTTGTATATAGCTTCAGAATGTTGTAGATCACTTTTTCCTCTACGTTGTCTCTTTGTACACATCTTTCTTCCCTCCTGCAAATCCTTGTCCTCGCAATTCTCAGACTTTTTTTTCTGTTACTTCTTTCACTTCACAAAAATGTAGTGTACATGTGCCCAGCACACCACACCCCTCATGTACTAGAAATTTGTATTGTTGTCCATTGTGTTACATGACCCTTGTCCTCTAAAATATATTTACATTTCTACTATCTGTAAATAAAGACTCATTGTTTGAGAAAGATTTTGTTGTGCCATATTCTACTGCACAACTCTGAAGCATAACTCATCTGATGCCACAAACTAGTTCAAGGAGTTGTCCTCCATGCCACCACATTCTAGACCTCATGGTGCAAATCATCATATAACTATGCCTTGTCACCAACTTTGCAGTAGTGTGACATTGGATGCTTCTTGCATCACAACTTATATTTAGTGTTGGTTTTACGCAGAATGTCACGAACTTGTTGGAAGATGTGCCAAATACATTAAATAAACTTTATATCCATAGTGGTGCAAATGGAAGAGCCAAATAAATAGATACCAAGGGTTGGAAGCCAGGACAGCTGGAATAGGCTTTGTCTAGTAGAGCCTTGTAGAGCTCTATTGTAGCTATGTGTTCTAAGACAAAGTCTCATCCCACATGCAACATCCAAAGTCTCATCCCACGTGTATATTTTAAAAATATTCTCTATTATCCAATTTACCACCCCCATCAGCCCATTTATCTCTGGAATTAGATGGTTGGTTTGGTGAACTTTGTTTTCATTATGGCTGAAAGACTGGACAAATAATACTCAAGAATCCGGTGTCCTTGTCTAAGACAACTGTTTTTGGAAGACAAAAATGGACCCACACAAGTTTGAGATACATCTTTGTAGTAATCTCAAATAGATCATAAAGCTTTTACTGCAACTTGATATGCCACACTAATAAATAGCTTGGAAATTATGGGCATCACATAAAAAATAATTATGTTCCATAAGGACTCCTACTGGGATTTGGGGGCTATCCGGAAGATGCGTCCTATCGTTCTCATCTTGGAACTTCATGGAACATAGTAATAACCACAGATAGAAAGGGCCTATAGGTCATGACATTGAAACCATTGGTAATGTTAGTACTAGAGAGCTGAAGGATCTTAACAAATCAATCTAGGGACTTGTACACCAAATCTTCATCACATTGTTTTTTGTTCATGGGGGTACAATTTTATAATCTTATCAATTTGCATGCCTAAACAAAGTGTTTCTCACACAAAAAAAGTGAGAAATGAAATGAAATGAAATATTATTAATGTCCATGGTGGGCCAAAAAAAGACCCAAGGGACTATAAGAAGGACAATAATGACTGCCAGCTAGCAGGCTAAAAAGCCCAACAAAGAAAAGAAACTAAGTTAAATACAAGACATAACCCGACAAACGGGCCAAAGAGAAGGGGAATAGAGAAGGGGGAGAAGAGGGGGGAGGGCAGCAGTCCAGAGGAGAGTTTACTGCCAAGGGGCATCTCATGCTATCAAATGGCATGAGCTCAAGTGGTTAAGAACATGGACATTCAAGACAGAGACCCAGGTTCAAATCTTGCACGGCGATATATTCATAATTTCCAAATACCACTGTGGTTTGTTAGAATACCAAGGTAACTGTTGGAAAAGAAATATCACAGGCAAGCAAAACAATAACACAGAAAAACAGTAACACAGATTTTAACGTGGAAATCCTGCAGTGTGCAGGCAAAACCACAGGACAATGGCAATTAGATGCAAAGGGTCATTCCCCTTTTATAGAAAATACAAAAAACTGTTTGAAAACTGTTCGTACGTTTCCTCTCTCCCAGCTAGGGTGAGGAAACGTTTCCTCTCCCCGTTACGGTTGTACGGACGTAAATTTTCGGGCATGGGGAAGGATCACTATAAGCTGCACCGCCATGCACCTCTTTGCTGAAGAACATTGAAGATCTGGATATTGACTTCACCTCCTAACAGTAACATGGTCAGGATGTGGTAATATTGGTGGGGCCCATTTCAATCCCATATCACCAGTTTAAAAAATAGCCATCTCATGGAATGAAGGTAGAGGATAAGTTTGCAAAGCATTATCTTACTGGATTTTGATAAGCTAAACGGAAAAACTATACACATTCAGAAACAAGATAAGGGCAATTTTTAAGTATATGGAGTGTGTATAACAAATCTAAAGAGGATGAGTAAGAAAGCCTCCACCTGAAGCTGAAGAGAATAATATAGCAAATGATGATTACTCTTGCAGTTTTGATCAAGTCATTCTGTGTGCAACAAAAGGTGACCAATGAGTAAGCAAATTTATGTTGATATATAAGATGCCCAATGCAACATAACTGATTTTTTTGAAAAACTTGTTAATGAATAATAAAATAAATGACTTATTATTTCTATCAGTTTATAACTTTATATTTTAAAGTTAAAAGGCAAGTGGCATCAATTGAATGCAACCTGTGAACAAGTTCAAGACAGAAAGCTTCCCCTCAATATGAAGAGAAGAATTTTACAAATGATAGTTACTCTTGAAATTTCTGATCAAGTCATTCCTCGTGTGCAACAAAGGTGGCCAAAAAGTAAGCAATAATGATGTCGTTATATGAGATGTCCAATGCAATATTCCCGATGTCTTTGAAAAACATGTTAACAAATACTAAAATAAACAACTTACTAGTTATACAAGTTCATTTATCAGAGGGAAATTGGAATTGATTGAATGCAAGCTGTGAACAAGTTCAAGACAGAGAAATGATTTTCATCATATTGATTAGTAAGAAAAGTCATTAAGGATCTTCTAAAATATTGCTCAATATCACAGCATGATGAAGAAATTGAATTTTCAAAGTTCTATTGACTTGCTTCTAAACTAGGAACAGGCTAACCAAGAATGCAGTAAAGGTGAAAAAGATTATGAAAAGACAAGTGTTGGTAAATTTAATGCCAAGGAATAAGGGATTTTCAAAAGTCAAATGGGATCAGATATTTTTATTATTGTTGTATATCAATAAAGCAAATGAATAAAACACAGCTTAAGCTTAGGAAGAGTTTTGTTTAGACTTTAGAGGACTGGTTGTAGGCAAAGTACACATGACTTTGTGGCAGGCATAATCAAAGAGGAGATTGACCCAGGATTCTCACTGTTCAGTGCATATAACTGTACAGGGGTTTTGTTAGGTAGTTTGACAAGGTATGAATATCATGCAGGCACAGAAACAAAAGATTGAGCTTCAGCATCAGCACCAATACTGAATTGACCATTATGGGAGGTTGTTGAGAATAATGACCAAATCCATTTTAGATTTAGGTACTTTTGAAACTGTAAGCTGTCAAGTCAGGATTAAATATGACGTGGCAAGCAGTGTGTTAAGGTGTAACTGTCATGTAAACTGCAATTCAATCTCATTTCAGGTACTGAAAGGGTCATTGATTTTGTAATGTATACTCATCGTAATAACTTTATACTTGGGTGTTTGCTGCAAATAATTAGGAACTTTAATAATCATTCTTTTTATGTTGACGTGTTTTTGCATACTCTATTTATCTTCCTACATTTTAAAATTTGACTTCAATTTTTTATACTGTTAACTGCGGGCTATGAACACTACATATTATGTGACAAGAATATTATTGGTTCAGTATGGTAGAAAAATCTACATTTATTCAAGGATAGCATCACATCTAACCATGCTGCTAAAATCAAAAGAAATAAGCAAGAGAAGCCAATGTTCACAATAGCAGCAACCGGCAAGGCATCGAGTCAATTTCTCACCATACCTACAAATAAACATTTCATTCTTGTTTTTGGCACAAAGGCATTCTAATACATCATACAATCGTGTAAAGAATCAACTGCTGTCTCTGGTTGATTTCCCCTACATTCTCATCTGTAAGATATGGTTAGAATGAGACTCTACTGAAGTTAAGAAGCAAACAATCCCTCATGGAAGTTCAAAGACATGCTTTTTCTACAATGTATTTAAATTATCAAAAGAAGAAAAAAATGGAAACCCATCAATTATATATTTCTAACACAAAAATGGAAGCTTTTTTTAAAATGCAGGCTAATAATGCATACCTGACCAACAAAGAAACCTTGTAACTTTGTCTTTCCACCACGATATTGCTCCAGTTGCTTGGGATTCTCTGCCAATATTTTGTCTATCATGCCTTCAATTACATCGGGATCTGAAATCTGCTTGGAAGTCATTAAGAATTATATCAATGGTTTTCAAATATCTCCAATTCAGTGTGTAGTTAAATTTCCATAATAATAATAATTCTTTGAAGCATCGGGTTTCCAATAGTATAAAATTAAAGAAGAAAAACAAAACAAGAAATTACATTAGTATGTAGAAATGACTAGAAAGCAGTCAATGATATATCAACTATAATACTGCAATATACCATGGAAGCGCCTAAGACCTGTACAAGCTACGTGCAGAAGAGAAAGAAATAATTAAATGATAAAAGCAAATAAAGACTTTTAAAAATACTACTGGACAGCCAGATGGATATCCAATAAAGCAGAATAAAATCATCACGAGCATCATCCTTGTTAAGAGATTCACTATAAAAGCTAAGAAGCTGGCTCAGAAGGTCACCCATGAGAGAAGTTTACAGATATGGGAGTAGATTGTGGGATTCTGGAAGTCAGTCTTGTAGCCTTCTGTTCAAGAGATAAATCCACTTTAACTGAATCTCCAAACCAAACAAATAGCTACAACAAAAACAAATAGTGTGGCCTCATGAAACCCTTCAAGTACCTAATGGTAGATCTAGAAGGCCCAACAACAAGCAACTCTTCTTATCCGATTATGATGTCTCTTGGTCCATACTAGGAATATAACCTCTGCTTCTCTCCAATGGTAGAAGTGAATAAGTGGAAGGAGGCATGAGTAAGATGGGATCTGGATAAGAACTACCTATCTGCAACTACCTATTTGCCTATCCCTCAGCAAATCCCATCTACAAGCAAGCAACTATGTACTTAAATGAGTTGAACATAATTAATCCTCATTTAAAACAACTACCTATCTGAAATCAAATATGAAATCTTATTTTTAGTGACACCATTATTGGCTGACTTGCAGCCTCAAAGATGATCACATCTTGTGATTATTTTGAGAATATTTTTATGTTCATTATTATTTATTTAGGATTTTCCCACTGCATAAAATTAACATATTGTAATTTTACAAAGCCTAATGAAGCAGTATTCTTGAACATAAAATTAAAAAATTCAGCAAATATGTGTTTTGAGCCTAATATATTGTCGGGCCCAAGTATCAGACTAACGAGGAACATGAAATGGACAACGCTAGCAGCAAGAGAAAAAGTTAACTTGCAAGAGTTATGAGGAAACAGCTGATGCATATAAGGAAGGATCCAAAAAGCTCATAGACAATAAGCATATTTGCATTGCTAAAGCATTCCTATGGGCCAACTTCACATTTTCCCCTTTTTATTTTTGGTCGCTAAGACAACAATCGATGCCTTGTAGCCTCTGTGGATGGGTTTTTGAACTGTCTGAGTTTGGTTGACAACTTGACAGCATGCAAATATTCTCTCTTTTTTTGTTGCTCTTCCTATGGGCCTTCCTTATATTTTCCCATTTTCTTGTCACTAAGACATCAATTGATCCCTTGTAGCCCCTCTGCATGAGTTTTGAACTTCCTGAGTTTGGTTGAAAGCATACAAATATTCTCTCTAAATTTTTTTTGCTTCTTCTCTATATATCCACATTCTGTTGTATCCTAGAGTCCTGGAAAAACTGTTATATCCCATATTTGTATCCATGACATGATAACTTAGATCTGAAAATAATTAATTTCTGGGCAAGAGTTTATCATTATTAATATTTTTAGATATAATATGGGCGAGAGCTCATCACTGAATCGTCATAATGCTTGTAGGAGTTTGCTTGAAGCCTAATGTCCACTATTGTTCATTCTATGAAACTTCTTAGGTTCCTAATATTTATAGAACAGAACCAACTCACAATGAAGCATAGAACCTCAAGAATCACAAGTTGCCCTAGAAAATTTAAGTATGCTAAATCCATTTTTGGATCCAAAACTTTACTCACTTTGTGATTATGTTTAAGGGAGGTCTGTCAGATTGGTTTTTCCTTCAACCCTCCGTATGACATATACAGCATTGCTCGCCTTTGCTCATTTGCTTGCTTTTCTGTTTTGAATCAAGTCACAGTTGTTCCTTGGCTTAAATAAAAGATTGTTATTATAGTTCCCTTTCAAACTTTATTTAGAGAACCAACCTAACCAAATTTTTCATCATTGGCTATCGACCATAGTTACAAAACTCAGCAATTTTTTAAAAACTCGCTGAGTCTCCACCTTAGTCACAGTTCCTGGTTTTTTTTAACTGATTCAACGAGTTTCTTTTCTTTTTATTCACTGAGTTTTTTAAAACTCTCACTTTTATTTGACTCACGAATCCAATAGAAAAAATCGGCAAGCATGAAAAAGAACTTTTTTCCAATGAAAATTTGTATTTTCTTTGTTTTTTTTTTGGCCAAGTTTTTGAATTTTTTTGCCCAGTCCAAGTCCAAGTCAAAAATTGGCCCTTTTCGAGTATACACAGAGTTCGAGTTCCACTACTATGCTATCGACTATTGATCAAAGCACAGGCTGCACGCCATGAGTTGACCACATGCCATCTCCAGATGATAGTATGTGATGTCAAGTGAGCCACTGTCATTGTACTCACCTACCAGCTAGGGCCTCCCACTATGGACACTTACATTCCAAAGCATATGCCATGCAAAAGGCATGTTCTATGTGAAGTGTGCACTGCAAGGAGCTGGGTAGATGGGCCAACCCACTAACTCTCTTCTCGTGCCATAAAGGTGTTAGGACCTGTTGGCATTTTTGCCACATTAAATTTTTTGACAAAATTTTTCCAAAGTATGGAGCTTTAAATCGGCAAATCACACGCATAAGCGTTGGCATTTTCGCAGGCCCTAAAAGAGGATGATAAAGTGGACGAATTGATCTTTTGATGTCTCATTATTGCTGATCTTTTCGCAAGCTTTCCGGCGATATATTACAATAGTAATCGGGTCAACGGATCAAAAGTTATGGCCCCGGGAAGTACATCCAGCAAAAGTCCACTTCGGGCTCGAAAAAAATTCTAAGGCATGAGGGGCACTTCGCCCAAAACGCTGCCGAAGTTGCCACTTCGGGCTTGAGCCTGGCGAAGCATCCACTTCGGCCCCAACTCCGGCAAACCTCCTCGTCCCGACGATGAAAAAAGTTTAAGGCTGGCAGATCACTTCGCCAGCAAAATAGGGTAAGATAAGAAGCTTCGCTGAACAAAAAGAAGGAAAGGGGCAGCTTCGCAAAGAAGGGACAGGAAAGCCTAAGTTCGAGCTCGGAAAATTTCTAAGGCATGGAAGGAGCTTCGCTTGCAAAGCTACCAAAGCACCTACTTCAAGCAGAAAAGTTGCGAAGCTGTGATTGTAAGTTGCCGGGATTTTCTAAGTCAGCGGGGTCACTTCGCTAGAATCTTAGCGAAGCATCCACTTCGGCCACAGTTTTAGCGAACCTCCATCTAGTTGGCAGAAAAATCTCTAAGGCATGAGGGGCACTTCGCCCAGAATTTGGCCGAACTGCCACTTCGGGCCTCCACTTTAGCGAAGCTCCATGTCGGCCCCGAAGTCCATGTTGGCCGCGAAGTTCATGTCGGCCAAAACGTCTAAGTCGGCCAGAAAACTCCACTTCGCCAGTGAAGCTCCATGTCGACCAAAATAGCTAATGTCGACTGGAAAACTCCACTTCGCCAGCGAAGCTCAATGTCGGTCCCCGAAGCTCAATGTCGGCTGCGAACCTCACGTCGGCCAAAATAGCTAATGTCGGCTGCGAACCTCCACGTCGGCCAAGAACGAATTCCAACGTCGGCTAGAATCCCAACGTTGGCCAGAATTCCAATGTCGGCCAGAATTCCAATGTCGGCCAGAATTCCAATGTCGGCCAAAGTCGGCCAAGTCGGCCAAAAATACAGCGAACTGCCAGTTCGGGCCAATTTCTCAGCGAGGCTACTTCAGAACCTTTTCTGACGACGGTGCTTCTCCCGAAAATCACACATTCCAAGGCTGGGTATTTATCCAAGGCATTGTGCGGCACATAAATGCAGTTTTTTGCCCCGAAAGACCCGGTATCTAGTTATGGTAATAGGATGGGAAGTTTCAATTGCAGAAGATGGCAAGCGCGATTTTTGGAGCCGCCTGAGCGTCCTCCGGAGTAACCTATCGCAGGTCTGTGACTCATAAATACAAATTTCCCCACTTAATGCGGCCCTGTAACTAAATGTAGAAATTGGATGGGAAGGTTCAATTGTAAAAAGTAGTCGAGCATCATTACCGGATCCGCCCTAGCGTCCTTGTAAATCTGATTCATTAATGGCTCAGAGGGTTGGGTCCTCTATAAAAACCCACGTATTGTAATGTAAAAGGGGGGGAACTTTCTGCTAGAAAGCTGCTGTAACTTGATTTTCTGCAATTGATATTAAGAACTTTGGGCCTCATTTCTCTCTTGTATGCCGCCTTCTGTGATTATTTCTGCTATTCTGTTTCTTCATTTGCATACTGTAATTCTGAATCCTGGATTTAGGTGTGTGATTGGGGACAGAACCCTGGAATTCTCCTGGAGGATACATAGGGGAGAAAATGCTGTGATAGTTTTCTTGTATGTTGTCTGTGGATAGTGTTTCTAATATATTCACTTATTTCCTAACTGCTGTAATTCTGAAATCTGGATTTAGGCGTAGGGGGGTAGGTGAATCCTGGAACTCGTCCAGAGGATACATAGGAAGGCTAGTGCGGCGTTCATTTTATTTTATTCTTCATATTTATTGCTGCTACTTCAAGCTATTAGTTAGTAATCGTGCTGCCGGTTCTTCCCCTTTTAAAACATCCATTTACATTTCTTTCTGTACTTTTTATCTCTTTCCTGCACCCTCACTCTTTTTATCTCTTTCCAGCACCCTTGTTCTTTTTATCTCTTTCCCGCACTCTTAGCTTAAAACCCCCAGTAGTTTAGTAAAGGAGCCGGCCTTTCTCCGGAGATTGGCACGGGGGGCATCTCTTCCCTCCGACCTTTCAATGTTGGTCCAGGTCTAGGGCGCATACACATACAAAATCCTTTCCTGTGGCAGATTTGTGACCAACAGGACCCATCCCCCACTGCTTTGTATTTCCCTTTGGAATCACAGCAAACAATGAGATTCATGGTCTTACGCATTTGGTAGGTTTCGTGCATGCAACGAGGACCATGGATCCTTCCCTCTTCTGAAACTGGCCAATTTCTAACTGGACATTACACTAAGCAGATGTAGGGTGATGCAGTCACAAATGCTTGAACGCTTTCTTGTTAATTCGAGATCAAGGTCCAGAGTTTAAGTATCTCTGGGCTCACATTACTGAAAAGCAAATAAGTTTTGGTACAGTGGCAGTAGCAGTCAGGTGGCACAAGACAGGTAAATTTCCTTGCTTTGCATTTTGAACTATATTTTTCTTAGGATCCTCATATGAGGTCCTATGCAAAAGCAAGTGCTAACTTTCAAGATGCAATGCACTTTTCAAGGTCCTAAAATAGCTCTATTGGGTGTTGCATAAAAATATACTACAATTTAATATTTAATTTAATAGCTCTTCCATATCCAAGCCCATAGTTTTTTATACTGGGATGGTTAGTACTTCAGTTGACACATTTTTATGTGAGGCTATTTCCTCTATAAGCCCATAAGTTTTGTAAGTGGTACCACGGTTTTAGGCTCACATATCTAGAAATAAGATGGTAGCTTAAGTAGCAAGCAACCCTTACTATAAACAAAGGGTTTACCACTCTTTATAATATTCTCTTATTATGTATATATATGAGTAATATAGTGATTGTGCATGCACATCATTTTCTCAATGCTTTATTATTGACCAATCACATTTCATTTTCTAAAGTTAAAATAGAAATACATTTCCTATTTTGAAAAAATGCCAAAAACAAGGGGATGTATAAATATTTTCACCCCATGATGCATCTTGATCCATAGCAACCTAGGTAAGGACTGTAATTTGATTCTTGATAGCATAATGAATCGTGCTCAACAATTACCAAGCTCTTATTATGCACATGCATTATTCATATTGGAACATGGTTGGCAATTTTCTTTTAATTAATTAAAACTAAATTTATAATTTTCCAAGGCATCGTCAATCATCGATACTATTTAGCTTTCTACATAAATCTGTTCCATCTACAACTTCATTGCTTGCAGCAGGCATTGCCATTACGTTGCCTTGTTTTCTAATATATCAAAAGATATCATGTCTCTCTCAATTGACAGTATAGGAAGAGGTTTTTCCGTGTTTGTTTTGAGATTGCAGTGCATCCCATCTTATTGCATTTTGTGGTGTATTCCATTTGAATCTTCAAATGCTATGGGTGGTATCAAAGCTGAGTTCTAGTTGTACAAGACAGAAACAGGGCAAGTCGTTGAAAAAGGCATAACTTTGAGTTGGAGCATCAGTTAGAGGCGAAACATTTTATTGGAAAGTAGACTTCAAAAATGCTTCCAACAAGCTCAATTTCATCACCTTCGCATCAAGGGAGAAAGATATAGTGTTGTTGGAAGTTGTTGCATACAACCAGTGCATAAACCACAATCCATTCCAGTACCCTGACTTCAATCACACGTAACTCTCAATTCAGGTTTCAGATTGTAGTGCCCTTTTTTTTGGTTGAAGAGCAAATTTAAAAAGCTTTCAAATGAACTAAATTTCTAAGGATATTGCGAAGCATTGCTCTAAAAAAAAGATCTAAAAGTTTCTGCTATTTCAAGCCTCAAAACCTTCTTAGGCAAAAAAAACCCATAGTGATGGGTCAAAAAGGATCACAGGAAGTTGTAAAAACACTCTCAGAAAAGGAAGACGTGACAAAATGGCTGCTGAAAGCTAGAAAGAAATTTAAAAAAAAAATTGTCATTCAAATGCTTGGCACTCTATGATTTTTTTTTTCCCTTTACCTTGAGGAAGAAGCAGAGGAATGGTAGAAAAGCCTTGGAAAGACTAGACCTGGACTTTCTTGGAAAAAACAGAACAGGTATTCTTCACTAGATGATCCAAAGAAAGGGAAGAACTGGACTTCTTGAAGACGGAGTTGCAACAATTAAAGGAGAAACTAAAAGAAAAGAATGAGAAAATCCAACAACTTCAAGATCATAATTGCTTGAAGCCAGACAGTTCAAGAAGGAAAAGAAGGTTCAGCAAATTGTCCATGAGAATAAAGAGATGCAAACTCAAGATCACAATCAGCTTCAAAAAATATCCATTGGAGTCCAAACACATAATATTATGGAAGGTCCCATTGCTTGTAAGGAAGAGAAAGCAGAAGTGAAACAGGATGAAGACCCTCCAAACGTGGAACCCTATTGACATCCACATTATAAGGAAAAAGCTTTGAAGGCACAGATAGATTGCACATAAAGGACAATCATGGACCCAAAGTCCAAGGATTGACACCAAGGAAGACTCAATGCTAGTCCACGTATCTCTAGGATGGATTGATGCAGCACATTGCTGCTTTAGAGGTTTACAAAGGTCATACCAGAATTAATTTCCTGAAATTCTTAGATAATGAAGCCCTTCAAAGGGGGAAGGCATGTTGTATAGCAGAATGCAAAAAACTAAGTATTTATGTTCAGAGGCTATTTTTATGCAAGCCCATTGTTTTGTATAATGGGCTAGTTTATACGTCGGCCCATACTTTTGTATGTGGGGCCATTTTGTATATAAGTGCATGGTTTTTATAAGTGGGATTACGATTCTAGGTTCAATGTATCTAGACATAAGATGGTAGCTTAAGTAGCAAGCAACCCTTGCTATAAACGAAGGGTTTACATCCCTTTGTATACATTTCTGACTTTCAAATATATTGAAAGATATCATTTATTTCTCAGCTAAAAGTATAGAAATGAGTTCTTCTACATTTTGGGATTGCAATGCATCCCGTCTTTGTTGCATTTTGTGGTAGTGTTTCATTTGAAGTAAGGAACCCTACACTGGGTATCATAATTGTATACTCTATCCCAATAAAGAAATAAAAATCTATGAAATGCCGTACATCATTGAAAATTTGCATACACTCTCATATCATTTTCTGCTATAGCCTGCTACATTATACTTTACATGAGTCTGAACTGCATTAATAAGAAATGAGCTACTTAGGACATAAAAGGATTTCCATCGGAGGCCATTTATGATGTTGGCTCATGTTTTGAACTCAGACAAGAGACAAAAACTGCTTCTGCTACAAAATGTGTGTTCAACATGCATGCAATATTTTGCAACATTCAATTTTGAAGCTATTCCTTTGTATCCGAAATTTGGTTGGAGTTAAGACCAAAAAGTAGATAGAAAAGGGTGCATACACGTGCACAAAAAGCTTTAGTTCCTCATGTTGAAAGGGTAATCTGGCTTGTGGCCAAGGCCGACATTGTATGATGTACTTTTGCATAGGCCTATGGACAATCATAATTATTATTTATGTAAGCCCTATAGGCCATGGTTACCTTGTGATGGTTAAATCTAACTTGTAACTTATAATTAACCTAAAGCTCATTTGTTATGTTGGCTTAGGCTCACTTATATAATTAAGGTTTTGGTATTGGTATAAATACCCCCCATCCACCTAATCCATTGTATCAAAGTGTTGTGATCCTTATCCACAGATAATACACTGATTATTTATGGTACTCAAGGGCAACCATCAATTTTGTGTCTTTCGCTTTCTCTTTCATCTTTTTATGCTCTTTGTATAAGATTTGAGTGAATGGATTGCTTTTGTTTGAAATAGGTGTGAAATCCAACATGTTATCAAGGCAGGTATGAAGCGGTATCACTTGGTCACACAAAAACTTCACTCAGAGCCTCCAATCCTTCTTCTGGTTTTTAGGGCGAATTACTCTTGAAATCTTCATAAGTTTTTTCAGCATAAGATGCAAAGAGGAGATTTGATTCAATTGTTCATTCATTTTTCCAAAAATATTGGAGAATTTGTGCCTACTTCGTTGTTCTCGAGGTATTTTAATCCCCTTTATGCATATTTGAATTTAATTGGGCTCCTTCAATCCTCACAGAAGTGTTACAAGTTACGACACCACGGCCAAAAAGGCAGGAATTTTTTCAAATTCAAATTTAAAAACGTGTGTGCCTTTTAAATTTCAAGCTCATGTTTTCACACACACCCCGTTGGCAGATATCCTTAAAATCGCTTCATCTTTCGGCACCCTTCTTCACAATGAGTACACTTTTGTTCATGTCGAAACGATGTCAAGGTAGCGAGGTGGAGGGAAAGAAAGGTGATTGGTACAGTGGATTGTGGTTCAAATCCGCGTCTTACCCTTTGCCTCTTAAAAGTAAAGTGCAATCGAGACGTGAGAAAAGTTCCGCGTTTGTCTTGGTGCGAAAGAATGGTTGGCTGGCCAGCTGAGTGGAAGAACGAGCTCGTGTTGCAAGTGGTTCCAGGTTCAAGCCACGCTTTTGTTCAGTTGGATGGACCTTGGACCATGTGGATGGCATTTTCTACAAAGGAGCCGACGCATTTGGAGCCATGGTGAATGTTGCTCAGTCGAATATACTAAATTGGCTAAGGCATTCACGGCCTCATCAGTCTGTGCTCAAATCTCCGCAAGCAGATGTTGTTTTGCTGCTATGGCGCTCATATGCTTTTTTGTTGGAGTCATGGCACAAATGGGACTCCTTATCATCATAAATAATATATCTAATCAACATCCAACAGCACCATACTTGTCTGATAGAAGCATCCCTAGACAGCTCATTAGATTACTGACCTGAATCAGACCTTTCTCTTCTATCAATGCTTTGACAGATCCCCCTTTTGCTAAAAGTTCCACTAGCACCTGAAATTTTCAAAACATAAGTAGTGTCAACACAAATTTGTTGTCAAGAGACAAATAAAACTCGATAAATATGCATTATGTCCATTGATGATTAAAACGTTGTCAATGGGACTAAAAACTAAAAGATATATTACATGTGGTCAAGTATCTTTAGCATATTAATAAAAAAAAGTTAAAACAT
This sequence comes from Wollemia nobilis, assembly GCA_028583015.1. Taxonomy (NCBI): domain Eukaryota; kingdom Viridiplantae; phylum Streptophyta; class Pinopsida; order Araucariales; family Araucariaceae; genus Wollemia; species Wollemia nobilis. The sequence goes on from JAQPPZ010002200.1 coordinate 1,671,514, forward strand.
AAGAACCACATATAACGTAAATAAAATTCACAGCCATCAAATGTTTCAGAATCTTGAACCAAGTTCTCCTCAATAGTTTCGATTTTCAAGCAAAACTGCAAGCTCTCTATCATACTTAAATAGAAAGAAGCCTTGTTAAAAATCAGAATTGGTCAGAAAAGTTTAAGCTGGCACAACCCGTTTGATATTTTTATGGGGACTGCAAAGTGATTCAGAAGAGGCATCAAGACAAATTTATCTTTCAGATTATTCTACAAGGACATTCTTCGGAAACGATAAAAGCACAAAAGAGATCTGAATGGATCATCAGAAAGGCCATAGAGAGAGAATGAGAAATAATACTATTGAGTTGCACCCATAAGTGACATCCATAACAGATAAATAATAGCCAGAATCTTTATTGCAACTAGCCTGGACAACAAAAAGGAAATAAAGACCAAAAATCTAACCTCTTTGCCAATTTTCCCACTAATGGTTCCATCTTTAATGAAAGCTATAAGTGCTGCCAATTCATCAGGTGTTAGTTTGGTCTCTGATATTGATAGCTTCTCGCTCTTAAGATATGCTGCTATGTCACCCATTATCCAGTTAGCAGCTGTCTTTGCATCAGAGCCTTTTTCCAGAACTGTATCGAAAAATGCTGCCACCTAAGACAAAGAAAAGATTGTCACCTTCAAACAAATGTCATCCATAAATATTAAGATGGATGATTCTATGTTAAGCAATTACATCACTGTCATTAGCTAGTATGATGACATCTTGCATGCTAAGCCCCATTTTCTCATAACGGCGACGCTTTTCATCTGGAAGCTCTGGCATACTAGCCTCGAGAGAATTAATGTAATCCTGTGATAAGATAACTTCAGGGAGATCTGGTTCTGGAAAGTATCGGTAATCAGCTAGCCCCTCTTTCACCCGCATAGTAATTGTGCGCTGAACAAGTAAAAATACATGAGGCAATCTTTTCAACATCTGGCGCCCTTAATGCATAATCAATCACAGAATTAAATGAGAAGTTGCAATAATTTGTATATTTAGAAAATGTGTAGAAACTCTGTACATGTTGAACTTTCCAAAAGATCATGTAGCATCATAAAAAAACCTTCAAAATCATGCTCCTATCAATATTGGCCTGTTCAAACCTGACTTCCCTCTTCCCAAAGTCGTGTTTCTTGTACAATCTTGTCAACTTGACCTTCCTGGTGGAGAGACACCTGTCTAGAAATCTCAAAATCAATTGCCTGTTGCATTGCCAAGAATGAATTCATGTTCTTTATCTCCACCTGTCCAAAGACGATACAAGTGAAATAAAAGATGGATCTTAAATGCTTTTCAATGAATTTTAATGGCTAGAAGAACTAGAAAAGCAGCTTAATCGAGATAACAAAGATTCAGTTCCCATCTACAAATAAGTACATGTTCATGTAAACAAGACATTCAAGCCCAAGTCATATAATCAGAGGCATACTTTTAAGTTTTAACTTTTGAGTACCCTGATACCATGAAACTAAAAGTGGTATATGATCAGGTATTGAGTGTCTGAAAATAGTGTGTCAGCGCCCTTGTTGAATTCTCACCTTGGCCTTCGGGTTTCATTTTATTTTAGTGATTGATTACAATATTTACATGAATATTCATCAAGTTATTTTATAAATATTTCTGCCAAGGCCAAATATTCCATTACCTAGCAAACAGCAAGAGCTTCTTGAAAATACATTGTGATACAAAATCACCTTGCACAATAGTTATGAATGTACATGGTATGTGTGCACGTATCCAAGGGCCTCAAAACTAGCATAGTAGATTTTTTTTTTTAAGAAAAGAAAAGGAGAATGTTCAAACAAAACCCAAGGAATGTTTCTATGGTCACAATTTGTTTATTATTTAATACTAGAATCCACAGTTGTCAAGACAGATTGCACGACTTGGTTATTAGATGCAACTAAGGTGCTACACACTTAGCATATGACCTGAATGGCTATCTGTCATTGCTGGTTCGTGTTAATTTTAACCACTCATGGGCTTGTGGCATGTGATTAAAACATTATTCTTTAAATTCTAACTGAAGTCCTCTGCAAGAATACTTTCGACTGGAATTTTATATAAAAATTTAAGACATGCCTGAAATTAATCTAAACAGGTACTCGATTCATGATACAATTAAAATTGAGGTCACACACTTTCAGGAAACTGACCAGAATTTCTAGTCCAATAGCAGTTCTAAGAAACAAAATAACCAGATATGAAAGCCTATGGCTAAGACACTCAGAATCATAGACCTTCACAAGTGCATGTAGGCAATCAAGTTTACCACATGTAATAATTTTCATGCAAAATCTATGCACTCGTACTTTAGCAACTATATTGACTCTTCAGAGCTTAATTAAAATTTTATTTAAACTATAATGACAAATGGGTGCACCTACACATTGATAAAAACTCTTTTATGTAAAAGTTACAATGAAAACATCCAATATTAAGTGAAGACAAGAATTAGTAATATTTGCCCTTTGACTGGCCCTTATAAATGAAATAATAGAGCATGCTACCTTACCTTAGTTCCAAAGGAAAGGTCACCTTTTGGCCGAACAGAAACGTTTACATCACAGCGTAGTGATCCTTCTTGCATGTTACCATTGCTCACACCCAAATAGCGTACTACCCTTTGCAACTCAGCAGCATACTCTGCAGCTTCAAGCCCACTTCTCATTTCAGGCTCTGATACAATTTCAAGCAAGGGCACACCAGCTCTGTTCAAATCCACCTGAAAATGGTAGACACATGATTTACGAATTCTCTTCACAAGTATCCATTTCTCTAGCTATCACATGTCATTACCTGTTTATAAATATTATACAAAGCAATTAACCACAAAAATTGAAGCATCTCCTTTCTTTCATTAGTGTACTTGATTTATTAAATATTTAGGGAAAAATTTACATCACTTGCACAACATTTTATGTTCTTGAAGGATTATGTCTAATGGTCAATATCTTTAACAAAAGAGTCTGTCCAGTTGTTTACTTGACGGAGACCATTTCAGTCATGCTATTAATATGCATTGCCTACTGTATAAAAAGCTCTAGCAGTTGTGAGCAATGTAGCATAGTAAGAGCTTCCTTATAACAATGGCTCCTGTTATTTTCCATATTAACCATCATTGTAATCGCATTCCTATGCAGCAAGCTCAGCATTTTTCCTTCCTTAAGAGACCAAAACATTGAAGATGGCATCTGACAAGGAAAAAAAAAATGAAATACCACTTGAACTTCCAACCTCTTGGAACAGAGCCCATAAGCTGCAATTTCAATACTGATTTTGCTTTTGGAGAAGAGATCTATTGCTCACTGTTTCCAAGGCATTTAGCAAATAAAATGATAATTAAATAATGAATTTCCACTCTAGAAAGATGGGAAAAGAGTGACCGATAGGCCATGATCTATTGGCAAGACAAGCAATTGCCATGATAATAAATTAGGTTTTAGTCCTGATGAACATGCTTATGAGGCTTCTAAAAATAGAACAGAAGAATTTCTTCATCCACAATACCAAAAAGCCTATCGGACTACAAGAATATGGTATTACCAATCAATATATGTTATCTCACTTGCTCCTTTAGAAAAGAAGCAAGTTTGTGTGAAAGTTCCATAGTTGAAAAAATCTGTCAAAAATCATTTCTTCCAATACCGATACCAAGGATTTGGCTTTGCCGAGTCAATCAGCATTGGAAATCGCAATTTTAAAAAAATTGGGAATCACAGGATTCCTACTGTAAAATGTTGGCCACTGCAGCACAAGTCGAGGAAACGGCATAAATTGTTTGTTTTTTCATTTTGCCTCATTTTGCTTGTTCCAAACTGGAGAGAGAGCTCTGCCTACCTGCTACCACACCAAACAAAACACTAAAGTGCATCCTAATAGTGGATTTTTTGCAGTTTGAAGGAATTTAGCAGCCACCAACAGCAATGCTATACATTATTAACTGATGAAATTATCCATAAAAAGATGTTGAACTATCAGTCCAAACTTATTGCTAAATTTTTGTTATCCTAAAAAAATTAAATGGGTGTTGCAAACATTGGAACTAATGGGCAGAGTGAAACTAACTGTTACACAAAGCCTAAAACACCTTGCGAAAGACAAATTTGGAAGCCTAATATCAAAAACACCTTTACAGATTTTTGTAATATTACTATGTAAAATTTGTTTGAGATCTAAAAGAAGGTTGGGAATTTCATTTTTTCAATATGCTTGTATATAGGAGTAATATTTAAAAGCACAAATGATTATTTGTTCTATAGGTTCACTAAACCACATGGGTCTTAAGAGAGAGTAAAAAGTTAAAACAAATTGCAATCATGTTTTGAGTTAAGTTGTTGGTGTTTTATTCAGCCTATGAGTTGTTGAAGTCCCAAATTAGTAATTGCAGCATCCATTTTGCACCAAAATGCAAACAAGGAGAAAAATTCAGTTCTGTTAGTGAAGGTACTAATGGTTTTGTCATTGAGGTTAGGGCACTACCCCTCAACCCTGAAAAGGGCTCCCATCGCCTTGACCCCCAACACAGGTGTCAACGGGCGTTAGCAGCCAAGGCATAGGCACAGCAACAAAAAGAGACTAGAACTTCTGCCAGGGCAAAGGGCAAAGGCATTCAAAGATATTGAGGCATTGTATTTGTCATGACTCATGACACATATTGTCATGACTCATGACACATTTTGTCATTGGTACCTTTTTTATATTATAAGCAATATAAGAATAATTGAATTTTAGATGCATTAAAATTTCTTTATTTAAGATGTGTTTTGTCACTTTCATATGTAGTTTAAGGCTTTAAGCTTGTATCACTTGCCACTTTCATGTGTAGTTTAAACTTATATCACTTGCCACTTTCATGTGTAGTTTAAGCTTGTATCACTTACAGTATTAATATTTGATTTGCATAATGTTAATTCATTGTGATATACATGAAAAATACTTTTTCCCAATGAAAAATTACTTTTCTTCGGGTTTTTTTTTTTCCAATTTTTTTGTCAGTTCCCAATTTTTTCCAAATACTTTTTACATGCCGATTCCGATTTTCTCAACTATGTGTGAAACTACAGAGTTTGACCCATCATTCTTTCTTTTTTACGAGCTGGTTTTTGCTTCTGATGTGAAGACAATTTCCCCTAGATTTTCTATTCTCAGCTTCTCAAGCAATTCACACATAGAGTGCAGTGCTAGAGTGTCAGCATAACTAACTCATATAACAAACAGTCTTAAGCATAAAAGTGTGAAACTCCAGAGTTTGACCCATCATTCTGTCTTTTTTAAGAGCTGGTTTTTGCTTCTGATGTGAAGATAATTTCCCCTAGATTTTCTATTCTCAGCTTCTCAAGCAATTCACACATAGAGTGCAGTGCTAGAGTGTCAGCATAACTAACTCATATAACAAACAGTCTTAAGCATAAAAGTGTTCTAAGCTTCATGGTGCATTCCAACAACAATGTTAGATGAGTGTACAGTTCATATTATCATTTACTAAAAACAATGATATTTTTAATATCAGAGGGCTTTCACACAGGAAATAATAAGGCATTATGTGGAATATTGTTAATCTTTTAAGTCATTGTTTCGATCACAATTTTCATAAGTTCTGGTTTAATCTGCAGGCCTGTTTAATCTCATGCAATTTAATAATAACCATAAGCTATGGCCCACGACAAAGCACACTGCGCACAGATATCTTAAATGATGTTAATCCTGGAAAGGTCTAAGATACTACTACATCAACCTAAGGACTTTCACCCTTATGTCTGGTTCTAAATTGGCAGCAGAAATTCCAATTAAGTTTAGAGGGACTCATTTCAAAACCTGGCTATAGCCCAAGTACCTTAATTGATTTTAAAATTAGAGAGAACGATGCCACCACATCAATCCAAGGACTCTCACCTTAACACCTGCTTTACCTGCTTCTAAATTCACAACCCACAGGAATTCCGACAGAGTTTAGAGGGGCTCATTGCCCATCCTGGGAATAAACAATCTGAAAGTGTTTTTAAGGTTTTGAAGGTATTCCAAATTTGACATTATTTTTTGATTGATTATAAAGGATTACCCCGGCCCTCATTACATGATGAGTGACCACAACCACATAATGATATTAACATGAGTCCCCTAAGGGTATTTACATGTTTCCACGTTTTTATCCAATTAAACTTACACCCTTGATAGATGGTCATATTATTACTTAATTAAATTAAAGAAAGAAATAAAAAATTTGAGAGGGATTCAAGGAAAAACCTGGGTGTAGGCAGAGCCAGAAAGCCTATCATTTCCAGCATGAATCAACTTGCCAGCATCCTCTTCCATGTGCACTCTGGTGATACCAAACCTCCTGTGTCCACCCCCAAACTCCACTGGGATGTCCACATCAATGAACCCATCCCTGGCAATAGGAATATCAAACTGTGAAATCTGGTAGCCTTTGGGGAGGTCAGGGTAGAAGTACTGCTTCCTATCAAACTTGGACCTCATTGACACCTGGCAGTGCAGTGCCAGCCCCAGCTTGACTGCACACTCCACCACCTTCTCATTAAGAACAGGGAGGCAGCCAGGGAGCCCCATGCACACAGGGCACACATTGGTGTTGGGGTGAGAGCCATACTGAGATGGGCAGCTGCAGAAGGCTTTTGTCAGAGTTGACAGCTGTACATGGGTCTCTATTCCAATCACTGCTTCAAAATTTTCAAGCCCCCCCTCCTCCTCTTCCTGTCTTACTTTCTCCCTCTCCTTTACTTGGGCTCTGCATATTATTCCTTCTCCAGACTTAGTGCTGATGGAAGTGCTTGAAATTTTGATGTGGGTGCCTGAATTTTTTATGTGGGGGCCTAAATTTGTTTGGAGAAATGATAAATTTGGGGATGGGGAAAATCTATGTTTTGAGATTCTTGGATTGAAGAGGCTGAAAAACGCAGTAGTGGTGGTTGCTGTGGCGCCTCTGAGGCAGCAGTGGCGAATGGATCCCATGCTATCCTTTGTTTCTTTGCCTTCCCTCGCAAAATTGCTCGTAGTGTGATTTTATTATCCACACAATTTAATTTAAGGTGCTTCAAAATATTTGAATTTTTTTTTAAGGATGGGAGAGTTTGGGTTTATGGATCTTGCGCCAAAGAAAGGACCCATTTCATTTTGGTAGTTGCGAAGTTAAGCACTTGCATACAACCAAAAACTATGAAGGGAACCGTCAAAATTGGAAAAATTAAAAGAGATTTCATTCTTGAAAAGAGTGAAGGATTAAAACTATTAAAGGAATAGTCAAAATTAATTTTTTAAATTGTTAAAAGTTTTAAATTTATGATTTGTTTAAAATAATAAGATGGAGGATTATAAGAGTTTTTAATATTATAATTAAGTTGATAAAAATTTTGGAAAGATTTAGGAAAATAATTTTAAATATAAGAGATTTCTTAACTTTTATTTAAAATAATAATTTATGGAAGTTTGAATTTGAAGAAGATAACTATATATAGACCAACAATAGGAGAGGCCAAAACCTAATAGTAGAGATGGAAGAGGGAAGAAAGTAGAGAGGGGAGGGCTCTGGTCCCTCCCCTGCTCCCCCTCCCATGGCTCCTGGTCTCTGCCCAGTCCCTGGCTCAACCCAGGTCATCCCTCCCGGGGAGTGGTTGTTTGTAGATGATCTCCTAGGGGGAGATCCTTCTCCACTATCTACGCCCCTCCCGGCCGGCTAGGGTTTCTTTGGTTGTTTTTTCGGACTGGTGCTTCCCAGGGATCCCTGTTTGGTTGGGGATCCCTTCCCTTTTTCCCTCAGGCTTCCCCTTGGGGTTTTTTGCAGGTTATTCGTGTGGATCTGGTCCCCTGCGTTTCTCGGTGCGGTGGAGGTGACGGTTTAGGGTTTGGACAGCTTCCCCCTTTTTCTTGTGAATCTTCGACGGGCTCTGTGCTTGGACGGGATTCTTGGTCCCTGCTGCTGGGATCCTCTTCTATTTTCCTGGGGCGGGTTCCTTGTGGTACAACTCTTTGGTCACTTCCTGATGGGCTGGATCCTCTCTGTGCTGGCTGTCGGCTTCCTATAGGATGGCTCTCGCTAAACGGAATGTTTTCCTGGTGGGCGGCTGGTTTCTCCATAAGGTGGGATCCGCCAAATCCGTCGGTTTTCCCGCGAGGCGGGATCCTTTCTTTTCTGCTGGTTTCCTGGATGGCGGGATTTCCTTGTTGCTTCCCGCTAGGCGGGACTGTTTGTGGTGGTTTTGACTGCTTCCCGCGAGGCAGGATTTTATTGTAACGGTTTTTATTTGCCTCTTGCTGGGCGAGATCTTCTCGATGGTGATTTTTGGCTACTCCCCGCTGGGCGGGATCTCCAAAACTACTTTCTTTCTTATTTGTCTGTTTCCCGCTGAGAGGGATTGTTTCATGCTTACTGTTACCACTGGGCGGGATTTTTGTTTTGGTGTTCAGTTTCAAGGGATTGATGCCCTAGGCCCATTGCTTATGTAATCAGGTTTTGGGATCCTTGTTAAAACCTGCTGTAAATACAAACACTACTTACCAAAAAAAAAAACCTAATAGTAGAGAAATTAGATAGAAGGTTTATTTTCATAGCATTGGTTAGATAAAGGGACTTATGCTAAAATTAATAGTTTGACAAGGATTGGTTCAAATCATTGATCAATGGGAGTTTGATAGAGAGAGCAGCGTGAATCCGTCGAGGGAAATAGTAGGGGACGTTTAGGTTTTTTGTGAAGAGGCTTTTCCTCCTTGTTGTAGAAATGGAAGAGACCAAATTAGGGTTGAGCGGCCTCTATACTATCAGGTCGCATGAATCTTTAACGAGAATCGATGGTTAATTTCAAAGCAACCCTATCACGTTCTGGAATCCTTCACCCTAGGGTTTAGACAATGAGTAAAGGTTTTGTGAATCACAACCCCCGCCAAATGGCAGCAAGGACTGGCACACAAGCCACGAAGGTAGAAGATGAATAACTAGTACCATCGTTGCAAAATTTATGGGTGGGCAATATGCCCATGGACACGATGAAGGCTATGTTGATGAAGCCTTCGCTAAATTTGAAGAAAACGACAACATAGTAGCATACCCCCAGTGGAACTACATTTTTATGTTCTTCAAGCATATCAAACATGCCAAGGCTGCAAAAGAAGGCTTGTAGGGAATCACTTTTAGAGGTAGCAACCTCAAGATTGAGTTTGTGAGGCTAGCCAAGACGATGAGTTTTAAAGAGGATCTGCGATGAGGGCAAGGGAAATTCTATGTGAACAATAATGACAAAACCTTTGGTAAACCTTAAGAATGCCAAGACTGGATGCTAGGAAGATAAAACTAGGGTGCATCAAAGCAATTGATGGTTCCTCATTAGTTAAACTCCAAATGAAAGATATTAAGGATGCCATTAGTACTATGGAGCGAAGGGTTGATCTGTAGATTTATGGGAGTCTGCCCCGCCCTCCTCACATTCAAAGCCTAGGCATCACATACCTAGAAACCTAGAGGTGAGTTCACTATTTCAACTTATCCTAATGATTTATCTCTAGTTATATTTGTAAATGAAGAGGAACATGAACAAATTTTATAGGGTGGCCCTTGGTTATATGGAAGGGCGAGACTTTTCATGAAACCATGGCATACTAGGTTTTGGAAAAAGAAGGAGATGTCATCTATTAGATCGGTATGGGTTAGATTTTTGGACTCCTAGCATAATTTTAGAACCAAATGGTCCTTACAATAATAGGGAACACCTTGGGAACATACATGATGATGACAAATAGTTCTCTAAAGTTTGAACAAATAGTCTTATTCTTGAATATGTGTCTTAAAAGACTTTGATAAGCCCTTGGCCAAAAAAGTTACACTGTAGTTTTGAGAAGACTAATGGTATCAAGAAGTTGACTATGAGAATTGTAGAGGGGAGAAAACTGCCCTATCATGTATGATTCTTGGTTGGATCCTTTGGGAGCCAAGGTGACCACGGGGGTATGTTGAGCCTCTACACTCGAGGGCTTGAGGATCAAAAGGGTTCACCAAGAAATATTTAGGGACTCGCTCCAAGTTTGGGGTGGAAATGTTTTGATGTGTCAATTTTATCAAACATATATGTTTGACATTTCTAAAATCTAAGCTACAATGAATTAAAGAACAATGCAAGACAAACAAAGACTAATCCTATAATGATTTTTAATTTTCAATAAGAACTAAAACCCTAACTTCCATTAAAGTAAGTCTTTTTCTTTTCAACAAAGGTTCAAGAGAATGCATAAATAGATTTAACCTAAAGTGCAAACTATATGTTTTTCTCTTTCAAATGCCTAAAATAAAGTCAATTTTTCTTTTCCTTTTTATTGTATTTTATCATGAATTTAATGTAAAACAAAAATAATCAACAAACAAACAACAAACAACCTAAGAAGTTTACTTAGAGCACTTACTTGATCTAGTGGTTGATCCTAGCTTTTCACAACCTGCAAAACAACTTCACAAACCCACCTTCTTAGGCCGCTATATGACTAAGCTTGGAGGCACAACAATCAAGCCCCCTTGGTCCTTTTAGCTGACTGTTCCAAAACAATAACGATTTTTGACCCTTTTAGAAGTGAACAAGACAACATGCAACAAAATGAAACAGTATGAAAATTAGAGTGCAAACAATGATATTATGTCCTAAATGAAACATGTAAAAGCAGACTAAGGGTTTGGGAGCGAAACTTTGCCCCCAAGCCTAAAGGAGCAAAATTACACCCCATAAGGGGCGACTGTGAATTCAATAGATCTATATAGGTGGGGCGTGAAATCACGATAGAGATGCTAAAATGATTTATCAATGCAAAATAAAACACAAAATGGGCAATTAATAATCTAAGAGGACTAAAATGCAAGAAGGAACCTAGTGGCAGTGAAAAACCAACCAAAGGATGAAGACCTCCACAAGATGGTAGACTCGTCAAGGCTCCAACACTTGTCCACCAAGAGCAACAAATCACAAAAGCAAAGCAGCAAAAAAACATTTGAAGATACTTGATGGAATTCAAAACTTGATCTTGTTAGGATTATTCATCAAAATTGCTTGGAATAACTTGTTAGGAAACTTACTAGGGAAAAAGAGGATCCAATCCCTCTATTTATAAGAGATTTGGAGGGCAAAAGGGTAGGAAAACAAAGGGCAAAACCTAGGGGAGGACTAATGTCCTAGAGGTAAGCTCAAAAATCGGGTTTTCTAAGAGAAAACCCTAATTTGCCAAGTTCACACCTCGTACTAGGAAAAAAAGCAAAGAAGGGGGAGAGAAGCCCAAACTTGCACTTGATGAGTTTGAGGGACTTCTTAGGGGTTGTAGGAAAAAATGACTCATTTAGGTGGGTCAATTTTTTATGTCTATATTTTTCCCTCTCTTTGATGCATTTGTGGCCTAATAAATGCATCAAAGAAATATGTAGACACCTATGGACGAAGAATGAAGAACACAAAAGGGATGGTTAGTTTAGAAGAAAGGGATGGTGCAAAATGGTTTCATTCTAGACACTTTGAAATTTTACACGTAAAATGAGGTATTAGGGACTTTAATGCCTCTTAGACAAGGGTGCCCCCTCAAGTTTCAAAAGGAATACAAAATTCTTGAGAAAACTCAAAAAAGGCAGACGTAGAAGAAAAGAGAGCAGCAAACAAAGAGAAACGAGCAAAAAACACAAATAGGAGAGAGAAAAGAGGGGTATAAGAAGGGGAAGGGTGAAAATGAATTCATTTTCATCGCACGAGAAGAAGGAAAGGAGCTCTTCAAAAAAGACAAATAACTCTTCCCACATGTCGTTCAGCCATTATGAGGGGCGAGGTCAATGCAACAACAAAGTGAAGGTGGGAGGATCAAAGGAGATGGGCTCACAGAGCTAGAGCTAGGATCAAAGTGACATGTCAATTTTAATTGTGGCATGCATCCCTAGGTCTGATCGAGTGTGTCGGGTTTGGACTATAGCACATCGATCAAGATGATGTGTACTCCCTGACATTTGAGTAATATCATGTTGCATTATATATAAATGTGTTTGTTTATGTGTGTGTGATTTTTATGTTTATTAGTGCTTTTATGCTTGATTATGCATGAATGAGTGATGGAATGCATGAATGGACTAAACTAATGCAATGCATGAGGTGATTGATGTGGAATTAGTTACAACATACACGAGAATAAGAATGACAATCCAAAACTTCATCATATTATCATACCAAAAGGTGCCTATAAATAGGCATTACAAGACATTACAATGGATAAGAACACATTAAATAATGTTTATCCTTAGCTAACAACTTATTAAAACATGTGCTACTAATCCATATCATTCCTCCCCACTGAGGAAGCATTGGTCCCCAATGCGTACAAAGGTGGAAGAGAAATATGGAAAGAGCCAGGAGTATCGGGTACAACCAAAAATGTACTCTTGTTACAAAACAAGAAGACCAAAATGATAAATTTTTATAGGTCTTCAAAAAACCAAAAACTAACATCGGATTTGAGTCAGGCTCGAAAAATGCTCTCTAACTATAAACACTACTATACCGACGGATAGTTGAAATGGGTCCCTCGAATCGGCAGAAGAAATCACCAACTGATGGTACAGTGAAGATGCCAAAGAATATTCCTCGAAATATGTGCTAAAGATGTCAGTTGGAAACTACGGATGCATTTAATTTTTGGTTTTAATTGGTTGAGCGTGCATAATGAAAGTGGACGCGTGCATTAATAAAAAACGGGCATGCATTGAATGAAGGTGGGGTGATATGCATTTAATGGGTGGAGAAAAATTAAATTATATTAAAAATAATATAATTTAATTTATGGTTGAAAATTGAATGTGGGTTGTTAATGGAGTGGTGCGCGTTTTTAATAAAAATGGCCAAAATGAATATGTATTTGGTGGTCGTTGGAGGATGGAAGCGGGCAAAATTAAAAATGGGTAAGTAAAAATTAAATTAAATTAAAATTTAATTTAATTTAATTTATAGAATGGTGGAGGCCATGGCGGATCTTGGGTATGCGAAATCGAGCAGTGGGAAAGAAAACAACACGAGAGGCGGTGGCCACGGAGGCACACGAGGGAGATCAACCAAATGATGGAAGCGATGGCAATGGCGTTTATAAGCCAAAAACGATTGAAAAATGCAGAAGACCGCTTGAAATGTACATGTTGTTGACAAAGAGGTAAGAACTAAGAATTAGAAATAGTTCACCAAATAATCATTAACTTAGGAATTAGGATTACAAAGTATTTATAGGAAATAAAATAGAAATATCCCCTAATTCCCTCTAACAAAGCTAACCAACGCGCTTAGTAGGATAAGCACTAAACCTAACCACTAACCTAGGATATTTAGGAAATAATCCTAGTTAACCATTATATATTTATAGCAGTAAATATCTACATGGTAAATAGTAAAAGTAAAATAACCTAGTGGTAAAAAGTAACAAGCTACTTTTTACCATATGGTAAATAAAACTCTACCTAGGTGAATATTACAAATTACCTAAATGAGGTAATAATCATAGTTACCAACATAGTAACTCTAACATCCCCCCTTATTACATTATTTGGGTAATGTATATAACTGTCCCAATATAGTGAAAGATGTTGATCTGCTGGTTCTTGCTCTGTCACAGTGCTCTGGCTGCTCCTAAGCAAAAAGTGGGGCATTCCTCACTTTGTCTTCATATCAATAAATATCCTTATTGTAATCTTATCATCCAATCGGATTGCATGGGTAACCAGTCATTGCAACCGCTAGGTGTAGTAGAGTAAATCACTTCATACGAGGTTCATTCTATTTACAATATGATTTTGCAAAAATGTGTTGTTAAGGTAGCTAAGGTGTCGATCGTTGTCGAAAATGCACCCTTATAAGTTCCCCCCCTTGTTGCAAAAACATATTATAATCAAATTTCTGAAAGAAGTCTGACTAATGTGTCGGTCGCGGCCGAAAATGCACCCTTATAAGTCTTCTTCCCTTTTTACAAAAAATTATGTGAAGTAGGAAAATAAATGTTTATCCCCCCTTAATTGCAAAAAGATGTGCAACTTAAGAAGCACTGTGAAGGTTTTTCGGACACTCTACAGAGGAAGAGTTCTACTGATTCACCTAACTTCATATGGAGTGTATGAAGTTGTGTTTGAAGGTTTAGAACAATTGATTTATTCTTACCTTCAAAAATGGTAAAAAGTGCATCCCATACCTCTTTACTAGTTTTAGCTTCACTTATGTGGGGCTGGATCTCATAAGTAGTTGCTAGGAGTATCAACATGAGAAGACGATTGTTCTTTTTGTCCCATATTTTTTGATCTACTTTTGCTGTTGCAGGTCTTGATTCAGTGCCATCAACTAAATCCCACATTTCCTCTACAGTCAGGATGGCTTTCATCTTAGTTTTCCATGCAGAATAGTTAGGACCTTTAAGCAATTGTGTATCATTTAAGTATTTGTTAATAGATGCCATGATGGTCCTATAATTTGTACTAAGATGGATATTTCTTTCATTCTTAAGTGGTATTTAATGGCACCTGCCTGAAAATCCTCTTGAAGAGAAGTAATCAGTTTGAGGAAATTAAGCCAAACAAATAAGATATGAAAGATAATTCACTGAAAAAGATATTTAATGGCACCTGCCTGAAAATCCTCTTGAATAGGGATAATCAGTTTGAGGAAATTAAGCCAAACAAATAAGAGTGAATTAGGGGTTTTTGTTTTTTTAGGAGAGAATATCAAAATAAATTGGCTTAAAATATGTGCAAGGATTTACACAAATTTGTGAAATTTTGGGGCATGGAGTGTTCTTGATTCTATGACTTATAATTGCAAATAAATAATGCAATAATCAAACAAGAATGCCCACAAAATTCTTATCACATAGGTGTCGGATGCAACCGAAAATGCACCTAATTTGCCAATGAAGGTGTCGAGTAAAATCGAAAATGCACCTTTAATTTTTGCAACAAAATTTAGATTTTGTGTTGTGCAAAAATTTGATATATTATGTCTCCTCTTGTTTTCCAAATTTGCAAAGAATGTGGCATAAAACAATTGCCTTTTCTTTTTGTTTTACAAATTTAACAAGTTTGATTTTGTTTTAAAGTGCTCCTCACTTTTGTGTTACAAATTTGCAAATTAAATACAATTTCTTGTCTTCCCCCCTTTGTTTTGCAAATTTAACAAATAGCACTCCTTTCAAGACAAGTCGATACACGACTTGCTTTTGAAAGGCTTCCATAACTAGTCGACAAACGACGTGGTTTTTATGGACCCAAATATTTGACTCAATTTTGCAAAAAAATAGAATGTGCAATTTTATGTCTTATATCCCCCCTTGGAGAAAACAAATGCACTTTGCCTTTGAAGTTTACAAAAAAATTTGTGTCTCCTTGTGTTACAATTTGGAAAAAAAAAATTCAAGTTTGATTCTTTATTGTGTGCTAAATAAACAAGGCTTTTGAGAAGAGTAGGCTTCAAATTTGCAACAAAATCATGCTAAGTTCTTTGTCTTTTTATCCCCAAATTTGGAGAAAACAAAAAAAATAAATTCTTGTAGTTGCAATAAATAGTCCCTTTTTTTCTATTTTTAATGCAATTTTCTAATTAATTTTAAGCATCAAATTAATTAATAAAAAATAATTTTGTTAAAAATCATGATAATTTTTCAAAAATATGATTTTAAAACAATTTTTTTTTTTTTTTTTGGTAATTATTATAGTAGATTAAAAAAGGGTTTTTATAGAGGATCCCAAAACCTTATGTACAAAATCAGCCTTGCATCATGCCTCCTGGCTTTATGTATAAGCCTATTACAAAAATCGTAACCCCTAAAAAAACCTGATTACATAAGCAATGGGCCTAGGGCATCAATCCCTTGAAACTGAACATCAAAACAGAAATCCCGCCCAGCGGTAACAGTAAGCATGAAACAATCCCTCTCAGCGGGAAATAAACAAATAAGAAAGAAAGTAGTTTTGGAGATCCCGTCCAGCGGGAGTAGCCAAAAACCACCATCGAGAAGATCCCGCCCAGCAGGAAGCAAAGAAAAACCGTTACAATAAAATCCCGCCTCGCGGGAAGCAGTCAAAACCACCACAAACAGTCCCGCCTAGCGGGAAGCAACAAGGAAATCCCGCCATCCGAGAAACCAGCAGAAAAGAAAGGATCCCGCCTCGCGAAAAATTGGCGGATTTGGCGGATCCCGCCTTGTGGAGAAACCATCCCGCCCACCGGGAAAATATTCCGTTCAGCGAGAGCCATCCTGCAGGAAGCCGACAGCCAGCACAGAGAGGATCCAGCCCATCAGGAAGTGACCAGAGAGTTGCACCACAAGGAAACCGCCCTGGGAAAACATAAGAGGATCCCAACGACGAGAGACCAAGAATCCCGTCCAAGCACAGAGCCCGTCGAGGATTCACAAGAAAAATGGGGAAGCTGTCCAAACCCTAAACCGTCACCTCCACCGCACCGAGAAACGCAGGGGACCAAATCCACGCGAATAACCTGCAAAAAACCCCAAGGGGAAGCCTGAGGGAAAAAGGGAAGGGATCCCCAACCAAACAGGGATCCCTGAGAAGCACCAGTCCGAAAAAACAACCAAGGAAACCCTAGCCGGCCGGGAGGGGCACGGATAGTGGAGAAGGATCTCCCCCCAGGAGATCATCGCAAACAACCACTCCCGGGAGGGATGACTCGGGTTGAGCCAGGGACTGGGCAGGAACCAGGAGCCATGGGAGGGGGAGCAAGGGAGGGACCAGAGCCCTCCCCTCTCTACTTTCTTCCCTCACCATCATCTTGGTTATGCATATTGGTTTTCATCTAATAAGATATATGTAAAACAAAATTTATTTAATTATTAATAAAAAAATACTAAAAAATAATTAAAAATTACAAAAAAAAATAAAAAATTTACCTTTGTTTTTTTTCGATCAATGTATCAAAAAAATAAGTCCTCGTCGGTACTCGACCTCCCGACCTCATGGGAGGGAGCATCTTGACTGGCGCGCAATCGCCAGTCGGCCCCTGTGGTTGATCCGATAGACACAGGGGTGCGCACACTATTTAAAGTGCGCGGGTGCCTCAACCAAAGGTTTTTAAAACCTTAGTGGGACTTTTGTCCCACATCGCCCACGCGGGGCTAGGGGGAGCGCAATAAAGGGAAATGCACTCCCCTTTGACTTTGATTGCCTGTGGGCAATCGCAAAATCGCGTCTGTTTTGTCACGCATGGAGAACGATAAAATTTTACGTCGTGTCAGCTCGAGATCACCGCTAGACGTGCCACATGTCAGTTCAAGATCACTACCACGTCAGCAGAGGTCATGCCAGGTGTCTAGTAGAGGTTGTGCTAGGTGTCCAACAGAGGTCACCTCGATCCACGTGCCACATCAGTCGCATAGCTATCTCGAGAAACGTATCATAAAGTTGCTACAAGTCACCTCAAGAAGCGTGCCATAAAGTTGCTACAGGCCACTCCTCGGGATGCGTGCTTGGATCGAAGATCACCGTCTCAAGATCCATGCTGATCGAGCAGCACCTCGCCTTAGGATCCGTGCTCATAGGAACTAAGTGGAACGAGCCTCGCTCGTATTGTCCACCATTGCTTTGATGCCAATGTTGACAAAGAGGTAAGAACTAAGAATTTGGAATTGTTCACCAAATAATCATTAACTTAGGAATTAGGATTACAAGTATTTATAGGAAATAAAATAGAAATATCCCCTAATTCCCTCTAACAAAGCTAACCAATGCGCTTAGCAAGATAAGTGCTAAACCTAACCACTAACCTAGGATATTTAGGAAATAATCCTAGTTAACCATTAGATATTTATAACAGTAAATATCTACATGATAAATAGTAAAAATAAAATAACCTAGTGGTAAAAAGTAATAAAAAGTAACAAACTACTTTTTACCATATGGTAAATAAAACTCTACCTAGGTGAATATTACAAATTACCTAAATTAGGTTATAATCATAGTTACCAACATAGTAACTCTAACACATGTGTCATCGAAAAGCTATGGAAGGTGACAAAAATATGTAAATATGCATTGGAAGAAGCAAAAAAGTAGTAGAAAACAACAAAGCAACACCCACAGTTGTACATCGCACCATATTTGCATAACAATGTATATTTGTATTAAAAACACAATTGAGGTATCTTGTAAATGGTAGAGCAAGTCGTGAAATACACATATCCATGGTGCAGGCAAGCCCGAAGGCATCAGATGGTGCGAAAAAATATCAACACTTGAAAATAAGAGATCGAAAATATAAGACTACAAAGACGCTGGATCAATGCATGAAATACGTGGAAATAATGGTTGAAAACTGGTAACTAGTATCCGAGAGAAGAACCTCCAGTCGAGAAAAAGATAGCAGAGAGGTTGGGAATGAACTGGTAGGCCATGAGATGCAGCAAGCACAATGACAAGGGTAGAGAGAGTAATGTGGTATTCAACTGCAATAGCTTCTAGTGAGTTGTGATCTACAATGTCGGGAGGGGCCTGATCTGCAATAGGAGCTTCAAATGAGCTTGAATCTGCAAAAGAAACAATATTGTCTAGTGGTAAGACGCTAGACATGTCATCCAGAGACCCTGCTTCAATTCCAAGTGTTGCTATAGATTCTTCATGTTCTGATTCTTCATCAGTAACAGTGATGATTTCAGCTTTAAGTCATTGAACATCAATGGTCATTTGGGTTTGGAGCTGCTGAAAATCAGCAAGCATGGTTGCATGGATTTGTTGTAGTATCATGGAGAGGTCAAAAATTTGGGCAGAGACCTCATCAAGCGAGATGGTCAAACTTGACATCATACTGTCATATATAGAAACAAATGATGATCATGAATGAAGAAGGTGCAAGTGCACTAGAACATGATTTGAACGAGTACAAAATGAATGGAAGCGAACAAATTTTTTGAGATGAGATTGTCAAATATGCGAGGTCGAAGTGGGACGAAATCGCATACGGAGTCGAGCACAATCCGTAAAGCTTGCAAACAATATTTGTAATAGAAGTAACTACTCCACAGATCAGATCTACGAAAGCGTTCTCATTCCCCTTTTGAACCAATACTGGCCTAGAGGAAGAGGATACTAGCCTTTACCCGCAACCTACTCTAATACCAATGGCGTGAAATCAATTACAACAAACACGATGGTAGAACCCTGAAGTTGTAGCACAAATTTTAAAAAATAACTAATTAAAATAGCATCTAAATTAAGAGAATCACTTTTAGGTTTGAATCACTTTTGCATTGGTACAAGGAATCCCTCCAATGGGTATTAAACCAATTAATATATTATTTTCTACGTGAGGAGTTCTATGCCTCTCTCTTATTATTTATATTATCCTAGGGTTATGAATGAAAGGTCATGACTATTCATATTATAATAATATAATAATAAATGAATTAATAATATTAATGGTTAGGATTAGGATCCTAACATGCCACCCTCCTTAAAAAGAGCTTTGTCCTCAAAGCTCAAAGTGAGGAGCTTCATCCTTTGTTTTCCAAGAAGTAATTGCTCATGTTCTTGCACAACTTTAATGTCATCTTTCCGTAAGCAGGGATATCAGGAAGGTGGAATAGTTAGTAGTGGATTGCCAAGAAGAAGAAGAGAAGGAGCGGAACGACGGTGGGGGGGCAACCCTTAGGATTCCTTAAAATATTTATAATGATGTATGAAGAGTGGGGGTAACACATCCATAGCTTTATGGTGTTCCTTTGAAGAGACAACGGAAAATGAGTGTGTAGCCACCTTTCTACCTTGTTTTCGAATAGGGTTTACTATGTGGGAATAACGCACTATTTGTGAGAAATTTATGGGTAGTCGTTTGAGAGTGGAGTGCTCTCCTGCATTGGTCACTTCGTGTATGTCTACCTTATATTTTCCTGGGACATCGATCACTTTGTGTATATCGACCGTATTGTCGTCATGGTGGTGATCAGGTATTTTGGGTAGTGCTTGCTCATGGTTCTCATTTTCCACATCTTCCTCATCTTCCTCAGCTTCCTCATCTTCCTTATCTTCCTCATCTTCAGATTTATCTTTAGGTGTATCGGTAACTACTTCTACCTCAATCGCATTTTCTTTGATGAAGGAACTACAAGAAATAGTTGCATCTGAAATATAGAGTTTGGATGTAATACATTGATGATTAAGTGCAAATTTCTCATCGCAATGAAAACAAAAACCTTTTTGACACTATGCCTTCATTTTCGCGGGGTTAATACATTTAATGGGTAATATTTGGGTAAGTTTTGGGGTAGGTTAAGCCATTTACGTAGTCATTTTTGGAAGTTGTGACTAATTTTACAAAATGTTGTCACAAAATTATTGCGAAAAGTCGCCAACAATTTTTGCTGAAAATCATCATCAAGAATTGTGTAAAATTCATCGAAAAAGTTAAAAATTTGTTGGTGAAATTTGTGAAAAATTGTCGTCAATTACTTGGTAAAAATTTCGTCACCAATTTCTCTGTTCAAAATTTTCGTCGTTAGTTTGTTTTTGATATTTTGCAATTTTTTTCAAAAGTTGATGCAAAATTTAAAATTTGGTTTCAACTTGGGATCGTCGGTCCTTTTTGGTGGCAGGTTTTGAATTTGAGCATGAGGGTTGAGTGGTGGGGAGTGTGCGAGGTGGCGATAGGGCGCTAAGGGTAAGGTAGGGCGGAGCGGTGGGGAGCACGCAGAAGGCAGAGCAGAGCGAAAGTGCGAGCAAAGGTGTCGGGCATGCAAGGTGGAGCGACGAAGCTAAGTGGCAGGGGTAAGGCGAAAGTGAGAGTCGAGCACGTTAAATGAGGTAGGGAAGCTCGAGACAAGTTTCAATTTGATGAGTGGTATGAGCAACTTGTGTCTCCTGCAAGTTGCTTCCAACGTCCAATGCTCCTGCCAAGCTCATTGTCGGTTTTGTGTGTTGCCAAGTTGTCGTGTGTTGCCAAGTGTTGTTGCCAAGTTGTCGTGTGTTGTTGAGCGAGGTGGAGGGAGCTGTCCGAGGTTGTGAGTGATACGAGTGGACGCGTATCGGGACTCACCGGGCATAGTATCAGGAGGCGTTCAGCGTACCGATCTGCGGGCGTTGGGCGGTCAGAGAGTGTGTGCCTTTGGGCTACTTGTTTTGTAACTGGGCCGATAGCGCCAGGCCATTGGGCCATTTTGCATTGTAATCCGTTTATCGGCATATCCAATATCAATAAAGCTTTTGCTACTTAAGACTCTTGTGTTGGCTCATTGTGTGGGTGTCTATCTTGTGCATTGCCATATTGTGCTAACCTTGTGTTGTTTGCTTCCGCTATATAAATACAAATATTGTTTGGCTTGTCTATTTGCTGGCTTGTGCAGGTACGAACACTTGGAGGCGTAGTCCACGCTGCCTAAGTGAGGCTTAGGAGCTGTGGTGCCGTGTAGGTAAGGATTGATCACCCTGACCCTACATCAGTTGGTATCAGAGCTACTTTGTCGCTCGTATCCTATTTCAGTTTGTGCCTGCAAGGAGTTGTTCCGCAATCGGAACTTCCCCTCGTTTTGCCTTGAGTCAAGTCAAGCCTTAGGTGAATTAGGTTTGTTTTCCTAAAGGGTTCGAGCTTACCCCTTTGTCAGTGTGTTTGAAAAGCTTTACAGGGTCTGTACGTTTAGTACCCCTATTCTACTTGCTCCCTTCTTTGAGCAAGCGACCAGCTGGACCGGTCTAGTTTGTGAAAGCAATATGGCCGAGTCTGGACCAGAGCATGAGCTACCTTTGGACCCACAAAGAATGGGTCGCGAAGGAGCTGAAGGAGTGAATACTGTTCGTGGTGGAGGACGCCACGCCAGTAGGAACCGTGCCATCGAGTCCCTCGAACAAAGAGTCTCAAAAAAGTTTGAAAAGATAGAAGGACAAGTTCATGTTATGGACGAGTCTCTGGGGGAATTGAGGTCCCAATTTGACGAGACCATGGAGGAGGCAGGACGATGGCGCTCCTCAATGATAGAGGAAATGTTCGAGTTGAGGAGAAGGTTGGAGGATAGCCTGAATGCCCAGACGGCGTGGGAGACTTCACATGCCGATTTGGTTAAGTCCCTTGAGAAGGTCCAAGCAGAGGCCACCTATTGCCGTGCAGCGGTTGTGGGTGCTTATAGTAGGGACCGAGGGCAGAGCAGTTCAGAGCAAAGGAAGAGACCACCAAAACTTGTAGAGCCCAAGAGCTATGATGGTGCCAGGGATGATCGTCTGTTGGATGATTTCCTCTGGGACGTTGGGCAGTACTTGAAGAAGGTGGGTGGTTTGTCTGCCATAGAAGAAGTGGAAACGACCGCCAGTTATTTGACAGGGATAGCCAAGACTTGGTGGCGTGGCTTGGCAGAAGATATGGAGGAGAAGAGGACCTTGGTGAGAATAGAGAATTGGGAAGACTTCAAGAAGGCGCTCAAGGAGCAGTTCAGACCAGCCAACTCCGAATGGGAGGCAATGAACAGACTGAGAGACCTCAAGCATACTGGGAGATTGCGAGACTACATCAAAGCATATCAGGACACTATGGTGTTAGTAAAGTCATCAACCCCACAAGATAAGTTGATAGATTTTGAGAGAGGTCTACAGAATTGGGCAAAGGTTGAACTAAGGCGTCGAAACCCCAAGGATATATATGAGGCTATTGCCATGGCAGATTCGTTCCATGACTTCAAGCAAGAATCGGTCACGAAGAAGGACACTCGTGATCCGAGCACCAAAACGAAGAGTTCTGGTGGCGGTTATAAGGAGCAGTCATGGAAGGTGAAGGGCAATGGTTCTCAAGGGGAGAAGTCAGGGAATTGGTCCTCAACAAGCACATCAGGGTCGAAGAAGCAACATTCCAACAACAACAAAGGAAAGAAGCCGTCCCACAACAACAAAGGCGGTGACAAGAAAACATGGATGGATTGTTGGAATTGCCATGGACCTCATCTACAGAAGGATTGTCCTCATCCACGCCGATTGATGGCAGCAGAACAGGCAGAATGTGATGGAGCTCAGGTTGGAGTCATCATGGGGCAGTGTTCAACAGTGGAGATGTCCAACAGGGACAGAGGACAAGATGTGCAGAAAGTCGGGCAAGGGGCCCAAGGAAGAAGGCCGAAAGGCAAGAATGTATGGCAGCCTGTCCCAACAGGGGAGGCTGGCCAAAATGGGAGAACCCCCGTAGTGGATGGGAAGAACGATCTGATGTTTGTGGAGGTGATGGCGAGAGGGCAGACAGTTGTTGCGCTGGTGGACCCGGGGGCTACTCACAACTTCATCAGTGATAGAACGACGAAGCGGTTGGGGCTCAAGTATTCAGGAGGAGGTGATAAGCTTCAGCTGGTTAGTTCTTCCACTATAAAGACCGTCGACGTAGTAAAGGATGTGAATTTTGAAGCTGGCGAGTGGAAAGGGAGAGCCACCTTCTCAGTATTAAGAATGGATGAATTTGAGATGATATTGGGACAGGAGTGGTTCAAGACGGAGAGAGTAGCTATTTTCCCGCATCTGGAGTCGTTGTTTGTGTTCAACCCAGGGCAGACGTGCACTGTGAGGACCATTAGACGAAGACAGTCGACGAAGGATCTAGTCGAACCGCCGAGAGCAAAAGGAAAGGGAAAGGGGCAGCTGTGCAGTGCAATGAGTATGAGAAGAGCATCAAGGAAGATGGGCAAGCAGCCAATGATGCTTGCTGCATTGGTAGGAGGTTGGGATGAAGATGAACAGAAGGTTCCAATCCCACCTGCCTTAGAAGGAGTACTCAAGCAGTACCAATATAGGATGACAAAGGAACTGCCATGGGAGTTGCCGCCTAGAAGGGCGATAGACCATCGGATTGAGTTGACCCCAGGGGGGAGGCCTCCAGCAAGGGCTCCTTACCGGATGAGTGGGCCAGAGATGGTCGAATTGAAGAAGCAGCTGGAAGAGTTGTTGGCTGCAGGGTATCTTCGTCCTTCGCGCTCACCTTTTGGAGCGCCGGTCCTATTCGTGAGGAAAGCAGATGGGAGCTTACGTTTGTGTGTGGATTATAGAGCATTGAATAAGCTTACCATCAAGAATAGTTATCCGCTTCCACGAATAGATGACTGTTTTGATCGCCTAGCAGGGGCGAAGGTGTTCACTAAGCTGGATTTGAGATCAGGGTACTATCAGGTGAGAATTGCTCCGAAAGACGTTGAGAAGACGGCCTGTGTGTCAAAGTATGGGTCGTACGAGTTTCTTGTGATGCCATTTGGATTGTGTAATGCGTCGGCCACGTTTTGCACTCTCATGAATGACATTTTCAAACCATTATTGGACAAGTCAGTGGTGGTCTACCTCGATGATATATTGGTATATTCAAGGAACATTGAGGAACACAAGAAACACTTAGCAGAGGTCTTCGACTTGTTACGTGAGCACAGCCTGTATGTAAAGAAAGAGAAGTGCGCCTTTGCTCAGCAAGAAGTGAAATTTCTCGGGCATGTGATTGGTCAAGGTAACATCAAGCCAGACCCGAAGAAGTTAGAGGCAATTAGGAATTGGGAGTCGCCGAGAAATGTACATGGTTTACGCCAGTTTTTGGGACTTGCTAATTTCTACAGGCGATTTGTGAGCAGATTTTCGAAGTTGGCATCACCTTTGACAGATTTATTGAAGAAGGATCAGAAATGGGACTGGTCATCAAAGTGCCAAGCAGCGTTTGAGCTGTTGAAAGAGAAGCTAACCTCCTCACCAGTGTTAGCTCTGGCAGACTTCAGTAAGCCGTTTGAGGTACATGTGGATGCTTCGGACTTTGCCATTGGGGGAGTGCTCATTCAGGAAGGGCACCCAGTTGCTTTTGAGTCGAGGAAGTTGAACGATGCAGAGAGGAGATATCCTACGCATGAGAAAGAGATGACCGGAGTAGTGCATTGTTTGAGGACGTGGAGACACTATCTTCTTGGTGCACATTTTGTGGTCAAAATGGACAATGTGTCCAACACTTTCTTTCAGACTCAGAGCAAGTTGACTGGCAAGCAGGCCAGGTGGCAAGACTTTCTAGCTGAGTTCGATATGGACATAGTGCATACCGCAGGAAAAGAGAATGTGGTGGCGGATGCACTCAGTAGAAAGCAACAGTTAGCAGTGTTGACAATAGCGTCAGAGAGCCCAACTTCTATCCATGGTGAAAGTAAGATTGTACTTGGAGAGGAGTTGTTGGAAAAGATCAAGGAGGGATTGGTTCATGATCCCCAAGCAGCTGCGTTGGTCGACACTGTGAAAGATGAGACTCGAAGGGGTCGGTTGAACAAGTTTAGCATGTTAGATGGAATTCTATGGTTCAGCCAGGATCGGGTCTATATCCCTAAGTGGGGGAGTCTCCGTCGAGACTTTATAAAGGAATGCCATGATTCTATATGGGCGGGACACCCAGGTCAGCAACGTACTTTGGCATTGTTGGAGAGGGGACTGTACTGGCCAAAGATGAGGAAGGATGTCAATGAGTATGTCCAGTCTTGTCTTATTTTCCAGCAGGATAAAAGTGTGTATCGGTTGCCAGGTGGTTTGTTACAACCTCTTCCAGTTCCAATCAGGCCGTGGGCCAGTGTGAGTATGGACTTCATCACTGGTCTACCCAAATCGAAGGGGTTTGCATCCATCATGGTAGTGGTAGACCGATTTTCAAAGTATGCAGTGTTCACCGCCTGTCCGTCACCATGCCCAGCAGAGATGGCCGCAGAGCTCTTTTTCAAGAATGTGGTCAAGTATTGGGGGGTACCTTTGAGTATCATTTCGGACAGAGACACTCGTTTCACGAGTCGGTTTTGGCAGAGGTTGTTTCAGCTGATGGGTACGAAGTTGTTGATGTCTTCAAGATTTCATCCAGAGACAGATGGGCAGACAGAGAGGATCAATGCCATCTTGGAGACCTATCTAAGACACTTTGTACATAGCGACCAATTGAATTGGCCGGATCTACTTGATATGGCACAGTTTTGCTACAACAGCCAGAAGAGTAGGTCAAGTAAGCACTCACCGTTCGAGCTAGCGACAGGGCAGCAACCCTTGTCGCCCCATACAGTGCTTGGAGGGTACCTAAAGGGGTGCGCATCAGCTACCGACTACATGAAGCAGTGGCAAGAAAGGGTGGACCTGGCAAGACTTCATCTGTTGAAAGCAGCTGAAAGAATGAAGAATTTTGCAGATGTAAGTCGACGGTCCGTGGAGTTCAATGTTGGGGACAAGGTCTTGTTAAGGATGGAACCTGAAGTGTTCAAAGCCAAGAAGGGCAAGTCCAAGGCCTTGATCCGCCGTTATGATGGACCGTACAAGATAGTGGCTAGAGTGGGCAAAGTTGCCTATCGACTGGAGTTACCGTCACACATGAGGGTTCATCCGACCTTCCATGTGAGTCAACTGCGACAATTTTATGCTGATGAGGCAGAGCCAGAGAGAAGTGAGCCGAGTCGACCCCCTGCGAATGTGATTGATAAGCATGAACGGGAGGTGGAGCGAATTTGGGATATGAAGACAGTTGGCTGGGGTAACAGACAACACAGGGAATTCTTAGTCAGTTGGAAGGGTGAAGAATCCGACAGCTGGGAACGAGAAGAAGCCTTGTGGAGTGCTAGAAAGAAGTTGCACGCCTTCCTTGAGAAGAGGGCTGCAAACCCACTTTACGCCTATTAGAGCTCAAAGATTCTTTCCCTAAGGTGGGAGGTGCCGAAGTGTTCAGTGTGGGACCTGATGTTCAGAGGGCTGCAGACCAAATGTTCAGAGGGACCTGTTACTGGCGACGAGGGCGTCGCCCGCTTAAGTGGGGGAGAATATGAGCAACTTGAGTCTCCTGCAAGTTGCTTCCTACGTCCAGTGCTCCTGCCAAGCTCATTGTCGGTTTTGTGTGTTGCCAAGTTGTCGTGTGTTGCCAAGTGTTGTGAAATTGCCATGAGTTGTTGAGCGAGGTGGAGGGAGTTGTCCGAGGTTGTGAGTGGTACGAGTGGACGCGTATCGGGACTCATCGGGCATAGTATTAGGAGGCGTTCAGCGTATCGATCTACGGGCGTTGGGCGGTCAGAGAGTGTGTGCCTTTGGGCTACTTGTTTTGTAACTGGGCCGATAGTGCCAGGCCGTTGTGCCATTTTGCATTGTAATCCGTTTGACGGCATATCCAATATAAATAAAGCTTTTGCTACTTGCAACTCTTGTGTTGGCCATTGTGTGGATGTCTATCTTGTGCATTGCGATATTGTGCTAACCTTGTGTTGTTTGCTTTCGCTATATAAATACAAATATTGTTTGGCTTGTCTATTTGTTGGCTTGTGCAGGTACGAACACTTGGAGGCGTAGTCCACACTGCCTAAGTGAGGCTTAGGAGTTGTGTAGGAAAGGATTGTTGTTTGCTTTCGCTATATAAATACAAAGATTATTTGGCTTGGCTGTTTGCTGGCTTGTGTAGGTACGAACACTTGGAGGCATAGTCCACGCTGCCTAAGTGAGGCTTAGGAGTTGTGTAGGAAAGGATTGATCACCCTGACCCTACATCAAGTGGTAGGGGTGGAGCGCAGGGATGCGGGAGAGGCTATGTGACCACCACCGCGTGGTCACAAGGTCTTATATGTGCTTTTCTCCTTATAAACCCCTTGTTGGCCACAATAGGGCCAATGTGGGATCTTAATCCCATGTTTTTTATAAAATCTAGATGTTATATGATTTGCCCTCTCAACAGATACACGTGACACTATCTTATTTGTATTTTTAAACCTTATGAATTGCTTGCCTTCTCAATGGATACATGCGATGTTGCTTCATTGGGTGTTTTTTTTTTTTTGATTGGTTGAAAGGGTGTTGAAAGGTCCCTAAACCTTGTACAAGAGGAATTACATGAATTCCAGATCGACCGAGGTGGTCCAAGAAGAAAAGATTAAAGAGCGAGCAAACCTCCACACGAGGAAAGGTGTCGCGAAATCGCGACCAAATTGGTGATGTCACGAAATCGTGACAAGTTGCACCGTTGCTGCCAAGAGAAGAAAGGATGTCACGAAATCGTGACAAGAAGCGCCATCGGAGCCGAAGGAGGGAAGAAGTCACGATATTGCGACATGTTGCAAGATTGCTGCCAGAAGAGAGGAAGTGTCGCGATATCGTGACAAGTTGCTAGGTTGGAGCCGAAAGAGAAGAAGAGTCACGAAATCGCGACATGAAGGAAGACCGCGCCCGGACAAAAAAGGAGTCGCAAAATCGCGACAAGAAGTAAGACCGCTATCGAAGAGAAAAGGTGTCACGAAATCGCGACAAGAAGGAAGACCACAGCCGAAGAGAAAAAGTGTCGCGATATCGCGACAATTGTGGAAGCCCGCTGCCAAAGAGAAAAGGTGTCACGAAATCACGACAAGATGGAAGACCGCTGCCGAAGAGAAAAAGTGTCGCGATATCGCGACATTATGGAAGACCGCAGCCGAAGAGAAAAAGTGTCGCGAAATCGTGACAAGATGGAAGACCGCTGCCAAGGAGAAAAAGTGTCGCGATATCGCGACAATCTGGAAGACCGCAGCCGAAGAGAAAAAGTGTCACGATATCGCGACAATCTGGAAGACCGCAGTCGAAGAGAAAAAGTGTCACGATATCGCGACATTATGGAAGACCGCAGCCGAAGAGAAAAAGTGTCGCGATATCGCGACAAGATGGAAGACCGCTGCCAAGGAGAAAAAGTGTCGCAATATCGCGACAATCTGGAAAACTGCAGCTGAAGAGAAAAAGTGTCCGATATCGCGACAATCTAGAAGACCGTAGCCGAAGAGAAAAAGTGTTACGATATCGTGACATGATGCAAGAAAGAGAAAAAGTGTCGCGATATCGCGATAAGATGGAAGACCGCTGCCAAGGAGAAAAAGTGTCGCGATATCGCGACAAAATGGAAGACCGCCGCCGAAGAGAAAAAATGTCGCGATATCGCGACATGATGCAAGAAAGCGCCTGAAGAGAAAAAGTGTCGCGATATCACGACAAGTTGCAAAAAAGCACCCGAAGAGAAAAAGTGTCGCAATATCGCGACAAGTTGAAAGACCGCGTCCGAAGGAGAAAAAGTGTCGCGATATCGCGACAAGTAGCAACCTCGCGGCCAAAGCAAAAAGGGATGTCGCTATATCGCGACAAGATGAAATTTCGCGGCCAATGATGAAAAGTGTCGCGAAATCGTGACAAGTTGCCAAAACGCAGCCGAAAGGGGAGAGGAAGGAAGAAAGGATGAGAAGACTCAACTAGTTCCAAAAGCAAACAAACCTGGTGCCCAGATAACCACTCACATTGTGCAGACATTGGAAATTGTAGAAGCGTCCCTTAGGCCAATGGGGAAGGAGTCTCTCCAAACATGAATGTCCGTTTTGTCAACTCCCTTGTTAGCAAGCCAGTCCGCAGATTTGTTTCCTTCCCGGTACTAATGCTTAATGATTAATTATGGGTAAATGCCAATAAGTGCCTTGCATTCTTGGAAGATCGAAACAAGGGCCCAGGGAGGCACAGAAGTCCCATTGAGCCAGTTGATGCAGTGCAATGAGTCTCCTTCTATGATAAGTTTATTGATGGTCAAGCCTTCCAAGAGAATCAAGCTTTGGAGCAAGGCCCGAGCCTCTGCCATATTGTTAGATTGAATTCCCAGGTTCCGAGCAAAGGCCAAAATTATTTCTCCTCTATGATTTACGAGAATTCCTCCTCCGCCAGCTGCTCCTGGGTTGCCTTTGGCCGCGCCATCGAAGTTAAGCTTGTGCCACCCAGTAGGAGGTAAGACCCACTTGATTACAGACCTGTCAACAAAAGTACGGGGTGTAGCAGAGAAATTGGAAAGATTGAAAAGTTTTGTTAGGTTCGATTCAAGGCCAGGAGGGGGGGTCTGGAAGACGAGACAAGAGAGGCATTCTCCGCAGCAAGGGCCAAGATTTTGGCAACAACAATCTTCTTATCGGTGGCATGGTTTTTGAAAATTTTGGAATTTCTCTCAAGCCAAATCTGCCACAAGAAAATGTGAAGGCAAGCTTGCCACATGAATTTAAGTTGATCTGCTCTTGAAAGGCCGGGGCCATTGTTGAAAAAGGAGGGGAATGGAATGAGGGAGGGCTACGGAGATGACGAAGGTGTTAAGAACCTAGTTGAGCACTCGCAAGAGAGAAGGGACATTCCAGAAAAACATGCGAAGTTGACTCACAGGCGTTTTTACACAGGATGCACCAATTGGGGATGAGTAACCCTCTGATTATCAGGTTGTCAGTGGTGAGGATTTTGTTTTGGATGGCCAACTAGCAGAAGAATTTGACCTTGGGAATGATCTTGGGGACCCATACCTGATTAGATAAGTCCCGACCATCACTGGGAGTTTCTTGGCTGTAGTAGGCAAATTTAACAGTGAAATTCCCTGAATCTTCAAGGTTCCAAACCATGGAGTCATCTTTGTGAGAGCTGGGGATGATGCAAGTCCTCAGCAAGTTTTGTAACCGCCTGAGTGCCTCGGTGATATGCCTAGGCCCATTAAGAGCCAGGTGTTTCCATTCGGGTCTTGTAATACCTAGGTTAATGAAATGACACACCTTATCTCCAAAGGTGGCTTCGGTAACCGTCTTGAGCACTGCAAGATGAGGATCTTGGTTGAGAGGTTTGTCACGGATCCACGGGTCATCCCAGAAATGAATGGTCGTTCCATTTCCAAGACACCACCTTAAGCCTTCCATGATGATCTTCCTTGTTTTGGTGACACCATTCCAGAAATGAGATCTGCTAGGAAGGTTGTGCTCTCCAAGAAAGGGAACCTGATGGAGGTACTTAGCTTTGATGATGTCAATCCAAGTGACTTTTTCATTGATGGTAAGTATCAAGGACTGCTTGGCAATGAGGGCCATGTTCATCCGCTTGATGTCCCTGAACCCGAGTCCTCCATCCTTTTTCTTGGAACAAACCTTATCCCAGGCAACAAGGGAAAATTTGTTCTTGTTTTCGTTTCCCGCCCAAAGGAATCTGCGTTGAATTTGCTCAATTCTTTGGCAGATGGAAGCTGGAGCTTTGCTTCATTGGGTGTTTTTAACCTACAATGTGTGATTTAATTTCTTTCGAGGTGCTTTTTTAATTGGTCGAAGGATTTTGGATGTGACTCCATGAATCTATTTCGACAACGTTATTTAAATCGACGACAACAAAAATGATTTATAACCTTAGGTTATATTTAATTCATCTTTTCGAAAATTTTGCTCTCACTGAAAAAACGATGGTATCTTTGTTTGTTCGAATTGGATGAAACAACAATTTTGGTGGGTTACTTGTAGCGGATTTCACGAGCGTTCACGACAACGTTGAACTAAATTTCTTTTGAAGAATTTTTGTTGGAAATCATTTAGACAACGTTAGATTAGACTTTTCGATCGTCAAAATTTTTTTAAACCTTATATTATAATTTAATTTTTATTTTTCTCTGCTAGATATCTACATTTTTTTTTGCCGATTTCTTGTATTTGACGTTGAAAATCGATTTTGAGAATGCTTTATTGGATTTTTTTTTTGACGACTTTACTTAATTCCTCCCCGTTGGTGTTGAAAAAGACTTTAGGATACCGTTGATTATTTTTTCGAAGTGACGAAAACTTTATATTATAAATGATATTTTATAATATTCTACCATTTTTTCTAACGTTCTGTCAGAAAAATACAAAATGTATTGCAAATTGGTTCGTTTGGCGTAAACGATATTTTTTTTGATCTGGGCCTGATACCACCTATTGACGTCTACTTCGCAGGCTTGGGAGTGCAATTTTCACTAATTTTACCTTTTAATGCTCTGTAATTTCAGACTTGCACCGTCTTTGTCTACTGGCCGTGTTATGTAGCTTTGCTATATTAAAATTATTGGATACACATTAATTTGGGATGAAAGCTTCCTTGTTTAGGTAAATGGAGGTGATATGGACATTAGGACAACGTGTTGTGATGATGGTCAGACATCAATTATCAATTGGATATCAATTTCATCATTGAGAAAATCCAGATTAATCACTTGAGGATTTATTATGCGAGAATGGGTGATTTGAAGGATGTTTCTACTATGTTACATGATGCTTTTCCTTCGTCGACGTCGAAATGTCAAAAAGGTGTCGTCAATTATTTTTTTCGGCATCACAAAACTTTATAATATAATCTATATTTCATAAAAAGTTGTCGTCTTCTTCAAGGTTTTGTCGAAAAACACAAAGGGAACGCTGCTGAAGGATTTTGCTAATGATTTAGAGTATTTTAACGATCTCCTGGGAGGATTGTTTTACAATTTTGAGCACGATATTTCAATGATTTTTGCTTTGGTGAGTATATTTCTTTTGCATCGAATGGTTACGTTCTGTTGTCAAATAATCGAATGCCTTTGAGATAGACGTCTAATTTTGTAGATCTATTGGATTGTATGGGTGGTAGAAGGTGATATATGTTTGAGAGAAAACTGTGTAATCTAGAAATAAACATTGTATTTGAGTTAATACCGTGGAAGAACATGGTGTAATCTGGAATGAGAGGCATTGAGTATGGTGAAAAAAATGTGTATGAATGGCCTTATGGATCTCTACTGTGATACCAAATGGTAGAACCCTGAAGTTCTAGCACAAAATTTTAATAAATAACTAATTAAAATAACATCTAAATTAATAGAATCACTTTTGGGTTTGAATCACTTTTGCATTGGTACAAGGAATCCCTCCAATGGGTATAAACCAATTAATATATTATTTTATGGATGAGGAGTTCTATGCCTCTCTCCTATTATTTATATTATCCTAGGGTTATGAATGAAAGGTCATGACTATTCATATTATAATAATATAATAATAAATGAATTAATAATATTAATGGTTAGAATTAGGATCCTATCACATGAGAATAAGAATGACAATCCAAAACTTCATTGTATTATCATACCAAAAGGTGCCTATAAATAGGTATTACAAGACATTACAATGGATAAGAACACATTAAATAATGCTTATCCTTAGCTAACAACTTATTAAAAACATGTGCTACTAATCCATATAAGTGATGAAGCTAACTAATGAATAAAATGCATGAATGGATGAAGAGACAAAAGAAAAAGGCGATGGAATAAAGAAAAGAATAAAAAATAAATAAAAACATGGATCTATCCAAATTTGCTCCTTGTAAAAATGGACCGCAAATTCGACATAGAGCAAATTTGTGTCCCATATGGACAGGACACAAATTTGACAAAGAGAAAAAAAAATAAGAAGAAGAAGATGAAGAATGTCAACAAAGAAAAAAGAAAACAAAAGGTTCTTGGAGTATGACATTTGAATTAGCGTAGACTACGAAAGATCAATGCAATAAAACGAACATAAATCAAGCAAAAAGAAAAGGGTAGAGCGGAACCCTATAGGGATGTATGCTCACAAATGAGTGAATGGAGGTTGCTCCTTGCTAGTGGCCATGAAGCTATCCCATAAGGGTGTGATGCTCACAAAAAATGGTCAAGTGTGGAGTGATACCCGCTATGGGTGTGGTGCTTGCTAATGATCATAGGTGAAGAGATACCTGCTAGGATGTATGCTTGCAAATGGTTGAATGGAGGTTGTCCCTCGCTAGTGACCATGAAGCTATCATGTATGGGGTGAAATATTTGATTGATTTGCAAAAACGAGCACAACTCGATAGGGGTGTGGTGTGTGCAAAATATGAGTGATGAAAAGCAAAACACAACAAAAAATGTATGTGTGTGTGTTATACGGGAAGAAAATAGAAGAATGAGCGAAGTAAGAAGCAAATAATGTTGCGTGTGTGTGTCCTTATTGGAATTTTGATAACTAAGAGATATGTGCAAGATAATTAATGGTCGTATGAACACCATAAAGGATATTAATGTGGTATCTACCCTGTCCCACGAGGATCCCTTAACAATTGAAAGATCAAGAGGATAAGTGAGCAAAAACAAGATGTGCATATTGTAAGAAGGAACGTATATCCTTTGTATTAGGAAAAAGAAAAAATGATTAAAACTTTCAAAGGGTAAGGGGCATACAAGAGATGAAGAACTATATCCCTTGACTTGAAAAAATTAGAAACTATTGAAACATTCAAGGTCAAGGAATATATGAGAAGAAAAAAGAAGAAAAGACATGAGCATATGCAATGATGACAATGCATGAAGACGTGCCCTAGATTGGATATTCGCTAAGCATAAAAGCCCTATTATGAGTGCAATGCATGTGACCTAGAACCTAACTAGGTTTCATCACTTTCCATCCTCACGAATTCCCCAAGAATCTATATGATTAAGCAGTCATGCAAGTATGATCAAGCAACAATACAACTATATGACAAGCAAAGATGCAAATGGAACAAAAATTCAGGTAATTCATGCAAAATATGGCAGGCAATCATACAATATGAGCAAGCAAAACAAATATAGGATGAAGAACAAAGATGTAGAATCATGCATAATATCTTTTTAGGTGCATTATGTTCATTGGTTATTTTAAATCTTTACCATATAACATTGCTAAATGATAGGCTCCTAAGCCAAACTTGGTCGTTATGACAAAGGGGCCTACTCAATTGGACTAAAAATTACCTTTTAGATCTAAACAAGCATTAGTGTTCTTCTGGTTTTCCTTGAGGACAAGATCCCCAACCTCAAAAAATGATTGTGAACTCTCTTAGAATAAGATCACTTGAACCTATTTTGATAGGCTCGTAGATGCTCTAAGGCATGAATACGCTTTTCATCCAACAACTCCAATTGGTTCAAATGATCTAAGTGATACTCATCATCAACCAAGGCATATTGTAGCAAGATGTGCAATAAAGGGATCTCTATCTCGAATGAAAAACTACCTCAATATTATAGACCAAGATATACAAAGAAGCACTTGTAGGAGTTTGCACATTGGTAAGATAAGCCCAAAAGGTAGGATAAATCTGTATATGCTAGTCTCGACCGGTCTTACTAACCAACTTCTTGAGGATCTTGACTAAATACTTGTTGGATGATTCAACTTGACCATTAACCTGAGGGTAATACGAAATTGACCACTTATGTTGAATATTGTACTTAGCACAAAGCTTATAGACATCCTTGTTCTTGAAAAAAGTGTCATTATAGAAAAAAACATCGAAGGAATCCCAAAATTACAGAGGATCTGGCTGAAGATGAACTTGGAGACTTGAGCTCCAATCACCATATCCAAGGGCATGTCTTCGACCCATTTAGTGAAGTACTCTATTGTCGTGATGATAAACTTGTGACCATCAAATGGCATTGGGTTAATCTTCCCTATGATGTCTAATCTCCACATGGAAAATGACCAAGGAGAAAAAATAACTTGAATGTTTTGAGAAGGAGCATGAACAAGGTTGTCATGACATTGACACTTGTTGCAACATCGAACATGATTACATGCATATTTCTTCATGGAAGGCCAATAGTATCCCATCCAAAGGAGCTTTGTGGCAATGAAATTGCCACTAAAATGGCCTCCACATGACTCTTCATGAGCTTCACTAAGAGCTAGTCAGACTTCATCGGAGTTAAGATATCGTAAGAGAATACCTTCAAAAGAATGTCAATATAAAGTATTCCCAATTATAATGAATCAACACACTCTTTTGCACAAAAGCTTATGTTGATTATGGTCTAAACCATAAGGAATCAAATCATCCTTAAGGAAATTAATGATGTCGTTATACCATGGCTTAGATGGGGAAGCTTTGATGATTAGAACATCTATCAAAACAAGAACTAAGCAATGCAGGATCATGAAGTCGTATAATGATAATCAACACTTGATCATCTTCCAAATCCAAGGGAAACAAGGATGCAACAGTGGCCATGGCATTTGCATTGGGTTGGAGGATCTAGGGACAGACTATGTGGTTACTCGATTGAATATGAAAAAAATATCGATGACAATATTTTTGTAAGGTTTTAGATTATCATCCGAGTTTGATAAATATTGTTGATGTGATTAACCACAATTTGAATCACCAAAAATCAAAATAAATCTAACCTTAAAGGATAAGGCTACTCTAAGAACAAGGATCAAGGCTTTGTATTTTGTAGTAATATTTATGCAAGAGAAACAAAGCTTTAAGGAAAGAGGGATGAGTTTTTTTTGTGGGATAACTAGAATAATTCTAGCACCAATACCATTTAAGCATCGAGCTCCATCAAAAAATAAAGTCCAAGACTCTAGCTCTTTAACTTCTAAACTAAGGCACTCGTTGGGAAACTTGACAACTAAGGTATGGGCTAACTCTAAAGAAGCAAAGGCTAGCTGATGATCTTTGATAGCCTTCTAACCTATGAAGGTTAAGTCAAACTCACTAAGGGCTAAAACCCACTTAGCGGCTTGACCTAAAAAGTGGGGCTTATACATTAAGTAACACAAGGGATCAAACTTTACAACAACCAATGTTTTATGGCTAAGCATGTAGTGTCTTATCTTCTGAGAAGCAAACACTACAAGGAAAAGCTTCTCTAAGGGAGTGTATCGAGTTTCATAGCTAACCAAGGTTCTAATGATATAATAGATGGCTCGCTCTTTGTTTTGATCATCATGTTGAGCCAACATGGCTCCCAAAGTGTGAGTTGTGACTCCTATGTAAAAAATCAAATGCTTATCCAGTATAGGGGAACTAAGACAGGCAGGGAAGTGAGATACCTTTTGAGTTCATCAAAAGCTTATTGGCACTCAAAATCCCACTAGAACACTACATATTTCTTAAGGATCTTAAGAAAGGGTTGAAACTTATCGGCCAACTGGGCTATGAATTGACGAATAGATTGAAGTTTACCCTACAAGCTACACAACTCGATTGGGTTACAAGGAGGAGGTATGTTAGTGATAGCTGCAATCTTAGCAGGGTCCACTTCAATACCTCACCTAGATATGATGAAACCTAACAACTTGCCAAATGTGACTCCAAACACACACTTGGAGGGATTAAGATGAACTCTATACTGTCGAAGCCATTCTAAAATTTGTTTTAAATTTTGAACATGATTCTCTCAATGTATGGAACGACCAAGAAGATCGTCTACATAATCCTCAAAAATATTATGCATCATGTCATGAAAATATAAGTCACAACCCTCTAATATGTGGCATCAATGTTCTTCAATCCGAAAGGCATAACTAATATATTTAGGTCATATATGCGTATACATATATTACATAACACAAACTATGTACATAACATACATGTTTAAATTATCCCTCAACGGATAGTAAAATCATTGTTCTACGCCAAGGTACATATATATATATTTTTAAGCGAAAAACCCCTTGCGAGGCCGCCTTGGTCTGAGAGACCACGAAGAGGGGGTTCTACACCGTCAAAGTCACCCGGGGTCGCACCCGACCCTGCCCGCACCAACATTATCAATTGGATTTTGGATACCCAATTCAGCTTTTTGGTAGGGTGGATATTTGAACTTGGGACCTCCCTTGGAGGATTGCCCTCTCCTCTCCAACTCACCTACAACACCTGGATACGCCAAGGTACATATTTGACTCAACAATCTCCCAATATATATATATATATATGGATGTACAAATCCATCACTCTGAGATATTTTATCTATCAATTTTCTCAACAGGATTAGTAGTTCGTTGATCCTAAATCTTCCTACTAAGATCTTAGTAGATTAAGTATTCCAATCCTTGATTATACGGGTATAAAAAAAATGATGGAAATAACATTCCACATCCCTTTTTTCCCATACATATTCAATTATTTATGGATTGGAACAAATATTTTAGAAAATATTATGCCCAATTTATAACAGAAGGTACCCCATGGAGTAATGAAAGTTGTCTTGGCCTGGTCCTTAGGGGTAACCTTGATTTGATTGTATCTTGAAAAACCATCCATGAACGAAAGCATTCCACATTTGGTAGTAAAATCTATGATCATATCTAAATTGGGAAGAGCAAAATCATCCTTGGGACATGCTAAGTTAATGTCCCTAAATTCGGTACATATTCTTATTATTCCTACCTTTTTAGCTATAGGAACAATGTTGGAGATCCGATCATAATAGTCGATAGCTTTGATAAAACTGACATCAAGGAGTTTTTGGAGCTCCTCATTGACCAGAAGGGCGACTCTAGGATGCATATTCCTCTGTTTCTACTTAGTAGGCTTAACACTAGGCTTAACTACCAAATGATGCATAACAAGGGAGGGATAAAGCCCTATCATGTCGGTATATGACCAAGTAAAAACATCATAAAATTATTTCAACAAATTGGTCAATTGATTCTACTCGTCTATGGACAAGGCTTTGCCTAACTTAAGTATTCTAGGGCTCTCCTCATAACCTATATTAACATCTATGGTATCCTTAATGAGAATATGAGACTCATCCTCATAAGGAGGTGAGGAGGGGATCACTCCTAGTTGCTTAAGGTCCTCGAGAGACATAGGGATGGAATCCCCTTGAGAACTAGAAGACTTGACATGCACAACACAAGGGATTGACCCATCAAAGAAGAAGTTGTTTCGAAGGATATCCTCATGATCCATGTCACAAATAGTATCATATTCAACATATTTCCCTAGGGTTGCAACTAACTCAAGATGCACCAAAGTTATCACATTGCAAATCAAAGAGGGATAAAGAGGTCTCTCATCCTCATCATCCCACTCTAAGACCTAATGATCAAAAAATTCAACATAAATAATAAGGTGATCATCATAAGTTGGTAAGAGTTGGTTTTTATTGGGAATGTAGCCTATGCCACATCTCCCAAGTCAAATATCAACTTCCAAAGGCTCTTGAATACCTTTCTATTGTGGTCCCAAACCCTTACCTACATATCCCATACTAGATAGGATCTACTTAGAAAGTGGGTAATCATTGGATAAATAACAATGGGTAAAAGACCACTCTACAGGAAGAGGGTTGCTACCACAAATATTTTATTCGAGGGATATACCCACATAGATAAAGGTACACATGCCAATGTGTACTACTTCACCCTTCTTATGAGGTAAATCCATAGTCCGAGGTGAAGGTGGCAGCTTTGCTAAATCTAAAAGAGGTTCTTGGAGAAAAGGATTGACCTGATCTTGTGATGAAACATTGATTAGCGATTCCTTACTTAATTTCAAATTTTCAAGTTGCTTGGTGATGTGAGATGAGGAAACTAATAAGACTAGATTGAGCTTACTCAACCATTGAACAATATTGGAATGGATGAGGATCACTTGAAATAGTGACTAGTTGATTCTTGAATTCGAACTTCAAACATTGATGAAGAGTAGAAGGGACAACCCTCACATGAATACAAGGGCATCCAAGAAGGATATTAAAATATGAGGAGCAAGGTACCACATAAAACAAGGTATTTAAGATCTTAGGTCAAACCTTAAGTGAGAGGGATATAATATCACAATCCTCTTGGGACTCATTCTTGAAAGCTTTGATGATGACATCAGACTAAATTAAATCTTCCTCTTTTCATCCAAATTTTTGAAAAATTGAAGGATGCATAGAATGAGGGAGGATCCGTTATCTATCAAAATTCGCTTGATAAATGTTTTCCCAATATATGTCATGATGTAGAGGGAAGAATCCCATCGCAAATTTGAGGAAGGAATATTGTCATCTAAAAATGTTATATGATGTATCCCAATGGAACCTACAATATCAACTATATCACTAGGGGAAATGTCTTGAGGAACAAATTGTTGACTTAGAAGCTTCAACAAGGCTTCCTTATGGATAGAATTTTGCAAATGCTCTAAGAGGGAAATATTGGCTAGGGTACTATCTAACTGTTGTTGAATATCGAAGGAGACTTTAGGTTGTGTTTTCAACACCAAGGGTGGGTTTTCTACTCTTGTGCTCCTTTTTTGGGTACTCTTTCAAAACTAAGGGCGGTTTAGAAGGTTGATTGGATGTAGAACTCATATCCTATTGAGATTTTTGAGTTGGTTGAGCTTGAGCTTGTTTCCTAGTAGTTGTTGCTATCATACCAACCATATTGTTATAGGGAGCTAGCACATTATGATATGATGCTTTATTAGCTACTTGTTGTCCTTGATTAGGTAGGGGATTTGGAAGATCCCCATATCTTGATTAGTTGTGGGTGCTTGTTTTTTAGGAGGTTGATTTTTTATTGGAGGATTGTGGTTAGAAGTAGGTTAAGAATCCTCTATAACAATATGAACTACATCGATTAAGTCCTAAACCATATGTTTCAAGATCTTACATGAATGTGTTATGTGTCCCTCCAATCTATGATACCCATAATGTTGACTAGGCTTATACCAATCATTTGTGGTATCGGGTTGTCTTATGGGAGGTAACTCAATCATATTAGCTTCCAAGAGTTGTTTTAGGATTGAAAAAATAGGTTAGTTGAGTCTTGTGAAGTTTCTTGGTGGGGTTTTTTGAGGTTTACTAAGCACCATCATTTGCAAGTTATTAAAAATATTGTTGACAAGTCTACTATCCATTACCCCATCACCAACTACATGCTTGTTCTTATACTGGGTTTTCACGGTCCTATATTCTTATTTCCTTGGTTTAAGTTGACCTCTTTGAATAAGGGCTTTCTCTACCCTTATTTCTAGATCTATTTCTTATTCAAAAGAGGTAATAGTTGTTGTTTCCAATGCATATGATATATGTTCTTATAAATTTACAAAAAAGATCTCTAGCATGTCTTAGGGAGGTAAGGTATATCTTAATCATCCAAATAAACTTCTCCAACGAGACAAGAATTTCAAAAAACTTTCGTCTTTCCCTTGCTTCAAAAAATATACATCTTTCATGGTCACACTTTTCTCAACATAAGCTCCAAATTGTTAAACAAACAATTATGTTGTCTCCTCAAAATTACTCAAAGAATGACTAGGCAGTTGATAATACCATTCCAATTCCATACCACCAAGACTCTTACGGAATACCTTTAGCAACAATATGTCATCATATATAATATCATGGCATGTTGTTCTAAAGATCCTTAAATATATAATTGGGTCCTCTTTTCCCTTATAAATAGGCAAAACCGGTAGTGGAAAATGCTTAGGGTAGGGCCTAAAGGCGATGATAGGGTCTAAGGGTTGATTGCACATTTTATTATAGTTGTAGGTGAAACTTGGAGGTTGAATCATATCCATTATTGAAACTAAGTGTTTCACCATATTTATCAAGATTTGCATATTGGGGTTGTTATTATGTAATACACCTATATTTTGTAGGGGAAAGTTATAGGTAGGTTGTTGAAAAGGAACTTGGCTAATGTTGAAGGCATTAACACTATTATGATATGGATTATGATATGTGATATATTTTTGTGGAGGATAACTGACATTTCATGGTACAAAATAATGAATGTTGAGATTAGAAAAATAAGGAGAAAATTGAGCATAATTTTGAGATGCACTACTAGTTGGAGGAATTTGTGGAGTTTTTCCAACGTTAGTGGTTATAGTAGTAGCATATGCTGGTTTATGAAATAGATTAACATAATGCGAAGATTTAAACAAAGTATTGGTGCAAATATTTTGAGGAGAAATGGTTTGATGATGAGATTTCCTATCATTTTTAATTTGGACTTCTTCATCCACAACCTTACTCAAGGCATCCTTGTGATGCTTAAAGAAATTCTAGATATGATCAAATGATTTAAATGTGAGGTGTCCATTAGACCCCTCAGTAGGATCAAGGTCATTATCAGTTTCTTCCTCTTCTAGATTAGGATTTTCCCTATTAATTTGGTCATATTATTGAAGAAGTTCACCAGATTCTAAAAGCCTTCTCTTACTCCTAAGGACGGGAGCCATAGGAGGAAATAAATGATAGAGGAGAAAAGGGAAAATCTAAAAACTAGAAAAAGACACACAAAGGAATTTTAAGATGTTTTTAATGTTTTTTGATTCTAAGTAAACAAATTTAATGGTCTTGCTTAAAGTTTTTAAAAGGAAGTGTCTTCCTAATTTGGCCACTTAAGACGTGCCTTCACGTCGAGTTCACCAAAGATGTAGAGGGGGAAAACTACCCTATTGGGTATGATTTTCAACTAGATCTATTGAGAGCCAAGGTGATCATGGGGGTATGTTGAGCCTCTACATGTGGGGGCTTGGGGATTAAAAGGGTTTACAAGGAATTATTTAAGAACTCACTCCAAGTCTGGGGTGGAAATGTTTTGATGTGTCAATTTGATCAAATACCTATGTTTGGCCTTTCTAAAATCCTAGCTATAATGAATTAAAGAACAATGCAAGACAAGCAATGGTGCAAGCAAATAAATACTAACCCTAGAATAATTTTTAATTTTAAATTCTAAAACCCTAACTTGCAATAAAGTAAGTCGTTTTATTTTAAACAAGGGTTCAAGAGAACACATAAACAAATTTAACCTAAAGTGTAAACTATATGCTTTTTCACTTTCAAATGCCTAAAGTAAAGTCAAAATTTATTTTCCTTTTTATTGTATTTTATGATGAGCTTAATGTAAAACAAAAATAATCAACAAACAAACAACAAACAACCTAAGAATTTTATTTAGAGCACTTACTTGATCCGGTGGTTGATCCTAATTTTTCACTTTCGCCCCAATATATCCAACAACTTCACAACCTACAAAACAACTTCACAAACCCTAGAAAAATTGATCAGTATTCGTGGGCCTACTTAGGCTTATATGTGACTAAGCTTGGAGGTGCAACAATCAAGCCCCCTTGGTCCTTTTAGTTGACCATTTAAAAACAACAACGATTGTTGATCCTTTTGGAAGTGAATAAGACAAGATGCAACAAAATGAAACAGTGCAAAAAATAGAGTACAAACAATGATATTATGTCCTAAATAAAACATGCAAAAGCAGACTAATGGTTTGAGAGTAAAACTTTTCCCCCAAACCTAAAGGAGCCAAAATTACACCATGTAAGGGGGGACCACAAATTTAGCTCTACCAAATTTGTGGCCTGTATGGACAGGACACAAATTCACGACAGAGATGCTAAAATGATATATCGATGCAAAATAAAACACAAAATGGGCAATTAAAAATCTAAGAGGACTAAAATGTAAGAAGGAACTTGGTGGCAGTGAAAGAACAACCAAAGGATGAAGACCTCCACAAGATGGTAGACTCCTCCACAAGGCTCCAACACTTGTCCACCAAGAGCAACAAATCACAAAAACAGAGTAGCAAAAGAACACTTTAAGACACTTGATGACATTCAAAACTTTATCTTGCTAGGAGAATTCATCAAAATTGCTTGGAACAACTTGATAGGAAAATTGCTAGGGAAAAAGAGTATCCAATCCCTCTATTTATAAGAGGTTTAAAGAGAAAAAGGATGGGAAAACAAAGTGTAAAACCTAGGGAAGGGTCGACGTCTTGAATGTTGGCCCAAAAATTGGGTTTTCTAAGAGAAACCTTAATTTGTCGAATTTACGCCTTGTATTGGGCAACCATGAATTCAAAAAAACTAGGAAAAAAGTAAAGAAGAAGGAGGAGAGAAGCCTGAACTTGCACTTGATGAGTTTGAGGGACTTATTAGGGGTTCTAAGGAAAACTGACTCATTTAGGTGGGTCAATTTCCCATGTCTACAAGAATGTCCCATTCAGATGTCATATTTACCATGAGTATGGACATCTAGTGAGAGATTGTAGTCATATGATCCTATAACAAAATAAGAGAAACATAGTCTTAGAGGATTTTGAAGTATCCAAGAAAAATAATACATAAATGAAACCTGTGAGTAAAAATATGATCTTGTCTTGACTAACAAGTTCGCACATCTACAAATGGATGATTTATTAAATGAAGAAATGAAGACAATGGATACAAAGGTGGAAAAAACTCAATTCCCAGAGCAAGCCAAAGAATTAAATGTAGTAGGCCAACAAGACCTAGCTTTAACTATATCCAACTCCAAACTCAACAACCCAAAAGTTCTAAAAGTAAAAGTAAAACCATAGAGATAAATTAGAACATTGAAAAATTCATACCAAAGGGAGAAATATCTTAGGAATTAACAGAAAGGGTGATGATATCTTATTCTATAGTCTTATATGCTCGTGTCTTAGATCAGATCAAGAAAATGCCAATAAACTAAAAATAGATACAAACAAAAAAGTAGGTAGGAAAATTAATCAATACAAACTAGCCAAAGAAGGAGAAAAGTTGTTAGCAAAGGGGAAAATGGGAAGGTTAAAGACCTCATCCAAATGTTCATCCCTATGTAAATCAATGAAGATCATCACATGGAATGTGAGAGGGATGAAAGGTAACCTAGCTAAATAGAATGAGGTCAAACATATGATATAGGTGAATCAACCATATTTGGTGTTCCTTCAAGATACAAAACTCATTGTGGAAGATATGGAGGGTCTAGACCAAACAATATGTCCCATTAGGAGGATGGAAGCATTGAGATCCATAAGAGCATCATGATGTGTGGTTTTCTTTTGGAACCCCTCAAAATCATAGTAAATTCCTCAATAGAAAATCTAGGGATATTAGGGTTGGTAGTACAGAGAAAAAAATCAAATCACAAGATGCTATGTATAAATGTCTACTCACCCATGACCCTAGAGGAAAAGAGGTACTAATGAAGAATTATTACTTGCTTCTTAGAGCATCACCCCAATGCAATGCCCATAGTAGGGGGTACTTCAAAACTATTACCTCTTTAGCAGAGAAGATAGGGGGAAACTAAATCTTGGATGGTAGTTCAAACATTATGCTACAACACATATCTTATCTCCACCTAGTGGACATTATTCTAGAGAACACATTGATGAATTGGTATAATAGAAGGAAA
The DNA here is from genome assembly GCA_028583015.1 of Wollemia nobilis. Lineage (NCBI taxonomy): Eukaryota > Viridiplantae > Streptophyta > Pinopsida > Araucariales > Araucariaceae > Wollemia > Wollemia nobilis. Next base: position 1,716,309 of record JAQPPZ010002200.1, read on the forward strand.
GGGGAAGACTGTATCCTAAAGAGTTTGGATACATTCTTGTTTTTAAAATACTTTATTATTAAAGGACATATACCAAGAACTAGAACTTTGGATGATTTGAGATTGGATCATTGGTCAGTGCTAGTGACAATGTGGAGGTCCACAAGATGCCATGCATCCTCTAGATTTTAGCTTACATGGTTAAGATATAGTAGGCTCCACAATAGCATCCTTTAGTAGTGGCAAGAAGAAAATTTTAGATATGGTACTCACATGTTTATATTTACCAAAATATTGTAATATATCAAAACTCAAGTCAAGAAGTGGAGTTGGGAGGAGTTTGGTGTTTTTCGACAAAAAAAATGAAATCACTATACAACTGGAGCAGTTGAATGCAAATATTAGGACTCAAGGCCTAACAAAGGAGTGGAGTAGGGAGGAGCTTAAAATTACAACACTTGTGAAATAATGGAGTAAAAGAGAAGAGCTCCTTTGGAAACAAAAATCAAGAGTCCAATAGTTGCAGGAAGGGAATCAAAATATGGTATTCTTTCATAAATCCCTTTTATTAAGGTAGGTCCACAACTTCATAACATCATTGAGGGACCAGAATGGGAAACAAGTGCATACAATAGAGGGAACGAAGGAAGTTGTAGTAAATTACTTCTCTACACTATTCTAGGCCATGGAGTTGAATTCAAAATCCCAAGAGGGGATCCTAAAAAAAATTCCCAACAATATAACACAATTAGAGAATCAAATCCTTACTACACCGGTAACAAGTGAGGAATTGAAACAAATGGTCTTTAAAAAATAAGGGAAGACCCTAGGGCCAGATAAATTCCCAATTGAGTTCTACCAAGAATTTTTGGATTTCATAAAAGAAGATTTATTGAAGGTAGTGGAAGAAGTCATAATTGCAAAGGTGGTGCTAAAGGAATTTAACAAAACTTATATAGCACTAATACTAAAAGCTTAGAAGGCAAACACAATCTCCAAATTTAGACCGATAGATAATTGATGAAATTGTATTGGCTTAGGAGGTGTTTCATTCTATGCATATGCAAAAACATCCCTCCATGTTAATTAGATTAGATCTATCTAAAGCATATGACAGAGTGGATTGTCAATTTATCCAAAAAGTGTTAATACATTTTGGATTTTACCGGGAGTGGGTTCAATGGACTATAGGGTTCATATCATCTATTTCATATTCAATGTTGATAAATGGTTGCCCATCTCATCTTTTCAGGGCTTCAAGAGGAATTAGACAAGGAGATCCTCTATCCACCTATATGTTCATCATATTAGAAAAAGTGATAGGGAGAAAATTAGCCAACAATAGAAACAATGAAGACTTATAAGGAATAATAATGACAATGGGGGTTGACTCTATTACTAATCTATAATTTGTTGATGATTCTATCTTGGTCAGTAAGGGAACAATAAAAGAGACATCCAAATTTAAAATGATAATCAAAGCCTTCAAAATAACAATGGGTCAATTGATCAATAATAATAAATCAAAGGTATTATTTTTTCATTTGCTCTCCTAGACAGGAGGCTAATTTATTAGATAAGCTTAGATTTCAGAGAATTTATCTCCCAATACTCTATTTGGAAATTCCACTCAATTTAGGTAGGCAAAAAAAAGAGGATTGGGTATGGCTAAAAGATAGAGTGAAGAACAAATTAGGCAAGTGTACAAATAAATGGCTCTCATTAGGAGGAAGATTAACTCTAGTTAAAGTTGTACTCCAATGCATACCCATCTATGTTTCACTAATGTTGAATGTTCCCACAGTTTTACTAAGAGAATTCAATAAGATCTACCATCGCTTCATTTGCCAATATGCAAAGGAAACTAAAAAGTGGACCCTTCTCTGCTAAGAGAAAACATGTTGGCCTAAGGAAGAAGGGGAACTAGATCTCTGGACTATAGTTAAAAAAATAAAGTACTAGTAGAGAAACTATATTAGAGATTGCTAAAGAACTTTAATGAGCCTTGGGTAGAAAACCTCAATGCAAAATATGCAAAAAACAAAGGACTAAAGGTTATAGTTTGATCAACACTACCATTTAGAGTCTCTATCTTATCAATACTAAAGATAGGAGAGGGGATGATTAGTACTACATATGCATTGGCTAATTGAACTCTAGATAGTGGTGATATCATGTGCTATGGATTTCCCCCTAAATGGTGGTCACAACATACTAGGGAATCACTTTTGGCCATTCTTTGTCTAGATGCTTTGCTCTAATTTGTTGTTCAATATTTTTAGGTTTTATGTAGCGATAGTATAGTGTTGTATGTATAGGAGTAGATCTCATAGTGGAAAGAAATATCACCTCTGTATTGTTAACAACTAGCTCAAAAGTGTATTTGTCAAGAAAGGACAAAGATGTACAATTTTTTGATTTGAATATATAGAATATTTTTAAACCAAAAAACAAATCATAGACCAATAAGAGTTAAAATGGTGGTAAGTGAGTTCAAAAATAGATCATATTTTAAATATGAGCAAATGTGGGAATAACATCCTTGGTTTGTTGATATGATAGAGCAAACATGGATTTTTTCAGGAAATGATGGGTTGTATACACTTTCAAAACAAATTAAATTAATTACATCTATATTAAAAGAACAAAACGTGAACACTTTGGGAAATATTTTTTAGAAGAATGAACTAAAAGATAAAATTTTAAAATTCCAAAAAGGTGAGAACAATAATCCAAGCTCAAAGGAAAGGGAGTTTCTTAGTGAATATCATAATATTTTGAGTAAGGAAGAGAAATTTGGAGATTAAAATCGAGATAGACTTGGTTAAAAGGAGATAAAAACACATTTTTTTCATAGGATGGCAATAGTATAGAGATCAACATCCAAAATTAGTAGAAGGGGTTTGGATTGAAGACTAAAGTGAAATTAGAAAGGAGGTAAGGTTTTTTTACCAAAATATTATAGGATCAAAGGAGTTTGAAGTTCTTAATGATAAACTACTACAAGAAGTACCTTTGATTATAACATATGAAGACAATAGGAAATTTATGGAGCCTATTACTCTAGGAGAAGTTAATTTAGCTCTTTTCTCTTTTGAGAAGGAGAAATCCCCAAGTTTGAATGGGATCTCTATAACATTCTAGAAACATAATTGGGAAATAATGAAGGATTATTATTGGTGGTAGTGGAACAATACAGGGTAAAACAATACATATTTTATAAAAAAAAATTACACATATCTTACTCTTATTATAAAAAGGAAGAATGCAAAATTGTTTGATTCATTTAGACCCATAAGCCTATGTAATATGACATATAAGATAATCTCTAAAATGATGGTAAATCAATTAAGAGCATTGTCAGACAAAATTATTTTAGAAGAGCGAGGAGGATTTGTGAAAGGGAGATAGATTTTGGATGGGATCATAGTAGTTGATGAAGTTATGCATTTAACAACTACAAGAATATAGAGATAAATGATCTTAAAACTTGATATGAGTAAAGCCTATGATAGGGTTCAATGGGATTTTCTTTTTATAGTATTGGAAATGTTTGGATTTGGGAAGAAATGGGTCAGATGGATTAAAGTTTGTATCTCTACAATATCTTATTCAATGTTGGTCAATGGGTTAGTAACAAAATCATTTAAATCCAAGATAGGTTTTAGATAGGGAGATATTTTATCACCATATTTGTTCATTATTATGGCAAATTTATTGGGTAGGAACTTGAGAAGGTTAACAAAGATGGGATTATAAGTGGACTTAAATAGTTTATAGATGATACATCTCTTTTTAGGAGGGCAAGAAAAAAAGAGGCTAGAGATTTGAATAACTTTTTAAAAGAATATGAAAGAGAGACAAGGCTAACAATTAATAGGACAAAATTCTAAACACTCTGACTAGAATCAAAGCAAGGATATGCAGGTTACTTCAAATGGAGGAGGAAAATTTACCAACAACCTATCTAGGGATGCCCTTATTTGAGGGGAGAATGAGGATATAATTGTTGAATATAGCTATAAGTAAAGTTTAAAATAAACTATCAACATGGAAAGGTAGATGGTTATCATTAGCAGGAAGAGTGCAACTAATTAAATCAGTCTTATAGGCCATTTCAACATATTATATGTCCTTGTATACTATGCCAAAATCAATAGAAAAAGTATAATATAATATTATACAGTCATTTTTGTGGTTAATATTACATGATAATTGATTTTTCTTTGGTGAAATAGAACAAGGTGTGTGATGATAAAACTAGGAGAGGTCTTGGTTTAAGAGTTCTTACAAATGTAAACTTAGCTCTTAGGGGTAAAATAATTTTGATATTGTACAAAGAGAGTTTAAGAGTTCTCCAATGTGAGTTTCTCTCCTTTTCATTTTCAATTAATGTGGCTCAGATATAGTTCCTTTAGACCTCGTGTGCAACATTGGTGGATGGAAGGTAAGCCTAGGTATGGGACTAAGATGTTCTGTTTTGCCAAAATATTACAATACATTAAATCTAAAATCAAGACTTAGAACTGGAAGGGGGTTGGGGATGTTCATAAAAAAAAATATGAAGTTATTGCTCAACTTGAAAATTTGAATAAGAAAATTCGTTTAGATGGCCTCACAGAGAATAGAAGTGCATATGAAATTAAACTCACAACTCAGTTAGAGGAATGGGAAAAAAGAGAACTCTTATGGAAGCAAAAATCTAGAATTCAATGGCTCAAAGAAGGAGATCGAAACACAAATTTCTTCCACATATCTCTTCTAGCCCGAAGATCTCACAACTTTATTTCTTCCCTGAAATCAGATTCTAGATATGTTTTCTATACTTGGGATGGCATGAACTCTATTGTTGTCGATTACTTTTCCAATATTTTTGTTGCTACTCCTCTTGACTTAGCTTCTCAACAAAATTTTCTTCAAGCAATCCCTTCTCTTATCACTTCTAAGGAGAACTCTATTTTGACTACTCCTGTTACTATCAATGAGCTTCAATAGGTAGTTTTTAAAATGCAAAAAGGGAAAACCCCAAGTCCTGATGGTTTTCCCATTGAGTTCTACCAAGAGTTCTGATGAACTATGAAGGTGAGTCAAATAGTTAGGAACAACAATTGATCACAAATAATATTCAATAGTTCATTAAATTAAGCTTTAGAAAGCTTAGTGTTTAAATAGGGTATACAATAGGAGATAACAAATTTAGCCTATTCCCACGCTAACTGACGTGCTCAAGAAGATAGAGCGATAAACTAGAAACCTTACCCTAGGATATTTAATAATAACCATAAGCTACCATTAGATATTTGATACAGTAAATATCTACATGGTAAGAGGTAGAAAAGTAAATGTAATAATCTACCTATGTAGTATAATGCAATATACTACCTATTTTACCCTAACATCCCCCTTTTATTACATTACTTTGATATACAAAGTGTACTTCGAAACAACTCAAATTTGACATGTCCAAGTGCCTTTGTGAAGATATCTGCAACCTGTTCGTCAGTGGGAATGTGTTGGAGCTTGATTTTGTGTTTAGGAACTTCATCACGAATGAAATGACAATGAGTGTCAATATGCTTTGTACGTTCATGGTGAACTGGATTCTTCACTAAGTTCAAAACACCCTGGTTGTCGCAAAATAGATGAATCAGAAGTTTCTTTGGTAGACCCATGGTTGCCAAGATGTGACTTAACCATATCGCTTCACACACAGCTCCACGTGTAGCACGATATTCTACCTCTGTTGAAGATAAAGCAACCACTTGTTGCTTTTTTCTATGCCAAGAGACAGGTCCAGATCCTAGATGAAATACATATCCAAAAGTTGACTTATGGTCATCTATAGATCCAGCATAGTCAGAGTCCGTGAAACCCTGTAAGAAGAATGAGTCATTCTTCTTGTACTCTAAACCATACTCTACACTACCACGGATGTAGTGGAGAACACACTTTGTTACTTTCCAGTGAGAAACCTTTGGTTCTTGCATGAACCGAGAAAGATAGTTTACAACAAAAGTGATGTCTGGTCTAGTATTGGTCAGGTAAATGAGGCTTCCAATCATTTGTCGATAAAGTGTGCCATCTACCTATGGTGATTTATCATACCGTGATAACTGAAGCCCTGATTCCATCGGTGTTGCTTTGGGCTTGCAATCAGTCATACGATATTTTTCTACTAAAGTCTTGGCGTACTTATTTTGAGTCACCCTAAGATGATTCTTTTTTTGTTCTATCTCAAGGCCAAGACAGTAGTGGAGAAGTCCCAAATCTATCATATCAAATGACTCTTTCAAGTCATCCTTCATGACGCTAATCAATTTCTTTGAATTTCTAGTTATGATCAGATCATCTACATACAATACAAGAATCACTATTTCAGAACCTGTGTTCTTAATATAGAGATTTGCATCTGATGGACTTCTCCTAAAACCATGCTATAGTAGGTGATTGTCCATTTTGATGTACCATGCTCTTGGGGCTTGTTTCAGCCCGTATAATGATTTGACCAATTTGCAAACTTGTTGCTCATGGCCTTCCTCAGTAAATCCTTGAGGTTGAGACATGTATACCTCTTCTTTTAAATCACCATTTAGAAAGGCACTTTTTACATCCATTTGATGTAATTTCCATCCGAATTGTGCTGCCATAGCACAAAGAACACGAATGGTGGTCATCTTTGTAGTGGGTGCAAAGGTTTCCTCATAATCAATGCCCTCATTTTGAGCATAGCCCTTTGCCACAAGATGGGCCTTATGCTTATCAATGGTACCATCTGCCTTATATTTGACTTTGTAAACCCATTTGCAGCCAATGGGCTTCTTTCCTTTAGGCAAATTGACCAGCTTCCATGTTTTGTTTTTGATGAGGGATTTATGTTCAACATCCATAGCTGCCTTCCACTGGGGCTGACTAAGTGCTTCATCAACTGTAGAGGGTTCATTTTCATCATATGAAGACATATAAAGCCTCTCCTCATCAACTTCCATATCTTCTCCACTTTCTATCTCTCTATCAACAGAAAGCTCTTGAAAATATTCGCAAAGGTCATCAATCGAAGTGGATGCTTCTGCATTTTTCTGTCGAGACATGCTGCGAGTGCGAGGACGATTGAGAGTGAGATCTGGAGGTGAGGTGAGTTTGGAATCTCTCACCATACTAGTATACCATTTTGGAGGCTTTTTTTGTTGTGGAGGAGTCTATTTTTATGGCTCCTCATCTTCCAGGTATACTGATGTAGTGTTAGGTGTGAAAGCCTCATCGAACACCACATCTCTACTGATGTGTATTTTCTTGGTGAATGGATCTATCAACCGATAGCCTTTTGAAAAGTCATCATATCCAAGAAAAATGCACTGCAGGGTCTTCTCATCTAACTTCTTTCTTTTCTCCTTAGGTATATGCATGAATGCCTTACACCCAAAAACACGTAGATGAGATATGGAGGGTTTCCTTCCACTCCATGCTTCCTGAGGAGTCATACCTTTAAGAGCCCTTGTGGGTGCCCTATTTAAAATATATACTGCAGTTGTCACAACTTCAACCCAGTACTTTTGCTCAAGGTTTGCTCCCTTAAGCATACATCGTACCATTTCCATAATGGAACGATTTCTTCTCTCAGCAACTCCATTTGACTGAGGAGAATAGGCTGTTGTTAACTACCTTTTTATCCCATGTGTCTTTAGAAATGAAGAAAATTCGTTTGATGTGTATTCCCCCTCGATCTAAATGGAGGGTCTTGATAAAGCATCCTGATTCTTTCTCAACAAGTTTCTTGAATTGCTAAAAATAGTCAAATGCTTCAGACTTCAACTGCAAGAAGAAGACCCACATTTTCCGTGAGTGATCATCAACAAACAATTGAAAATACCATTTTCCTACACAACTGTTAGGCATAGGACCACACAAATCTGTGTGCACTAACTCCAAAGGTGCCTTAGCTCTAGAAGAGCTAGGTTCAAAAGGTACTCTGTGTTGCTTTCCTGCCAAGCAATCTGAGCACACTGGCAAAGTAGATGAAAGGGTGGGAAGTCCTTTCACCATTTGATATTTACTAAGCTCTAGTAAATATCCTGAACTTAGATGCCCAAATCTCTTATGCCAAAGAGAAGTGGCCTCTTTTGTGGTTACCGCCATGGCAACATGTGGTGAGGAAATTGCATCTAAAGTGAACAAGCCATGCTTGTAAGAACCCATTGCTATGTGTTTGCCTCTCTGGGTGATATAACAACGTTTCTTTCCTTGCTCAATTCTGAAGTTGACAGTCATGTTTTTGTCCAGAATTTGTGGAACTGACAAAATATTGTTTGCCAATCCTAGTACATAAAGAACATTTTGAATCTGACATTTTTCGTCTGGAAGGGAAACAAAAACATTGCCTTCTCCCTAGACACGATAGGTCTTATCATCAGCAATGGTTACTGGTTTGCCTTCTCTTGCCTCAAATATCTCAAACCAAGACTTATCACCAGTCATATGCTTGCTAGCACCTGAATCTATGTACCACACTATATCCTTTTGAGGGGAAGTTGTATGAGTCATGAGCACCTTGTGTGCTCGTTCAGAGTCTGAACCAGAATCTTCTTCAGCAACAATATTTCCTTGTTGTTGCTTGTTCTTGTTTTGTGGTTTGCCTTTGCCCTTCTTCTAACCTTGATCATTGGGTTGTTTGTTCTTAAACCAACATCTCTTGGTTTCATGAGTGTCCTTATCACAAATTTTGCAATAATGCTTCTTCTTTTGAGTCTCTTTGCCTTTGCCTTTAGAATATGAAGACCCCTTCTGTTGATTCCCATTTTTCTTTCCACCTTGTCTGTTTGAGAAGAGTGCATTGTTAGATGCATCGTCTCTTTGGAGCTGATTTGCTTCCTCAGTTTGAAGCATGTTTACCAACTCTACAAAGGTCACTGTCCTGCCAGAGACTTGAAGGGAAGTGATCAACATTCTATAGGAGTCTGGAAGAGCCCTCAATATGACCGAAGTCAAGACTTTGTCTTCCACCTTTTCTCCTAAGGCTTGCATTTTTGTTTTTATTTCTGCCACTCTGCAGAGGAATAGCTCTACTGTTTCTCCTGACTTCATTTGAAGAGTATGAAGTTGAGTTTGAAGGTTAAGAATCGTTGATTGATTCTTTCCTTCAAAAATGGTAGATAAGGCATCCCATGCCTCTTTACCATTTTTAGCTTCACTTATGTGAGGTTGGATGTCATCAGTAATAGCTAACAAGATCAACAAGGAAAGTCTTCTGTCCTTTTTATCCCATGTTGTTTGATCTGCTCCTGGGGATTGGGGTCTTGAATCAGTGCCTTCCACTATACCCCACATTTCCTCTACAGTTAAAATAGCTTTCATCTTGGTTTTCCAGGCAGAATAGTTTGAACCTTTAAGCAATTGATTATCATTCAGATATTTGTTTATCAGTGCCATTGTGAAGATTCAAAATTTTTTTTACCAAGATGACTTATCTTGCAATATACTCTCAAAAGAGTATTTGGAAGATTTTAATTTACTCTTATTGATATTTAATGGCACCTGCCTAAAAACCCTTGAATAAGGATGATTAGTTTGAGGAATTTAAGCCAAACAAATAGAGTAAATTAGGGTGATTTATGGGTGAATATAAAAAATAAATAACTGGCTATGTAACCTGTGCAAGGCTTAGCACAAATTTTAGTGAAATTTGGGTTTTGGAGTGCTCTTTGATGTTATGACTTGTAATTGCAAAAAACAATGAAAGTTAGTGCAATAATCAATCAAAAGAGTGACCCAAATTTTTATCACTATAGGTGTCGGATGCAACCGAAAATGCACCTAATTTTTAGCCAATTTTACAAAAAGTGTCGAATGCAATCGAGAATGCACTTTTTGTTTACAATAATTTTTGCAAGAAAAAGATGTTTTGCAAAAAAAATTGATATTCAATCTTGCCCCCTTGTAGTTTTATTTTGCAGAAAGAAGAAACACAAATGGTGCTATTTATCCCCCCTTGATTTTGCAAAAGAAACAAGGAAAATCCCCCCTTTGTTTCAGGAACCAGTCGACACACGACTTGGTTTTCAAAGTGCCCTTTAGTATTCAATATTCAAAGATGGGAGGTGCTTCTGGATCAAATGGTTCTCTGATCCGCATAGGACCGTAGCTACGATCCAATCCCTTCCAAGGATCTGTGTAGAAATTGAATCTGGGTAAACTCTTGCGATGTCGTCTAAGCATCCGCTAAAAATTGGATCTTGTGGTTTGTCGACGGAGTTCGTTTCTTCTTCGAATGACTCTTAGATGATGAAGAGCTTTCTTGATCCAGGGCCTATTCTTCATGAGATGTTTCAACTTTTGCTCACCAATCAAATGATTAGAAGAAAAAAATGGGAGCAAATTTTTGACAATAAAACTCTCAAAAAAAAATGCAACAGTTTAGTGTCTTATTTTCCTGTCTATTTATCCCCTTTTTCAAGAAGAAAACTAGGAAAAACACCAAATTTGTAGCTGCTTTAAAGAATAGCCCTCCTTCAATTTTCTATTTTTAATGCAAAATTTTCATAGTTTTAATCAAATTTTTATAATAGAATATAGTTAGATAAAAAAATAAGTTTTAAATATTTAAAACTAAATTTTTATCATAAAAATATTAAATTATAAAAAAAAAGATTAAAAAATAAAAAAATTACAAAAAAAATAAAATATTTATATTACCTTTAAGTTTTTCAAAGCAACAAAAAAATGCTTTGATCGATCCCGCAGGAGGTCGAACCCACGGTCTCATGGGTGTCCCTCGCTGGAAGATGGTAGCCAGTAGGGCTACCTAGCTGAGCCGTGAGCTAGAGTCGCCGACGACTACTTAAATTCTTTGTACTCGCGCACGAAGAAAAAAAAGAACGAAGCCTTTTGGGCTTCTTTTATTCCACATCGCCCTCACGGGGCGATTGGGATTGATTTATATACAAAAAATCTCATTTTGTTCTTTGATTGCTTGCGGGCAATCGAGAAGATTCTCGATCCTTTTGTCGCACAAGACTGCAAATCAACTTCTGCCACGTCAAATCGTCGCCAGGTCAGATTGACGAATAAAATACTGTCACGTCAGCTTGTTGCCAGGTCAGATCGACGAATAAAATTCCACCACATCAGTGCCTCGGGCCACAAGCCAGATCCACATCAATGAGTGCCTCGGGTTCCGTGCTAGGGCATGTGGATCACCATGTTAGCGAGCACCTCGAGTTTCATGCCAGGGCCTATAGATCACCACATCATCACCTGTGGGCCACCACGTCAGCACCTACGAGCCAACTTAGGATGCACGCTAGTCACCTGTAGGCCACCTCGAGATGTGTGCCAAATCAGGCTACGGGCTGCCTAGGGATGCATGCCAAACCAAGCTGTGGGCCGCTCCTTAGGATTTAGACCAGTCACCTACGGGCCACTCCAAAGTGCTTCCTCCGGGCTCTGATGCCAATGATGAACTGAGTCAAATAGTTCGGAGCAACAATTAATCACAAATAATATTCAATAGTTCATTGACTTAAGCTTTAGAAAGCTTAGTGTTTAAATAGGGTATACAATAGGAGATAACAAATTTAGCCTATTCCCATGCTAACTAACGTGCTCAAGAAGATAGAGCGATAAACTAGAAACCTTACCCTAGGATATTTAATAATAACCATAAGCTACCATTAGATATTTGATACAGTAAATATCTACATGGTAAGTGGTAGAAAAGTAAATGTAATAATCTATGTAGTATAATGCAATATACTACCTATTTTACCTTAACAAGTTTTGGGATATCCTTCATGCTGATTTATTAGAGGTGGTGGAAGAATACAGGAAAGCCAATTTTTTTTGAAGATTATTAATAAAACTTATATTACTCTTGTTCCAAAAGCTCAAGAGGTTGATCATATCTCAACTTTTAGACCTATTTCTTTATGTAATGTTCTTCTCAAAATCATTACTAAGATCATGGCAGAAAGGTTGAAGCCTCTTTTGCATAAGATTATTTCCCCTGAACAAGGAGGTTATGTGGAAGGACATCAAATAGTAGATGAGATAGTTCTTGCTCAGGAAGCCATCCATTCCATGGATATGCAAAAACCTCCTTCCATGTTCATTCGGTTAGACTTATCCAAAGCTTATGATAGAATGGATTGGCACTTCCTTATCAAAGTTTTGAGGCAATTTGGTTTCTCTAAGGATTGGATGGATTAGATTATGGGATGTATCTCTTCAGTTTCCTACTTAGTTCTTATCAATGGCAGGCCTTCTCAATCATTCCTAGCTTCCAGAGGTATTAAGCAAGGTGACCCGCTATCCCCTTATTTATTCATCATTCTTGTTGAATGCTTGGGTAGGACTATAACCAAAAAGAGGGAAAATAAAACCCTTGAGGGAGTTACCATTGCTTATGGAGCTAGACCTATCTCTCATCTTCAATTTGTTGATGACTCTACTCTTTTAGGTAGAGCTATAGTTAATGAAGCTTCTAATATTAAGCAAATCATTAGCTATTTTTCTAAGGCTACTGGGCAGTTGATAAATGAAGATAAAACTAAAGTTATTTTCTTTCACTGCTCTACTAGACAGGAATCCATGGTCTTGGATAAATTAAGATATAAGAAGACCTCCCTTCCGATCACTTATTTAGGTATTCCCATCAATATTCAAAGGTAGAAAAAAATATTGGAATTGGTTGTTGGAAAAAATCAAGAAGAAAATTGGAAAGTGGACCAACAGGTGGCTTTCTTTTGGGGGTAGAATCACCTTGGTAAAATCAATCCTTCAAGCTATTCCTATTTATGTTTCTTCCGTGTTGAATATCCCAAAGGTTGTTCTTTGAGAATTGGATCAAATCAGTCATCGGTTCCTCTGGAGTCGTACTAAGGAGAAAAGAAAATAGGCCTTGGTGAAATGGAATACTTTATATCTTCCTAATAATGAAGGGTGGTTAGGATTTTGGTCTTCTATTAATAACAACAAAGCTTTAGCTGCTAAATTATATTGGAGGATTTTGCATAACCCCAATGCTCTATGGACCAAGAATCTTCATGCTAAATATGCTGAGAACAAAAGTCCTAAAGACCTTGTTTGCTATCATATTCCTACCAAAGGTTTTCCCATTTTAGCGATTCTTAAGACTGGTGAGGATTTAATAAAGAAAATTTTATTTTGGATCATTCATAATGGTCAATAGGCCATTTTTTGGACAGATTCTTGGGATGGTCACAAGCTTTTGATAACTCAGTTTCCCGATTGGAGGCCTTGGATGGAGGAGCTTCACTGAGCTAACTGGATTAAGGTGGCTAATTACTGTGGATACCATACTGGTAATTCAAAGGTTGGTAGATATTGGATCCCTATTAAGGACTGACCTATTCAAATCCCATAAAGACAAAGATAAGATATACAAGGCACCCTTCATATGAGATCTCTCTCTTGGTACCATGAAAAATATTGTTTTGGATGGAACAACACTACTAAGGGTGAGTATTCAGTTGCTCAATGTTATTTGAACTTATGCCATAATATTCCCAACCAATCTTCTGATATATTTTCTCATTTGTGGGCTCAAAAGCTCTGGCCTAAGGTGAGGTTCTTTACTTGGATTTTATTTAATCGTAGGGTGCTTACTGGTGAGCAACTTATGAAGCGTGGTTTTCATGGCCCTTTTAGATATGAAATGTGTGGAAAGAATGTAGAAAATCTCAGCCATATTTTTATTGAGTGTACTTTAGCCTCTAAGCTATGGAGGAGAATGGCCACTTTACTTGGCTTACATTGGTCCAATTTTTTTACTTTTGAATAGCTTTGGAGGGATTGGCCTAAACAAGAGGGTGTTGATCACTTTATTAGGCAGTTAATTTGGATGGGTTCTACCATTCTTCTTTGGAATATCTGGAATGAAAGGAACAACCAAAATTTTTATCAATATAGGAAGGATATTCACTATATTTGGCAAAAGACCATAGCCAGCTTAGTTGAATCAGTCCGTCAACTCCTTAATCACTCCCAAAACTGCCACCAAATATGGGATCAAGTGATGCAAATATTGAAGATTAAATCTTCTAAGGGCAACCATCTTAAAGGGAATGTGAGTATTTGTAAGATGGATAGGACAAGAAATTGATAACCTCCTCCTAAGGATTTTAGAAAATTCAATACTGATGGAGCCTCTAGAGGGAACCTTGGAAAAGCTAGTGTAGGAGGAACTGGTAGAATTTCAGATGACTTCTTGGTTTTTACTTTTGCTGAGAATTTGCGTATTCTTTCCAATAACATTGTTGAGGGGTATGATATCCTGAGAGGCCTTCAAGAGGCTACTAAGGTTGGATTGGAAAAGGTGTTAGTTGAGTCTGACTCTCAACTCATGATTAATATTTTGAAGACTCCTAAGAATCATAAGGTTGATTGGATAATAAAAAGAATTGTTGAGAAGATTCAATTAATCCAAATGAGATTTTTGAAAGTTGATTACAATCATGTGGTCAGAGATCAAAACAAGACTGTTGATGCTTTAGCTAATTGAACTTTGGACAAAGGTGATCTTACTTGTTGTGGCCACCCTCCCATATGGTGGGCTTCGCAAATAAGGGAAGCTCTTCTTTCTATCATTTCTTTGGATGGCTCCAGTTCTAAATGTACCTAGTTTCTTCTTGCTTTATTTTTGCTTCTCTTTGGTTTGGTCAGGGTATTTTAGTTCTCTACATCAAACTATTCTTTCTTTTGTTTCCTTTGTTGATTCTTGCCTTAAAATTCTTTTTGTCTAGAAAGGTCTTTGTTATGTTCAATTTTTTTTTCCTTTTTTGTTTTTTGTTTAGTTTTTTGTGGTGTGTATGTTTTTTGTTTTGTTTTGTTTTTGTGTTCTTTGTGGTGTTTTTTGTTGTTTTGTGTTTTTTTGTTATTGTTCTTGTGTTTTTGTTGTTGTTGTTCTTGTGTTTCTGTTTGTTTGTGTTAATTCGTGTTTTTGTGTGTGAGTGTTTTCTATGTTTTTTGTTTTTGTTTATTGTCTGTTGTTGGTTATTATTTTTTTAATTTTTTAGGTTTTGGTTGTTTTTGTTGGTTATGTCTTTGTAGTGCTTTGTTGTTTTTGTTATGTTTGTGATTTGTTTTGTTGTTCTTGTGTTTTCTCTATGTGGTTCATGTTGTGTTTTTTTTTATCTTTTTGCATGTGTGTTTGGTTGTGCTTTATCTTTTTGACACACTCAAGGAGCATGTTTTTTATTTTTATTTATTTATTTTTTAAATTTTATTGTGTGTTTTTTTGCTCCTTGAGTATGTCAAATGTGGTAGGCCAGGTTCGTGCCCTGGGTGATTTTGGTGGAATGGATACCCCTGCCTCCTTGGGTCTTACCCGAAAGTGGCATCCCTTCTGGGATGTTTTCCACAAAAAAAGAGACAATGGGCAAAATTCATTCTAAGTACGTTGAGCCCAATGACCTAGCTTAATATTTACTACATTCTCACTACCAAATGGTTCTACACTATGGAATGGTTTAAAAATATCAATTGATCTAGTTATTAAAGGTCTAAGATGGGTGGTGGGAATTGGAGAAAATTTTTCTATTTGGATATATAATTGTTGTGATAAAAAAACACTCAATCTAGATCTAATTTTGAAACCATGAATGAGATTGCTTCAAGATAATTATGGAGATAGGGTTTCAAACATTATGTACAAGGATCAAAAAGGAAGATGCAAATGGAAAGATTTTTTTTTTAATAATTATACAAGACATTGATGCTAAGAGAAAGTTGAGTAGAAAGACAACAACAATGATTTTCCTAAGGGGAGCTAAGGATAAGCTGATTTGGGTGTTGAATACCTCAAGAGAATACACAACAAGATAAAAATACCGTATAGACCATCTCTTGGGACACTACTTAATAGTTTCGAAAGTATGGCAATGGATTCTTAATATGTTTGGTAAATGCATGGTGATGAATGGAATAATTAAAGAATGGTTAAAGTAATGGCAAATCACTTTTAAAAGTGAGGCTTTACAAACAATTTGGGATATGGATTATATGGTTGGAAAGGAATAAAAAAATATTTAAAGGAATATTTCTTTGAAAATGAGGGTTTGGTGGATTGTTTTTTTGCATCGATATCGATATGAAAACATTATTTTTATGTTATGGGGGATGAGCCTTCGTGACCCAAGAGATAATAAATTTGTGAGTACGGGAAATTTGGTTTAGATTCGGATGGAGAGAGGGCATTGTGAGCGATTTTCTATGAATTACAAGGTTGACAACTTCTATCCAATAATGGTAAGGTTTTGGTAAAAAAATCCCTAATAATGGCTATATTTGCTCTATTCAAGAACCCTAACAATGGATCCTTTTCATTCTCTCATCCGCCTATGTTTGGTCAAGGAAAGTTGGATCTCTTAGCTCATGCCTTTCCTAAAATTTTGAATCTAGCCCTAACTAGAGTTAGAAGCACTTTCATTCCAAAGTTAGATGAAGCTCCCATAGTCGAGGTTTTGCCCAATTTCATTCAAAATCCAACACTCATTTTGTATTCTCAATCCCTAGTCTACAAGTTCATAGGAATGTGGTCGAGCCCATATTCTATTCATAAATTGATAGAATCTAAATGGGCTCGCGGATCTCCAACTACAAACTCATGCTGGCAAGGAGAGGCTATTTTGTGGTAGTATTTATATCTTCAAAAGAAAGAAACTCCATCTTTCATTGGAGACCATGGTTCTTAGTATCAAGCCCCCTATATATGATGCCATGGTCTACCAACTTTGATCCCATAGTGGAGGTAAGGTTTCCATTTCTTCCATTACATTTTTGGAACAAGTCTACTTTGAATCTTATTGGAAACACTATAGGAACCTTTATGGATTGGGCACCACCAAAGTACAATAATGTTATTTGTTCCAGAATATGTGTGTAAGTCAATCTAAAAAAGGTTTACCAGAGAGTATCAGGATTAAAGTGATGGACTGGATCCATACAAAACCTCTTAATTATGAATACATATCTTTTAAGTGTATTTCCTATCACAAGTACGAACACTTTTCTAAAAATTGTCCCACCAAAGTGCAACAGAAAAAAATAATGACAATAAAGATTTTTAACTAGTTAGACAAAAGCAGACAAGGCGTTCAAGGAGTTGAAAGAGAAAAACTCAAGGCCTAGGTAAACAAAAAGAAAACAAGTTTGTTGTCTCTCTTTGGAGGAAGAGAAATCACCCTTAGAAGAGGAACAAGAGGCTCAGGTTAAAGAGGTAGAGAAACCCTAGAATCAGAGTCTGATGAAGTAATAGAAGAAACATCAATTATGAATGAAAAACATATGAAGGAAACACGGAGGAAATAATGGAAACACAAGAAGTGGAAATCACAATCCTATGAGGTAATATGGTTGGAAAAAGGGATAATACACAAGAAGAAAATTCTAAGGAAGAGGCAGAAGGCAATAACACTTTAGCCACAAGGTCTACTACAAAAGGAAGATATATAAATCAAGAAATCAGAATGAAATAAGCAAAAAAGGATAAAACTTAGGAAACCTTAAAGAACTTCCCTAATGCAAAACATACAAGTAAAAAATGAAATACATATCTTGGAATGGAAGGGGATTGGATAGTCTCCTAAAGAAAAACTACCTAATCAACAAAAGCCAACAATAGTGTGTATTCAAGAATCAAATATGTTAGAGAGTACTGCCAAAGGGGAATGGAACAAGATTTGGTACTATTCAGAAGTGGTAGCAACAGATGCATCAAGAGCTTTTGGAGGACTCATTCTTGCTTGGGGCCCCCAAGCCTTGATTTACAAAAGTGAGACACAAAAATGGATAGCAGTTAAATTTTCTATGCCAATAGGTTTGGATTTAACCATAGGAAATTTCTATGGACTGAATCATTTAGAAAAGAAAAAAGAGGCATGGAGGCAACTACAACAATGGATCAAACTAGAGAGGCTTAACAATATAATATTAGGATATTTGAATGTAACCTTAGCTTAATGGGAGAAAAGGAAATTAAACAAAACAAGAGACCCAACCAAGGAGATAGTGGACCATGTTATGACAAAGGTACACCTCCAAGACATCATTACCAAATAAGACAAATTTACTTGGACAAATAGAATAGCATGTATCCAATTTATTGCTAAGAGATTAGATATATTTATAGTTCATGAGGATATATTATCAAGGTATCCCCTCATATCCATCCAAAACATCCAAAGTTCAATATAAAATCACAAGCCTATCATTCTGGATATTGGGGAAAAAGGCTTGGTAAAAGGAAGATTCCTTTAAAATATAATCTAGTATGGGCAGAGTAGGAATATTTTAGCATATTAGTGGAATGAATATAGAATCAAAGTATACCCTCAACTAGCCCATAGGTGGTTTGGAAAACAAAAATTTCAAACCTCAAGCACGCCATAAGGAAATGAATTTCAAAGAAAAAATCAACAATAACAAAAAAAAGGAACTCATGCTACAAATGGAGAAGCTAGGAAATGAAATTGGAGAGCATCCTCCCACGACACTTCAAGAAGAAAAAGAACACAATTATATCAAGAGGTAGAGAAAGTGCATCAAATAGAAGAAGCACATTGGCATCTTCGATCTAGAATGACCTGGTTGCAAAAAGGAGATAAAAATACAAAATACTTCCACCTCAAGACAATGCAACACTATCAAAGGAACACAATTTAGGAAATTCAACATGAAGGAGTCAATTACACTCATCAGGACCATATCAAGGAGATAACACTTGGTCATTTCTCTAAACTTCTCACTAGAGCCTCAAGGGATGGACAAGCTCAAGAAATTCTCCTCCAAAATATTCCTACTGTTCTTAAAAACAAGGATAGAACAAAATTGACTAAGGAGGTTAAGATGGAGTATTTGGAAGAAGTCATCCACTCTTTAGCGAAAGACAAAGCTCCAAGTTCAGATGGATTTACTAACAATTTTTATCAGTAATTACTTCACATAATAGGAGTAGGCCTTCTCAGGATGATAAAGCAAGTCAAACTCAAGGTAAACTCTCTAGTGCTATAAAATCTTCATTCATAGTGCTAATTCCTAAAGGAAAAAAAGCTAATTCCTTTATTAGTTTTAGACCAATTTATCTTTGCAACTCTTCATACAAAATCATGACTAAAATCCTAGCAAACAAAATCAAGAGGAAGATCAACTCCATTATAGATTAGGAGCATGTTTCATTCCAGGGAAGTAGCTATATGATAATATTATCATGGTGCATGAAGCTCTATAGTCATGTGCAAAGGAAAATAAGAAAATACTGGTCATTAAACTAGATATGTCCAAGACCTTTGATAAGGTAGACATCAAATTTTTAGAAAAGGTTCTTATCAAGTTTGAATTTCCTATATAATTGATAAATTGAATATTGACATGTATTAACAACCCTTGGGTAGCTCCCATAGTTAATGGAGAACCAACAACCCTCTTTAAATCCTCTAGAGGTCTAAGACAAGGTTGCTCCATTTTACCATACCTGTATATCATATTAGCTGAACCATTAGGGAAATTAATCAATAGGAGAATGATGGAAAAAAGATCAGTGGTATTAAAATAGGAAGTGGAATCAAATAAGTCGCCCATGCCCATTTTGTAGATGACACCATCCTAATGGGAGAAGCTTCAAGATTAAACATAAGACACTTCAAAGAATATTTGGACTATTTTACCTCAACAACATGGGCATAAATTAACCAAACCAAGAGCATGTTTTATACAATTAACACTTCTCCCTCAAAGAATAGAAGTTTGAGTGAAATATTGGGGTTCAAACTTGGTTATGAGCCCACATTCAAATATTTAGGTGTTCTAATGGTATTTAAGGTTACAAGCAATTGTTGGAACACTACTATAAAGAAAATGGTAAAGCAGATTCATGATTACAATAATGGGTGGTTGAGCCTAGCAGGCAGAACAATACTTATAAAATTAGTTATAACAAGTCTCCCAATCTATCAACTTTTGGTCTAACATGATCGAAAGTATGTGCTTAATAAGCTTTATGGACTCATTAGGATTTTCCTATGACATGGAGGAAAAAAAAACGATAAAAATATTCCATCTTGTCAATTGGGAAGCTATCTCGCAACCTAAAGAGCTAGGGGGTTTAGGAGTAAGGAAAACTAAAGAAGTTAGCAAATATTTAGGGGATAAGCTATTATGATACCTAGTCAATCCCCATTCCCCCCATTGGAAGGAAATAATAAAGGCTAAATACACAACAATTATAAAATTTTGCAATTGATAAAAAATATAGCAAGCAAGTCTGGTTCTTCCTCAATCTGAAAGCACATTGTTGAGGCAAAAATTATAATCTTAGATAAAGTGTTGTGGTTACCTAGAGATGGTAAGCTTGTCAACCTTTGGGAGGATCCAATAATGGGAAGACCCCCTCTCAATACCAGTTGTTCTTTAACTCTTCAAGAAGAATTGTAGAATCTAGAAGTTCACAGACTAGCTGAAATAATGGAATGGGTGGGATGACATTGTAATTGTAGAGACCCCCCTTGCCTAGTCACATATGAGAACAATGTATAAATATCAAAGCTTAAATTGTTGGATATAAGCCTTACTCCTAGAATTCAAATAAACTGATTTGGGAGGAGGTAAGCAAGATAGAAGAATATCAAGTCAAAATGGGATTTAAAGCCCAACATGTAGGAAAGGTAAACAAAAAGCTAGCAGCAATATGGAAATGTCAGATTCCCCCTAGAATTCAACTATTTTATTGGCTAGTGCATCAAAATAAAATTCTCATTGGAGAGAACTTGCAAAATAGAAACACAATGGCACCTCATATATGTTCAAGATGCTTCAAAAGTGAGGAAACCAACAGACATCTTCTCTTTGAATACCCAATAGCCCTACAGATTCGGATAGGAGTTGCATCTAATTTTTTCTCAACAATTACAAGTAACATGAATGCACAAAATTTCTTAAATCAATGGAGCCAAATATATAAATGGGGTATCAAAAGCAAACATTTGATTAAGTATTTATGAGAATCCATCCCTTTCTACATAATATGGGCAATATAGAAAGATAAAAATGAATTAATTTTAAAAGAAAAGACAACAAAATGGGAGTACTAGTAAGCAAAATTATCTAGGAGATAGTTTCAAATACAAAAGCAAACTGCAAAAAAAAAAAAAATCCTTGAAAACTAACTGGTTTAGAGCTTCTCATGCTGCAAAGAGTGGATCTCAAAGCTTTGTTGGGTATGGACAACATCCCTATTGTATGTATACCAGTGATCTAGTACTCGACTCTATTTTTATATGGTGCTTCAAAGTCTAATCTAGGAATTGTGATGACAGGGGGGAATCATTTTCCAAGACAAGATTTCTTCTCAATTATAAGATTTTTTGGGGTAAGCTTTCAACAATGTAGCTAAAGTGATTGGTTATGAAGTTGGTCTCAGACTAGCAGCCAAAATAACATCTAAAAACTACATGTTTATGGGGACTCTAAATTGATAACCTCTGCTCTTGCCAATAAAACAACTCTATCATCACTATAATTAAGTATTATCCACACATGCATAAGAGCCAAAACTCGAATCATTGCACTTTCTCCTCGAGACAGGTTTGAATTTTGTAAGTCTTTAATCACCTATAGGCCAAGTAAATTAGAGGGTCCTATTAATTTTAAAAGTAATTTGGGAACGTTTTTTTTGAAAAAATAGGAACTTTAATTTTCAAAATATATTCCTAAATGGGAAAAATTGTAAATCTATGTTACTTTTCTTGGTTGGAAGGACTCTGTATTAAAACAAAACAAGGGTTTAAAATAGAATAGAATTTGAGTTTAGTCATATTAATTCAATAAGGGAAGACCTTTCTCTTTAATAATGAAAAGCTCAGGTCTGCCATTTTTAAAACTTCAAGAGGCACTTGATGTTCCTGAATATACTTTTATATATACTTGTTGGAAAGCTCGTGTCGAGCCTAATCCATTAAAACTGAAATATTTTACTTTTGTAAAAACTTGTTGAATGTAATTGTACCTCAAAATTGATCTTGTAAAAAGGAGTGCATTTTTGGTTGTATCCAACACTCCTAGTGGTTTGTTTGTAAGTTTGATCAACCACTCCCCTTGGCTTTCACTAGACTAGCCATGGCCCATTGGAAAATATAACAAATAATAGCCTCAACTCAGATAGTTAGCAATTTATATGATAAGGTGAACAATATGCAAGTATGACCCCCATCA
The DNA here is from genome assembly GCA_028583015.1 of Wollemia nobilis. Lineage (NCBI taxonomy): Eukaryota > Viridiplantae > Streptophyta > Pinopsida > Araucariales > Araucariaceae > Wollemia > Wollemia nobilis. Next base: position 1,738,503 of record JAQPPZ010002200.1, read on the forward strand.
CCTAAGGTCCATACTCCTGAACCCTGTTCTCATGTTAAATGCGAGGTCAACGTCTATGATGGGTCTAGAGATCTTGAAGTGCTCAATAGTTGGATCCTAAAATGGAAACTTGGTTTACCTACAATAAAATTCTTGATGATGATAAAGTCCCATTTTCTAAGTTAAAATTGTTTGGTGTTGCTAAGATTCTAATCATCGAGAGGTAAACCACTCAGAATCCTTGTAGACATGAAATTTTGACTCATTTCAAAATTCCCTAACTCTTCTTACTCACATAACTTCACCCCTCATCAACCTACCTTTTTTCGTGCCTTTGTAACCATTTCTTAGCCTCCATGTACATTTTTTTCATTTTCAGCGAATTCAAGACTGGCAAAAATAACTCTCGAATTCATTGAAATGGAGCGTCAACCTGCACCGTTGGGTGACCATTTGGTTTTGATCCAAATTGGGTCTAACACCGAATATTCTATGAATTCGGGCCTAAGAACTCAAGCCCTAAAATTTCCTAAATTGGAAGTTTTTCCAATTTACCCAAACCGCCTTGATTCGACACCTTAAATCCCATAATTTTTGGTTTATCCCATCTTTTAAAAATAACAATTTGCCTCCCGAAAAGGCTAATGGTGATTTTGAGAAAGCATGTTTGAATTGTGAAGGCTTTGTGAATTGACAAATTGGTTGCAGGTTGAACATCCATAACAAGTTTTTGTAGGTTGAAGAATACTTTGGAGCTCATATTGCAGTTGAGAGGTTGTTTTATGTCATCATCAATACAAGATCGAATGAGTTTGCCCTACTATCATCATTCTTGCAATACCAGATGATCGTATCTAGTATATCATCACTATAAGTAGATTATTTTATCTATTTTAGCATCTCACATGTCATTATGTACTAGTAAGTTCGTATATTCATACATCTCGCAAATTCGAAAGCAGATCCTCGAATTCACTTACAAGGCCCGAAATCACTTGCTAGTCCCAAATTTACATAGGCATAGGTTGGGGTTAAACTGCTGCTTCCATATCTATCACTGTATTTTGCACATTGCATCTTGATCATTTGCATTGGCATTGCACTCTACATTCTACATTGTTTCATCATCTTTTTTCAGTCCCTTATATGTTTGCAACAGATCTACAAATTCCTTCTTTTTACATATGGTTTGCTAAAAGGACCAAGGGGATTTGACTGCCACATCATTAAGATCCATTTAATGGTGGCCTAAGCAGACCCCCAATCACTGATTGCCATTTCTAGTGCTTTGTGTGATTGATTGCAAGTTTTTCATGAATTCGGGCTTAAAGACCCGAATTTGCTTAAAGATCCTGAATTTACTGATATGTCTCAAATTTGCTTGGACCAACCATCTAGTTTAGGTAGGTGCCTGATATGATTCATCTCAACTTTATTTATCCTTTCTTTGTCTTGTTTATTCATGAATTATTTAAAAACTTAAGAAAAAAAAAAAAAATGAAATAGTGATGCACTTAACTTAGGATAATCTTGCATGTTGCATGTTATTTTCAAGGAAAGTGAATTGCATTTAGCTTAGACCTAGTCACATTCTATCCTAAACATAGGTGTTTGTCAATCAAAGAACACATCTAAATATTTTCCTTTGTCCAACCTTAGAAATGGTCTTTAAACGTTTCTTGGCGAACCCCCAAATCAATTAACCATCACCAAAGGAATACGACACCAGGTACCCCTCACATTGAGGTGTGGGTTTATGACTTCCCATCCTCCTAGGCACAAATCCATCAGCCTGAGAGAAAGGGGTGCAAAAATTTTAGCCCATAATTCTATCACCACTTGGGATGAATTGGTCACAACCTTGAAGGCTACTTTCTATCCATCCAATTACGATAAGGATTTGCTCATCCATTGGCTTTGTTTGAGGTAAGGAAGCCAAATGTCTATTTAGGACTACATCTATCAGTTCAACTGCTTGCATATATTACTTCGTGTTCAAGATCCTATGTCCACTCTTGTTACTAAGTTTAAGAGTGGCCTATAGACACACTTGTTTCACGAGTTGAAATATACTCTTCTTGATACACTTGATGCAACTTTTAATTAAGCTTAGCTTGCAGAGGAGTTCAGTCGCATGCACAGGAACGTGCATGTGAGCCTTGGTGTCTACATAGTGAAGGATGGATATGATAAGATCCTTCTAGAGCCTCCTCTTCATGCATATCAAGTTGAGGATTGGAGAAAGATTTGGCAGTCCAAGGGTTGGCCGAAAGTAAACTTTTTTGCTTGGTAGTTCATGCATAATGGAATTCTTACTTTTGATAATATCAAACGTAGGGGAATAATTGGTCCATCTCAATGTGTTTTATGCTACAAGAGTGAGGAAACATCTAACCACTTGATGTTTGAGTGCCCATTCATGCGTTAGATTTGGAAGAGATGGTTTTTATCTTATAAAATTCGAGTTAATAGTGATTTGAATCATATTAATATTTGGGAAAGATGAAATAGGGGTAGATTTAAATCTAAAGCTCTTTGTATTAGTTGGGAGCTTGGATTAAACTTCATTTGGCGGTAAGTGTGGTTGGAGAGAAATGACAAAATATTTAGAGAAACCTTTTCATATTTAAATGGAGTTTGGCAGGTCATTTGGAGCAAAATCATAAAAACTGTGGCAGTGTATGCTAAAGAGAAAACTCAGGCTATTATAGGGACAATGGAGAAGGAAGTTGAAGTGCAAGAGGGGCAGGACAAAGCTAGTTGGAAACCACCCTCAAAAGGCTGGATTATAATTAATACTGATGGAGCTGCAAAAGGCAATCCGAGTAGAGATAGAATTGGAGTGGTTTGAAGGAATCATGTTGGGACAGTGCTCTATTGGGAACTTCAAGGCTTGGGAAGGGTCACAAACAATAAAGCAAAAGCCTTAACTATCAAATCTACTTCTCTTTGGGTAGTAAAAACAAGGTTACAGGAGGATAATCCTAGAATCAGATTCTCAAATAATGGTAGGAGCTTTAGATTGCATGATGAAATTTGCTTTGAAGACATGGAGGTTGAGGATTCTTGTCACTCAAATTAACGAATTGTGGAGGGAATTTGATGATGTGATTCTTGTTTATGTGAGTAGAGATCTAAATAAAGTGGTAGACTTCCTAGCTAAGATGGGTATTGAGAAGGAGGTAGGGGTTCAATAGTGACATGACTATTGAGGATGAGATGATTAGGCAACTTAGTGAGCAAATCCAGTGTTTAGCTAATTTGGACAACCATTGTAGAAATATAGTTTAGGAGATTTGGCTCCAATGTAGATTTTCTTTTAAAGTTTGTAAACATGTGAACAATCTTATAAAAATATGGTTTAAAAGATTTGGCTCCAATGCAAATATTCTTTTATGTTCTCTTTAACTAAAATTGAGAAAAATCTCATCCCAATTTATAAATAATGTTTGTTTTAATATAATTTTTTTAAATTATTAAAAAAAAAATATTAATAACTATATAAATAACAAAATTTAAATAATAAAATAAAATTAAAATCATTAACATTTAAATAAACATCAAATTCCAGGACGATTATGGACTCAATTCACCGTGTTACAGAGCTTGTAAGCTACCTTTAACCTCTTTGACCTTTGTCACGTGATGCTTATTTTTGAAGGTAGTATTTCTCATTTTTATCGTGTTATTACTACGTTTATTTATCTATAGATTCTTAAGTATAAGAATATTTTGGTTGTCATAGAGGTAATGTATTGGAGATAATCACAACTCCTTTATATATAGTTTTAAAATTTTATAGGATGAATCAGATTTATTGTAACTTAAAATGAAATTTAAAAAGGAAACGTTGAAGATTTCATCAAGTTGTATGAGGTTATTTTCTTAAAGTATACAAGGGTTCGAACCTTTTTTAAATTTTATTTCAATATTTTTAAATTTTTATTTTAATATTTTAATTTATTTAAAATTTTAGGTTTAAAATTATTGTAGAAAGATTAAAGACTCTTTCAAAAATCTATGGTTTATTTTAAAAATTTAGTTTTTATTGGGTCACAATAGTACTATATTTTAGGGTTTTCATTTAAAAATTTCGAGTTCAAACCACTCTACAAAGAATCTAAACCTTGCAAAAATCTACGCTTTACCCTAAACTTTATCTAAAAGGGTAGGCTGATTGATTGGTAGCGGTTAAGTGCTTGCCAATATCATATCCTAATTCGATTTTATGTAACATAAAAGATCCCATTAACTTTATCTTTTACCTAACAAACTAAGATTTATAAAAATCCACTATAAAATAAAATAAAATTAATAACATCCAAAGTGAATTCAACAAATATCTTAAACAAAAGAGACAAGATGATTATGGATAAAATCTATATTTTGTACCCAAAAAAAAAAAAAAAATAAAGCTCTTCCATTCAAAATTGTTTTCTTCTATTCGTTATATTTTATAAAAAAGTTATTGATTGGAACACTAAAACAATAATTAAAAAAAAGTTCTTGTTTGGAGCACTAAAACAATAACTAAAAAAAAGTTCTTGTTTGGAGCACTAAAACAATAACTAAAAAAATATTAACATAAAAAAATTTATTTTGAGTTTATTTTTTTAATTTAGTTTGCATTTTTTAAATTTATTTAATTTTTTTCAAGGAAGTAATGTTTGCCTTATCTTTTTAAATGTTTATTTTGAATAATGGCGATTTGGAGAGGTTTGGGATTGGAACTTCAAACTGCAAACCGGATTGGAACTGTCAACTTCATACTGCAAACACTCAAACAAAACCAATCAATCTACTACCTTAACAAAGGGACATCTTTCTTGTACTAGAACTAGATAAAACTTCTACCTTATGGGTAAACATCTAATAAGACATTGATAATAACCATGGTTAGTGCTAACAACAAGAAGGTGCAAGCATGAAAGAGAGGCAAATTTTAAAAGTGTCGAAGAACTTGTCAAGCTTAGCCTAAAGTTTTTCTTTCATTCAAGGTTGATATGCAAGGAAGGTATAATCTAAGCTTATAGTGTCTTGGATAGAATGTGGGTTGTGAAGTGTTTAAGTCTTATAAGGAATATTATAGTGGGTTATGAAGTTTTTAAGTCTCATAAGGAATATTATAGTGGTATGTCTTTATTCAAAAAACCTAAGTTCGGAACTTTGGTACAAAAGAATTGAGACCCTTTGAAAATTCTTGTTTTATCCTACAATACCCAGAAGGATATGTTGATTGTAGTGATTAAGTGCTTGTAGATGGGCTGCCTAGTTCGAATTTCGTAGGAGTAGGAGACCATTTGACTTCAGCTTTACTCAATGGACTTCAAAAATAAAGATTCCTACTTAAAAAAAAGAAAAGAAAAAGAAAACATTACATGACATTTCTTGCACTTTTGCATGTTGACATACTTCAACTATTAATTCCAATATATGATAAATAAGCATTCCCTTGTTTCGCACGAGTGCTATATTGCAATGTTTTCTTTTTAAAGGGGAATTGGCAAGGTCTCCATCGTATTATCTCCGTGGACGCGCTTTAAAATCCAGAAAGCTACCACTATACCTCGTTCCATCTTGATAAACTCATGTTTTATCCTAAAAAATTCAAAAGGGATATGTTGGTTGTAGCAGTTAAGTGCTTGTGGGATGCCTGATTCGACTCTCTGAATAGTAGGAGTAGAAATCCATTTAATTTCGGCTTTATCCAATAAACTAAAAATAATAAAAAATTTTAAATAAAAAAAAGTATTACATGACATTTCTTGCAGTTTTGCATGTTGACGAAAAAAAAAGAAAGTATTACATGACATTTCTTGCAGTTTTGCATGTTGACGAAAAAAAGAAAGTATTACATGACATTTCTTGCAGTTTTGCATGTTGACATACTTCAACTATTAATTCCAATATATGGTAAATAAGCATTCCCTTGTTTCATTGCATTCCAGTGCTATATTGCAATGTTTTTTTTTTAAAGAGAAATTGGCAAGGTCTCTATTGTATAATCTTCGTGGACGTGTTTTCAAATCCGGAAAGTTATCATTATATCTCCATTTTACCTCGGTAAATTTTTATTTCAAGTGAGGCTTGAGATTGAAAGCATTGACCTCAAGCTAGCAATCATTCAGCGGAAACCAGTCAGTCTACTACCTCCACCCAACGATGTTTTTTATTCAGATTAACTATTAAAATCTTATTATTATTAATTTATTATTATTTTTAAAATTGATTACATGGATTGCAATGAGTCTTACCTATATTACATCATGATTGTATTATCATTGTAGTAAAATATATCACACAAAAGTAATTAACAATTATGAGTATGCCTTTATCTCTAAGGGCTAGGTGGATTGGTAAGTGCAGGAGCGGTTGGACACTTACCAAGAAGAGATTTAGGTTCAAACCTTGGGGGAATCCAACCCTTTGCAAAGGTAATAGTCTGCTCCGAATCCTCTGAGTGCGCATCAGACCGACGATCACGGTACGAACCTCAAGCGACCAACGGTCCCTATCTTATGTCAGGTCAACAAGAACAAGATGAATAGATTTGTTGAGAGCAGTCCTTGTGGTTTGAACCCTGTGTTGACTAGTTATTAAAAATAGTGGTTGTAATCAACTCTCCTATGTAACAAAAAAAAAAATATTATGAATATATCATTCACTAAGATTTGTACATAATTTTACCTCAAAGTCCATATTTCTAACATCTGAAGCTCATACCATTTGATTAGTTATTATAAATAATTTAATTATAGTTTTTTATCCGTATTTATAGTGCAAGTGGAAAAGGTAAGCCGGGCCTCGTTGAGTTAAGGTCCATGGTTTGATGCGAAGAGGGACAAAAAAATCTCACGTGGCTTCCCTCTAGATAATGGAAACATATCACAAACTGGTAATTGATGATTATGAATATGCCTTTCACTAAGAATTGAACATAGGTATTTTACCTTAAAGTCTACATTTTTAACATCTTGAGCTCATGCCATTTGATTTGTTATTATAAATAATATAATTATATAACAAAAATTAATGTTTTCTAGATAATGTTTAAATTCTTTGGATACCTTCATATAAAGTAAAGATAGACAATAAAAACTTAGCATTAAAAAATAAACAATTTAAATAAAAATATAAAACGAAGTTTTTTTAATATATAAGAAAATTAGTGACATCATCTTGTTGGGTTAAACAAAGTCAATAAGATCCTGACCTTCTAGGGTGACGAAAACATCAAACTAGAGCAACCAATTAGCAAATATCGGGCCTTGACCCTCCAAGACATCAACTACTACCATCCAACCTATCCCCTTCTAAGAAGGTTGTGGTTTGAATCTTAGAACTCCAAAAAAGAGCCTTGATCCTCAAGTATGGACTACTACCATCTAACCTATCCCTTTCTAAGTAGACCTTAAACCTTAAAAACACCCATCCAAGACATCAACTACTACCATCCAACCTATCCCCTTCTAAGTAGGTCGAGGTTTGAATCTTGGGCCTCCAAAAAAGAGCCTTGATCCTCAAGTATCGACTACTAACAGCTAACCTATCCCTTTCTAAGTAAACCTTAAACTTAAAAAAACCAAAATCTTAACCACTACACACTTTTTATAAAGTGTAAAAAGTTTAAATTTACACAGCTTTTAATAAAAAATCTAATCCCTCATACCGAAATTTTAAATTATAAAACAAACTTAAATTATGAAAAAAAAAAAAATTCACGGTCCAAGACATTGTGGCGTTCACATATAACCATATGAGCATATATTGAGCTCAAATACTCACAATTATGACGTAATACTATGGTTTTCTCATTTAATTTAATTTTTTTTTTTTAAGTTATTAATTTATTTGATATTTATTTTATTTGTATTTGTTATTTAATTTTTTTTTTTTGTAAAGATTAAGATAAGTGGATTTTGATTATTCAGCAAATTAAATTAAAATAATTTACCAACAAATATTTAATTAATTAATTAATTTTTTTAAATTTTATTAAATATAATAAAAATAATTTGAAAAAATAATTTGGAATTGACCATAAGCTTACAATAACATTGGTGTTGCATACAAAACAAGAATCAAGTTTCAATTAGTGAAGTACAATAAGCAATTCAGGATTATTTGATTTTAATTAAGGTCAAACTAAATGTCATAGGCTTTGATTGTGGCTAATAGAAATGATTGTTGTAATTAGGAAACATATAGGCTTTGATTGTGGCTAATAGAAATGATTGTTGTAATTAGGAAACATATGTTGCAAGAACTAATTAAGGGTAAGTTAATTCTAATAGTTCTCAACTTTATAGGTTGTATAAGAGGCTAATCAAAAAATAATAGTGGTTATAGTTTTTATAAGGGTAGTGTTGTCTTTTTTTTTAGTGTAAGTGGAGAAGGTGAGCCTGGTCCGAATAAGAGTTCTGAACATCTATGAATTTCGATTTTACGAGGGATCATGGTTAGGAGGAGATTGCTCAACCCTGTGCATTGGTCGTAGGGATTTCTTACACTAACCTAAAATTTCAGTCCGTCTTTGTAGCGCAAGTGGAGAAGGAGAGCCTGACCTTGTTGAATAGGAGGTCCAAGGTTCGAACCTCTAAAATGCAAAGGCGGACATAAAGGCTGTGTGAAATTCCCTGTTGATAAGCATAGCTCTTGATTTTACGAGGGGTCATGGTTGGGAGGAGACTGCTCATCCTTGTGTGTTGGTCGTAGGAGTTTCTCACACTAACTTAAACTTTTGCGGTCCGTCTTTGTAGCGCAAGTGGAGAAGGTGAGCCTCGCCCTGTTGAACAGGAGGTCACACTAACCTAATTTTTTTGGCCCATGTGGTTTGAATCCTGCCCCAGTTAAGTTAACGAGATCCCAATTGTTCAATTGTTGAGGGAATTGAATTGGGAGAACCTCTTTATATATATATATATATATAATAGGAAATTTGGAACCTTTATAAATCTTAATTCGTTGGATATAGACAAATTTAACTTAAATCTTAAGTCGTTTAGATAAATACAAAGTTAACGAGATCCCAATTGTTGAGAGAATTGAATTGGGATAGCCCATCCACAAGCACTCGATGACTATCATGAAATTTTAGGGTAAAGGTAAAGCATAGGTTGCAATAAGGTTTAAGGTAAAGCACATGTTACCATAAGATTTTAAGGTAAAGCACATGTTTGGCTATCATGAAATTTTAGGGTAAAGGTAAAGCATAGGTTACAATAAGATTTAAGGTAAAGCACATGTTACCATAAGATTTTAAGGTAAAGCACATGTTTTTTAAAGGGTCCTAGTCCCTGTCAGTGTTTGTTGATATATATATATATATATATATATATAGAGTATAGTATAGGGAACCTTTATAAACCTTAGTTTGTTGGGTAAAGATGAAGTCAAAAGGATCCCAATTGTCCAAGGAATTGAAAGGGATAATCCACCGACAAGCATTCAACCACTACCATTAAATTTTAGGATAAAACACAGGTTTTTTAAAAGGGTCTCGATTTCCTTGTATCGGGTCTGAACTTAGATCTCTTGGATGAAAACTCAAAGACATATCATTATGGTACTTCTCATAGGATTTTTTAATTTTAAGGTACATCACAGGTTCTTTGAAAGGATCTAATATCTTGTAGTTTGAACCTAGATCTCTTGGATGAAAACCCAAAGCCACTTAAGTCTCTTGGATGAAAACTCAAAGAAATATCACTATGGTACTTCTCATGATATTTTTTAAATTTAGAGTACATCACAAGTTCTTTGAAAGGATCTGATATCTTATGGTTTGAACCTAGATCTCCTAGATGAAAACCCAAAGCCATACCATTACAGTGTCCCAAAAGGGACAAAATTTTAAGGTAAAGCATATGTTTTTAAAAGGGACCTCCATCTACTGGAGTTTGAACTTAAATTTCCTAGATAAAAACCTAAAGACATACTACTACAATATTCTTCCCGAGATAATTTGTAAAGTAAAACAAAAGTTTTTAAAAATATTTGTTTCTTATTTCTTGTGTAATAGTTTAAACTTGGTCTCCTAAAAAACCAAACCCATACCACTAATAAAACATAAATATATATTATTTACAAGTATTTATTTTATAAAATATAAGATTTAAACTTTATATAAATGTAAAATGATCAATCATAATGTTGTTTCCTGGGGTGTGCAAGCTAAACACATTCCTGACCAAATAAAATTGGGTTATTTTCTTGAAAAAGAAAGATTGTTCTATTAATTTGAAGAAAAAATATTATCATTCACAAAAACATTGTAGAAATTAAATTATTGAATAGTGCCCTCATGCTCTCTAGTTCCATCTAGTTTTATATAAACTTTTTCGGGAGTTAGTTACAACCATTATTTTTAGTAACAGTTAAGTACAAGGTTTAAATTACAAGAGTTGCTCCCAACAAATCTATACCACCTCGTTCTTATTGACCTAGCGTGAAAAGGACTATTAATCACTTGAGGTTCGTACTGTCATCATCAATCTAACGTGCACTCAGAAGATTTAGAACAAACTACTACTTTTGCAAACATGTATGTCCCCAAGGTTTAAACTTAAATCTCTTCTTGGTAAACACTTGAACTTATCAATGCACCTAACCCCTCAGGACTTGGTTCCATATACATTCTAGACTCAACTAAAATTGGGCTTCCTTCCTACAAAGAATAATTGTTTCAATATTTTTATTTAAAAAAAATGGCTAATAGTTGATATCATTAAAAAAAAAACATTAGTGAAGTAAAATTTTATAATAAGCTTCATTAATTAATTTATTTTTAAACTTAAATAATACATAAGAAAAGAATAAAAAGAAAATAGTTTTTAACGACTACAACTTCATAAATTAAATTAAATGATTCTTTTATAAATAAATACCTCTTATGTGTTAATTTTTTTACAATTTTTCATAGTGTCTATATATTTATTTATATATATGTCAAACTCTAACCCAAGTCACCATGTGTTAGAAACTTTAAAATTCTTCATAGCCATAAATTATGTTTGTGTGTTTATATATATATATTTGACTCTAAGCCTAGGTACCATGATGAATGCTAACCTGCCATAATGAAACTTTGTTAGAGGTGTTTAAAAATATTTACAATTTCAACATTTCAATAATTACAACCTTTATGATGATCACCTATTATGGTTGGTTGCAGATATTTGTTGTGAATATTACATATTCACCTTATGGTTATGAAGGTTATGGGAAGTTGGAAAGTAGTTGTAACTCCCAACCTCATACCTTCTTGATTTCACATGTATATATACTTCTATCACATCAATGCAAATGTTAATCGCAATGCATAAATCTATTATGCATTTCTAACATTTGATCTTAGAGCAAGCTGATATAAGAATGAAGCTTCCATTTGTGAACATGATCCAATTATTGAGGAGTAGGAGACACCTCTTATAGTTTGTGAAAGAATGCTCTGCTAGAGAAATCATAAAAGAGTAGACGTAAGTTTGATCAAGGAGCAGACCTTGCACTAAAAAGAAAAAATCTTTTTATTTTTTTGTGTTTGTAGGTGTTGTAGATATTTATTTCATCATAGAGGAGTTGTAGAGCCATCTAAGAAAAACTCAATTCATGTTAAAAGAGTTGTCATCACAAAATTAATTATTATCTATAAAAAATTGCTATAGTCTGGTACAAGAAACATGTCATATGAAGAAAATAACAAATCATCTAGAGCAATACACTAGAGTTTGAACGTGTTGGCAATCATTTTTTGATCTAAAGTTGTCATCTAAAGTTATCGTTTGAAGCTATTGCTATCAAGAGTTGTGACGAGCATTGTTAACTCTGGCATCTTAGATTATCAAACCAAGGTTGGCATTCAATGGCTATATGCACTAAGGAGCAATTGTGCACTTTAGGTATGAAGGCTTCTAGGGGTTCCTATAAATTACTAAAGCAGGGAAATTCACACTTGGAAAATGATACACTTGCAAAAAAAATAAATATAGCTTAACAATTGCACTAAACTATCCCAAGAAAACAGACAAACATACACATGTTAGGATAATAATAATTCATATAATATAAACAAAATAACAAAATGTAAATAAAATAATCTGAGAGCATACCTGTGAAGACAACTAAGTAAAAATTTCCATTGTGTTGTCAGAGTGGGTCCTTGCTCCTTAGCTCGATGGGAAGTGAAGTTAAAACTAAACTAAAGAGTATAACACAATTGAAACAAAGAAATAATGGTGTATTTTACTGATAAAGAATAAATTATAGCCTCATTCTCAAGGTTATGCATAGCGGCAAATTTTCACCATTGGGGCGAAAATTGACATTTTCAAAAATTCAAATTTACGAATTTGGGGGACCTAGACGTCGGCCATTTAGTTGAAATTTTTGGGACAAAAAAATTTAGGTGTCGGTTCACCGTGCGTTGATAATAGTATCATAATTATTTTTAAAAACTCTCCAACAATCCCGCCTAAATAGAGTACCCTTTTTGCCATAAAATTTTAAAATTTCTAAATTATCCTGCCTAACTCGCCAAGTATACCACTATATATAATTAACACCCCAGGGATACTTTTTCATTTTCGAACCTTGTTCTACACTCGACGAATATACTAACCCAATTTCTACAATAATTTGAAACCATTTTAGCAACAAACCGAAACCAACCATTTGTGAAACCGTTCGGAACCATTTTTGCAATCGTTCGAAACCATTTCAGCAACAAGCCGAAACCAACCATTTCTAAAATTATTCAAAACCATTTCTGCAATCGTCTAGAACCATTTCTGTAATAGGTAAAAAAAAAACATTTCTACAATCATCTAGATCACTTTCTACATCCGATCAGAACTGTTTTGCAATTGGCCTGATCATGTTCTAAACTAGTCCAGACTTGTTTTGCTTTCGATCGAATCCTTTTCTGCTTCTAGCCAGATCCTATTCTGCTTTCAGCCAGTTTGCACTAGTCCGAACCCTATTCTACTTCTAGCCGGATCCTGTTTTGCACCCATTCGAAACTTGTTCTGCTATCGATCGGACCCTGTTCTACACAAGTTTGGACCCTGTTCTGCAACAGTCTAGAGCCTGTTCTACACCAGGACATAACTTGTTCTGCATCAATTCGAACCATGTTCTACACTAGGTTCTCTGTCACTACTCTGTTTGCCACATTTTTTCTATATTTTACCATGTTCTGCACGTTTTTTCCTATTTTCTCTCTTTTCGTTAAAACTCTTTGATTCTCTATTTCTATTCATATCTATTTTTCTATTATAATATTATGAATAGGTGAACACTTTGGTTCTTTAAAGGCATTGTGATGTTTTTTTCTTTGAAGACATTGTGATTCTCTATTTCTAGTCCATTTTGTACCATAATCTAATAGTTTTTGACATGTATCTTAATTATTTTTCAATCTTGTTCTGCACCATACCAATATCCGAGCCTTGTTCTACATCTAGACGGTCATTGCTCTATTCCCATGTTTTTCTCTATTTTGCCTTGTTCTGCATGTTTTCCCCTATTTTCTCTATTTCTATTAAACTCTTTGATTATGTGTTTTTGTGTTTTTACAAGATTATACATGGGTAAATGCTTTGGTTCTCTAAAGATATAGTAATGCTCTGTTTCTTTGAAGAAATTGTGATTCTCTATTTTCTAGTCCATTTTGTACTATAATCTGATATTTTTCGACATACATATCTCCAATTATTTTTTGCATAGACAAGTTTTTTCTTTAATTGATTTCAATTTGTATGTTAATTACTTTTGTGCTCTTATTAGTTACAAGTGCTATCACCAGAATACGGACTAGTGGCATAAACCGATAAAATCACAATAAAGCATGGCAGGAAACAAGTATGTATTTTCTACCAGCCAACCATCTATTTATTCTATTTACAATATTATCTTGAGGCCTAACAAAAGTAAGACCTCTTCAACATTTTCACCTACTTGCGATGGAATGAAGGGGGCCAAATATTTTGCTGAAAAGAGTGTCCTCAAATATTTTAGCTAAATATCAAAATGCAACGAGCCAACGACATTCATACAAATTCAATCTACCAATGATTTTTGACTTCTGAAAAGTTAGTTGTATATTCTATAATTAATTTAAATACTACTTTCTTCCTCAAACAATTACTTCTTAATATGTGCTTGATGATATGAATATTTTTTCTATTTTTATGTTTCTTTTGTCACTTTGTTTAATCCAAAAATGATAAAAAATATTATGGTATGCTACTATGCATAATACCTTGTCAACCCTGATATGCCTCTCAACTTGAAGATATTCCCCAACAAGAGATGCCTTCTAATGAAAATCCTCTGTACAATGACATCCATCAAACACTTGAAGACAACCCCCAAAATGACATAACAATTGAAAATGAAAGTGATAAATCAAAATCATTACAAACTTCTTTTGAGTCTTCAAGCAAAAATTCTAAAAAGAGAAAAGCATCTAACTAGATTATTGGAAGGGGATTTAAGAAAGAATGGGCAGAAATATTTCCCTAGATTGAGCATGTACTGACTAAGGATAACCAAATCGATGAAAAAGAATGTAGATGCAAAATTTGTAGTGGGAGACTTGGTAAGGATCATAGGCTACAAAATAAGATAGACACAATAGAAAAACATGTTGGCAAAGCTTATGTAAAAGTTAAAAGTAGTAATGGTGAAGTTAGTAAAGAAGTTAGGTGGAAGGATGCATCAAAATGTATGCATGTTAGATATGCAATAGAATATAACAATCACTTAAGCAATAACACTCTCTTGTTGAAAAAGGTGGAAAGATTGTATCCCAATTTCAAAAAATTCACAAGACCATCTTAGCTTCAAAAAGTTTGCAGTTTGTTGTTGTATTAAGTATTCTCAAGAAAGGTAGACCCATGTCCGATTTTATTGATTATAAGCACCTATTACAACTAGCTAATGTGCAAAACCTTCCTAATTCACATTGGTCAGATCGAAATGGTAAAATACTTATCTTTAGTTGAGAAGGAAGACCCGAGGGAGCAAGTAAAACTTGCCAGATTCATTTCACTTTCTATTGATGAGGTGATAGCTGTAGACAACACATTTTGGATTTGCATGCATGTGCACACATTTCAAAATTATATAAGAAGGCCTATTTTGCTATGATTACATAAGATTGTGGAAAGTTCAAATGCAAAAAACATTTATAATGTTGTTGTGGATAGTTTAAAGGATATTGCAGGAATGAATGATATAAACATAGCAACAAAGTTAATTTGTATTGATCTTATGGTGCTTCTATTATGCAAGGGCACATGACTGGTCTTTGTGTTCGATTCCAACCCATAATTGCCCCATATATGATTCCCATTCATTGTATGGCTCATAGAGTGAATCTTGCATATAAAATCATGAGCACCTTTGCAAATGTTGCTAGAGTGGAAGGTCTTATTCATGAAATACATTCTTATTTCTCATGCAACCCAAAAAGTTTTGCAGAATTTCAACAGTTTACACTAGGAGTTATCGAAGGAAAAAAATTGTTAAAAGATGTGGATACAAGATGGATTTCACTGTATCAACTTGCTCTCAAATATTTTGTAGAATATCAATCATTGACGGGTTTTATGCATGCAAATCGTAGGATAGTTGATAAGGCAAAAAATTTGTTGTTTTGTTTGATTGACTTGGAAACCCTTTTGACATTATGTGGTATTCTTCCAATGTTACAAGAAATGAACAGATTAATTAAACTTGCACAAGAGAGATCCATCTATATCATTGATTTCATGAGGATAAGAAAACAAATATGTTTGGTTATTGATATGTTATATGTGTCTGAGGCAGATTTTACAAGTCCCTTGTTTGATAGTTGGAATACATTGATAAACGTGAACAATCCAAAAAGCTTTTTAAAGTTTGACATCAATGATCATATTTGTATTAATGTTCATGGAAAGTTGATAGCTCATTGTTTTGAAAGGAAATCAAGTATAGTTGTGGATAGTGTTCCACGAGGACGCATCCCCCACCCTGAGGGATGTGTCCCCTTATCCCTGCATCCCCCAGCATAGGGGGATGGCATTGGGGACGTTTCCCCTCGTTCCTATTTTGGGGGATGGCTGGGAAATTTCCTCAGGGATGCCTGAGGCCTACGACCTCCTATCCCTGAGACGTCCCCTATTTTGGGGCATCCCCAAGGATGTTTGGGTACCTTTGGGGATGCTTAGGCCATCCACGGGGATGCCCAACCGTCCCCATGGCTGGACATCCTCAGCAAAAAAACTAAAAAAATTAAAAATGAAAATTTAATTTGTTCTTTAGTACATTGTAAGACATTTGTGTTCTTCAATCTGTGCTTTAGTATATTTTTGAAAATGATGACTTTCCACGAATGAATATTAAAACAAAAGTTACATTATTTTAAAATTACAATATTCTAAAGCAAGTCCTCAACCAATCTGTTTTATGAAGATTAAAGCAAAAGTTACAGTATTCTAAAATTACAAGTGAGGGATAAAGATTGTTGATATAATAAGTGAAGATCACTGAATAACATAAAGAGTAACAAAGAGAGACCCTACTCATACTAGTGAAAATTAATTAGAAAGAAAGGAAGTTTCTTAATGTTCGCAGATGATCAAATCAAGTATTTGGACTCAAATACTACATTGTGTAACAACGGTCTGGAAAGAGCTGGAAATAGTGTTCCAAAGAAAAACCAAGAATACAAAATTAATAAGCATAAATTTACAAAATCCCTTTAAACAAGGTTAATCAAAATCTTTTGAGAAGAAAGCTGACAAGGAAAAAATAGTTAAATTGTAGGATGTTAAAAAGTGAAACAAGCAAGTTTTACAGGACTCTCAACAACGTGCCTCTTGACTGCATTTTTGAAAATAATTTTAGATCATGGCTTTGCATGTCTTAATTCAGGTTCATAATTCAGAAAATAATGTAAGGTAAAAACATGATGAAGTTGTTGGCTAGTAAAAGTGACATGATAACTCTTACTGGAATGGCACTTTATTTGGTGGGGAAAAGACCCTGGTCCAAAATGCTTCTATTGCTGATTTATATAATGTTCAAGAATGAAGATTTTCTAAAACAGATAGCATCCAATTAGATTCATGTTCACTATTTTGCTTTTATGTGTGTTCCTTTGTTGCTATAAATATTTGTTGCAAAGTGGCCTAAATTGTTTGCTTTGCATACACTTCCATTGAGAAAATACAGATGAGGAATTCTTGGTATAAACTTGTCTTATTCTTACAAAGAGACAAATCCCATTGAGTTTAGGACATTGACTTCAATGAGAAAATTGTAACTTTTGCTTTAGGACATTGACTTCAATGACAAATTTGCTTATTTTAGAACACTGTAATTTTAGAATACTAAAAATTTTGCTTTAGTCTTCATAAAATATTGTAACTTTTGTTTTAATCTTCATAGAATACTGTAAATTTTGCTTTAATATGTTCTTTATGTTCTTTAGAACATTGTTGAAAATTATGACTTGTAAAAGCTAAATAATGTGGCATTCATTACTTGAGCAATATCAACTAATTTGGTTAACTGTTAGAGATTGGTAGATTGCACTTGATATCCTTGGTTGAACCTTCAAGTTATATTTGTTGAAACAATTAAATGGTTGCACTTAGTAACTAATATCAATATGAATATCCTAATATCATTTTTGTTGTGTGTAGAATTCTAAATGTGTAGATTATTCTAAATTTCTAAAAAATTTCAATTTTCATAGTATTATACCAGTCGTACCCCCCAGCCATCCCCGAGCTATCCCCTAAAATCGGCCTGCCGTCCCCCCTCATCCCCTGAAACCCGTCCTTCTGTCCCCCCGTTCCCCCATCCCCCAGGCTCATGGAACCTTGGTTGTGGATGATTTTGAAGAAGCTCTTATAACACACAGTAGGTTTGATGTTATTTTACAGAAAACTAAGAAAAAATTGTCAAAAATAACAAAATATTTAACAAGTGAGATAAGAGAACGGTTTCAGAGAGATGAGTTGCTCGAGGTCATGGGTGTGGTTAACCCCATGTTTTGGGGTCCTTGTACAAAATACAATTATGCAAATGAGTTGTTTATTAAATATATGAGCATCCTCATGAACCATTTCAGTAAGAGTGTGGAAGTCAATGGTGTTGAAATCAAAGGTATACTAAAAAAAAATCTTTTAAAACAACAGTCATTGCATTTTGGAAGAAAAATGGTTGTGCAAACATCACTTATGACTAGCATCCATGAGATTGGTTCTACTACACGTGTGTGGTAAAAATTGTATCCAAGTACTGTCTTACAAGATACGATAAGTGAATACTTTTGTTTATATCAATAATGTTAAATAATAATTTTGGGGTCTGTCAAAGATGAGAGAGTTTTCAGTGCACTATCTTTTGTTAAATCTAATATCCGGAATAGGCTCGATAAAAATTTAGAAAATTGTTTAAGAATTTATGTGTCATCATATCAGTTGGACAAATTTCCATATGATAGAGCATTGGCATACTAGAGTTCCCTTGTAGACAGAGGGGGTACCACGAATACGATCGATAACTACAATGATGATGCTTTCAGTGATCAGTTGGTGGAGACACAGATATCTACTATGCTTAATAATGATTTCGGACAAGTTGATATGTTTCAGCTACCTTAATTCTAATTATTCCATGATTTCATGCCATCATGGACATTGATAAACATGAATTCATTTGATAGCACAAAGTTCACAATATTGTTCCAGATTTACAAGATTTCAAAAAAATTGTTTATTCATAAATCGTATGTTTTATATCACATTGTTGTTTTATAAATTGAATATTTTATATCAGATTGTGGTCTTAAAAATTGTATGTTTTATGTCATATTATTGGTATATTATTGTTGATGTATGTATGTTAAACAACAATATGTTTAGGATCTATTTCAATTCTTGAGATATTAAATGATGCTTCGAGTTGGTTTGCATGAAAATATATGATCTTATCTATGGTACTTAAGATCATTGTTTTGGTTTATTTTAGTTTTGAATCTATTACAGTTCGTTTCAGTTTAGGATCTATTATAGTTCGTGAGATCTTAAATATGCTTGGTTTGCATAAAGATCTATGATGTTATCTATGATGCTTTTGTTGTTTGAGATGAAAATAGTAAACTATATTGGCAATACAAATTTATAAATGCAAACAACCCTTGAATGATGGAAGACACAAAATGAGAAAATATATTTTTCATTAATTCAAGTAGAAATATATACAATCATACAAAATTGTTGACAACAATCAACTTGAAAGCATTTTACATTGTCAAACATTTGATTGGGGGTTTGCAGCTTCAATATCGGTTGGAGTTGCCTTTTCTTTTCCTTTATCTGCTTCTTTGATGCTCTCTTTTGGCAGTGCTCCAACTTTAACTAGGTTTTCACGTACTTTAACAATACTTACCACCAATCATGCTTCTTCTTTGTTTGGATCTTCAAGTATTGTTGGAAGTGTTTCTTTTGCTTTATGTTGCTCTAGTACGTGGTTTGGATCTTCATTGAGCTTCTCCCTGATGTATTTTCTTAAACGATTATTGTCCGCTATTTTTGCTTGCATTTTCTTTTTCATCTCCATTGCATTATGCAAAAATGTCTTTGCCCTATTAATATTGATGTCCATGCTCTTAACCTATATTTTTAAGTTATCAAAATTTGACTGCAAAAGAAATTGAAAACATAATTCAAAAGGGTTATATTAAAATTATTACATGTTTTAAACAAATATAAAAATAAAACTGTAATAGAAAATTGAAATTTAACAAACTTTTCTTACCTCAACCACGTCCCTTGTAGCCTCATCAACTGCAACTTTATCCTTATCGGAAGTCCAATGGTTATAAAAATCTTGGGCTTTCACATTAATGTTATCTAATCTACTGATCTCAAAATTTAAAACATCATCATAAACAAAATCAGATTTTACTAATCTAGATGTGGCCTATTGTAGTAGGCCATCAAGCTTTTCTGGTTTATACTGAACCAAAGAATAAATAGAATCTCTTTTTGTATAATTCTTATATCGGGCGTTAATTTTCTTTATAGGCACTTTTGCTTGATATTACCAATCCTTCATCGCTTACAAATCTCTAAGCACAACCTGTTTAATGGTTACTTCAGTATTCTCAGTCATTAAAACATTTCCATCAAAATTTACAATATCGTCCTTAGTTTGAGGACCTCAAGGATTAGGGTTGTTTCCTTGAGATGATGGCAATGTTGTCTACTCAGCTGCAGAGGCTTCTCTCTGTTCTGCTTCATCCTATGGCTCATGAAGCACATCTGTTGCCTTGAACCCTAAAATGTTGTCCTACAAAAGAAAATCATCATCGAGTTGGATATTATCCAATATCGTGCTTGAAACTTCTGGTGCTTGTGAATTAGTGTCAAATGTAAAAGACGATCAACCCTACCTAGAACTTCGTGCTAGCACCTATGATATATATGAGAACCCATGCCTAGAACTTGATGCGGGCCCCTATGATATCTGCGAAAACAATTATTTTCCAATGCATATTTGACCTCGCATTAGCATAGGTTGTGCTTGTCGTTGATGTGGTGGAAGCGGTGGGTGTAGTGCAAGCGGTGGCTATGATGGAGGCGGTGGCGGCATATGGCCTCTCATTTTTTAAGGTTGTACTTGTTGTTGATATTGAGAATCGACTGAAAACAGGTCAAAAAATTTTGTTACACATTTTCAAAAAATAAAATAGGAAAAAATATTAATTTAAATTAAATACACATAGATTTACCTAAAGATGATGAAATGTGTTGAATTTGGGTGCCAATGGGTGAGGGGCTGACTGCACTAGATTCAGGCTGCACATTTTGTGCATACCTAGGTGTATGAGAACCCCCAGGAGTAACGACTTGCCTTGAACGTTTAGATTACCTCTGCAATGGTGTCGCTTCTGATCCAATATACTCAGAATCACTAGTTTGTTATGGCCTGTGACCCCTATTGGCAACATCTTGTTTATTCTTTGTAATGGCTTCCCTACCCTGCATTTAGATGAAAAGAAAAAAAGAAAATGTCATAAAATCATGAAAACACTCATTTTGATTAAAAAAAATTTAGAATCACCTTCAATTTCTCTTCTGTCATTGTAATAGATTGTAGTGTTGCATGCACTATAGTTGGTACAGGAGTAGTTTGCAATTCATGAAAAGACTCATAATAGAGTGCTAAAATAAAATTAATAGTGCCCACAATGGGTTGTGTCTTGTTGGTTTGCATTTGAATGCAATGCAACTCAGCCTTGATGCGATCCAAAATATACGTGCACCAATAAAACCTTTGATTCTTCTCAGAATGAAAAATATAGGTCAGTGCCCAAAACATAATTTCTAGTATTTTGAGTAGAATTAGTCTTGTCTGGAAGAACTTGATAATTGCCTTCAAAGTTGGATTGTTGACATCACTGATTGTTAACCCTCTTTTTGACTTGGCGACGAAAGCTGCAAAAACAAAATTAGATGAGAATTTACAAATTTGAAACTTTGAAAAGTAATAGAATATAAATAACAAGAATTATACCTGCCAAATATTTTGATGTCAGTTTGTACTTTGTTTCAAGGTATGATTTGTGATCTAGAGTCAGCTACAACCTCGTTGACACTTGAGGACAATCAATGAATGGAAGATTTGTTAATCTATTAATGTTTGTAGGCGTGATGCTGAAAATCAGATTTCTATTTTGTATTTTGATTTTGACTACAGTTCTTTCATGGTCATAATCAACTATGATATGCTGCAGGAGAAATTTATCATTTTTGAATTGTGGCATCGAAATTAAGGTTATCAAACCTATGTTATTTAGCCATAAAAAGTTTGTACCTAGGGTTGTTATTAAATTTGAAATCAAAGTGCAAGAAAGGTTCTTGAAATTTGGTGCATGGGTGGAAGTGACGACCATTGCAAGAATTTGGTAGCAGAAGAAGTTGGATTGGGAAAATTGGGAACCAAAATCCTGAAGGTTGCTTGTAAATGTTAGCTCTAGTTAGTTGTACTCATAGAAACAAACTGGAAAAATAATTGTTGATGCCCTTTTATAGAGAGAAGAGGCAGGGTGGACACATGGCAACATTGTACTGGACATGTAGTGTGACTAACCGAACATGTGACATGTGGCAACCAGTCAAAGTGTGAACATTTTCAAATTCAAACCTTTATCTGCATCCGAACCATATTCCACATGAAGCCCTTGAATCGGATCATATTTTGCAACCAATTTTAGATTGGATCATATTTTGCTTTCAATTTTAGATCGGGTCATATTCTGCATCTGCTTATAGAGCGGATCATATTTTGCATTCAATCCGAGACTGTATCATATTCTGCATCTGATTTCAGATCGAATCATTTTATGCATCCGATTTCAGACCAAATAATTTTTTGCATCCGATCTGAGACCGGATCATTTTATCCATTTGATTCGAGATTGGATCATTTTCTACGTCTGGTCCATGATCGGATCAATTTCTGCATCCAGTCCACAATCGAATTACTTTCTGCATCCAATTTCAGATCAAATTATTTTTTGCATCTGATCCGAGACCAGATCATTTTCTACATTCGATTTGAGATCAGATCACTTTCTGCATCCGATCCGCGATCAGATCATTTTTTGCATTCGGTCTAAGAAAAAATCATTTTTTGCATTCGGTTCGAGATCGAATCATGTTCTTATCCGGTTCAAGATCGAATCATGATTTGTAACCTGGTTGTTGTCGTCGAAACTCGTTTTTCGCTTAGTCCGGTTAGAACTTTGAAATTTGCTATTTTTTTATTTTTATTTTTTAATTAAGGTAATTTTCCATGTTCTCCTGCATGGACTTGGCCAGGATTCACTAGGTTTCCACAATAGATTCACCATTTTTTTACAAGTACGTTTCGGGCCTGATCCCTTATGCATAACCACTGATCATTCTTGCTTACAATGAAATCTCTAGCAATTATTAATTCCATTGATTTTTTTAACTTCTCCCTAATAATGAAAATACAAAGGTATATATATATATATATATATATATATATAAGTGAGCATGCTCAATCTAATCTAACACAATGGTATATTTGGGGAGAATAATATCCATCCTTACTATAAGTAATAATATAGTTAAATGATCATGATGTTTGTAACTAGAAGTAGATGGTCTTTGTTTATCTTCGGATACATTCATCACAAGTAGGGGATGTAATGAAATAGATTGTAAATCCTTGTAGATTCTATTCTAACCACCTCACTAAATCTAACCTATGCAATTTAGGAGTAAACAAATCTATCGTAACTCCCTTGACTAATGTTGTTCCTGGCAAATCCAAGGACCTAATGGTGATGTGTTACAAATAGTTTAACTAGTATTTTGACATGACAGGGAATCTTGAAATCTGTTGTCCATTTTAGAGTAGACTAGTTTATATAGCTATTGCACAAGGCTCTAGAATGCCATTGTTCTTTCTTTCTATCTTTTTAAATCCTATAGTACACTGTAATATTATATTTTGTTCATTTTGTATAGTCATTTATATCTTGATCAAAGACAAAGTGTTTCTAAGTTAATTATGCTTCAATTATTATGCAACTTATAACATAATTGATCTCCACTAATTTAGGAAATTGGGAGTATCTCATGGAAGTCTATAGCCTCTTGGAGTGATCAAGGTCAGGTTTTGTTCCCAACTGTCATGTGTTAAACTATGCCACTAGCAGGAATCATCTTCCAACACCGTTGTCATATTTCCACACTATCTCTCTATTCAAATCATATTGCCAGTCATATCTAGAAACATTCTAGAGCCATTATGTTACCTTTTGGTACCAAATCCTTCATTTGGTGTTTCTGCATAATATTTTGGTGCTCTTGTTATGCTCTAGAACTATCTCTTGGAGCTATCCTCCTCATTCCGATACCATTAGGAAGTTTATCACTCTTTGAAAAATGTATGGGAAGTTTCTTGTCATATTTCAATTCTCTGAGAGCTTTTAATTTCAGAGCACTAAAAGTGGTCAATAGTTCCAAAATGAATTCTAGAGACATGTATACCGTCACTTCCCTATCTAGATCCTGATTATCATTAGCCCAATGCTATGTGTTGTGAACCAAACAATCACAAACTAGATGCAAAGCTAACTCTAGACTCATGTAAAACTTGTCCTAAAAAACTTAGCAATGCATTTATCTATATGTTGTGTTTAGTCTTAAACATTTGCAAGAATCATATTCTAATCCATAGTTTGGTTTTGATTTACCAACATATGAGGGTTAAAAGGTGTATCTTTTGGTGCACATAATGGGGAATTCTAGGGCCTCACACTCCCCCTAACTTAGATTTATGTATGTCCTCATGCATCTCTTTCTTCAATATTTGTACTAAGTTCATGCTCTCTTGTATAGTTCTTGATTTTTTTTGAGTTTAGATGGTGTCCTTTATCCTCTCTGATCTTAGTCATCCATCACTTGAATGCTCCCTCATTAGGTGGTGCCTCATTGCTAAATCGATGAACATGAAATATAATATTTGATGGTCTTAACTTTAGCCCTATCCACTCATGTTTGAGGGACTGAATGGAGTTAATTATTTCTATGGCCCTCTTGTGGGACCAATCTATATTTATGGAAGAGTTTGGCTTTCTTTTCTTAGCTTGTTTGTTAATTCATTATATCTTCTATAAGTTGTTTTGGCCTCTTTCAAGTACATGTTATAAATAGTCTAAAAGTCCTATATGCACTAGACCAGATGGGTCTTATACTACCTCTTGATGTACTCTTGATTAGTGAGGTTGTAATGCAAGTAAGTGAGATCTACTAGTTTGAGGTGCTCAAATCGAAGTAGCAAACGAATCTTCATTTCTCTCACCCTATACTCTACCAACTTGTATTCCCCGTGGACTTGATTTCAAATAGTAGATACAAAAGTCCTCAACTTAATGTCTCCAACATAAATGTTGGGATGGAATGTTTCCTCCTTAGGTAAAGCATACTTATGTAAATAGAACTCACATCATAGGTTATCCTGTTCTAATAGAATCTCAAAGTAGGTTCTAAGAATCTCTTTAATTGAAGATAACTCATAAGTTAGCTTAGAGCTCAACCTAATGAGTTGCCACTTAAAATATTGTTCCCACAAGAAAATGTTGTATATCCTTGCCAATTTTTTGCACTCTAATAGCCTTTTTGTAATGCGGCATACTTCTTTGAATCTTAGTTACAAATCAGCTAGTTCATTGGTTACATTGTTGTTCTTGTCCTTGAGGTTTTTGAAAGGTTCTAGCCTCTGATCTAGGTATAGACACCTCTTAATCCATCTCCCAACTGCTACATTGTGATTATCAACCGTGACCATGTTAGGAGGGATAATGATTACTGGTCTTGGGACCTCCAAATGTAGTTTTTACCTCTTGACTTAAGCATTCTTCTATAGTAGGTTCTATGGGGGATATGCTTGGTTGTTCCGATATTACAATAACATAATCCTCCACCTCGGCTATCTTGGAACTTAAATCTTATAAAATATTTTTAGCTTATCTAACGATCCCAATATAGCCATGTTGGCTAATTATTTTTATTATCTCAAGCCATAAATTTAGTTAGTCGGCCCTTGAGCATTAGGGTTAGGTTATTATTAATTTCATCTATAAATAGGAAGAATATTTTATTAGTTTTGATCATTGGATAATTTGTATTTAAGTCACCTTGATGTGCATAAGAGATTTCACCCTCTCAAAGTGGCTAACTTTGCCCTCTCCAAGTGGTTTGCATATTGTTCGTGGCATTTGAATATGATTTTTTTATTTGGTTAGTGTGAGAAACCTCTATGATCGACGATTAGGGTTGACCATTCCCATCCTATCCATGATCCCTTTTAAGGTCGAGAACTAAAATGATCAATAGAGGATTAAAACAACCACACACATGCCACAATTTGAACCTTGGACCTCCTAAAGAAGATCCAAACCCCGAACCATTACATTGTCCCCCTTGAGACCTTTGAATATGAATTTTATTGTTTGCATGCAATTAATAATAATTTAACATTGAAATGTTGTTACACAAATTAAATATCTATGCGGTATTGTAAAAAGTGGTATTAAAGCATGCTTCCAAAACTAGTGGAAATTAATGAATATATTTGACACCCTAAAAATAAAGTTTTCAGTATTTTTGTAGAGAAACAAGGATTTTCAAAATATCTCTTCCAAAAAGGTACATTTGATTTCTCAAAATTAATTAGGGCTTATTAATTATTTGGTGCAATTTCCCTTAGTACTTTATATTAATAATTAAATTAAATTTATTTATTAATAGAGAGCAAGCATCCCCTTTTCACTTGTCTTTTTGTTGCATTTTCTCCTGCCTCGTGTCTCCACAATCTCACATTTCATTTTTTAAAATTATTTTTCTCCTACTCCATATCTCCATGCATTCCATTCCCTTGCACTTGCTCTTGCTAGGGTCTCCATGGTCTCAAATTTCATTTTTTTAAATTATTAAACCCCTCCTTTCACATTTCATTTTTTTTGATAAAAAAAGCTATTTACATTAAATTAAGATAACAACCTTTACAATAAAAAAAGTGGGTGGGTTAACACACTCTATGGGGAATCAAACTAATCCTCATTGACAAGGGTTAGGAAACAAATCCGCCAACAAAATACAAGTTTACCAATCATCATTGATCAAAGAAAGCATATCAAATGGAATATTGTGTTGTCTTGCATAAACTACTAGTGATTATGGGATGGGAATCCACCCCTTCGCATCACGATTCTCATTAAGGCCTTTAGTACCCGCGTTGATCTAACCAACAACTGGCCCAGGTTAAACTAGCTGAACATCATCCCACCCCCCAACTTGATGGGACAAACAAGCAATGTCAACATTAGACCACTTATTGACTAGCGAGGGCTAGGACCAATGCCTGTCTACAGAAGCACTTCTTGCTTATGATGGAGGCCAGTAGTGAGAGTGGGATCAAAAATGACCTTGAGAAGAGCGCTCTGGGGGGATCTGATTAATAGTACACGGAGCATTGGTCCAGTGCGCTAGAAGAACTTGCCTCCCTTAGCTCGGGTGCAATGGATTCATGCTCAACAATTTTTTAAAAAGGGTATTGTTACAATAGCTGATTTTTTTTTTCTCGTCAAACCAAGGATTAGATCCCATGGAATGAGTTCAAATGCACCTTTAGGTTGAATGGTGTAGACAAAGATATTTATGATGTTGTTATTGCTCTCACCCCTTTTTCTATGTTGCACAAGATTAGTGTGCGCTCGTAGCATCCTTGGTGGTCAGACTGGAGATGGCATGTTGACACTCCTTTACTTAATTATAAGGCTCATTTGGGGTATAAATGGTTATCTCCTCATCTTACTATGGTGCCTAATCTCAATAAACGTTGGGACTTATTTTCTACATGGACTAGATGGAATTCTAGATTTCAAAATGTTTGGGCTACTTATGTTGAGCCCAAGCAATATTTTTTGTGTGGAGCTTGTTGTGTCAAGGTCTCCCCTTGGGGGAACATTTGAAGTACCTTGGAATTCCTAATCCTAAATATCCTTTTTGTGGTGTACCCAAGTCTTGTAATCACCTCTTTTGGCACTACAAAATATCTAGGTAAGCTTGGGAATGGGTTCTTTTCTTTTTTCCCATTTACAACTGCAAGAGTTTCTTGACCCCAAGCTCTTCTTGGGGACTCTTTTACTTTGTCTCTTCTGATTTTGAGGTGTGGTAGATTTTCAGGATTAGCCTGCTCTTTCATATTTTGAAGGCCCATAATAGAATTGTTTTTAAATATTATACACCTTCTGTCACATTTACTCATGTGAACAAATTAAAAGTTTTTAATAACATGTGGCTACAAATAAGTACTCAAGCCAACAAAGTTGCTATGGATTTGGATAACCTAAACATAGGGGACCACCAAATATTCATAGAATTGATGGATAAACCTTTACGGAAGCCATCTCCTTTCCAACAGATCCAAGGAGTGAGCTGCTGCCAGGCTTTCCAGATACTTTTAATAACAAAGGAACCAATAATCTTGAAAAAAACCAAAGCAACAATGAGAGAGGGAAAATCCAACCCTCTCCATGCTCTATGGTTTAAGGGAAGACTAAAGGAAATGAAATGTCGAACTAGAACTTTCCAAGCTTCAGCTCCCCTTAGAGCCTTGACCACCCACTTAGCACACAAAAGAATACCTTGTCGTCTACCGTCCAACAAAACCATTTTACCAAACTCTCTGGGAAGATAGTAAATATCCTAGGCAACTCTATGAAATCCTTTTATTTTAGAAGAATTATTCCAAAGAAAATCCTGAAGGAGTTTCTCAAGCTTCTTATAGCAAGCATGTGAAGGAACCCCGCAAGAGAAGTATACATGAGTGGCAGCTAAAACTTTAGAGCAAATTTGAAATTTACCTGCTAATGAAAACTTCTTAGTAAGCCAAAATCAAAATTCTTTTCAACTCTTTGAAGCACATAATTCCAAAGCTGAGTAGGGTATCCTTGACAGGCAAAAGAAATACCAAAAAACTTAAAAACTTCTCTAGGGGGATCCAATTCCAATGAAACCCTTGAAGCCAAGGCGACATAGGCAAGGGAGACTGTCTGAAGTAGAAGGTCTTCCTCCATTGTATGCTAGAACTAGAGGCTTTGTAAAATGTGTTCAAACAAGACAGAGCATTAGAAACAGATTGCTCCTCTTCCCTTATAGTAAGAAAGGAGTCATCAACAAAGTGACCATTAATAAGTTGTATTTGATCATTCGAAAGAGCAATTTCTTTAATAAGACCTGTAGAATATTGAGAAGCTAAAAGATAGCCGAAGACTTCAGTAGCAAGCACACATAAAAGAGGAGCAATAGGACATACTTGCTGAACAAACCTAAAAAATCCCACTGCTTCAGACTATGAATTGTTCAAATTGAGAATAGCTAAAGCATTTTTGAATAACATAACAATTATTTGAATGAAAACTAACATGAATCCTAAAGCTTTGAGCATAGCAAGAATGAATCTCCATTAAATGCAGTCATAAATTTAGCAAAATCAATCTTGATAAAAAGCATGTTCTGATTTGACATCTAAGCCCATTCCATACCCTACCTAGCCAAAACATTATCGAGGATGTACCTCCCTTGAATAAAGTCAGTTTGCTCTGATATGACTAACAAAGGAAGAAGAGGCCTAAAGCGAAGATCCAAAGCTTTGGCAATGATCTTGTAACTAAAATTCAACAAAGTAATAGACCTCCAATTAGTGATCAACTATGGGTCCCCTTTCTTGGGTATGAATTTAATATTTTCCTTGTTAATAATTGCTCCCAAAGAGCCTCCAGATAAACTTTATGTAAATCAAGACCAAGTCCCAAAGACCTTTGTAGAACTCATAGGGAAAGCCATCCAGACTTGGTGCTTTGTTATTTGCCATTTGAGACAATGATCCTCCAGATCTTTAAGGGAGAGAAGTTTATCACACCCTGCTCTTTAAGACTCTAAAATATTAATTGGTACAACTACCATACAAGGTTCCAGTGCTTGCTCTCGCTCAAGGGAATAAGCTTGAGTAGCAAAATATTAGTATAGTGCTTGACAAAAGCATCAATCATCTTGAATGTCCTTGAATTGAGTAGCTTTCTTGGGAGGGTGAAGCCTTTGAAAAATTTCTTTGGTGACCCTATCACCAACTTTAAGCCAATGAAGATGGGATTTAATTCGAGCTCCCTAAGCCTCATAAAGTTCAACAAGTTTAAGTTCATGCCTCAACTGGGCAACATGAGACTGAAGTTCAGGATTAAACGAATAGGCATCAATCTTGAGATAAGCTTTAGCAAGCTCATCATGAAGGACAACATTGGAATGCCTTCTGAACTACGCCATATTTTCCCCAAAGTGCGGAGCAAGACAGTTGTACAAAAAATGGCATCATTCCACCATTATCACATTTCATTTTTTTAATTATTAACCCCTCATTATTAAACACCCCCATTTTAAAAAAAAAATATTAAATCCTTCTCTTTCTCATTTTAAACTATTTTTCCTTAATTAATAAAATTATTTAAATAAACCTTATATATAAAGAAAAGGAAGACAAGTGTTTGTTTCTTCAAGTTGTGAGTGCATGAATGAACTTGCTAATAATATTGGTTGGGAACGAGTCAATAGTCGATTACAATGTATTTTTGCTTCAGAGGAGGTGTATATGAGTAGAAAGAAGTGTCAACCTAGAAATCTTGGTAATCATCATCACTCCCTTTAATATCAATAGTTTCGATCAACGCCATATTTCTTTCTTAAATGCTATGGATTATCCCCTACCCAACACATTTGGTTCTTCTTCTCCTCCTTCCACTAACCCAATCCCCATTAACCCTCCAAGTCATATTCCTCTTCCTAGTAATATTGATCCTAGTTTGCATCAATATCTTTCATGATGAGAACAAGCGGTTGCTTCCATTATCAACCTCTTGAATAATCAAAATGAAACCTTGAATAAATTCAAAGAATCCTAGTTCCATCCAATATCGCACCTCCTCTTGTCCAAGGATCACAAAAAACTGTTGGATCCCAACCTTTGACCATTCATCAAGTACCAAATACTAATGTTCTTCCATAACAACCCCTTTGTTATAATCATCCATATTTTGACTCTTATGACCTAGGCTTTGCTTGTAATATAGATTTCTCGAAAGGCGATTCTTTCAATTTCATGGAATGTATCATGATTTTAAGTTTCCTTGCATCGAAATTCTCATGTTTGAAGGTGTAGACCCTCGAGGATGGTTGGCCAAAATGGAAGCCCTTATCCATTTGTACCATATTTCTAAAATAGGTCATGTCACTTTAGAAAATTCTAATTGGGTACCCAAAATTATCAATGGTCGTTGTGGCAACTTCGCCAACATGGTGGCCCTCTTTTATTTCCTGAATTCAAGGAATGATTTCTCCAAATATTTGATAAGGTATATTCCACAACATATGTGGTATGTATTATGTAAACTAAGCAAACAAGAATAGTGGAAGACTATTACTCCGAGTTCACAAGTCTCCTCACCTATACCCATCAAATGAGTCCAACAATGGTGTTATTACCTTTTTCTATGGTCTTAAAGGTAAAATTCAAAAGTAAGTCGACATGCAAAATCCTTATACTCTGGATGATGCACAATGTCTAGCTCTAGCAACATAACAAAAGCTCCAAGATTATGGTCCTCCATATAGATGTGATTTCAAATCTCATTGTTCTTATCGCAATTTTGAGATTTCTACAGGATATTTCTATTTCAAATGTTGTTCACACTATCCCCAAGATCAGGATTGTGAAGAACATCATAACTTTCTCTTGGAATATGGAGAAACATCAGTTTTTGAGAATGAATATTCTTTACAACATGAGCAATTGATAAAACTAGGACAAAAACTAATAGAAGTGGATGAAGTTATGAGTCTCTAAGCTCATCACACTATCAAGATACATGGATTTATCAAATGATAGTGTGTCAATGTGTTGATTGATTCAAGTAGCACACATAACTTTATAAATAATAAGACAACGAAATCCTTAGGCTTGTATATGAGTACTTCAAATCAAGATAAATTTCAAGTCTTAACTGTAAATGAGGGTACTGCTTAATGTGTGGTCAAACAGCTAAAGTTAACATCCAAATGGGATATTATACTTGGGTGGGAAATCTCTTTGCTATAAACTTGGGAAGTTCAAATGTTATCTTGGGAACACAATGGCTATCTCAACTCGATGATGTTACTATTAGTCTACAAAAATTACATATCAAGTGAACAAATAATGGAAGGGTCATCTATATCCAAGAAATTTAACCCCCTCCCTCCAAAGTATTTAGTTCCCATATCATGGAAAATATATTGAAGAAGGGTGGTCTTGGACTCTTTGTCCAAGTCAATTGCATAGAGGTTCAATCCTTGAGTCCATATCTTGTAGCTCTTCTGTTGGATCTCCAAAGCATTCTAGATTGTTATGAGGAGATATTTAGTGAGCCAAGGCGTCTACCTTCTAAGCACACACATGAGCATGTCATCCATCTAATTAGAGGAAGTCAACCTCCTAATGTGCGTTCTTATCGCTACCTCCAACACCAAAAGTCATAAATCAAGAAGTTGGTCCAAGAAATGTTAGAGCATGAAATCATCCATCAAAGTATTAGTTCATGTTCCTCTTGGATGGTGATGGTACGATGTAAGGATAACTTGTGGTGCATGTGTCATGATTTTTATACTCTTAACAAGATCACTATCAAAGATAAATTTATTATCCCTATTATATATGATTCGTTGGATGATTTGCATGGTGTTAGATACTTCACTAAACTAGTCTTCCATTCCAACTTTCACCAAATTAGAGTTAGAGAAGAGGATATCCCTAAGACTATTTTTCGTACACACAAGGATCATTATGAGTTCCTATTGATGCTTTTTGGACTCACTCGTGCTCCTTCCACTTTTCAAAGTCTTGTGAACCATGTATTTCATCCTTTTATCTATAAGTTTGTCGTAGTTTTCCTTTATGATATTTTAATTTACAAAAAATATTAGGAGGACCATGTAGTTCTTATTGATAGAGTCCATCTATTACAAAAGGAAAAACTCTTTGTTAAAAGGTCCAAATGTGCCTTTGGGGTCCAAGAGGTAGAATATTTGGTACATATCGTATCTCATGAAGGAGTCAAGGTAGATCCTAATAAAATCAAAGCTATTCAAGATTGGTCCTTGCCCAAGTCCCTTAGAAAACTCCATGGATTTCTAGGACTCACAGGTTGTTATTGAAACTTTGTCTGTAACTATGGCAAGATTGCCATGCCTCTCAATACCCTTGCCAAAAAGTATGTCTTAGTTTTGATTAAAGCTGCTTCCTAGGCCTTTCAAACCTTCAAAGAAGCTATGTTCCACTCCACTTTTAGCCACTCCTAATTTTAGAAAGCCTTTTGTCATTGAGTGTGATGATTTTGGCATAGGTATTGGAGCCATTTTAATGCAAGATGGTCATCCATTGGCCTTTGAAAGTAAGGAACTTTCGAACAAGAATCTAGGATGGTCCACTTATGAGAAGGAAATGCTAGCTATTTTATATACCATAAAGGAATGGAGGCATTACTTGTTTAATAGTCATTTTATCATTAAGATCGACCATAATAGCCTCAAGCATTTCTTAAAAAATCTTTCATGCCTTGAACAAAATAATTGGATGACCAAACTCTTGGGTTATGATTTTATCATTGAATGTAAAAAAGGTAAGGGTGGTTGATGCTTTATTTGGAAAATACGAGGATGATAAGGCTATCAATGCCATCTTTGGTCCTTGTCCACAATGGCTTTCTCAACTTCAAAATATTGACTTGTTGATTCAAAGATTGCTCAAATCATTCAAGATATAAAAATTGAATCATCATTGCATTCTTGCTTCTCATACTCTAATGGAGTGCTTCACAAAAAGTTACATTTATCTTACACAATATTCAACTCTTAAGTCAAAGATTCTCCAATAATTGCATGCTGATATAGATCCCACACCACACAGACTCAACAAATAGCAAACTCTAGCCTATATTTTCATTACTGGATATGGCTATAAATAGCTAGAGTTACATGCAATTGAAAGGTCACTTTCAAAAATATTGGCCACGTACAACTATAATTTTCCACGTTCCTTGATGAGTTGGATGATATAAAGTGAGCCACAAGATGGTCGATATTTTATTACAAAGGGTGGCTTTCCATTATATTAAAAGTGGCCCTTTATATAATATTATTCCCTTATCATTCCTTCCCACCAAAGAAGCATTGGAATCCAATGCGTATAAAAGGGTAAGGAAAAGGGAGAAGGAACAACTCAAACAAGAACAACAATAGGAAATGGAGCAATAGTTGTATTAATAGGAGTGACATCGGTAACAAGAACAATCAAAGCTGGAACAACAATCTGAACAATCGAAGTTGGACCAACCAAGGTTAGAACAACTGGAGTAATAGTAGGAGAAGGTACTAAAACAACCAGAACATTGTTTAGAGTAGGAGGAACAACCAAAATATCGAGAGAAGTAGGAGTAGGAGTAGCAAAAATTGAAACAAGAGTTAGAGGAACAATCAGAACAACAATAGGAGGAGCAACAAGTGCTCTATGACTATCTACCTGCAAAGGAGCAAAATACCAAGTGGATGAAGTGCTTTGGCTTGGGAATAGGGAGGTTGTGGTTGATTGAATACTAATGCAATTTTGGTTGATTGAGGTAGAGGAAAATGAGGCAACTGTAGAGTGGGATGGGTACTACAAATGAGGAAAGAGTGATGCTCATGTTGGAAGGTATAAGTATTATGATATTCATCGTATTGAGCCCTCTTATCATACTAATAAGGTTTACTTAGCAAGTCAATGAAGTTTTTCTACGAGCAATTATCGATGATATAATCCATAGATAAATTAGGTGTAAGATGAGCATGAGTGACAAACAAATGGTCACGACCTCCTGCAAGAGATTGATGAATTAGTAAGGAAACATTATTAAGTTTTCCTTCTAACTTAGGATAGACTTGATCTTCACTGCAAGTCTTGATAGGATTTTTTGGAGTTCTTACCTTCGAAGTTTTAATTGTGGGTGATTGTACACACAATTGCTTATTTTCCCTCTTTGGACAAAAACTGATTATATGACTCAAATTTTACAATGGTAACAATTGATTTAAGGAGCTGAAGAAGAAGAAGAAGGAGAAGAATACTTCTTCGGTTAGAAAAAGGGTACCGAGTCTGAGATCAAAATGGGCTTGCTGAAGAAGTAGATTGAGGAGTTGCTGAAAAAGACGATCATGGTGCACTAGTTGGAGAAGATCGAGGTGCACAAGACTGAGAAGAAAGTCTCTGCTCTACAAGCTTAGCTTGATTAAAAATTGCATCAAGTCTATCAAGTGGAGTATATTTCAACTCTCGAAACAAGTGTGTCTGAAGGCCACTCTTAAACTTAGCAATAAGAGTAGGCGTAGGATCCTAAACATGAAGTAGGATACACAGGTAGTTAAATTGATAAATATAGTCCTAAATAGATATATGGCTTTCTTGCCTCAATAATGGATGAGCAAATTTTCATCATAAATTGATGGATAAAATGTATTCTTCAATATTGTGACCAATTCATCGTAAGTGGTGATGGGATTCTGAGTAGTTTACCACTTAGTGATCAAAATCTTAGCAACACCAAAAAGCTTCAACTTAGCAAAGGGGACCTTATCATTGTTAGGGATTTATTTATAGGCAAACTAAGTGTCCATGTCTATAATCCAACTATTGAGAATTTCATGATATCTGGACCCATCATAGATCTTAACCTCATATTTGATATGTGAACGGGATCAAAAGTATGGACATTAGGTGTTGAGGCTAGACTTGCATATAATTTACCTTATTATCCAAATTATTAACTATTTCAACTAAGATCGTTATTTGTATTATGTCCCAATGAGCTATAGCTTGTCTAATAAATGATAAGGAGACTGGTCGATCAAACTTACAAGTGAACCATTATTTATGTTCCAAAGTATCAAATACTACTGAAAATATATTCCTTTTGCCAATAAATTTTTCGAAACATAATTAAACATATCAAACAATTACAAAAGTAAAATATATCACTTCCAATAAATTAAACTTGAAACTAACTTTCTAACTCCTATAAACAAGGCTATTTCAAAACATAAATAACAATATTATCAAAACGAGCTTTCTAACACCTATAAACAAAGCTATTTTAGAACAAAAATAACAATGTCATCGCATTATGACAAAGAAAACACCGCTACGAGTTAACCGGAGGTTTTGTCCCCTCATGTGTATCAACACATATTCCATATGCTTGGAAACAAACATTTTAAATTGTTTGGCTTGCCCTCCTTTTCATATTAAAAACAAATAAGGATCTCCACATAAAAGACACCTCTATGTCAAATAGAAGGAATGGTTTAGTGTTTCTTTAAGGTACTTACAGACCAAAGGCCACTCCTTTGTTGCCAGAATCACGTAGACCAGTTGTTTCCGGCGTCAGACGTCCAAACTTCAGCTAACATTAGGGAATGCACGTGGCTTGTGTGAAGACTAGTCTTTGTTGCTGTATTGCCACGTAAATATCTTCTTCAGCCGGATGCGTCGAAAGCTTGCTTAATGCACCAATTCCGGTTCGTATCCTTAAGGCCACGTACAAAAAAATTGGCCACTTAAAACTGTAAGTCTCCACATCCCCTAATGAGTTGGATGATACCGAATGAGCCACACGATGAACTAATGTGAGAAATTCTGAGTAATTTGATTAGTGTGAAAAACTTTTATAATTACAGCGTAGGGTCGAGCAGTTTCTTCCTAATTTAATCTCTTGAGAGTTATGTTTATCAATAGGAATTTAATATACAACTATCACACATTTGCCCATACCACGGTTTGAACCTTGAACCTACCAAAAAAGAAAACCAAAGCCTGAACTGTTGAGCTGTCCCCTCGGACAAGATGATCAATATATTAATACAAAGAGTGGCCTTGAATTATATTAAAAGTGAACCTTTATATAATATATTTATTTACTAATTATATTTATGTTATATTATTTTCTTATCACACACATCTCCTTTGTCGGGATACTTAAGATTCTTGAAAACATACTAGCAAGTAAAGTAATTATTTTATTGAAAAGGACTAAAGGTGGATGTCAAAACATTTGTAGTTGAGTGTGAAGAATGTTAATGTAACAAGAGGGAAATAGTTAAATATTTTAGATTATTGTAATCCTTATCTATCTCTTACTATTAATGGGAGCATATATCTATTGATTTTATTAAATGGCTTCAAAGAATGATCTTTGTGGTAGTAAATCACCTTTCCAAGTATGCTCATTTTTGTGCATTAAAATATTTCTATTTTACAAGTATGGTGATTAAGGTATTTATTGATTATGTTTTTAAGTTACATGGTATGCCTAAAACTATTGTAAGTGACCATGACCTTATCTTCACTAACAAACTTTGGAAGGAATTGTTTCATCTTAGTGGTACCAAGTTAAGTATGTCCTCCTCATATCACCCTTAATATGATGGTCAAGCAATGACTATTAATAAATTTTTGGGTACTTACCTTCGTTGTTTTGCTTAAGACAAACAACATCATTGGGTCCAATGGCTTTCGTTAGCAGAATGGTGGTATAATACTTCTTATCATTTTCCCCATAAGATGTCCCCATTTGAAGCATTGTATGATCAAAAACCTCCATCAATCACAAACTATGTTTTAGGATATTCTAAAGCTACCCAAGTAGATGATTTGTTACAAAAATGACAAATCACACTTCAACTTAAAGATAATTTGACCCAGGCCCAGAACCGTATGAAGCAACAATAGGATTCACATCGTTTTGAATGACAATTCAACATAGGAGATATGGTCTTTTTACGACTACAACCTTACAAGAAATTGCCCTTAAAGACCAAGTCTAGTCAGAAGTTGACTCCTCAATTTTATGGTCCCTACAAGGTGGTTCATCGCATTGGTGAAGTAGCATACTAGTTGGAGCTTCCACCGTCTTCTCATATCCATACAATTTTTCATGTATCTTGTCTCAAATAGGTTATTGACCAAAAGGTGCAGCCTTAGACAAAACTTTTATTACTCAAGGAAGAAGGTCAAGTCAATCTTTAACCTGAAGTAGTATTGCAATCCTGAGTTTGTCATATTTGATCTCAACAAATTCAAGAGTTTATCATCAAGTGGCAAGACCTTCTAGAATAAGATGCTACATGGGAGCTAGAAAGCATATTCTAGTATTTTCTAGCTTTGAGGAGAAAGCTTTCTAAAGGGGGAGCCATGTAACGATCCTAATATAACCATGTTATTTTCATTATCTTGGGCTATAAATTTAGTTTGTTGGTTCTTGAGCTATAGGGTTAGGTTATTATTAATTTTTATTTTTTTGCATGCTATTAAATATTAACTCAACGTTGAAGTGTTGTTTTGGATATTCAATATTTATGCGGTATCATAACTTCTATATCCATGGGTCCAAAGTTGTGCCAAATTGTGTTCCCAATCCTTTAGAGCATCATGCATCTCCTCATTAGACTAAATTTTGTGTAGTTTTAGTTCAACCAACTCTTACAAAATTCATAATGTATTAATATTTTTCTTTCAACACATTTTAAACCAACTCCAATTCTTCCTGTTGAATTCTGACGAGTTCATTGGTACTTGCTAGGTTCAGTCCACCAAGATCCTTTACACTCCTCCAGTTTCCTCTACACCTTGTTATTTTGCTTCCTCTAGTAACTCTTGTTGTCTTGCGATTGTGAATTTAGTGTCATATCCATGTTGTCCTTCATCTTCTTCATCACTAGGTAGTGGGTGATAAAACTCTTGAATCTCCTTGTCACTACTACTTTCTATTACCAATCTTCTCCTTCTTTTGCCAACTCTAGATGCATCAGGTTTTGGATTTGTCTTGCGGACTATCCTTTGGCTATCCAAAGTTGTAAGCTTTTTTACTATTGTTGGAACTTGCGGTGGCTAGGGAACTCTATGCTGCAACCCTGGGTGTGCTTCTATTGTGTGTATTTTCTTATGACCCACAGTTGAGGAACTCCTATTTTTCTTCATCATCTTTAAATTGAGTAAACTAGTCTTTGCAAATTAATTTTATCAAACTGTGATGCTTGATGGGCCCCTTACCTTCGTGTACTTTCTTCTCCATAGCAAGCAAAATAGAATGGAGGTAAAAAAACAACTTGATACACAATTTTGGCTTTTGAACCTCATGTCTCAAGTGTGCCAAGATCTTCATATGAGGTTTGGATATGATTGCATATTGGCCACCACAAGTGATGTATTTTATCACCCAAAGAGCCACAATGTCCTAGGGCTACTTCAAACTTGTGTGATTGATACCTTTGCACAAGTTCCTACTCATATCATAGATTGGTTCTAGGTCCCCCTTTTCTTTAAATGGTTTAAACAATATTAAAATCGATGAGTTGAACCTGAAAAACATTTGATCTACATAGGGGATCATTGAGATCTTAAGGGTTTCCTTTGTTACTTCGATCTTAATACCTGTGACTTTTGTAATATTTTCAATCAAATTTAGGACAAAGTCTTTTGCCAATAATTATTATTCCAATCAAATAAATAGAAGAATTCCATCCATTTGGCTCTATTAAATATATCCACCACTTTTAGGTACTAGTAGAGTTCTAAAATATTTTTTGGCTTTAATTTTATTTTCTATCCCATGGCACAAAATGGATTATGGATATAATGTTATAAATAGGGAAGAATGTATGTTGTATATACAAATGCAGGTTGAAGGGGAATAGAAAGATCTCATGCACCTATGTGTTGATTATGTCAAGGAAAATCTCAAGTGCATTTGCTTGGGGATTTAGAAAAGGCAATAATACAGATAATCAAATTCAAATTTTAGAGACATGGTTTACTTACTATTGTTGGTAGGAGAGATAATGAATATTGAACATATGTCAATATCATGATTTACTAGGTAATAATGGATGAAATCACCACATGATTATAATAATTATGTTAAGAGATATGTTATTAAGTCTTTGTCATGTCAAATGATGGAATGTCTTCTTTCATATTTTAATTGGATTGTATTTTTCAACATAATCCCACTCTTTTATTTTGCTGATGTGGATGATAGTTGACATGTGCCATCATGGCGTGCAATGATCTCTACTAATATGGTGTTGATGTGATGAAATATGCTAACATGACACTCAACCGTCTATGGTAGTAATTATTTCTATATTGCAGATGTGGCATGAAACTATCTTATTGATATGTCCTCTTCCCCTCTAACTTGGTTGCTAATGTGTCTCCATAACTTTAAGGGAAGCACATCCTTGAGCATTTTTGGTGGACTCCTTTCCATGTTTATTTCTTTTTTTGAATTTTTTGGAAAGGGATTCTTATGCTTGAAGGGTTCCAAAAGAGTTTTGGTGATGCTTTGGGCACTAGAAAGAATCAACACAATCAAATTTTACTTAGCTTTCAGAAGAGTTCCTAGCACTATCATCAACACTTAAGAATTTCCACTAGGCGTTGAAAGAATTCCAACATTGGTTGGGTGTCAGAAGATGGTATGGGCACTAGATGGTGTTTGTGAGCATCACAATACTTGTTTTTACCATTATTTTATATTCTAAACATTAAAAAACATCTATTTACCTTATGAAAACACTACTTGTGTATACTACACTACGAAAGAAAAGAATGTGTGGCATAAATTGTAGACTCAATATACATAATATTGAATCTAAACAATAGTGAAAAAGAAAAATGTATACCTTGTTTGTATCAGATGGATCAATGCTCCTTCAAAATAGCTTTAACATTGTTGTTACCTTTGGTTATAGAGTTAGGAAAGATATACCATGAAGATCAGGACTCAATGTTAGAAATCTAGAGTCACAATGGATATTTCATCGATAAATGGGCTCATTTTGGCCTAATTTTATTTTAATAGAAGAGGGTTCCACTTTTGGTTTTCAACCATCTTCTACCCCAATTGTGTCCACAAGGGATTTTTAAAACTAAGTTTTTATTTGCAAGACAAGCATATCAGAATGTAGTTTTCATAAAAGTGTTAGCCTAGTACTGCCTTGAAGAGTTTTTCACCATTGAACTTCTATTATTTTTTCTAATAACAATAATTTGAATAAGCATCTATATGGGAAGAGGAAGCCTCTTCCATAATGTGTGGATCTGATTGTGACATCTATAGAGGTTTTCATATAAATATATATACCGAGACTTATTCCAGAATAATAATGCAGAATTAAAGAATTCAGAAGAAAATAACTCACAAAATACATGCACATAGAACACAAGAGATTTATCTTGGTTCACCCAATATGGGTTACTTCCAACAAACAAGAGCCACACCTCCTTTTCTATTATTGTTCACCACTTTCCCGTAATGGGACATTACAATCAATATAAAGGAAACTATTACAACCCTAAATCACAATGTGGTATTAGAATACCATGGGCACAATACCATGGGCTAAAACCACCCATACCCACAAATCATGGGAATCCCACCAATGCCTCTAAAAATATCTTTGAGAATATCTCTGGAAAAGGGGGCTCGAAAATAATCTCCACCAAGCGGGACTGCCGAAGCAGGGGCTTGCCATACAGTACTTCCTCTGCAAAGGATGAGATACATCTAACATTATCCCACTTGTTGAATACTTTGCATAAAGGCTGTAATCAATGTTAGGTCCAACACTTGGTCTTTCCAGACCCATTTCAACTGTACAAAACATGAACGTTTCTATGCTAACAGCCTTGGTTAAAACATCTGCAACATTTTCTTTGGTATCCACTTTTTCCAGCAACACTTTATTCTATTCAATCATGTCTCTACTGAAGTGGTACTTTGCATCAATGTGCTTTGTTCTTGAATGGTAAACATGGTTCTTTGCCAAAAATATAGCACTTTGGCTATCACAATTTATCTTCACAGCTCCTTGAAAGAACCTAATATCAGTACAGTCTTTGTAGCCATACTACTTCCTTACTTGCATTAGTGGCTACCATGTACTCAGCTTCAGTGGTTGAAAGAGCAACAACATTTTACCTTTTGCTCATCAAACTAATAGCCCCTCCAAAAAAGTTGAATGCATATGCACTAGTAGATATTATATTGTCAAGATATCCAGCCCAATGTGCATCAACAAAACCTTCTATATTCAAGGATTTGTTTTCGTTACCTGTACCTTCATAATAGATTGAAAAATCAGATGTACCACACAAATATCTGAAAAACTTTTTTTTACAGTAGTCCAATGCTCTTTATCAGGTTTAGACATATATCTGCTCAAAACTCCCACTGCATGGGCAATATCTGGTCTAGTACACACCATGACATACATTAAACTCCCTACAACATTTGCATAAGGAACATGAGATATTTCTTCTACCTCTTCTTCTGTTTTTGGACATTGTTCAACAAATAAATTTTCACCCAAATAAATAGGTACTGTTGTGGCTGATCCACAACACACCCCAAAATTGGGGACCCACCTTTTTTGCATGCTTTCAAAGAAGACTGCAGTGGCCCAGATGCTAAAAAAATCAAAGGAAGAGCAAAATACAACAAGAAAAAGAAGTGTCGCGATATCGCGACATGTCGCTCCGTCGCGGCCAAAAATGAAAAGTTGTCACGATTTCGTGACGTGTTGCTCTGTCGCTGCTCAAAAATGAAAAGTTGTCGTGATTTCGCGACGTGTTGCTCTGTCGCTGCTCAAAAAATGAAAAGTGTCACGATATCGCGACGTGTTGCTCTGTCATTGCTCAGAAAATGAAAAGTGTCACGATTATCACGACATGTTCAGCGTTTTCCGCTCAAAACAAAATGAAAAGTGTCACGATTTCGTGACATGTCACGTTTTCATAGCTAAGAGCAGTAGAATGCATCATGAAGAGAAAATGTCATGATATCGTGACGTGTTATGAAATCGCGGTCGAAGGCAACAAGAGAAGAGTCAAGGCAGAAGATGTCACGATATCGTGACATGTCGGAGTTTCATGACCTGGAGCAGCCAAAATGAACATAGAGGAAAAACGTCACGATATCGTGACAAGTCGCGTTTTCGCGGCTCCAAGCAGCGAGATGGTACAGAAGGAAAATATGTCACGATTTCACGACATGTCATGTTTTCGTGGCCAAATACAGCAAGAGCAATCAAGATGAAAAGTGTCATGATTTCACGATAGAAAGCAACCAAAGTGTACGAATGAAAAGTTGTCCGATATCGTGACATGTCCCATTTTACCAAGAGATGAAGGCGAAGATGAAAAGCATCGATTTCCGAAGTAAAGTGTACGAGTGAAAAAGTGTCACGATTTCATGACAGAAAGAGGAAAAAAAAGTGTCACGATTTCGCGACAGGTACAACAAAACACAGCGAAAGAGAAAAGTGTCACGATTTCGTGAAAGGTTGCATCCTCGCGGCCAAAAGAAAAACATCACGATTTCATGACAAGTTGTAGCGAGACAGCCCAAAACAAAAAAGCGTCACGATTTCACGATAGGTTGCATTTGCACGGCCCATTGACAAAAAATGTCACGATTTCATGACATGTCTTATTTTCGCTCATGAAGGTAGACAAGGTTGCAGGCATAAAATGTCATGATTTCATGACATGTCTCATTTTTGTGGCACATGAAGGCGGACAAGGCTATTGACAAGAAAATGTCGCGATATCGCGACATGTCTCATTTTTGCGATGAAAAAAGAAAAGCTAAGCTACATACATAAAAACGTCGCGATATCATGACATGCTATTTTTGGTCATGATTTACAGGGGCAGTTACGAAACATGCAGAGAAGCACGAAACACGTGGCATAAAAGTGTAAGGGCTACAAAAGCAGTTACATTTCATGGAGAAGATCAAACGTTCGACATCCGAGCAGA
The DNA here is from genome assembly GCA_028583015.1 of Wollemia nobilis. NCBI lineage: Eukaryota > Viridiplantae > Streptophyta > Pinopsida > Araucariales > Araucariaceae > Wollemia > Wollemia nobilis. The sequence continues at coordinate 1,782,018 of JAQPPZ010002200.1, forward strand.
AAGTCAAAGACAATGAAGAGGCGAGGAAGACGAAATGATGCAATCTGGGAAATGAAACGAAGCGTCACAGAGTGAAGTAGAGAACCGCACCAGAAGGTTTAAAAGCAGAAGCACAGGATGGGTACAAGGGTCGAAAACCGCTACGAACAGTGTTGTAGAGCTGAAGTGATAGGCTATTCTGGACCTGCTTTTGGAGCATTTTCCTCCACTTGTTCTGGTTTTGATAAACTGGAAGTTCTGTTGATGTAACTGATATATTTTTAATACAAAAATTACAGAGAGTTGCATTTCATTGGCAAGAAAGGAGTTATTTTCTGCATGCTAGATTTAATGTTCATTTTTCCCTTTTCGGATTTTTAGGCTTGTGGGTGAAGTTTAATACAAGTTTTCTTGGTTGCTTCATGCAAATGTCTAAATCTGAAAATCATAGATTAAAACCCGTAAACCTAGCACTTAGCTTATCCGGATTATGCATGTTTGCAGGTTCAATAGGTTAGGTTGTATGCAGAAAACCTCATATCTTCGGTCTTGTTGAATAGGATTGCAGCCTTCTAAATAGACTTTAGTTTTAGTTTTTATGCATTTTATTTTCATTTTCTTAGATTCTCTGCATTTTTATTTTCCAGAGAGATTAACCTTAGTTTAATTTCTTGTTATTAAAATAAAACACTTGAAAATCTACCGAAATTGAAGTTCACATTGAATTCATGAACAATCATTCAATCTCATAATAAAATAAATCACAAGTGCCCCTTGTTAACAGTTACTTGCAATCACTAAGGTATTCCAAGCATTCAAATTGAATAGTATGTGTACAAAATGCTAACATAGCGGAGACCTTGGAGAAATTACTTATTGAATTTCTTTGCAAGAGGGGATTTGGAGCTCAAATCCTATTGGAGAGTGTGTTTTCACAATCGGGTGAAAATACCACTCAACAGATTGGCGCTAGAAGGAGGGCCTAATTTTGGTTTACTTTATTTTGATTTTCATACAGAAGTAATGTGTTTTTTGGTTTGATTTCTTAAATCTCATTAAAGGCTAAACTGTAGCATTGTTTTTGTGTTGCAGGTTTTCTTGGAGATATCGAGAGTTTCGTCAGGCAGGCTGGACCCACCACGCCGTATCGCGACTAGGTCCCAAACAACTGGGGAAACCATATTCCATGACCTTACACTCACTGGTACTCCCAAGAATAAAACCAAGCAAGCTGTAAACCTACCAGTCACAAAAGATCTTTTTGCTTCAGGAGCATCAAGCGGACCTACACCGGTGGTATCAATTGCCACTAGCGTACCTATCGTTAGTACCATTTCCACTGCTCTTGTAGGGTTGTCCTCATCAATTTTGAGTCAAATGGCCCAACCTCCAACAGCTCCTTGGTACGGAGCTAATAATATTCCTTTGAATATTGCAGGGGATATCCATGAAATCCCTAAGAACATAGAAATATTCTTGCCCAAATATAAACCAGATGGCCCAAGGACCGCAGAGGAGCATATCCAGGCCTATAGGGATGTTCTGATAAGATTGCAAGTCCAGCATGAAGATGTGGCTTGCAGACTCTTTCCCATGAGCCTAGACCCAGTGGCCTATGAATGGTATATTTGCCTACCTACGGGTTCAATCACTTCATGGACACAAATGGAGAATGCTTTTGTCAATCAGTTTAGGTCACCTTTGGATCCCGCAACCATCTACAATCAATTCATTACATGCAAAAGGGGCCAGGGTGAACCAATCAGAACCTTTAATCAGAGATTCCAAAAATGCTATAATAGAGCAGTTCGACATTTTGCCATAGATCCCGCAGTGGCCTTGCAAATATATTTTGGGGCATTGGATCCCATGACAACAATGTTTGCAAGACAAAATCCTCAAGTCACCATGCTCGCCTTAGCCTACAATGAAGCCATGACCATCGAGCAACAAATGACACCACAGGGCTATGGGTTTCCCCAGATGCCTATGATGGGACAATATGCTCCATATGGTCAAGCTCCCATGGCAAATCAGATCATGGCACCGCAAATGCCAAACATGAATGCTTTCCCATATCAACAACCATATCCACCAGACACTTGCCTATGCACCCATTCCCATCCAACCGATCACATCCATTCCACCCATTCTCGCATTTTTGCAAAATAGTCAATCGACTATGCAAGGAACCAGCCAGGTTAATTCTCAGGCTATAGTTCCTTTCCCAAATCCAACTCCGATCCAAAGTGTAAATCCATACATGAATCAAATTCCTCAAAATCTGACTCAAATGTTAAATCAAGACCCCACCAATTATGCGAACCCAACGGGAACCAATAACAATGTAGCTCCACCGAAGGAGATTTATTCGGATGTTGAAGAGCTCAAGAAGATAGTTCATAAACTGAGTAATGACATGGTTCAAAAATAGAAGTATGAGTCCCATGCCCCTCACTCAAATCAAAATTTTAACAATAGAGGGAGACATTGGAACACAAAGCCAAACAATGGGGGAGTACCTGCCCCTATTGCCAATCAACTAGATACTTCTGCAGGACCTAGTCAATCCAGTTCCCTTTTGAATCTTTTCGATTTTGCATGGGAAAAGGGGTGTAGATTGCACAATACAAAAGAGCACAATGAGAGGAATTGTCCTGAAATCGCTAGATACACTCATTGTCTCCAAGCCCAAGTAGATGACCTGGAACTTGTGCCAAATGAGGGTCCACCCCAACATCAAGATGATAACATTATGGTGGTGGAAACTTTATACCGCCAAGAAAGTGAGAGTGAGGAAGAAGAAGATGAAATTTTGGAATAGGAGGTGCAAGCTTTTCGAGAGTTTAGAAAGGGGAATCACGGATATCATTTGAGAAGTAAATCTAAAGCCCCTAAAACATCATCAACACCACCAAATAACTCTATCCTTCCTCCGGATACTAAGGCAGATAATAATCCTCCTCCTCCACTTAGAAGAGAAACGTCTAATGACGCGCATAAGACAACCAAACTTGAAAGAGCAAACTATGACATAGTGGAGGATTTAAGGAAATCTAAGTCGAGCCTTTCATTTTTAGAGGCGGCCAGATTGCCTGGCCAAAAAGAAGCATTGATAAAGGCTCTGGACTCACCTAATCAAGTGTGGAAGGGAAAGGAAGTTGAGTCCCATTTGATTTTACGAAAGGAGAGACGGGATGTCCCGCCATTCCTATTGACTCGAGAATTGCTGGTAAGAATTTGCATAATTGTTTGGTGGACACGGGTGCCACGAGCAATCTCATGCCTTCAGAGATATGTCAAATGCTAGGCCTACAGCTTGTTTCATCCAAATGCAAGGTTTTGCAATTGGACCGATCTCGAGGTAAATGTGATAGGGACCCTATATGATGTCAAAATTCAACTAAATTCTCGAACCCAGGGTCCAACAAGTGGTCGACATTTTGGTTGTTAATATCCCAAGTAGATATGGAATGCTACTTGCAAGGGATTGGATGAAAACTTTGAACGGCTATTTTTCAACCGATTGCTCACATATGTGGCTACCCTGGAAAGGAATTGCAAATCAAATCAGAGTGGAAAATGAACCGAGGCTTAAAGAAATCGTAACAGAATATAATAAGCCAAATGAAGTTCAGTTTTTTGAGCCAGATTTGGGGGTTTATGCATTTGATATTGAGGAGGCTACTGAAGAGCCTAAAGGGGAAACATTTCATGGTAGTTCTCTTGAGGAAAATGATGACATATGGTTGCTTAGGTTTGATGGATCCAAATCCAGACAGGGAGCAGGAGCCGGAGTCGAGCTCACTCGTCCAGGAGGTAAACCTTTACTTGCTGCCTATAGGTTATAGTTTCCTTGCACGAATAACGTGGCAGAGTATGAAGCATTGATTTTTGGTTTACAAATTGGCGTTGAGCAAAGGGGTTAAATGCTTGAAAGTATTGGGAGATTCTCAACTGGTAGTCAAGCAGATTAAAGGACAATATACATGCCGCGACAAGAGACTGAGCCTTTATAGAACTAGGGTAAGAGACCTCATTGAGGAATTCGACGCTTTCAATATAGCCCTTATTTCTAGAAAAGGAAATCGCATAGCAGACTCTCTTGCGGTCGCCGTAGGTATGTTAAATCCAGTTGATATAAAAAGGTGTAAAAAGTTCTCCATTGAATTGGTTCCTTGTCCATCGATACCTGATAATGTCGAGAATTTCCAAGTTTTTGAAAACGACAGACACATATTCAAATTTGTCACGAACTCAGGTGTTTTTGAAAACCAGGTGATTGATGAGGAGCAAAGATGGCAAGAAGAAGAAGCAGAAAATGAAAGTAAAACTACGTATCGATCCAACAAAATACCAAAAGACATAGTTTCATTGGAGAAAATGTTCGATACGGGATACAAGGCTAGAAAAGAAAGAAAGGTTCCACTCCCCAAAGATGCATGTGATCTGATTAATCTAGGGAGTGCAGACAATCCACGGGAAGTGTATATCGCAAAGGCATGTACAACTGAAGAAAGAGAAAATATAATACATGCACTAAAACACTACGTGGATTGCATTGCTTGGAATTATAACGAATTGAAAACATACAACCAAAATGTCATTACACATACCATCCCTCTAAAGCCGGACTCCAAGCCTTTCAGGCAAAGACAACGAGTTGTTAACCCGCTATTGGAGCCCTTGATAGAAAAGGAGGTCAAGAGATTATTGGAAGCAAAGATTATTTTTCCTCGTTAGGCACTCAACCTGGGTTGCTAACCTGGTTCCAGTAAGAAAGAAGAGCGGAGAGATTAGGCTATGTATAGATTTTCGAAATCTTAACAAGGCCTCTCAAAAGGATAACTATCCATTGCCATCCATTGATGAAATTTTACAAATGGTGAATGGATCTGAAATGATGTCTTTTCTTGATGGATATTCTGGATATAACCAAATTCTTATTCATCCCAATGACAGGATGAAAACAACCTTCACAACCAAATGGGGGACATTTGCCTTCAGAAGAATGTCGTTTGGACTATTAAATGCTGGTGCAACATTTCAACGTGCCATGGACTACGCATTCAAAGGGCTTATAGGCAAGTGTATCATTGTGTATGTGGATGATATTCCAGTATTTTCAAAGAAAAGAGAAGACCATGTCAAGGATTTGAAAAAGGTTCTTCAAAGATGCAGAGAGCATGGAATTTCTTTGAATCCCAAAAAATGCATCTTTGGAGTAACAGAAGGAAGATTACTCGGTCACATCATTTCAAAAGAAGGCATATCCATTGACCCAAAAAGGATAGAGGCTATCCAAAACTTACCTCTCCCGAGTAGTAAAAAGGAGTTGAGATCTTTCTTCGGGCAAATTAATTTTGTGAGGAAGTTTATTTCAAGCTTCGCTGAGATAGCCAAACCGTTGAACCAGATGCTCAAGAAGGATGTAGATGTCAAATGGAACGAGGAAAGGAAGGTGGCCTTTCAGCACATTAAGGATGCCATTTCCAGAGCCCCCGCCCTCATAAGTCCAAACTATGCTAAACCTTTCTACATTTATGCTTTCGCATCGGAACACTCTTTTGCGAGTGTCTTGACCCATAAAGGTGAGGATAGTGCAGAAAATCCCATAGCATTTTTAAGTGCTCCTTTAAAAGATGCTCAATTGAGGTATTCCATCCTCGATAAGCAGATGTACGCACTCTTTAAAACGGTAAAAAAATTTTGACATTACATTGTGCACAACAGAGTTTTTGCCATTGTGCCTGACCCTGCTATCAAAACCATGTTTTTACAGAACGAGCTAGGTGAGAAAAGAGGTAAATGGATTTCTACTATCCAAGAATTTGATCTTGAAATCCAACCCATGAAACTAGTTCGAGGACAGGGACTTGTGAAGACGATTGCTGAGAATAATCCACAAACGACATGCCAATATTCAAATGCAGTATACATTTCTAAAGATGACTGGTATGTTGACATTGTGCATTTTCTATTAAACGGTAAGTGCCCATCCAATTTGAATTCCACTCAAAGAAGGGCTTTAAGACTTAAATCTGCTAATTATCTGATTAGATCTGGTGTTTTGTACAGGAAAAATCATGAGGGGATCTACCTGAGATGCCTGAATAAAGGAGAAGCTGCCAAGGTTCTGCAAGAATTTCATGGGAAATATGGAACTGGCCATGGTGCGGCAAATGCTACAGTGCATCAAATCCTGAGAGCAGGATACTATTGGCCTCACATTTTTAAAGATGCACATGCTCATGTACGATCTTGCCACATTTGTCAAGTAGCGGCCAACAGAGAAAGAAATGCAGCCATGCCATTACAACCTGTAGTTGAGATGAGACCATTTGCACAATGGGGATTAGATTTCATTGGGGTTATTAACCCAAATTCTTTTGATTCCCATAAATTCATACTAACAACTACAGATTATTGTACAAGGTGGACATAAGCAGTTCCTACAAAACATGCCACTACAGATGTTGTAATAAGATTTCTTGAGGATCACATCATAACAAGATTCGGAATGCCCGATTCTATCGTTAGTGATAATGGTAAAGCTTTTGTTTCCACACAATTTGTAGATTGGGCATATGACAATAAAGTGAGTTTAAAATTTGCATCTAATTATTACCCTCAAGGAAATGGTTTGGCCGAATCTTCAAACAAAAATTTGTTGAATATCATTAAGAAATTACTGGAAAAGAACCCTCGAGATTGGCACAACCAGTTAAAGTTTGCCCTTTGGGCAGATAGGACCAGAGTAAAAGAATCAATAGGGAATACCCCCTATCATTTGGTCTATGGACAAGACCCGATATTTCCTGCAAACTTGAAGCTGCAAACCTTGCATTTCATGCAAGAATACTTGGGGACAGATAACCAAGTTGAAGCCAGATTAAGTCATTTACTGCACCTTGATGAAAAAAGGGAGGAAGCCATGATTCACATGAATAAACACCAAGAGGTTGTTAAAATATGGTTTGACAGAAGAGCTAAAATCAAGTCCTTCAGAATTTCAGATTTGGTCTTACTGTGGGATAAAAGACATGAAGAAAAGGGAAATCATCAAAAATTTGATTGTCTTTGGTTAGGCCCTTATCAGATTTCAAAAATTCTAGGGAAAAATACCTTCAGGTTGAGAACTTTAGAAGGGAAGGATCTGATGTTACCAGTTAATGGGCATGTTTTAAAGCATTATTTTAGCCCTTAAGTCATAAGAGATTGATATTATACTTTTCGGTTTTGGTATGGATTTTCAAATTTTGTTTTGTTTGTTTTAGGATTGCTAGTCTAGTTAGGATTTAAGTTGTGTGTTTTGATTTCATTTGACATGTTTGGTTTGTTTATATACAAAAAAAAAAAGAAAAAAAAAAAAAATTGAGATGTCAACTTATGCCTAAGATTAGGAGAATATGAAACATTGGAATTGTGTTGTAGAAAGCTCCACAAGTAACACAAACACATTAAATAATATCGTTTGAAACTTGTGATGCATGAAGTTGTTAGTTTTTCACATTATGGTAAAATAGATGATATATCTCCATCCACAGTTCTAAAAAGAAGCAGTGCATTCATATCTCATGTCACATTCCACATTGCATATACATGTCATCTTAGTTACATTTTCATTTCATGTGCAATCATTGAGAAGGTGTCGAATCCTCTTAGGGTTATTACATAACATATATTAAAAGGATCCTAAGGTTGGGAACTGATGCCCGAACTATCTTGAACCAAGCACATTCTATACACATTAAAAGGAATCTTGAGCAAAATGGTCAAAACCATACTTGGATGAAAAGGTGGGGTGAAAAGAATATTTCATGTCTGTCCTATCATGCAACATAATCCTTAAAACAATGGTTTTTACCACTTCCATCAAGCTTAAAGTCTAAAACCAGAGTAGTAAGGATAGGATTAAATCCTCATCGAACTTAGGTTGAGGATCCAATTCCCCAAAGCTCTGATTTGACCTTCATGGAGTAGTAAGGATAGGGCATAATTCTCATCTCGCCTAGGTTGAGAATCCGATTCCCCAAAACTCCTATGTCTCATTTCATCATAAATCTTGGATTGGAAGGATCGTACTACATGTCCTCTGCAAAGGATGGGTAGTCATCCCCAAGGTCCAAGAAGTAAAAAATTAATATTTCCCATTTCATCTCAATATTGGATTGGAAGGATCGTACTACATGTCCTCTGCAAAGGATGGGTAGTCATCCCAAAGGTCCAAGAAGTAAAAAATTAATATTTCCCATTTCATCTCAATATTGGATTGGAAGGATCGTACTACATGTCCCTAGCAAGGATGGGTAGTCATCCCAAAGGTCCAAGAAATAAAAGAAAAAGAATGAATGAAGCCAAACCAGGGATTATGGGGTTAAGTATGCTCATGCATGGCAACATGTCTTGTCTAAAAGCAAGACCACTGATTGCTCATATGGATAGACTAGCCTGACCATTTCATCCATAACAGGTTAAATTATTTTGTTCAAGATGAGGTAATGAACTCCAAATCAGAATAGTAAGGATAGGGTTAAATTCCCATCTCGCTTAGGTTGGGAATCCTATTCCCCAAAGTTCTGATTTCACTTACACTTGCACATGGGTTCAAGATGGTAGTGACACATAACCAACTTTGGGATCTAGTAAATTAATTTAGTAGACATATATTTGGTCCTAAGAGGGTTTGACATCTTTAATATGTTTGTCCATGATATTAGAAGGTTTGAGCCTTTATAAAGCAGGTTGTTACATCTCTAGCATCTTCATCATACATCAAATCCTGCACAAATCATTCATAGCCTTGCATACAAATCATAAGTGAAACTGACAATGGAATGTTGATCAAGTTCAAATGATAGGGAATGAAACACATTGCACACACCGAGCTGATACTTAATGATTCTGATGTTTCATGTATTTCTGATCTATGGGCATTTGTTTATATTTCTTATGTGCTAATGCTGGTTTTGAGTTTGTATACTTCCAGGTTGGGTTCTCACCAAAATGCTCAAGAGCATTTGACAGCAGAGTCGCCATTTGTTGTGGCTGATCCACAACACACCCCAAAATTGGGGACCCACATTTTTTGCATGCTTTCAAAGAAGACTACAGTGGCCCAGATGCTAAAAAAATCAAAGGAAGAGCAAAATACAACAAGAAAAAGAAGTGTCGCGATATCGCGACATGTCGCTCCGTCACGGCTAAAAATGAAAAGTTGTCACGATATCGTGACATGTTGCTCGTCGCATCCAAAAATGAAAAGTTGTCACGATATCATGACGTGTTGCTTCTCCAAAATGAAAAGTGTCACGATATCACAATAAAAAGAAAAAAAAGTGTCACGATTTTGACATGTCGCGTTTTCAGCTAAGAGCATATAAGAAAGAAATGTCATGATATCACGACGTGTTATGAAATCGCGGTCAAAGCAGCAAGAGAAGAGTCAAGGCAGAAGATGTCGCGATATCGCGACATGTCAGAGTTTCGTGACCTAGAGCATCCAAAATGAACGTAAAGGAAAAATGTCATGATATCGCGACATGTCACGTTTGCGGCTCAAGAAGATGGTATGGAAGGAAAAGGAGGAAAGAAAAATGTCACGATTTCACGACAAAAGCAAAGTGTACGAAATGAAAAGTTGTCACTGATTTCAAAAAAGAGAAAGTGTCACGATAGAAAAAAAGTGAAAAAAATGCAAGAAAGAGAGAAATGAAAAGTGTCACGATTTCACGAAAAAAAAAAGAGAAAAGCGTCACGATTTTGCGACAGTTGCATCCTCCCAAAAAAAACGTCATGATTTCACGAGCAAGTTGAAACCCAAAAAAAGCGTCACATTTCACGATAGGTTGCATTTGCAATAAAAATGTCATGATTTCATGACATGTCTCATTTTTGTGCATGAAGGTGGACAAGGCTGTTGACAGGAAAATGTCATGATATCGTGACATGTCTCATTTTCATGGTGAAAAGAGAAAAGTTAAGCTACATACATAAAAACGTCGCGATATCGCGACATGCTATTTTTGGTCATGATTTACAGGGGGCAGTTACGGAACATGCAGAGAAGCGTGGAACACGTGGCATAAAAGTGTAAGGGCTATAGAAGTAGTTACATTTCACGAAGAAGATCAAACGTTCGACATCCGAGCAGAAAGTCAAAGACAATGAAGAGGCGAGGAAGACGAAACGATGCAGTCTGGAAATGAAACGAAGCGTCACAGAGTGAAGCAGAGAGCCACACCAGAAGGTTTAAAAGTAGAAGCACAGGATGGGTACAGGGGTCGAAAACCGCTGCGAACAGTGTTGTAGAGCTGAAGTGATAGGCTATTCTGGACCTGCTTTTGGAGCATTTTCCTCCACTTGTTCTGGTTTTGATAAACTGGAAGTTCTGTTGATGTAACTGATATATTTTTAATACAAAAATTACAGAGAGTTGCATCTCATTGGCAGGAAAGAAGGAGTTATTTTTTGCATGCTAGATTTAATGTTCATTTTTCCCTTTTCGGATTTTTAGGCTTGTGGGTGAAGTTTAATACAAGTTTTCTTGGTTGCTTCATGCAAATGTCTAAATCTGAAAATCACAGTTAAAACCCCTAGAAACCAGCACTTAGCTTATCTGGATTATGCATGTTTGCAGGTTCAATAGGTTAGGTTGTATGCAAGAAAACCTCATATCTTCGGTCTTGTTGAATAGGATTGCAGCCTTCTAAATAGACTTTAGTTTTAGTTTCTATGCATTTTAGTTTCATTTTCTTAGATTCTCTCGCATTTTTATTTTCCAGAGAGATTAGCCTTAGTTTAATTTCTTGTTATTAAAATAAAATACTTGAAAATCTACCGAAATTGAAGTTCACATTGAATTCATGAACAATCATTCAATCTCAGAATAAAATAAATCACAGTGCCCCTTGTTAACGAGTTACTTGCAATCACTAAGGTATTCCAAGCATTCAAATTGAATAGTATGTGTACAAAATGCTAACATAGCGGAGACCTTGGAGAAATTACTTATTGAATTTCTTTGCAAGAGGGGATTTGGAGCTCAAATCCTATTGGAGAGTGTGTTTTCACAATCGGGTGAAAATACCACTCAACAGTACCTTCACTGGTTTGCAATCCAACATACTAAATCTCTTCAATACTATCTCAACATACTTTTTTGATTCAGTAATAGCTTTCTGTTTGAACGATCTCTATTTATTTGCATACCCAAAATGAAACTTGCAGGGCCAAGATCTTTCATGTCAAACTGTGATGCTAACTGAGACTTCACTTCCATTCTCATTTTCTTATTGTTTCCAATTAGTAACATATCATCAACATACAAAATTATAATGACAAGTTCATTACCAATTTGCTTTGAGTATACACAATGATCAACATTGCTACGAACAAAATCAAGTCCTAAAACATAAGTATCAAATTTTTGATACCACATTCTAGGTGACTATTTTAGTCTATACAAATATTTCTTTAACTTACATAAAAAAACCTCCTTTCCTTCAACAATGAATCCTTCAAGCTGTCTCATATAGATTTATTCCTCCAAATCTCCATGAAGGAATGCAGTTTTTACATCCATTTGCGCTTCAACATTATGTTTCTTCTTGAAGATCCATTTGCAACCTATTGATTTAATTTCGCCAGGTAATTTTACTAGATCCCATATCTTGTTCTTTTTTAGGGCCATCATTTCATCATTCATGGCTTCTTCCCAAAGGTTTGCCTCTTCATAATTAACAACTTGTCTAACTATTGTAGGATCTTCATCAGTAACAGATAAAACAAAGGAAGAAGAAAAAGCAAATGGACTATACCTTTCATATTGCCTTCTTTCTCATGTTGATATCCCTATCACAGGTGTATGCACCTCTAGTTCATCCACTTCTGATGAGTAGGATTCTTCTTCCATGAGATCAAATTGCACCTTTTCAGGTTCTTCTATTACTTCCTGTGATCACTTTTATTTCTCTAAAAACCACATCTCTACTATAAACTGTACTTTTAGTTTCTAGATTCCAAATTTTATATCCTTTAACACCATATTTATAACCAATAAAGATACATTTAACAATCTTATTATCAAGCTTACTTATTTTCTCCTTTGGAATATGCATGTATGCATCACAACCAAAAAATCTAAGATGTGAAAGAGAGGGTTTCTTACCAAACCATACTTCAAATGGAGTTTGATCCGGCAATGCTGATGTAGGAGATTGATTTCACAAGTAACATGCCACATTCACTACCTCTACCTAGAATTCCTATGCCAGACCAACACCACTAAGCATACTTATAGCCTTTTCCACCAGTGATCTGTTCAATATCTCAGCAACTCCATTTTGTTGAGGTGTATATGGAGTAGTCTTCTATCTTGCAATACCACATTGCTTATAAAAATCCTCAAATTTATTTGAACAATACTCTCCTCCATTATCAGACCTAAACACCTTAATATTTTTTCCAGTTTGATTTTCAACAAGTGCTTTAAATTCTCTAAACTTATCAAAAACTTTAGCTTTACTCTTAAGAAAATAAATCCATGCATATCTTGAAAAGTCATCAACGAAAGAAGCATAGTATCATGATTTTCCAAGGGATGGAATAGGAACATGACCAAAAATATCACTGTGAATCATATCTAATACTCCTTTTGATCTTGCAGCACTAGATGGGAAACTCACACGATTTTGTTTTCCATAAATACATGTTCACAAAAATAAAAAATCATTGAGCAAGTAGGGATACCTTGAACCATACCTTTCGTGTACAGGGTACACAATCCATTTTCTCCAATATGTCCCATTATTTGATGCCAGAGCATTGAAATTTTATCTGATTTAGCCTTAGGAATAGTTGAGCTATTGCACTCATTTGTCATAGTGCTTCCCAATAGCTTATACAAGGTTCCAATACAAAATCCTCTTGCTAACACCATAGATCCATGAACCATTTTGCATGAATCCTTACTAAAACTGATGTTCACTGCTACATCAGCCATTTTTCTTACAGAAATTAAATTTCTAACAAGACCAGGAATATGCATCACACCTAGGAGGGTTTTAACTCTACCATCCTACAATAGTATTTTCACTCTTCCACGAACAATGATTCTAAGTGGTGAATCATCTCCCAAAAGTACCTCCCCTCCATCATATCTTTCATATTCTCTAAACCACCCCCTATGAGGAGTCAAATGAAAAGAGGCACCAGTATCGATCAACCAATCATTATTATCTGAACGTGTGGAGCAAGATGTCAAATATACATCCCCTCTTTCATTAGTGGGTTTATTTATCTCTGTGGAAGTGGATTCGTCAGATCTCTTTCCAGAATCAACATTATTTGATATACAATCGTTCTTCATGTGTCTAAGCTTACCACATTTCCAACATTTTCTCTCAAACCTTCCTCGAGACTTGGATCTACCTCTAGACTTAAATCTATCATCAGATCTTGTTTTATCTTTTTTCTTGGCACACCCTCTCACTATTAGGGCATTCTTTGATGTGCCCTCCATGGCTTTTATACTCATATCCTTTGATAATAGAGATGCCACAACATATTCAAACTTCAATGTGGATGAAGTTGTACTACCAATTGCTACAAACAGGTTATCCCACAAATCTGGTAAAGAGCATAACAAAGTAATACATTTATCTTCCTCACTCAACTTAATTTCAACAAGAGATAAAATTTTGGAAATGTGGTAAGCTTGGACACATGAAGAAGCAGGGTCCTACCATATAGTACTTCCTCTACAAAGGATGAGACACATCCAATAGTATCATATGGATGAATGCTCCTTAAAAATAGCTTTAACATTGTTGTGACCTTTGGTCATAGAGTCAAGAAAGATATGCCATGAAGATCAGGACTCAATGTTAGAAATATAGAGTCACAATGGATATTTCATCGATAAATGGGCTCGTTCTAGCCTAAATTTATTTTAATAGAAGAGGCTTCTGCTTTTGGTTTTCAACCATCTTTTACCCCAACTGTGTCCACAAGGGATTTTCAAAACTAAGTTTTTATTTGCAAGACAAGCATGTCAAAATGTAGTTTTCATAAAAGTGTTGGCCTAGTAGTACCTTGGAGAGGTTTTCACCATTGAAATTCTATTATTTTTTCTAATAACAACAATTTGAATAAGCATCTATATGGGAAGAGGAAGCCTCTTTCACGATGTGTGGATCTGATTGTGACTTCAAGTGCTCTATAAAGTCCTTGATGACTAGTTTTTTGTATAGTCATAAGCGGTGCCTATAAAGCAAAAGCTAGCACTTGGAATCGCCAATAGGTAATAATCATACTACATAATTATCGAAAACTTGTTCTATCTCATATGGTCCTAGCCATTGTGTATGCATTTTACCACTAAAGTCATGGTAGTGGGAGTTGAATAATAGTGCCTAGTCACTTACCTTATATACATTGTTCTTTATGTGACTATCATGCCACATCTTCCACTGGTGTTGGATGATCTTTGTATGATGGAGAAACTCTAGATGAAGTTCATCTAGTTTGTTCAACGTTTGTATTCTCTTGCGCTATGCTTCACATAGATCAATGCCTACTTTGAGCGATGTACAAAGTACCTCATGCTCAAAATTTATAGGAAGTATTGGTCTCTTTCCATACACTAACTTGTATGGGGTGAAGCCTATTGTTGAATTTCATGTGGTGATATATGCCCACATGGCCTTAAGCAATGTACTCATCCAATCTACTCTATGGGAGACCACTGTCTTTGTTAAAGTATTCTTGAGCTCTCTAATGGTAACCTCTACTTGTCCATTTGACCAAAAAATCCTAGATGAAATGATAATAGTAGTTGACATGCCCTAAAATACTTCTAACATCAATTTGTGTCTTAAGAGTGGGCAATTGTTTTAGAATATTGACCTTCTTATAATCTTATTTTATGCTTGTAGATGAGATGTGATGCCTAAGAACAATGCCTTCTTCCATTAACACCAAAAAATTTTCATGGCTTTCATTAATGGCATATTTCTAAGTTATTGCAGAAGTTTCTCTTATCATTTTCCTACATATTATAGTGCCATTATCATATAGATATCTTAGATTGCTTATCTTACATCTTGTGGTTGCATTTCCTATATTATATACTCATCAAAAGCTAATAGTGGTATCAGAGCACATGATAGATCAATAGGAAATAGGGAGAACCACAAGTGAGATTGAGAGAAATCCAAAAATCTCATTTATAGAATTTTTGAGATTGCATTTGGCTAGAGTATTTCCACAGGGTTGCAGAAAAACTCATGAAGACTAGGACTAAGTAAGGATTCCACTAGTTTGACAAATCAACTAGTGAAGATTGATCATCTCTAGATTTAGAATTTCTTCCATTACAGTTTATAATACTTTATTGAAAAAGGAGATTCAAAGAAATTTGGGAAGCTTCCTACATAGAGCTAGGAAGAATATCTTCTTTGGAATCAATCCAGCACTAGAAGCAACAAATGGAAGAACAAATATTTGGAGGCCTATAGAAAAGGTCCCATTGCTAGAGATTGCAGACCTGTAGAGAGCAGAAGAAGAAAAGGCCATAGGAGCCTTGTTGCAGAAGAGACTCCAGAGAAGAGTCTAGGAGAATATTGGAGATTGGTGATCTCCATTAAAGACTACAAATAGAAGTAGAAGAGACTCTAGAGAAGAGTCCAAGAGAATATTGGAGGTTGGTGATCTCCATTGAAGATTGTAAATAGCAAATTGAAGAGACTCTAGAGAAGAGTCCTAGTGAAGATAGGATATTGGTGATCTCCGTTGAATATTGAAGACTTCACCTTGAAGAAGTTGAAGAGACCCATAGAAGGTCCCATTGAAGAACTTCTAGTTTTGGAAGAGATAGAAAAGGACTAGCAAAAGTCCTATTCCTGAAGCAACAGATTTCAGAGATCCAAGAAGGAGATATCATTGCCAACACTTCCATAGTAGAAGGTTGAATAAAATGTCTCATTGGGAAGACCAAAGAAGTTGCAAGAGTGAAGACCCTAGAGAAGATATCTCAAGAAGAAGGCTTAGTGAACCTCATTGAAGGAGTTCCTAGGAGAACTCATTGGAGAAATTTACCACCAAGGAGAAGTTCCTAATAAAGGAAGTTTTTGGGATAATTATCCCATGACAACAAGCCCAAATGGAGATAGATTTGGAAAGAAACTTGCCAAATTTTGGAGGATATTGGTGAAGACCTCAAGAATTTCAGATTCTTGAGAAGAAGGCCTAGATTGAAGTTAGAATTTGACAAGGAGGTTGAAGGAGAAAGGAGCCAGACATTACTACCAAACCTGAGAGGTTTGAAGATTACATTTGAAGGCTAGAAGGCTCATTCGAAGAAAGGAGATAACTGAATTTATAGAAAAAAATGAAGGGTCCTTGAAGGAAAATCTCATCTGTGATTTGGAGGAATTCCCTACCAAATTTTTGAGATTCAAGGACAACATTTTAGTGAAATAGTTGACTGCAAAAGGGTAGCAATTAGGACAACATTACTAGCTACGAAACTTCAGATTTATAGAGTACATTCTAAAGGATAATTAAAGTCACCTACTACAGATTTAGGGCAACAAGTTAGAGGGTTTCAAATTTGCAAATAGGTGAGCTAAAGAACTATTTCGGATAGTCAAGAAGAGCTGTGATTTCATCTAGTAAAAGGCAAAAATAAGGTGAATCTAATCACCTTGCAATCCTTCATCTACAGAGTTCATTAAGGTAAGCAACTTTGGTGCAAAAAGGTTCATTAGTTGAACTTTAGATTTTTAGTTCATTATTAAGATTAGTTAAGCACCATATTAGAGTTTAAAAAGTTGCAAAGAGAAGGTTGCATATTATAATCTTCAAGGGAGTGCAAAAGATAATTTCTTTTAAGGTTAATACCTGCACATTAAAATAGGATATTAGATATATTTCTATAGAAAGAAAAATCTTCCTATTATCTACTAGAGTGAAGAAGACATTATAGTGCATTAAGAGTTCATTTACAGGAGTAATAAGGAGAGATTTCTATTGCACTATATTGATCATTCTTAAATATTATTAAAGGTGCACTAAGTATTTTAGTTGTAGTGAAAATTAGTGCAAAATTAAACCTCTAAAATAGCATATTAGTTGCATGGTTAAGAGCTTGGATTCATTGTTACTAAGATATCCAAGTAAAGGAGTTAGAGGTTAGTGTTGTCTAGAAAGGAAGGCAACAATACATTACTATTTTCTCTTAGGGATTAGAGCAGAGAGCCACCATATCTAAGAAGAAAAGAAAGCTTCAAAAGGAGATGTATAACTTTGGTGCAAAATAAGGGACTTAATCCTATCCATTGCAAAGGTGTTTGCATTACATTGGCACCAAATTTTATCCTTTCAAATACAACAAGTAGGGACAAAAGAAAGAGTGTCTTAAAGACACCAAAATAGTCAGCATAGTACAATCATCGAGCGGCCACATCATCGATGTCAAGGGGTAGACATCAAGGCATAGAGGTAGAGCCATCAAAGGGCTCATAAGCTGAGTTTTTCGAAGGTGTATAGAGACACCAAATCGAGCGCCCACAACAACATATACCTACAACATCAAAGCCAATATAAGGAGCCCATTATCTAATGCATATCCACATAAGAAGGATAGCATAACAAGGTCTACTTAAAGTGGCCATCATCTATTGTATATCAACGTAGAAGGAACAATGCTAAAGGATAACTCATTGCAACGAATAGAAGGAAGTTACAGAGAAAATGAAAGGTGCATTACCAAGCCATATCATGGCCGAACCACCAGCTAAAGCTCTCAAGAGCTACCATCGATTGGAGATGAATCACCAACTAGGAAGATAGTGATCGAAGCAACCAAGAACGACCATCGATTGGAGATAAATCATCAGCCAAAAGGGTAGCGTTGGAGCACCCCACAATCACCATAGCTAGAGCCAACCTTGTGGGAAAACACCATCCATATTCACTGGAGAAAAAGAGGAGCCATCCCACACTTCACTATCACAAAGGAGCCAAAGAAAGCTTGCAAATAGTTGGCAAGAACAAGTGTTGAGAAGCTTAAAGGATTTTGGTACATTGGAAAGAAGTGTGCATGCAAGGGGAGACATCTACATTTGTCCTAACAGTGGAAGGAATATTGTGCCACTTGGCACAAAGGGCATCTTCATCCTCTTAAATCCAACGCTTAAGAGAAAAGGCGCTCAACTAAGTAATGCCTTTCATCATTTCCTCAATGCTCAAGGAGAGCATTCTGAGTGCTCACCAACCTTAGCCAACACCCAAGAAAATATTTAAACTTGCACCATGTGGTATAATGCTCTTCAAGACCTGCACCATCCAAGGAGAAGACCAAGAGTCTTGTGCAATGGCTAGTGCCACTTGGCACTAAGTTAAAGGAAAAGGAAGCATATTTATAGCCACCCAAATTAGAGCGCTCAAGGAGTGGAAGCGTATCTTCAACAAGCATTAAGTGAGAAAAGGAAACAAATGCGATCGAGATATAGTTAATGTGTGATTGAGAGTAATATCAAGGCACGAAGTCAAGAATTAAACAAGGAACGCTCAATGTAGAGCATTAATTGATCGTTGCCAGCATCAATATTGGAGTCAAAGTGCAGTACAAGTCTATCATATAGGAGCATCATTCACAGAAGAGCATTAATGCTCATGTTATAAGGTGAAGTTTGGATTAAATATTCTCATCACGGGTCAATCAACTTGCACGTCATACTTTGCAAGGAAGGTAGTAGACATTTATTACTTAATATTTACTTTTCTTAAGTTTTAGGGAGTTATAAGGTGCTTAATATAAGGTTGAAAGCTATATAATATTGCATTGAAAAATCAGCCTTAGAGAGATAGAAGCAAAGGAAGTATTAATTGCTTGAGATTCACACACTATAATATTTGCTTTCATTAAGGAGTAATAAGGCATAGTATATAAGGTTGAAATTATTATTGCAAACTCAACCTTAGTAAACTTGAAAGCAAATCAATAGGAGTTAATATCCTTAAATAGTATTTCAAATCATATTAATTGAAATACAAGTATATTAATATTTGCAATCAATATCATAGGAGATATAAGGGTTTCTACTTGGAAAACAAATTATTATTATATTGCAAATATCATCAATTTCTATAATTCCAAATTAGGGAGATATAAGGAGTGCTACATCAAACTTTAATTAATTGGAATTTAGAAAATTGAATCATTGAAATTTAAGGATAAAGGAGCAAAATCATTGCTTACTAAAAGAGTTGGAATTTATTGCTTACACTTGTCTCATAGTCACATTAAAGAGACAAAAGGAATCCAACCATAGAGAACTCCATTAAATTGAAAAGTGCATACTTCAATAGGAGAAATAAGGTGAAATAGAAGTTGGTTATTATCTCAAAAAGTGAACTAATAGTAGCTAAGCACATTATCAAGTTTATAGCTTACTCTTGGGAGACATAAGGAATCCTACAAAACCTAAGTCTTAAAAGGTTTTATCAAATTAGTTCACATACTCAAAACTAGGGAGTTATAAGGTAGCCTACAAGGACCATCATGACAACAAACAAATTCTTCCTTTCAGAATCCCAACTACTTAAAGGTCCAAATTATGCATCATGGAAAAACAAAGTGATGGCAATTCTAGTAGTTGAAAAGATTTGGGATATAGTCAAAGGGACAAAAGTTAAACCTACTACAGATGATAGTGAGATTCAAAGGTTTGAAGAAAGTGAAGCAAAAGCATTAAATTATAATAACTTTTGCCATTATAGATGAAATACAACCCTACATTATTTCAGTAAGAACATCTACAAAAGCATGGAAAACCTTAGCCAAAATATTTGAAGGGAAAAATAAAGCCACTATCTTAAATCTTCAAACTCAATTACATTCTCTAAAAGTAAATAGTGGTGAAAGTATAGAACTATTCCTAAGGAAGGTAGTAGATATAAAAGCAAAATTATTAACCTTAGGAGAAAATATTGAAGATAAACTTCTTGTTCAAGTTACCTTGAGAGCACTTCTAGATAGCTACAAGCACTTAGTTACATCTTTAAAAATTCTAAGTAAAGATACATATTTTGATGAGTTAGTCAATATACTTCAAGAATATGAGGTGGAAAATACAATTAAATATGAAATGACTAACAATGCATTAGTTTCAAAAGATAATCCACAGGGAAATGTTGCCTCATCATCAAAAGGATGAAGACCATGGAATAATAGATATTGTCAAGTATGCAAGAAGAAAGGACATAGTACCAACTACTGTAGATTCAATCCTAGAAATCATTATCAAGGAAATCAGATAAAATATGGAAGTCAACCAAATAGGACATTCCAATCAAGATAATATTAGAATCAATATAGTCCACATCAGCAACAATTTCAGCACCAATACAATTATCCTCAATTGCAACATCAAGAAGGGAATAAAAAAGGGCACTTAGTTCACAAAATCTAGGAAATTCAAGAACTAGAAGAGCATATAGATAAATATGAAGTTAAAGCTCTCTCAGCAAAGATAGCATTTTATGAAGACACTAACTACATGCTTGAACAAGATACAAACATGGAGTAGAATAAAGAAAACAAAAAGGAGAGTACAAATTCCAGAACCAAGACAAAGATCCATATTGAAGACTAAAGTCTTCAATACCCAAATAATGTAATACAAGGGGTGTTAGAGTATATTACATTATTGGGTACATGCTAATGTACCACCTTGGGTACATTACTAGAGTAGGAGTTTACTTTAGAGTAAAGTTATGTAGTTACTTCAGCATGTAATAAATGCACAAGTGTTAGAATGTGCAATGATGTAAATGTGCATGTAGTCCACATGTACATGAGTCATAGGATAGAGTCAAAGGTAGAGTAAGGGCCAAGGAACTTATCTTCCTATATATAGGCCTTATAGTGAGTGAAACAAGAGAGGAGAGAACATAGAGAGTGCATAGTATAGATTGGTAGTGTGGTACAATGTAGCTCTTCAAAAATAGTTTATGGAGTGTTCATGTCCTCCATTATATTGCATTGTACTATTTTTGTATGCTTTCATTAATGGCATATTTTTGAGTTATTGCAGAAGTTTATCTTATCATTTTCCTGCATATTATAGTGTCATTATCATATAGATATATTAGATTTCTTATCTTACATCTTGTGGTTGCATTTACTATATCATAAACTCATCAAAAGCTAACACTATCAAGATTATGAAGAGTTTCATCAAAAGTTTCTCTATATATCATGAAGTCATCCATATAGAATTCTACGCACCCATTGGTAAGATTAGTAAATATGGTAATAATTGCTCACTATAGTATTGTGAGACCATTACAAAGGCTAAAATGCAAGACGTGGTAGGTGAAGGTAACTCAAGGACAAGTAAAGGTTACTTTATCTTAGTCTTATGATGCTACTTGGATTTTATTATAACTGCTAAAACCATCAAGGAAAGCAAAGTATTTCTTTATTTTGAGCATATCAAGAATTTGATTGATGAATGGTAGTGGGAAATGATATTTATGTGTGGCTTTGTTAAGTTTTCGATAATCAATGCACACATATCACCTACCATTATTTTTGGGATAATCACCAATGGAAAAACCATTGGCTATCAGAGATTTGATAAGTGAATCATGTTTTCAATAATTTTTCAATCTCAATTTTGATAATATATTTAAAAGTAGGGTTTCACCCGTCTTTATGGTTGGTGGACATGTTTCACATCATTGGTGTAGATGTGGTGACTATAAATATTTGGATGAATAACTTGCATGTCATTGTACTCCCATGCAAAATATTTGGAATGCTTTTACAACACTTCAAGCAATTACACTTCCTATTTTAAATCGAGCCAACTGTTGATATTCAGGGATTTACCTAGCTATATTTCTATCTATTTGGTGCTTGATACCACTAAATTGATTTCTTTTAGTTCTCTCACTAGTGGATTTAAAGGACACTAGTGAGATGGCAAGTAGTGGACTATTCTAGAGTTTTGGTTCAAGCTTATCCCAAAAGGTATAATATCACATAAAGTACATTAAACAAGAGAGATAACATGACAATCATTGCTATGTGCCATACTGAATTAACTTTCTTGTAAAGACAAAGCTGGCAAGTGTTCTAGATTCTCACATCCATCTTTTCAAAGGATTTGAAGGACCTAGCCTTGGTCTTGGTTAAGAGGAGTTATTAGACAATGTGCTTGTTGAGATGAACTCATATGACCATACCATAGAAAGAGTGTTCTCTAACTCTTTGATATGTACTTTAGAAATGATTGTATCCAAGGAGGAGAAATTATTTTATTCCTTCGGTTTGTCAACCTATAAATTCCTAGAATAATCCATTGAAGGTCTAGTAGGAGGATGTAGTGAGATTTTCCTTGAACCCATTCCATTTGAGATGGTCATATCCCTAGATCAACAACCAATGAAAGCAATTGTTGTGATAAGCCATGACCTACCAAGGATCAATAGGTAACCATTTACCTTGGTTCTAGGTTATAAGAACATTAATTCAATAAGGTACTCCCATGCATCTATGGTTATCGACACATCCTCTACTATACCTTCAGGTTTTGTTGTTAATCAATTTGTAATATATCTATTGACGAATATTATATTATTTCATATATGCTAATGTACCCCATGGTACCTTCATGGTACAATTGTAAATATGTAATAGATTAGGGTTGAGTCTATAGTTTAGAGTGTGATTTATATTTCCTCTTTTATGTAAGTGTCAATGTGCAGGAAATGCACAAGTGTCATGTAAGAGTGCAATGTGCAGGAAATACACAAGTGTCATGTAAGTTAGAGTACAATTGTAGATTGGGAGAATGTGGACAAGTGTCTTGTATGTAAGAGTACAAATATGTAATGTGAGGATGTACACAAGTGTCCTAAGGAGTGCATGTAGTGTAAGCATCATGTAGATGTGTGCAAGTGTATCTGAGTCAAATGTCCATGAAGAGTCCTGTATTCAAATGGCAAGATGATAAGCGAAAAGTCAAGAGGCTTGTCATATGGAGAGCAATAGTCAAGTACTTGAAGAGTCACATTACTATGGCTATATTATAGAGACAATACTCCATAAGAAATCAATCCAATAAGGAGAAACAAAAGTGTAATATGTTTAAGATATCCAATTTGGAATAAAGCTTGTATACATTTTTGAGCAATTAATATTGTAAGTTTTTTTCATGCATAGTTCATGAATGACTTATGCCATTTACATTCATATTTTATTATATAAGTGAATGCTTATTTATTTATTATATAGGCCTTGATATACATATTAATTTTCTCATATATTATTCTACTCTCATATTATTATTTTGACCTTTAATATTGTGGCTTTTATGTTGAGGGACCTATGATATTTTGTGGTAGTAAGACTTAAAAAGCCAATAGTTGTATCAGAGCTACCACCAAACTCTAATTTTTTTATAAAATTTATTAAGCCACTATTATTAATTTTTTCCACTTTTGACAAAATTTAGAGTCCGTCGACTTTGAAGGCAGTGCAAAATTAGACTCTAACTTTTAAGGTCTTATTGAGTATAAGATTAAGGGAACAAGGATAGTCATCCTGATTAAAATACTAGGGTATTTCCACTTGGTTGAAGGAAAACCAATGAAGACTATGATTCAACTAGATCGATAGAAAGAGCCAACTTAGAAGAGAAGTTAGAAATTGACAAAGATAACCAACTCGAAGATATTTAGAATTTTGAGGACATACAATGTCACCCTGATCATATTTTTAGATTCTCTAAAGAAAGAGGAGAATCACTATTGAATATTGAAGTTGAACGAACTAAAGAAAACGTTGGTCATTCGAGGACATTCAAAGTCACCCTAAAATTGATATTGTATTCTCTAGCAAGAAGGAGAATCATATTGGGTTCTCTAGCAAGGAGGAGAATCATATTGGGTTTTTAGGTGTGACCTAAGACATTGAAGATTTCAGATAGATAGAGGAGCAACATTACTACAAAAGGTTGAGAATATTCCTAAAGAGATAGAGAAGAATTTCAACTTTTGGAACAGAGGATCATCATAGGCCACTCTACAAAGGCTAACATTGAAAGATAAAGTGTGTAAAAATATTACAACAAGAGCTTGTAGTAGTATATCCATTTACAACAAGCAAAGTGTTGTATAGAACAACAAAAGATCTATACAGGACAACAAGGTATTAAAAAGTGCTAAAGAAGGATTAGATGTAAAGCACTTATAAAGCGTTTGTTAAGCATTCTAAAAACCATTTTGAAAAGCATTAGTAAGGTGCTATAATGGATGTTTGATAAGTGCTAGAATAAAGCACATAAGGTGCTAAGATAAAAGTTTAGAAGGTGCTAGAAGGAAGCACATAAGAAATCATATATGACACTAAGGAAGAGCACATAAAGGAAAACACATACATCATTAAGAGTAGCATATAAGATACAAAAGGAGAAGCACATAAGACACTGGTTAAGCATAGTAGGCATTCACAAAGTGCTAAAGGTAGGTAGCACAAGCCAGAGAATGTGTTGTCATCAAAATAGGTGGAACCGCTGAAGGTAAGAATCCCATTTCATGTGGCAAGCTTCCTGGATCTTATTTTGGGACTAAAGGAACTGTAAAGGCAAATGGTCAATATGGACAATGGTTTTTTATGTAGAAGGTAGTGGAACCAATATTTTATGGCTTGAACTAAGGTATACAACTCCTTATCATAGGTGGAATAGTTTTTCTTAGCTGCAAAAAAAGATATTGGATGATAAGCTATAGGATGACAATTTTGTTCCAAGATAACACCAAGAGCAAACTGAGAAGCATAAGTTTCAATATCAAATGGCTATCGAAGATCATGGATGACTAGAATAGGAGCATAATATAGCTTATATTTTAGGGTGGAAAAGGCATAGGTATGATTAGGAGTCCAACAAAATATAACGTTGGCCTTAGTCAACCGATGCAAAGTATTAGCAATGGTGGAATACCCTAGAATAAACTTATGGTAGAAGTTAGCAAGGCCAAGAAAACTTTATAACTTAGTAACATTGGTGGGAGTAGGTCAGTTAAGGAGGACTTCAAATTTGACAAGATCCACCTGAATACCTTGCTTATTAATGATGAAGCCAAGGCAGGAAATTGAGGTTTATCCAAAAGAAAACTTAGGCAAATTAGCATAAATTTGATGCTGATGGAGCGTAGAAAGAACATGCTCAATGTCCTCGAAGTGTGTTTGTCATGTAGGAGAAAATATAAGAATATCATAAAGGTAGATAATGACATATCTATCCAAGCACTCTCTGAAAACTTCATTCATTAGCCTCATAAAAGTAGTAGGAGTATTTGTGAGACCAAAAGGTATAACAAGCCACTCACACAGACCCATCTTAGTTTTGAAAGCAATTTTCCATGTATCCTCAGCCTAAATATGAACTTGATGATATCCACTCTTAAGATCAATCTTAGTGAAAAACTTAGCACCCTGAAGTTGGTCTAAGAAATCATAAATGCGAGGGAGTGGATATATGTTTTTGATAGTTATTTTATTAAGTGCCCTAAAATCAAAGCAAAGATGCCAAGTACCATTATTTTTAGAACAAGAATAATAGGAGAGGCATAAGGAGAAATGTTGTGTTTTATGAACCCTTTAGCTAATAGGTACCGAAGTTGCTTTTTTATATTCATCATATTGAAGAAGTGATTGTATATACATTGGTACATTTGGGACGGGTGTTGTTGGAATGATATCAATATTGTGATTAATGACCCTTTTTAGAGGTAAAGAAGTGGGCTCTTGAAAAACACATTCATATTTCTTCAAAATTTTATCAAGTGTTGTGGGTCGAATGGATTTAGGGACTTATGTTGATGATATTTTTTTGATAAGTAAAAATTTCATTAAAGCGGGTTTTGAAAGGAACCCAAAACCTTGTAACAAAAGCAACATTATGGAATGCTGAGAAAAGGAACAGGTAGATCAAAGAGACATTTTGCCTACACTACAAAAACCACAAAAAGAACCATCCAGTCACTCGTATCCTAACATGCTCACAAAAAATGCATCATAGGGACCATTCCCAACAACAACCCTATCATCATATCGACAAACAACAACTACACGATATCCTTATCTCTATCCTTCACTGCATCCTTCGACCCATACTTCACCACTTATTTTGCTACCTTGGGTTTATTAGAAACCTTAGGGTCTTTCGTGATTATGCCAAGGAAAGTTTTACGAAAAAATATCAGGTTCAGGGTATTTCATATCTCCTTTAGGGTGGACATAAAATCCTCAGACTGGGAAATTGTCATGGAAATTTTCTTGATTACCAACTTCTGAAGCATCGTGGTCATGTGGTCATTACCATCATCATCTGAAACTACTTCCTGAAATAAATGTTGGATTTGGCACATCTTCTTTCTGAGGTGAATAAAATATCTCGTCGCACTTGCCAGTTCGACCAGATCTTCTATTCGCCTCAGAAAGAAGATGTGCCAAAGCCAAAATTTGTGCTAGGGACTTGTGCTTATGATTACTTATGTTGTGGGTGTATGAAAATGACTGCAAGCACTTGTGCTTTATTTACTTCTTTCCAGACCTATTTTTAACTAAGCAATAAATTAGAAGTGTGCTTGGTGGATTCAATGAGATAGTGCTTATTATCTTGTTGGAGTGTGTATGTGTTTTTGTAAACATCATATTGAGCATGCCTATCATATTGATAAGGCTTACAAAGAAAAAAACCACAACAATCCATCGAGGTCATATCACAAGTGACCTTATGTCTAAACTTAGTATCAAAAGAAAATGCAATGGTGCAAATGTGTGTAATCTATGAAGTAGTCTCACTATACTTCCATTTGAGAGAGTAAGGATGAGGATGTGGTGCAATAGGAAGCTTGAGCCTATTGACAATGGACTTCACTATCAAGTTCTTTTGTGAGCCATTATCGGTGATACAACCAATCACAAAATCATGAAGCAAGTGAGCACGAGTGATGAGTAGATTATCACAGACTCTTATGGTGGAATGCTAATTCATCAAAGTTAGATGATTGAGTTTTTCTCTTAACACATCATAAATTTGATCCTCTATAGTAGTCTTGATGGGGTTATCACTTGTTCCCTCATCAAACTATACAAGAAAATTCTTCTTCTTATACTTTTATAATTGTCTACATTCATATCTATCATGTCCTTTCCATTTATAATTATTACAATATTTTTGAAACTTAGACTAAAAAGAAGAAGAAGAAGCATGAAAAGTATGCTTAGAAGTTGAGGTTTGAGCAGGAGCAGGAGTAGGAGAAGAAGAAGGGGATAAAGTAGAATATCTCTTTGGTGTCTGTTGATGTGGATGAGGTGGTTGCTTGGAACCTCCTGAAGAGTATCAAGTCCCCTTGTTATATGTTGTGAACTTCTCCTCTACAAGTTGTGTTTGATTAGAAACAACATCAAGAGTAGTGCAAGAAGTATATTTCAACTCTCGATATCAATGTGTTATAAGGATACTTTTGAACCTAGCAATAAGGGAAGGTTCAAGGTCAAAGCAGAGCAAGATGCATAGTTAGTTGAACTTATGGACATAATCCTACACAAGTGTGTGCCATATTTGTCTAAGGTGGAACCAATGGTTAAGCAAGTCATTATCATAATTAGATGGATATAAGGTGGCCTTCAAGGCGGTGACCAAATCATCCCAAATGGTGATGGGGTTTTTATTTCCTTTGTGTTTGGTGATGAGAACCTTAGCCATGCAAGAAAGTTTGAGTTTGGTGAAAGGATATTTTTCATCATCCAATGTTTGACTATATCCGAACCAAGTTCCCATGTCTAAGATCCAAGTATTAAGGACTTCGGGATTCCTAGAGATTTTGTAAATTTTGACTTCACACTTTGCATGAGAATGACTAGAGGAGGAGGAAGACTAAATTTTGATGTCTCTAATGGTATCAACTAATGACATGACTGTTGAGAAATGTAGCTCAGATAGGAACTTCTTGCACACAATTCAGTATGAACAAGCTAGAAGTGGTTCGAGATATTTCTAATTCTATTTTGAAATTCACTTAAGTTATTTTCTATTTTTAAGTTCATTTAAGTGATTCTATTTTGTAATTCACTTAAGTGATTCTATTTTGAAATTCACTTAAGTGATTTTATATTTTTAAGTTCACTTAAGTGATTCTATTTTGTAATTCACTTAAGTGATTCTATTTTGAAATTCACTTAAGTGATTTTCTATTTTTAACCTTACATCTCAATATGAGATCTAATCTTAGGGTTAGAGAGATTGGGGTTACCTTTTTCAAGGATAAAAGGAGAAGGTCAAGAGTGTTTTACACACAGAAAGAAGAGAAGGAGAACATATTGCTAAAGAAAACTGCAAGCTTAGGAGGAGAACAGTGAAATTGCTAGCCAAAAAGGTAGCACAAAGTAGGGTATCATGTTCTAGATGTAGCCTCATTTATTTGTAATATTTTAGGTTCAAAAATATATTTAAATTTTGTTGTCCATGCTATTTATTTTACCAACCATTGTGTGATTGTTGCATGTTTGAATAAAATATTTTCAGATCTGATTTCTTTTAAAACAACATAGTACAACAATTATCTAGGGTTAGAAAAATTTACATGGTATTAGAGCTAGGTTTTGTGATTGAGATCCTCAAGGGTTTACAGTAGTAGATCACTGCTGGATATTAAAAAAATAGTAGTTAGAGGGTTTCATATTTTTTTCTTGAAGGACTAAGCTTATTTGCAGGATAGTTTTTTGAGTCATTCATATTAGATCTGAAATTTTGTGCAGTAGATCTCAGATATGGCAGTATCTAGCCTCATATTTGAGGATATATTGGAAGGTGCCTCAAATTTCTTGCCTTGGAAAGTTAGGGTAATATTCTTATTGGAATAGGGTGATCTCTAGGATATTATCAAGGATGATGTGACTTTGCCTATAGATCCGCAACAATTAGAAACTCACAAAAAAAGGAAGTGAAGTCCAAGCATATGATCTTGGATGCAGTGAAGGATCACTTAATTCCTCACATATTCGAGAAGGCTAAGGCAAAGGAGATTTTTTATGCCCTAGTTAGCCTCTACTAGAGCGAGAATATAACGAAAATATAAACAAGAAGATGATATTGTAGAACAAACTCAGATCTATGGAGATGACCAGATATGAAACCATTACCAGTTACCTGATGAAGATCACGTAGATTCGTGATCAACTAGAAGTAGTAGGGGAGAAGGTTGAAGACACATTATTGGTGAATGTGACACTTAATGGTTTCTCAGCTTCATGGGAACCATTTGTCAAAGGCATATGTGCTTGTGAGAACCTTCCTACCTTTGAGAAATTGTGGGATGATTTCATCCAGGAGGAGACTCGGATGGAGTTTAAAGCCAGTAAGAAAGGTGGTGATGATAATAACCTAGCTCTTTTGGGTAAACCAAGAATGGCAAAGGTAAAGGACCCAGCAAGGGTAAGGTAAAGAATGAGGAGTCAACCTCACAATCAAGGAAGAAGGACTTGAGCAAGATCAAGTGCTTCATTTGTCATAAGAACAATCATTATGCATCACACTGTCTAGACAATAAGGACAAAGGGAAGTAGTAGCAGACGTAGGTAGTAGCCTCTGTAGAAACTCAGATGAGCGAGTTTGCTGCCAAATTTGAGAAGGATTTCTCATTAGTCTCTTATCTTTCTACCAACATGGTTCCAAGAAATGCTTGGTATGTGGATAGTGAGGCATCTCGACACATGATATCAACCCGACAATGTTTTACCAGTCTACAAGAGTAGGATTCAGGGGTTTAGGTTGAGCTTGGTGATGATACCAAATATCCAATTGCAAAAATTGGTACCATTCCTTTTCAACTTCAGTTAGGGAACTCTTTAGACTTTGATGATATTTTTCTTATTCCAGGTCTCAGGAAGAACTTGCTTTCAGTTTCTATTATGGAGGATAAGGGTTATGCAGTGGAGTTCAAGAACTAGCATGTCCTTATTAGACCAAAATAATCTAACCCAAAAATAGCACAAGTAATAGGGGTTAGAGAAGGCAATCTATACAAGTTGTAGGGTGAACCTGTTCGAGCCCTAGTTCATAGCAGTAACAACTTGTGTGAGTTGTGGCACAAGAGGATGGGGCACTTGCATCATAGAGCATTGCCTATTATGAGGGAGATAGTCACAGGTCTTCTAGAGTTTAGCATTGAGCAACAAGGAGTATGCAGAGGGTGCACACTTGGAAAGCATGGCAAGGCTATTTTCCCAAACAATGAGCATAGGTCTAAGGAGATACTAGATATAGTACATTCAAATGTTTGTGGACTGATATCAGTAACATCAATTTCAGGTAGCATATACTATGTTTCCTTTATTGATGTTTTCTCTCACAAGACATGGATCTACTTCTTAAAGACCAAGGATGAAGTCTTTAGTAGGTTTTAGGAGTTCAAAGCTCTAGTTGAGAACCAAATAGAGAAGAAGATCAAGATCTTGAGATAAGACAATGGAGGTGAATATACCTCCAAGGAGTTCGATGGTTTTTTCAAGAGGGATTTTACTGTTCCATACAACCCATAGTAGAATGGGATTGCAGAGTGAAAAAATCAATCCATCATAGGGGCTACAAGGGCCATGATTCATGACCAGGGCTTGCCGATGTTTCTTTGGGTAAAATCATGCAACACAGTAGTCTACATCCAGAACAGGTGTCCTCACAGGATCTTGGAGGACAAGACATTAGAGGAGGCATTCACTAGAGTGGAACAAGAGGCGAGTCATTTCCACATATTTGGATGTCCAGTTTATATCCATGTTTCGATAGAGAAAAGGACGAGGTTGGAGCCCTCCAATAAGAAGAGTTTATTTGTAGGTTACAATGAGACTTCAAAAGCTTACACGATTTATATTCCAAAGAAGAGAAAGACAATAGTGAGTAGGGATGTAAAGTTTGAGGAGGACGTTGCATCCAGGAAGTCCCATGAGCCTATTCTAGTGATAGAGAATGAGGAGCAGGAAGCTTCGAAGGTTGAGCTAGGGTCACTAAAGACACCAATGGTTTTCAGTTTAGGACAACCTTTAGGTGAGGACATATTAGCCCCTTCCAATTCTATTAGGAGATCTCGATGACTTACACAAACATTGAGGGATGCTCAGGAGTATGTTGATGCTCCTAGTAGCATGATTAGGGAGAGTAGACCTCCAAGAAAATTTTCAAACTACATGGCATTGATGAGTAACATCATAAATTCAGAGCCTTCCAGTTTTTAGGAGGCAACAAACCAACAGGTTTGGCATGATACCATGGTGGAGTACACCTCCATCATGAAGAATGATGTTTGGGACATAGTGCCAAGATCGAAGGGGAAGTTATTTGTGCATTCCAGGTGGCTCTGTAAAATTAAGCATGTTGCAGATGACAACATCAAGAAGTTTTAGGTAAGGTTTGTGGCGAGAGGGTTTTCCCAAAAATAGGGAGTGGACTATGAAGAGAATTTTGCTTCAATCACCAGATACACTTATATTAAAGTAGTTTTATCTTTAGCTTCATATATGGGATGGGGAATTCATAAAATGGATGTGAAGATAGATTTTATTAATGAGATCATTAAGGAAAAAGTGTACATAGAGCAACCTTAGGGTTTTGAGGTAAAATTTAAGGAGTCCCATGTTTGTAGGCTAAAGAAATCCGGATATGAAATCAAACAGGTACCAAGAGCATGGTATTCCAGGATAGATGGATACTTTCAAAGTGTGGGCATCACCAAAAGTGATGCAGATCCTAATATATATTATATATTTGTTGGTACTGATCCACTCATTTTGATGTTATATGTAGATGACTTGTTTCTTAATGGTGTAGAGAAGCTCATTGCAGGGTGCAAAACAGATATGATAGCTGAGTCTGAGATGAAGAATATTGGCATGATGCATTACTTATTGGATTTGGAGGTTTGGAAGAGACTAGGGGAGATATTCCTTGGGTAGGGGTAAGTATGCAGTTGAGATCCTGAAGATGTTTCGAATGGAGGACTACAAATCTATGACCACATCCATGATCACTAATTTGAAGAAGGTGACAACTTTAGATTTGGAATTTGTGGACCCTACGTTGTATAGGAAGCTGACAAGATCCTTGATGTATTTGGTCAATATTCGACCAGATATATGTTTTGCAGTGAACACCTTGAGTTAGTTCATGGTGGAGCCAAGGTAGGAGCATTGGGTAGTAGCAAAACATGTTCTCAAATACTTGAGGGGCACGATGGAGTATGATCTAAGATATCTTGGAGATGGTGAAGTGAGGTTGCAGGGGTATACAAACTCAGATTGGGTAGGCAATGTAGTAGACAAGAAGAGCACCTCAAGGTGTTGCTTTAGATTGGGATCAGACATGATATCCTAGTTCAGTAGGAAGCAGACTTATGTGGCACTTAGCTCAACAAAAGCCGAATACATGGTATCCATTATTGCTAGTTGTGAGGCCATTTGGTTTCGCAAGGATCCCATAGTGATATACTGTGATAATCAGAGTTGTATCAAACTCTATGAGAATCCAATATTTCATGACAAGTCCAAACACATAGACATCACATATCACTTCATACGAGACAAGATTCAGAAAGGAGTCGTAAAGCTCCAATATATTCCCATAGATTAGTAGGTAGCTGATATTCTGACCAAGCCCTTAGTGAAAGGAAAGTTTGAAGCATTCGGAGACAAAATTGGATTGGTGCAGAATTCCTTCCTCACTAAGAGGGAGTGTTGAGAAATGTAGCTCGGACATGAACTTCTTGCACAGGCTTCAGTATGAACGTGTTATAAGTGGTTCGAGATATTTCTAATTCTATTTTAAAATTTACTTAAGTGATTTTCTATTTTTAAGTTCACTTAAGTGATTCTATTTTGTAATTCACTTAAGTGATTTTATTTTGAAATGCACTTAAGTGATTTTCTATTTTTAAGTTTACTTAAGTGATTTTATTTTGTAATTCACTTAAGTGATTTTCTATTTTTAACCTTACATCTCACGATAAGATAAGATATAACCTTACGGTTAGAGAGATTAAGGTTACATTTTTCAAAGGATAAAAGGAGAAGGTCAAGAGTATTTTACACAGAAAGAAGAGAAGGAGAACAAATTGTTGAAGAAAACTATAAGAAAATTAGAGCCAAGTTTGTTTCTACAATGTTGAGCCAAGGAAAAAATATATTTGACCCACTAAAGTGCTTCAACGATCAAAGCATCCTGCTAAAAGTGTGGTTTATGTTGTCTACAAAAGAAACTGTATTCCTCTATATTTGACCAAATTAAAGTGAATACAACAAAATCAAGGAAGACAAATGAGTATAGTTTGGTTGGTCAAATAATAAAGAAATAACACTTTCAAGTGTGGTCAAAATCATAAAGTTATGTTAAGACATTTTTTTAAGATGAGTTTTCCCACTTATAATTGTTGTCTACTTATAATTGTTGTTGGACATCGTTATAGGAGTGGCTCTAGGATTTGCAGGCCTGGATCAAATCGGCCTACAACAACAAATGCTTAAATGGAACACAATGTTGGTGTGAATAACGTTTGCGTCAGTGTCCAACTATACGTGAAGCATGTTCTGCAAAATAACAAGTCCATGTGAATTTTAATCTTCGAAGACGCCTACCACACTTTGCTCCTCGATTGAAAATTGCAGGTAGGATTGCTTGTAACGGTCGGCCTGAGAGGTAAAACTTAACAAGATACACCGTTAGAATGTTGTTTAAGCGACCACATGGAATTCCTTCGACTACGCAAGGGATTTATTGCCAAGTAAAAGGGTGCAAGGTTGATGTAATCAAGGTAAAAGCATGTCCCCCTTCGAATTGGTGCGTCTAGGGGTCTACTGGCTCAGCACACATCATCAAAACGTTCAAACCCGACATGCAATAAATAATCGCCAACAAAAAAAAAAATTTAATGGCTTCAGTGCCGATTCGGTGGTTGAATGCGGCAGTGTCCCGATCTGTAAATGCGGACATCGAGCGATCATGGTTACATTCATAGTTATTTTTTACTATGGTTTGAATATTGGGCTTGGGCTGCTCCTTATAATTCCTGTAGCTTCTCTTTTACGCAAAAAATTTAATGGTTCCAATAGCTTTTGAAGCGGTTAAATCCACAGTCATTTTTATTATGGTTCAAATATTGGGCTGCCCCCTTTAACTCTTGTGGTTTCTCTTTTACGTTAACCCGGTGTGTGAGATGCTGACCTTGATCGGGGATTCGTATTACAGTTATGGGTTCTGGTGCACACTCAAAAGATTCAGATCAAACTACTATCTTTGCAAAGAGTAAGCTTTCCCAAAATTTAAATCTAAAACTCTTCTTAATGATTCTTCATCCAAGAAAAATTTGTCTATTTATTGATTGATTGGAAGTCCTGAATGTTGAGGCTATCGATTAATTAGCTTAATCAGTTTCGGCCAGCTTGGGATGATTAAATAGGCTAATGACCGCAGGTTTTAGAAAACATTGCTACGGCATTCTTCCACGCAACTGATAAGTGAAGGCCTCCCATCGTTTAACAATAAACTAGTATCAGAGTTCATGCATATGAAATGTTTCAGGCAGCCCTCCAATCAGCAACAAAATACGATCTCAAACAAGTGCCAGAATTGCAATCATTGACGATCGCTTCTTCTTCCAATCAAAATCACCCTCTACGTGGAGTTGAAGGTTGATGTGATGCCACCTTAATGCAAGTTTTAGTTTTACTTAAATCTTGGTGGTTTAGCATATGTGGAGGTTGATCTATTCGGTTTTTATTCGGTTAATGTGATGATGCAAGTTAATGACATATTTTATGATTAAAATTTAATTCTACATTAATACTTATCTATCTATTTATTCCAAGTTGTACATCTCCTTAGAAACAACTGTGATGTCTTTGCATGCTATTACAATTTTCCAATTAGCGATCTCTGAGCTTAGGCATCGTGGTGACACATCACGAATGCAAAGGTGGACATTTCAGGGAAAATATTGAAGCGGTCCCAAAGTATGTGAAGTGGCTGACTCAAGAGAGCATCCAAGCTTCAGGAAATAGTTTTATGTGAAGCTTACAATTTTACTCCACCCAAATATGAAAATAGTCGGTCGATCAAGAATTTGCATCAAACAAGCTTCGTGCTCGGGCTTCGTATGCATTTGAGCAAGGGCGATATATACATTTTCTTCTTTCTCTATAATACGGGCTTTCTAGACGTCCATAATCTTAGCTCACAGGTTCTTCTGCGTGGCTCACGAATAGCATATTAGATGCTAAAAAGGGGGAGAAGGGGAGGGAATTTTTTTAGGTGTGGAATCGTTGTGGTCCGAGGTTGATTGTGAAGTGGTTTCTGGATGATCAGTTTTGACTGGATGTATTTTAGACAAGGTGTTTCTTACAAAGCTTTCGACACTTATAACAGAATAGAAGGACATAAATCGTCAAACCAAAGGTTGATATAGTGAGATCATGGTGACACATTAACAGACAATTTTTGGACATGAAGTTACGTATGAAAATGCTCCTAGACCACTGAGAAAGCACTAGATAGAGGTGGATTCCATCCAAACCATGCAGATCTACTAGTGAAGATTTCTCATTCCTCTTTTGAAGCATATTGGCCTGGAGAAGAGAATACTCTCTATCAAATTAGTTTCACCGCTCTGATATCAAACTACCTCAAGCACCCACAAGCAAACACACCAAAAGATTTGGCATTAAAGAACTGTTGAAATGCATTATAAGTTTGGGTATAAATAGATATTACATTGGGTATAAATAGATATTACATCGCTTGAGGGAGGATCCTTCGGATAAGATTGTATTAGTTAGCCATGTTAGAAACCTTATCCAACTATCTACCTATTGAAAAATAATAATAAGGTCGTTGGCCTACAAATAAAATGAAACATTATTTGTTGTCCTATTATCAACCAACAAATAATGTTTCATTTTATTTGTAGGTCAACTACCTTATTATTATTTATCAATAGATAGATAGTGGGATAGGGTTTCTCACATTGCTAATTAATACGATCATATCCAAAGGATCCACCCTCAGGTGGGATCCTCCCTCAGGTGGTGTAATATTCATTTATACTTGATCATACAATACATTTCAACAGTTCTTCATTCAACAGTTCTTCATTGCCAAATCTTTCGGTGTTTTTACTTGTGGGTGCCCATAGCAATTTGGTCTCAGATGCATACGAAGCATGAACACAAAGCTTGTTTGGTGCAAATACCCGATAGAATATCTTCAAATTTGGGTAGAGTAAAATTGTAAGCTTCACATCAAGTATTTCCTAAAGCTTGGGTGTTCTTTGGAGTTAGCCACAACACATTCTTTGAGACGATTTCAATATTTTTTGCGACACATCCACCTTTGCATTCGTGATGTGTCACCAAGATGCCTAGGATCAGGGCTTGCTAGTTGGAAAATTGTAATAGCATGCATGACATCACAGTAATCTCTAAGAAGACGTTACAACTGTTGGTTAAGGAGATATTATAGCGATACCACATAGGAGATGTTATAATTGTCTATTAAGACAACGTGTCTACTGTGAGAAAGCATGTGATGAAATCCATTATGGCATCATCCCTCCACTCCATGTAGAGGACGATTCTGATTGGACAAAGAAGCGGTCATCAATGATTATAGTTCTGACACTTGGTGTTTGAGATCATATTTCGCTGTTGATTAAAGGGCTCGCTACATAAACACTTGCCTGAAACATTTCATATGGACGGACACAATGCCTAGTCTATTGCTAAACAATGAGATGCCTTCACTCCTAAGTCACATGGAAGAATACCTTAGTGATGTTTTCTGAAACCTGTGGTCATTAGCCTATTTAATCATCCCAAGCTAGCCAAAATTGATTAAGTTACTCAAATGGTAGCCTCAACATCCAAGGCTTCCAATCAACCAATAGCCTCAACATCCAAGGCTTCGAGTCAACTAGTAAATGGACAATTTTTTCTTTGATGGATGATCATCTCACTCTTGAAGCTATTGGAGCCACTAAATTTTTTTTTGGTGATTATTTATTGCATGTTGGGTTGGAACGTTTCAATGACGTGTGCTAAGCTAGTAGACTACTAGATGCACCAATCCGAAGGAGCATTGAGGGGGCATTGGAGGATGTGCTTTGTATTTCTTACATCAACCTTGCATCCTTTTGCTTGGTAACAAAGTCCTTGCACAGTCAAATGAATTCCACGTGGCCGCTTGAATAGCTTGCTAACGATGTATCTTGTTTATTTTTACCTCTTAGGTTGATCGTTACAAGCAAACTTGCCTATAGTTTTTTATTGAGAAGCAAATGGTGGTAGGCACCTTCAAAGACAAATTCATGTAGACCTATTATTCTACAAAACAGGCTTTGCATATAGCAGGACGTTGACACAGACAATGTTTACACCAACATTGTGTTCTATTCAAGCATTTGTTGTTGTAGGCTGATCTAATCCAAGCAAACAAATCCGAGAGCCATACCTCTTGTGAAGTCCAACCAGAGTGATAAGGGGAAAACTCATCTAAAAAATATCTTAACATAAATTTATGATGTTGACCACAGTTGAGAGTGTTGTTTCTTTATTTTTTTGACTAGCCAAACTATAATCATATGCCTTTCTTGATTTTGTTGTATTCACTTTAATTTGGTCAAATATAGAGGAATAAAGTGTCTTTTATAGACAACATAAACTACTCTTTCAGCAAGATACTTTGATTATTTTTCACTTTGATTGTTGAAGCACTTTAGTGGGGTCAAATAGACTTTCTCCTTGGCTCAGCATTGTAGAAACATGGCAAAAAATTTGGCTCTAGCAAACAAACTAGTTGAAGTCACTTCCTTAGTCACGTCATTGGCTGACACTATTAGAGACCTCAAAATGCAATCTTTCTCTAGTCATTCTCATGCAAATTGTGAAGTCAAATTTACGAAGTATCTAGGAATCTCGAAGTCCTTAATAGCTAGATCTTAGACATGGAGATTTAGTTCACATATAGTCAAACATCAGACGATGATTAAGTTAATTTTGCCAAAATCAAACTTTCTAGAATGGATAAGGTTCTCATCACCAAACACCAAGGAACTCAAAATACCATCACCATTTGGGATGAGTTGGTCACCGCCTTGAAGGCCACCTTCTATCTGTCCAATTATGATGATGACTTGCTTAACCAATGGCTTCATCTTAGATAGGGAAAACACACATATATAGGATTATGTCCATAAGTTCAACCGACTGTGCATATTGCACTGCATATCCGACCTTGCACCTCCCCTTATTGCTAAGTTAAAAAGTGGTATTTTAGCACACTTATATCAAGAGTTGAAATATACTTCTTGCACTACTCTTGATGTTGTTTTTAGGAACTCGTAGAGGAGAAGTTCATAACACGGAACAATTGGGACTCGATACTCTTTAAGAGTTTCCAAGCCATCGCCTAATCCACATCAGTAGGCACCGAAGAGATCTACTTTCTCTCCTTCTCCTAGTCCCACTCTTGCTCAAGCCTTTTCTTCTAAGCATACTGTTCATGCTTCTTTTTCTCACTCAAAATTTCAAAAATATTGTAATAATTGTAAATAGAAAGAGCATGATAGATCTGAATGTAGACAATTACAAAAGTATAAGAAGAAGACTTTGCTTGTATAGTCTGATGAGGGAACAAGTGATAACCCCATCAAGACTACTAGAGAGGATTAGGTTAATGAGGAGTTAAGAGGAAAACTCAATCATATATATTTAATGAATCATCATTCCACCACAAAATACCATGATAATCTATTTGTCATGTGTGCTCACTTGCTTCATGATTTCACGGTTGATTGTATCATCAATAAAGAATCGCAAAATAACTTGATATCTAAGTCCATTGTCGATAGGCTCAAGCTCCCTACTGCACCACATCCTCATCCTTAGTCTCTTGGATGGAAGGATAGTGAGACCACTTCATAAATTACACACACATGCACCATTGCTTTTGCTTTTGGTACTACGTTCACAAATAAGGTCACTTGTGATATGATCCCAATGGATTTTTGTGGTTTATTCCTTGGTAATCCTTATTAATATGATAGGCGTGCTCAATATGATGTTTAAAAAAACACGTACTCTCCAACAACATAATAAGAATTATCTCATTAAATCCACCAAGCACACTACTAATTTATTGCTTAGTTACAGATAGGCTAGGAAAGCAGTAAATCAACACTTGCACTAATTTTCATACGCCCACAACATAAGCAATCATCAACACAAGTCCTTGTGGGTATTTTTTGCACCTACTCACGCCTAGCTATTAGCAGCTATATATTAGGTTTGCTTTTTGCGAACAAAACCAGAGATTGCCAAAAAATTGTTAGCCTAGAAGCCCTACCGAAAACGAAGCAAAGCGAAAGAATAGAATGAGGAGGGTTGGCCTTGAGCTCGCTGTAGCACATGTATCTGATCGAGGTCCGAAATAAAGACAGTGGCTTAGCTTGCTACAACTATAACCCAGAAGCTCACTGATGTCGACTGGGATGTTGAAAGATGATCAAGGTGGGAATTGACAAAGGTACAAAGCCATCAAAATTATGGTACCTAAACAAAGCATTCAAGAATGCATGATTAGTCCTATTATCGAAAGACACGCTTCAAAAAAACTAGTTATATCTTCAAGATGTTGGAAGGCCTACACTTGACTGGAACCCTGGGTGGAGCTAATTCTCCGTCCACTAATAGAAAGCTCACAAGAAGCGAAATCAAGAAATTGACCAAGTCTATAGAATACTGAAACAATTGTACCTGACCAAAACTCGGTGGGGTCACAAAAGCCCGACCTTCAGCAGGGAAAAAAATAGCTAAGTCTTCAAGGAGCCGAAACCTGATGGGGTCCCAAACATCAATCTAGGATTTGATAACTCAGGAAAAAAATGGGATTTGGAAATCCAAAAGGTGTTGGGAGATTCATGCCCAGTAGAAACCCGATCAACAATCAAAGACCCAATGCATGTAGAAGCAAAAAATGGGCTAAGTGCTAAAGGTACCGGAAGAATTGCACCCAATCGAGACCTGCCAAGGTTCTAAAATTTTGACACGAACATAAGTAGAGAAGATATGTCCAACCAAGATATGAAGCTGCTAAGAGGTCGATATATGATCGAAAAACTTATGAATGAGGAAGAGACATCCCATAGGCACGTAGAAGATCTGGAAATTGCTCTCCAACAAGAAAAGGGATATTTTTTCCATGATGTCTATTGGGAAGGATTCCATGTCAAGGAATATTAACGGTAAAAAACCATCATATGGATGACAGGTTGGCTGAGCAAAAAAGGTCAGTAGATATCAAGGGACCAGATGCAACCAGTAAGTCAGGCACGATTCGAGGAGACACAGATCCCTGCCATGTCAACAAACCATATTTTTGTAGTTGGAGCAGATATACTTCCAAGCAATCCAACCGGTTGGTAGAATCTCTGACATAGCAACAATCTACTTCGAAGGCAATCATGATTTGATAATTTTAGCATTATAAAAAATCTATATATACTAGAATGTATAAGGAAAACTAGTCGGCTCTTAGGCTTTTATAATTCATATGTAATGAGGATATTTTGGCATATCAATACAAAGGGATTGTTGTTTGGCTTCTAGTTTATTTCATTTGTATAACATGTATGTATGATGACTACATTTCTAATTTAGGCCTATTGGATGCTCATGAGACTTACTCTGAATTTTGAATTTGTGCTCACATGCATTTATTGGTTTAGGAATTTGTAGTTTGATTAGACATAGAACATTGTGACTAATTTTTTTGTGGGTGATGATAGAACTGGCTAGTCTGTTAGGCAATTTCTTGGTTTGGTTTTGTCATATCTGAATACGCATGTGTCTTGATGTGGCTTAATCTATACCATTGTAAGTTTTGGATTTAGTTCTTTTTGCTTCTTTCAACACCCTTTCCCCCCACATTTAGGAATAGTTAGCTGGGACTTCAAGGAACTGATCTCCTTCGAAGATTGATCATTGCAGTTTTTATAGCTCCCCAATCATTCAATGTTAGTCAAGGTCTGTGGGTGCACAAACTTGTCCATTAGACAAATTCTCTTACCAATAGTTTTTGGTATGTCCGGTGGGACTCTAGGGTTCCGTATTTGGATAGTATAGGATCAATGATGTCCTCTATTATTAGATTTTATCAAAATTACTTGGCAACTCCGCTTAGATCCAGAGACCTATATTCTATGACCAGTTGCCTTTAAAACCTAAACAGAGCTTGGTGATACTCTATCTTGTCCATATTTCTATCACTTGTCGACTCCTCTGCATAATGGCCTATATGATCGATTGCCTTTGAAAGTTAGACAGATTTTGGCTATACCCTACATCCAATTCACCTAGTGACTCTGCTAGGGATTGAACCAAGGTTCATGGTTGGTTATCCTTCTACATCATCCTCAAAGATTTATCTCTTGGAGGAATCAAGGTTTTATGAGTAGCCTTGACCTCATTAGAAGAGACGTTATGCTCATTTAATGACTCCAAAACCTCGTAATTGCATTAATGGCTCAGTCCAAATGTCCCTGTTAGAATTTTATAGGCCCTCTGAATACTCAAAATTTTCATGATATTCTCAAAGCTTCCTTCAAGTCCTTGAAAATTTTTGATGGGACAAACAAAACTACATCTGAACATTGCCAAGATATTGCTTCCTTGGCAATGATTCATAATATCATGCACAAATATGTAATGCTCAGACTCCTCATTCTCTCTCTCAAAGGAAGGGCCCTACTATGGTACAAATTCTTGGAGGATGGAAGTATTTGTACATGGGCTAATTTGGCGAGAGCACTCATTGATGCTTTTGATGATGTAGGAGATCCTTTTATTCTACTCAACTAGTTCTCATTCATCAAACGTGATCCTCAAGAGAATATCATTGATTTTAACATTCATTTCAATAGAACTTGGAAAAGGATCCCCTATGAATTTCAGCCATCCCTTGCTCAAGCATACCTGTATTATACCCAGGCCTTCTGCTCGAATATAAGCCTCATTTTGTAGTGATTTGGAGAGAGGAGGTTCCCAAATATTTACAAGGAGGCTAGATGAGCTGAAAATATGTTAATTCAAGTGGGAAAGTTGCCTCCCATGGATGTCCCTTATTTATGTCAAACCTTGTCAAAAACATCCTCGATTCCATCCCTTGAAGAATATACGTCAATTCTGGCCCAAGCTATGAGGAACACCTTCCTCTTCAATCCCTATGAAAGAAAACCCTTGATAGAACGAGAAATATTAGCAAAGACTCGGACTCTCACAAAGAAGGATGCATGCCAGGAGGCATTTCCTTATGATAAAAATACTAGTACCACAGTTTTACCTCGACTAGCGCAGAACATGAGTACTTGGGAACTAGTGCCTTCACAGTTGCCAGAATTTCCTATGAGTTAGAAGAGTCTGATGGAAAGCAAGAGGCCATTATTCTCAGCCCGTGAACCTAAGGAAAGAGAGGGAAGGTTGAGGGAAGGTCGAAATTCTTCCACAACCTATTCTAAGGACCTATTTAGCCAACTGAATTTCAGGATGATTCCAGATTGAACGAGGAGCAATCATCTTGGACACTCCATCCTAGGCCACATGGCACATTTCCTGCCACAATACTCTTTGGAGAGCCAATTGTCGATTTTCCAACCTCTTGGTAATCAATGCATGACAATCTTAGTGGTTGGATAAACGTGGAAGCAAATAAAAATGGGGTATGGACCTCAAATCATATGAGCTCAAGTGGGAGACAACACCGACACCCTTATCCAGACAATATGAGCAACAAAGATAATGGGGTAGGAACCTGCTCTTTGTTGGTTGGTTATGACCTAGGTCTGCTGATTCCAAGGCAAAATACTGAACCCAGATGGTATCTTGTGAGATCTAAGAATGGTCATACACAATACCAAATTCAACATGAAGAACAACTCAGGTTCAACGTCATCTGGCCTGGACATTGCAGGTCCACAGGATGTCCTGCAACATTTATTGCATAGGCATTCCCAATACGTTGAAATATTGTATAAATAATCGGTAAGTAAATAAAATCTGCAACGAAGGTATAACTTCTCATAGCTTGCAAGGAAAATGCTCCAATAATGAATTGCCAACTAGCCAGGGTGCCAGAAACTATGAACTGAAGAGTAAGAAGGTTGTAACATCCCCACTATTTGATTACTATTTTGCTGGAAGAACGTGATACTGCTGAAAGTGTTTGTGAGTGCAGGTGCAGGTCTTCACTCCATAGCAAGCATGTTGGATGAGAGGAACACCCACCCCTGGCAGAAACAATGGTTGGGAGCATTAGGTAAGGTGGGATATGATGTCGTCCTAAATGCACCTTGGCCCATGGGTACATGGAAACCCATTGTGAGAAATTCATATAGGACAATTTACTTGTTACTACATATTGGTTGCTTGTAAAAATGCATTATGTCTGCTATGCATTTTATTTGTTTGGTGAAATTGATGTATGTTGATATTTTTCTTAAATCATAATAATAAAATAATAGTATGATAATAAGAAAAAAATATATAATAAATAAAATAATTTAAATATAAATAAATATAATATACCATCTAAATTATAAAAGACCATCAAAAGACTTCTTTTTGTAAATATTATTTTTCGGATGAGCAAACGTCTCACCATCTAGCAATCTCTAAGATAGCCAAGGTGCATGGGATTTTGAGGTGTCCGCTCAAAAACACACCCGAATTATTTTAAAATAAGATGGAATGAATCAATTCAAATCACCTAAGGAAATTTGTAAAAAAATACTTGTCTCTACTGTGGACAAAAAATGTATTCTTTGTTTGCATTTGAGGCTGGTCGGTGCTACACCATTTACCAGGTTAGGCTCTATTAAGTACTATATTAGAATCCTTGTATGTGATGTTTTGTTGCTAGATATCTCAGTGTTGGTATAAAAATTAATGTTGAAAACTGAAAAATATTCGGTCACTATTTATTTGGTTGTTGTATGTTCTTGTAGTCCCTAAGGACTTTGTTTTGATAGAGCGAATGCTGAATTATAATGGTATAACATATGATTATAAATTGAATAGAAATATTTGTGTTGTAAAAGTGGCCTAAGATAGGTTGAAACTGATTTAAAATTGTTTAAAGTAATGAACGACATCCAAATTGTATATATGTTTGCTTTCATTGCATGTTTTGCATGATAGTTTGCATCCATGAGGCCAAGCTGACCCAACAACTTCAACCTTCTATTTACCGCCATGGGGAAAGATCGAAAGGAACCTTGCTTGTAGATAAAATGCTTGTTGTGAAATTACTTCGTCAGATGACATGATGTTGGGCGAACAAGCTTGGGTGTGTTAGAATTATTCACTATTGAGTTGTCATTGATGTCAAAGGACGACTTGGTTGCTAGCAAACGGTGGCGTGTTTGGGAAAATTATTCAAGGTAGATATATCCTTTCAAGGGTGATTTAATTATAGGTGATATCAAAGGATTTATTTGATTTTAACATATTTGAATACTTAAACCCATCCATGAAGAGCATACAACCAAAGTTTGATATATTTAAATTAAAGATTTAAATATTGATGTGAAGTGAAAATTTAAATATTAAAGTG
This sequence comes from Wollemia nobilis, assembly GCA_028583015.1. Lineage (NCBI taxonomy): Eukaryota > Viridiplantae > Streptophyta > Pinopsida > Araucariales > Araucariaceae > Wollemia > Wollemia nobilis. The sequence goes on from JAQPPZ010002200.1 coordinate 1,826,720, forward strand.
CTATGGGCCGACCTTTTGGGTGTCAAAAGCATGTGAAATATTTGCATATAAATACAAGGCCAACAACAAAAAAATATGTGAAGTAAAATCTCTACGTGAGCTCGTGCGGGACAGATGCAGCACTGCAAAACAAGGTTGTATCCGACGATGCATTCAGGCCATTGGTTAGGAATGAGAAGGAGGTTGCGATGTCGACATTTGTGAAAAATCACGGAAGAGGCTATGCTTACCAGCGTTGAAGTGGATACCCTTAGAAAAGTGGTTATCGACATATGCAAGTATCTCATTATCGACGACATTATAGGAGTGGTGGTGATTCATTCAAGGTGGTGGCATCGAAGATCTTGATCTACACCCAGTAGATTTTGAGTACAAGCAAAGTCCTCTATGTTGCATCCGAACCAAAGAGAGGACATCACGATCTTGGCCATGTGGTAGTAGTTCTGCTCGTACATTGTGATCTTCATGTTAAAGAAGAAAGGGGATCAAAGGCACAGTAGTAAGCTTTTCAGAAGACAATGAATCTCAAAGTCAATAGAAGATGAGCTATATTAAGTTCTTTGGATTCATTAACACACAAATTTTCTTCGAACAAAATTTTGAGGGATTCAACCGCTTATGCGAGGAATGCTCACTTAGCAGTCCGAGTTGATGCAACTCTTGGTGCTACTGAACTAGAACCACTTTCAAAACATTTAATAGAGTTTATAGATATATTTTAGAGATTTTTGAGGCCGCACACAATTCGTGGAATTGTACTTGGATCCATAGCTTAGTAACACCTTTGTAATGTCACGACCATATTGAAAAACGCGTGTTGTTTCCTTGTAACGGTTGTAGCGAAGCGTTAAGAGGAACATAGAGTACTCAAGGTGAAAAATCTTTCTTATAGCATACAACAAGAGGAGGTGAAAATGTAAAAGCAATGACGATCAGAATAGCTACTTTGCAGGGGTTGCAAGCAGAAGATAAGTTTTTCTAAAGGGGTACATGCAATTGATGGAAAAGAGGAGCGAAATCTGCAAATAATGAAACCCTTGAGCATAACAATATCAAATTTGTAAGAAAGAGAAGCATCCTGATAGCTGCCTTGTGTCTGTTGGTTTTTGATACAGGAACTTCTGCCTGGTCTCATAGACAAAGACATTAAAACTTTTGATTTTGCTCTAGCCATATATATCCTACATGAAAATGGGTGCAACGGGTGCTATTATGAGTAATGTTGAATAATGGAATAGAATGGAAATGCCATAGGGAAAGGCTCTTCATGTTGACTGCGGTTGTTTTCTTTGAAGGGAGGTGGTTGTCCACATAGACGAGGTAGTGAAGCAATTTTATATGGGATCTATGGAGCAGTCTTGTGGCGTATTTCTCTAAGTTTTTCATATCTTTATTCAAAGGTTGGTGCCTTCAGATCTGAGGTCGGTACCTCAAGGAGATTGGTGTCTCTCGTAGGTTGGTGCCTACATATTTGTATAAGGATATTGGTGTCTCTTGTAGGTTGGAGCCTGCATTTTGTTAAAGGGAATTGGTTTCTCCTGTGGGTTGGTGCCTACAAACTATTTTGAAGTAATAAAAGCAATATTTTGACGTGGTTTTCTCCCAAGATAGTTTTTCCACATAAAATCCTTGTCTCTTGTGTGTGTGGTGTTATGTGCATTGATTCATTATTGCATTCATATTATTACAATTATTGTTTTGAAAGAAAACTTTTATCTTATATTGTTCACCCCCCTCTCGGTATAAGTGTGTGTTTATTCAATTGGTATCAAAGCTTGTTCCTTCGTGAAAGCCTAATCGCTTGAAAGATCTTACAAGAACACACATGGCTATGGAGGTGAAAGAAGATGCTCCTGTTGTCGAAAACCAAGAAAAGGAGAAAGATCCATAAAATGAAGAGGAAGCCATAGTTGACATAGAAGAGGAACTTGTTTTTGCTCTTGAAGAAGTGAAGAGGTTTAGAAAGAACTCAAGATTGAAGACTCAAGTACAAGAGGATGAGAAGACAAATACAAAATTTTTGCAAGATCTCATTTACTTTAAAGTTAAAATTTAAGAGGTAAAGCAAATTGAAGGAGTTATGACTAAGTAGTTAAAGGCAAAAGTGTTGGAATGTGAAAAATTGGAACATGAGATTGTCTCTTTAAGGAAGGAAGTGGAAAAATCTAATGATAAGCTACATCAAAATATTAGGTTTGAGAAAAGCACATAAATCTTAGATGATATTATCAAAGCATAAAGATCTTCATTTATAAAAATTGGACTTGGTTTTAAATAAAGTAAAAAAAAACAAAAGGAGTCAAGCTCAAAAGGAATAGAGGCATCAAAGAAAATAATTAAAGAAGAGCCTAAGACCCATATTGATGTATTGAGAAGTGAAAGCATCAAGAAGGAAGAAAACAAAGCATCATCATGGACCAAGGTCCATCACAGAAACAACAATGAGAGAACCATGCAACCATATCCTCCAAGGCAATCAGACAGGTTTCAATATTTCTTTCGGGGTTATTGCTTTTCATGTAATATCATAAAGTTGTAAATTGCAGGGTCCGTACTAAGAATTATTTTGGCTTCACCAAGAGGAATTTCAATTCTTTTGCACCTCTCATGGACTACAACATCATTTATTACAAATGTAATAATTTTGGACATACAACTAAATGTTGTAAAACGGTGTTCCCTAAAAATTTGAAATCAAGTGAGGATGGTCAAACTGTTCAAAAGGATATGTCCTGCAAAGTTTGGAAAAAGAAAATGGAACAACAAAAGGAGATGACTATGTTGGTACAAACAACTCTTCATGTGCAAAATTAAGGAAACCAGTGGTACATTGATAGTGGTTGTTAAAGCCATATGACGAGTGATAAAAGCAAATTTCTCTTTCCCAAAGAAATAAATGGGAGCACAATAAAATTTGGTGATAATGCTTCTGCCAAAATTGTCGGAAAGGAAACCTTGAGCCTGGATAATGGAAGGTCAAGGACAAAGATTGTGTTATATGTTGAAGGGTTGAAGCACAACCTTCTAAGTGTGATCCAACTATGTGATGAAGGGCATACACTCACATTTCACCAAAATGGATGTGAGATTTAGAAATTGAAGATAGGAAAACTTATTATAGCCTATGGAATTGCAAACAATCTCTACATGTTGAGCAAAATTAAGGGAGAAAAATACTTTTTATCACAAGAGGATGAGAGCTGGTTATGGCACAGAAGCATGGGCCACCTGAATTTTGACAACATGGTTAAAATAAGAAACAAACAGGCAGTCAGATATTTGCCCAAGATAGCCAAACCCCCAAGCATGATTTGTGCACAATGCTAGCATGGTAAGCAAACAAGATCAAGTTTCAAATCAAAGGAATTCTCTTCATCTAAGCCTTTGGAGCTAATTCAAACTGATCTATACGGTCCTACAAGGAAAAAGAGCTTACAAGGTGAGAATTATTTCATTTTTCTTATTGATGATTATTCTAGAATGACTTGGGTAACATTCTTAAAAGAAAAATCAGAAGCCCTTGAAAGGTTCAAAGCTTTCAAGGCACTTGTAGAAAATAAAATAGGCAAACAGATCAAGTGTCTAAGATCAGACAGAGGAGGTGAATTCACTTCAAATGAATTTGTAGAATTATGATAACAACATGGAATCAAAAGATAATACTCAAAAACAAGAACTCCACAGCAAAATGGAGTAGTTGAAAGGAAGAACATAACTTTTCAATGCATGTCCAGGGCCATGCTAAATGAGTCTAAGCATTCTGATGCTTATTGGAGAGAGGCGGTCCATACAACTATTTAAGTCATCAATAGAGCTCAAATAAGAGTAAATCACCACAAAACTTTGTATGAGATTTGGAAGGGAAGACCAGCTACTATGAAGTATTTCAAAATTTTTGGAAGCAAATGCTACATTAGACAAGATGAAAAATATTTGGGCAAGTTTGATTCCAGTTGTGATGAGGGCATATTCCTTGGATACTCTTCAAAGAGCAAAGCCTATAGATGTTACAATAAAAGATTGCATAAAGTTGTGGAAAGCGCAAATGTAAGAGTTGATGAAGAAATATATCTAAGAGAACCAGCTCAAGAGGTCGTGTATCAAGAAGAAGAATGTTGTAAATATAAAGAAACTGAAGAAGTTGAGAATCAGAGGACACCCTCAAGAACACCCCCCATAACACCATTCAAGGTACCACCTAAAACACCATCCATATTTGTGCAAAAGAATCATCTAGAAGATATGATTATTGGGAATCTAGATGATGAGATATAAACAAGGAGGAAAATATCAAGTACAGATAAACATATCAACTACTCTTTACCATCTAAAGTTAAGCCAAAGAATTTCAATGAAGCAAGTGAAGATAAACTTTGGGTTAATGCAATGGAAGAAGAGTTAGATCAAATAGAGAAGAGCGAGACTTGGGAACTTGTCCCACATCCAAAATACAAGAATGTAATCGGCACCAAATGGGTCTACAAAAACAAGTTGAACGAAGATGGTCAGGTTGTTAGAAACAAAGCAAGACTTGTGTGCAAAGGCTATGCACAAGTTGAGGGAATTGATTTTGAAGAGACATTTTCTCCTGTTGCTCGTCTTGAGGCCATAAGAATGTTCTTGGTCTTTTCAAGTTTTAGAAACTTCAAAGTGTACCAAATGGATGTAAAATCAGCATTTCTTAATGGTTACTTAGAGGAAGAGGAACAACCTGGAAATGAAAACCCCATCTAGGAAGGTACGGGAAAAACTTGAAAATGAAAAACCCATCCAGGAAGGCATGAGAATAGCTTGGAAATGAAACAACCCATCTAGAAAGGCACGGGAACAACCTGTAAAATGAATAAGCATCCAAGAAAGATATTTTCAGGCAATAAGGTCTCGCTGCAAAGGAGACGGAGATCATAGTAGAAGGTAATAAAACCCCAAACGTTAATCCACTATGGCACTCCCTGGTTGAAAGGGATTAAAACATTAGGAATTTCAACAAGAGTTCATCAATAGCAGTGAACACAGATGCACCGACCCCCCAAGCCAAAAAACTGCAGAGATGAAGTCCATCAAAGAGACCCATAGCAAGGATACCCACCAAGCCCACCACCAACCCTTCCAAAGCATATTTATGAACTCCAACACCCACTGCAGCACGAGAAACCTAGGGCCCATCTCGGAAGGTTAGAAAGATGCAGTAGGGAAAGCCATAGAAAATCTAAGAAAGGCAAGAAACCCCACCTCAGAAGGTCCACACCAGCCACAACCAAGAGCTACTCATCTACAAGTGATAAAACCATGGCCCAACCCTAAGGCCAAGAAATAAGTAGAGAGCAAACCCCAAGCTGAGATAGTAAGACCAAACAAAGTGGAAACCCCTTCAGATGCTAAACCCAATAACAGAGTAATAGAAACAAACCGATGGTAAGAAATAAAGCACAGACCCCTCCCAAAGCCAAAAGGACCACCGAGATAGTCTCCAAAACTCCAACTCTCGACTCGGATCACCTGGAAACCACCACTACAGAAGGCCATAATGAAAAAATGCAAGGATGTTCTAGCCAGACTCCAGCAATCCCATCGAGACGGGAAAAACCAACTAGAAGGCCCTAGGGTGATCTCGTAATATACCTAGAAGCACAGCAAGGTTACTACAGGGTTACCTCTGGCTAGGAATCCACAGGAAGGGAGGGGGAAAGCAAGGAATTTGGGATAGGGTCCTCCCACCCAAAGCGACAGACCTCCCCACCTATATTTATACTTTGTGATAATAAAAGTGTCATCAATATTTCGAAGAATCTGGTGATGCAATCAAGGACCAAGCACATTTTGATCAAGTATCACTTTTTGAGAGAGCAAGTGACTGATTAACAAGTCAAGTTGGAATACATTGCTACAAAGGAACATGTTGCTGACATCTTTACCAAGCCACTTCCAAAGGAAACATTTGAGTATCTTATAGGTAAGTTGGGAGTAGTTTCACTCTCATCTCGTCATTGAATGTCTCGGTTAGAGCAGTTAGTAAGGGGAAGTTGTCAAGTGCCTTATCTTTTAGCCTTGAGAAGCCTTTGTCATTGATGTCGAATGGGAAGAATTTCAATAAGGGGGAGCAACTTATAATTTCAATAAGGGGAGAAGCTTGTCAAGGGGAGCATCTTGTGATCTTGTTGCAGTAAAGGACAGTTTCTTTGCAGGGTTGCCATCAATGACAAAGGGGGAGATAGAATTATTTACTATTGAGTTGTTATTGATGTCAAAGGCCGACTTAGTTGCTAGCAAACGATGGCATGTTTGGGAAAATTATTCAAGGCAGATATATCCTTTCAAAGGTAATTTAATTATAGGTTTGCTTATGAGTTTGGACGATATCAAAGGATTTACTTGTTTTTAACATATTTAAATATTTAAACCCATCCATGAAGCACGTAGAGCCAAAGTTTGATATATTTAAATTAAAGATTTAAATATTGATGTGAAGTGAAAATTTAAATATTAAAGTGATATGGGTCGCATCAAAAGCAAGTGAAAGATTTGCATATAAATACAAGGCCAACAACAAAAAATATGTGAAGTAGAATCTCTACGTGAGCTCGTGCAGGACGAAGGCGGTGCTGCAAAACAAGGTTGGATCCGACGATGCATTCAGGTCGTTGGTTAGGAATGGGAAGGAGGTTGTAGTGTCGACATTTGTGAAACATCACGGAAGAGGCCAAGCTTACCAGCGCTGAAGTGGAGACCCTGGAAAAAGTTTTCCTTTAACTTGGGACTGAACTGCAGTAAAAATAAGGCCTATCTTTGTTGTTACAATGGAAAAAAACAAAACTACTTGATTTCATTGTACCATTGAAAATATGGTGTGGGAATGAAATGTCTTATAGGGAAGGTAAGAATTTAATGCTATAAATATTGAAACGTATGCACAGTTGATGAAAAATTACGATATTATGTATTAGCATGGAGATGGGACCTATGTTTATGTACGTTTAAATTATTTAGGGTTTAGATTTGACCGAACTGATTAATAGCTGAATTGGTCTTTGGTGTATCTTAATACTGGTTAAGATGGTTTCATAATGATGGATTATGCTTGAAATTAGCCCCTATACAACAGTTTTAGCAGTTTCCTAAGGTAGCTTGGTTTATTAATACGTTCAAAAGTAGACAAATAACTCTTTCTTATTAGGAATTCCTTTATTTGATGCTTTTGAGATCTATTGACATGGTTTACCTGGCTGTGTTTCTTCTAAAATGCGTCAACAATGATTTGGCCTCAAGTCATGTGTAATTAATTTGAGTTTTTAGAGAACTCTCTTTCTGCCCATGGATTCATTAAAAATAAGAAAACAACTTGCTCTACAAAGTTTTTGGTATGTTTAACCAGGGGAAGAAGTTTGTGAATAATGAACATTTGTTTTGTTATCAACTATTAAATAGTGTGGTTTATCAACTATTAATTAGTTGTCTTGGTAACTACGGCATACAAGGTCTCTTCGCTTTAAGCAACATCCACTGTGCTCATATCAACAGACGGAATAACTTCTAAATTAGAAAGCAATGATTGGTAATTGGTTGTGGGAGTCTCATGGTGATGATTTATGATAGTCAGGAAAAGTTGTTTGAATATTTGTTTTCTTCGTCTGAAAATTGTTATTATATATAAATGTCTTCTTGGATTTAGAGATAACTAAAGTATGAAAATTTCGAATTATCTTGGATGGGGTTTAGTAACGATTTTATTTTCTTAAGGTAAGGGGGTGTGTTGCATTTTGATTCAAAGCGGGTAATGTACGGGTTAAAAGTATAGATACAATAAAAATATGTGTGGATAGGTCACTTTATAAAAGAATCTATCTTTTGTAAGTTAAATATTATAATTTAATATTTTAATTTATCTTTTGTAAATTAAACAATATATTTCGATAGGTAAAGTTAAGATATGGAAAGCTATTTAGATTGAAAACTATTTCGAAATAGCGAAATAATGTATCGAGATAGATAATAACTCACTTATTGGATAATATCTCACTTATTGGAATAGCTATTAAGTTTTCATTAAGATTTTAAGTTTGAATAGGGGTAATAATAGTTATTATACAACTTAGGTTATTTTAAGCATTTTTCACCAAAGATTATAGTGACGTATTTCTTTAGGACTTTATTTTTGTTTAGACTTTATTTTATGCAACTGTCATTAGTAATTATATGAATTTTTATTACCATGTATTAATCATATTAATATGAACGCAAAAGTTTTAACGTTTGAGAACAATCTTAAACTTTTGATGAATAGTAATTCTATCATGGACTAGAAGGGTACTATTATCAAATCCAGATAACTCGAACATCAAAAGATAAAATTCATCGATAAAGATGGATTGTGGAAATTCATCGAGAAGGATGAAATACCCTATTGAGTAGGGAACCAACACCCAACTTCGATAGTTCACAGTGATGGCTATTAAGATTCGAGGATAACCGTTCTCTGGCAAAAGTTTATAAATATGTCATTGGACAAAATGCCATAGAGAGTAATGAATAATGGTATGGGACATTATTCTAGGTTATCGTTGAAGTAGTACGTGAGGGTATTCATGAATAATTACCCAGTTGCGGAATCATCAACGATAACTCAAGATCAGGAAGCTAGTTATTGGGGTTGGAAGGTCCAGCGGTAGATGGTATGGGCAACATTACCGTCAATTGGGATATGATCTGTGATACCCATAGAATTGGCGTACCCTGATAGCACCTTAGTTGAAGGCCCATTACCAGGCACTAGACATAATACACTAACTCTAGCATGGGCTTAATAGCTTGATCAAATTGAAGATCATATCAGTGGACTATTAGGATGAGGAAAGGGTCATAGACCAAAATCCTCCATGCAATGAGGAAAAAAAAATGTGTCCACCCTTCCAGGTGATATGGGCCCTAAAAGGATAACCTCTTTTCGAGAACCTAGAACTCGAGAAGGAGAAGGTAGGTCTCAAAAGATGGCAACTTATTATGGGATCTAGCCAATATCAAGCACTCGAGATTCTGTCTGCAATGGATACTAATCTCTGAGTGTGAACATCTATGTCTATGTACTAATATAAAGTTGGGTGTACAAAAGTCAAATAGTGGCTTTGTTATCATATTAAACAAAATTTTGAATTTGTGTTTTTGACAACCAGGAGAGTTAGACTTGGGTTGTTACAAAGGTTCCCTAGGTCGCATCTTGGAGTTATGACACTTCCTCTTTTGTCTCCTCATTTTGTTCTTCTTTTTCATTTTTTGTTGTTCCAACCCCATAGTCTAATGAATAATGCCCAACAAATACAAAAGGCTTTGCATGTTGTCCTTAGAAATCCAAGATCACATGGAGTAAAATTTGGAACTCGTGTAAGTCGGACAATACACCATCCCTGTATGGACATGATATCACTGGTGGAGAAAATACCTAGGAAAAAAGGATCTAGACTTATGTTCCAATTAGACCTTTGTGCGATTCAATGCATGCCAAATCTATCCAAAATTTGGATAAACATTCTATAAATAGGCCCCCATGCACAATTGCAAAAGTGTTCAAGAAATATGAGTCTCAGAGCACGACTAGAGCTGAGCGATCCCATGGTGAATGGCGACAAGCAAATAATGTCCTTGTTGAATTGCATTAGAAAAAAGAGTTGTAGCAGGATGGATGAATGTCTATGGCATTCTATTTGCTCTTGGAATTTCGTTGGGCTATAGTGAGGTATGTTTATGGGAATGTAATTTGTGGGGATGTCTCATGGATTGGGATATCCAGTCAGATGTTGTTATGTGACAGCCCTCGGATTGCCTTCCCTTTTGTGTTTTTACTTTTTTTGCATCCTTCCCCTTCCTCTATTTTCCCTTATTGTTTTGTGTCACCAACATTTTCGATTAGTGGATTTTTTTCTGTTTCTTATGTTGTTTCCCATTGCCTCTCCTTTCCTCTCGTGTCATCTTGTTTAGATATTTTGTTTTTACTTATTGTTTCCTTTTTATCCCACATATTTTCTTTTTCTTTGCTATATATCATTGTGTTATTTCCACCCCATCATTCTTTGCCTCCCATTTTCCTATAGCCTTGATCGACTACATTTTCATCTATCTCCTTCTTCCCTTTCCTTTCCTCTGAAAGTGTTAGGTCCAAGAAATTTTTGGCCTCCTAGATTCCTTGTTTTTGCAAAGTGAAAATCCCTTGTGAGTCGCCAAGAATGTGGATATTTTTTGCACCTACCCATGCCTAGCTATTAGCAGCTATATATTAGGTTTGCTTTTTGTGAATAAAACTAGATATTATCAAAAAAATTGTCATCCTAGAAGCCCTGTCAAAAATGAATCAAAGCGAAAGAAGAGGATGAGGAGGGTTGACCTCAAGCTCGCTGCAGCACCTATATCTAACACAGGTCCAAAATAAATATGGAGTCTCAGCTTGCTGCAACTACAACCCGAAAGCTCACTGATGTCGATTGGGATGCTGGAAGATGATCAAGGTAGGAATGGACAAAGGTACGAAGCCACTGAAACTATGGTACCCAAACGAAGCATTCAAAAATGTATGATTAGTCTTGTTGTTGGAAGACACACTCTAGCCAAACTAGTTCTCTCTAAGATGTCAGAAGGCTTGCACCTGATCGAAACCCCGAGTGGCGCCAATTATTCTTCTATTGGATGAAAGCTCACAAGAAGCAAAATCAAGAAATTGGTCAAGTCTTGGGAATACCGAAACAATTACACCCGACCGAAACTTGGTGGGGTCACAAAAGCCCGACCTTCACTAGGGAAGAAAAATAGTGACTTTATTATCATACTAAACGAAATTTTGAATTTGTATTTTTGACAACCAGGAGAGTTAGAATTGGGTTGTTACAAAGGTTCCCTAGGTCACATCTTGGAGTTACAACACTTCCTCTTTCGTGTCCTCATTTTGTTCTTTATTTGTTCTTATTTTTCATTTTTTGTTGTTTTAACCCCATAGTCTAATGAATAATGCCCAGCAAATACAAAAGGCTTTGCATGTTGTCCTTATAAATCCAAGATCACATGGAGTAAAATTTGGAACTCGTGTAATCCGAACAATACACCATGCCTGTATGGACATGATATCATTGGTGGAGAAAATACCTAGAAAAAAAGGATCTAGACTACATTCCAATTAGACCTCTGTGCGATTCAGTGCATGCCAAATCTATCCAAAATTTGGATAAACATTCTATAAATAGGCCCCCATGCACAATTGCAAAAGTGTTCAAGAAATATGAGTCTCAGAGCACGACTAGAGCTGAGTGATCCCATGGTGAATGGCGACAAGCAAATAAGGTCCTTGTTGAATTGCGTTAGAAAAAAAAGTTGTAGCAGGATGGATGAATGTCTATGGCATTCTATTTGCTCTTGGAATTTCGTTGGGCTATAGTGAGGTATGTTTATGGGAATGTAATTTGTGGGGATGTCTCATGGATTGAGATATCTAGTCAGATGTTGTTATGTGACAGCCCCCGGATTGCCTTCCCTTTTGTGTTTTTACTTTTTTTGCATCCTTCCCCTTCCTCTATTTTCCCTTATTGTTTTTTTTCACCAACCTTTTCGATTAGTGGATTTTTTTCTGTTGCTTATGTTGTTTCCCATTGCCTCTCCTTTCCTCTTGTGTCATTGTTGAGCAAGGTATAGCAAAGGCATTGCAAAAGTATTGTCATTGTTGTCAACACAGACAGATTGATGCAGTTGATGCAATCCAGAGGTCAGTCAGATCAAGTGCAATGAATTTCAAGGAAAACAGAGGTGACCCAGATTCAAAAATTGGCAGAAAAAGATAAGGAAGAAAACTGTCGCGATATCGCGACATGTTTTCTGTCGCGATATCGCGACAAAATAGGAGAGAGAGAAGGCGCAAGAAAAATTGTCGCGATTTCGCGACATAAACCAGGAGAGAGAAAGTGCACGCCAAATTGTCGCGATTTCGTGACATAAACTAGGAGAGAGAAAGTGCACGCCAAATTGTCGCGATTTCGTGACATAAACTAGGAGAGAGAAGATGCAAGCAAAATTGTCACGATTTCGTGACATGTGGGCAGAGAAGGAAGCAAGGTGAAAAGATGTCGCGATTTCGCGACATGTTGGAGGAAAATGCACTAAGTCAAGGAAGTGTAGCGATTTCGCTACAAGTTTGAAAGTCAAGGCGAAAGAGTGCAGCGATTTCGTTGCATGTTGAAATGAAGGGCAAAGAAGGTGTAGCGATTTCGCTACAAGTGAAAAAGCACAAACAAGAAGGTGTAGCGATTTCGCTGCATGAAAAAATGTATGGAAACAAAGGTGTAGCGATTTCGCTACCATTCAAAGTTGCAAAAATTAAATATGTAACAAGTCAAAAGCAAAAGGCACAAAGTTGTAGCGATTTTGGAAGCAATGAACGTCGCGATTTCGCGACATGTTCCATTTTCATTGAAGTTTGCAAGGAGGATTGTACGGAAGCCCAAAGTGTCACGATTTCGTGACAAGAAGGATGATGACATCAACAAAAGTCGAAAATGTCATGATTTCGTGACAAGAAGGATGATGACATCAGCAAAAGCCGAAAACGTCACGATTTCACGACAAGAAGGATGATGACGTCAGCAAAAGCCGAAAGCATCGCGATTTCATGACATCATGAAGGATGACGTCAGCAAAAATTAAAAGTGTCACGATATCACGACAGGCAACTGTTTGGCGGGTAAAAGCCGTAGGAGCATGCAAAATGACACGTGTCAAAAAAGCATAATCATGTAGCCTGTTACGTAAATAGTAACTGATGTCAGACAGACAGTTACACATTGACAGGTGTCGAACATGCATGAGAATAGATGTAGATGCATGCTTGAAATGCTTTCTAAGTGTCGTATAGGATGTATCAAAAAAGCATTCGAACGGCTGAAGTGCAACATTCGAACAGTCGATTGAAAATGCAAACGAACAGCCGATTGAAAAATGCATTAGAACAGCTGATTAAAATAGACGTATTTACAACATTCGAAACATAAAATAGGAAGGATCAAAAAGCTTTCGAGAAGAAGGATGTGCAGCATTCGAACAGTCGTATTTGGAAGGATTCGAACAGCCACATTGGAAAGAAGAAAAGAATTTGAATGGCTCGATAATGTCATCCGACTGCATGAAGAATTGAAACGTGATAGAAGACAAAGAGTCCCGATGAGAAAAATAGGGTATAAAAGGATAGTCAGGCACATAATAATGTTGCTACTGTGGGAGAGAAGTTGTTGCAGAAAGAGAAATATTTTTGTGAAAAGAGGGTTTGAATAAGAAAATTAGCAGAGCCATGAGAGTGTGCAGAGTTGGATTAATTACAGACCAGTCAGGGTTGTGCATGAAGTGAAGACACTTTTATGTCATTCTAATTGATCAGAATTGCAGTCCAAGTTGGTGCTTGGTACTAGGGGTTGGTGCTCCATCATGTTGCGAGCAGAAAATTACGGGGGTTGGTGCTCCTTCCAGTGGATCTTTGGTAAAGAATTTGTAAAATTGGAATTTTGCAAAGAGCTGGATTTGGATTGAAGTCCAAGCAGTCAATTTTGAGGAGTAGCCAAATTGGTGAACCTCGGTATATTGAGTGTTGTGGTGTGCTCTCTTGTTCAATTTGTTGTTCTAGTTTTTAATCTATCTTTGTTTCATATTAAATGTTGTAGATATTAAAATTAATAGCTACACTGATTCACCCCCCCCTCTCAATGTCATTGTGTGAACATCAATTGGTATCAGAGCGGGTTCCTTGTACAAGCTTAATCAGCTAAGGAGATCTTAGAAGAAACAATGGCAGGCGATGAAGGATTCTCATCCAACAAAGCTCCCTTATTTGATGGAACAAATTACACTTTTTGGAAACTTAGGATGCAAACATATCTGAGTGCATTGGGATATGATATTTGGGATTCTGTAGATAGTGGATACACTACACCCACTACCCCTCCAACAGATACTGCTGAGAAGAAAAAATTTGAGAACAACTCCAAAGCTAAGAATGCCATAATGTGTGGGCTTGTTGACGGTGAACTGATAAGAGTCATGAGCTGTAAATCAGCAAAAGACATGTGGGATAAACTGAAGAGCATCCATGAAGGAGACAACAAGATTAAGGAAGCAAAACTGCAAACTCATCGAGCATAGTTCGAAGCACTGCAAATGAATGAAGATGAGAACATAGAGGCTTATATGCTGAAAGTCAATGAAATCATTAATGCAATCAGAGGACTCGGTGAAGAAATTGATGATGCAGTTGTTGTGAAAAAGGTTCTCAGAACACTGCACAAAAGATTTAACTCCAAAGTTTCTGCAATAGAAGAGGCAAAATATCTAAACAACTTCAGCATGGATGAGTTGCATGGTTCCACGACAACATATGAAATGAGAATAGGACAAACCAAGTCTACGAGACGGAGAAGCGACTTTTAAGGAACACAAGAATGTAAAAGCTGAACATGAATCCGAGGATGAAGGAACAACTGGATGAAACAGAAGCTAATTTTGTTCGAAAACTCACAAAGGGAAAAGAAAAATATAGAGGAAAGCTACCTTTTAAGTGCTTCAATTGTGGAGGAGTCGGTCATTTTGCAGCCAAATGTCCAATGCAGGAGAAAACCAAAAATGGTGAAGGCTCACACCAAGAAAAAGGTGACTGGAAGAAGAAACAAAATTTCAGAAAGAACAATTTCAAGAAGAAAAGCTTCATATCCAAGAATGTCAGCACTTCTAAAGAAAGCTCAGATGAGGATTCTGAAGAAGAAAAAGGTGAAGCTCTGTTCATGGCACTTGAAGAGGAAAGAACAAAAGAAAATCAGGAAAGTGATGAAAACTTTAAAGATGAAGCTGAAGTTTATCTGGAAGGAGAATTGGTTGTTGCACTTGAAGAGTTGAGTGTTGAAAGGAAAAAGAACAAAAAGTTTTCAAGAAAACTAGAAGATGCCACTGACATAATAAACAAGTTTAAAAATACAGACAGAGGAATTCAAGAAAATGACTGAAGTTCTTGATGAACAATTAACTGTAAAGACAGTTGAATACAACAAGCTATAGGAAGACATGGTTAAGTTAAGAATGCAGTTAGAAGATATGAATAGAAAATTAAACTATTTTCACAAGTTTGAAGAAAGTACTGTAAAGCTGGATAAAATGTTAAATAACCAAAGGCCTTCCGGCATCAAATTTGGTTTAGGCTTCGATGAAGGAGAATCATCAAAGGGTTCAAAGGCCTTGAATGTAGAACCCATAAAGAAAGAAGAAAAGATCAGGGTTGATCTAGAAAAAACAAAACATGCCCAAGAAAGCAATAATGCCAGACTCAAGAAGAGTACTGACAAAGATGGCTTCATAAAAGTCACACATCCAAGAAGGAAAATATTTATGGCTCCTACTTCAAACTGGCAAAGACCGGCACCCAGGTTTAATCATTCCTTTTATGGTTACTATTTTAAATGCAATGCTTATGGCCATAAAATTTCAGATTGCAGGCATAATGTATCTCAAAGGAATTTCACAAGCAGAAATGTTTTTTCTCCTTTAATGAATTATGCAGTTGAATGTTATAATTGTCATAATTTTGGACATATTGCTAGAAACTGTAGAAGCACTTTTGCAGCAAATAATTATCAGGGTAGAAAATCTCAGTCAAGTGGGTTGAAACAAAACCAAAAATTTCCTGAAAAATAGGCACATGCTAATGAAAGGACAAAGGCAAAACAAGTAGCCAAATCTGCTATCAAACCAGAATGGAAAGAAAAGGAATCTTTGATTGTCCAGACTGCTTTTAAAGCTCAGAACAAATCAGCACCTTGGATTCTTGACAGTGGGTGTTCCAGTCACATGACAGGTGACAAGCAGAAATTTGAGAATTTGCAGAATTATGAGGGTGGTTCTGTGAAATTTGGAAATAATGATGGAGCAAAGATTGTTGGAAAGGGATCAGTCAAGATCAGTGATGGCAATATAAAATCAAAAGAAGTCTTGTTTGTGATTGGTCTGAAGCATAACTTACTGAGTGTAAGTCAAATATGTGACAGAGGCCATGATGTAATCTTCAAGAAGGAGGGTTGTGAAGTAAGAAAGACAAAAAATGGAAAGATAATAGCCACTGGACTGAGAACTTCGGAAATCCGTATACACTTTCGGAGACTTGGAAGGAGCTTGCTTGGTTGGTCGGGGAAGAAGAAAAGCTGGCTGTGGCACAAGAGACTCGGTCACATAAGCTTTGATAATCTGGTAAAAATCAGCTCAAAAGGGGCAGTAAGAGACATACCAACTATTGGTAAACCTTCAAACAGTATTTGTGAGTCATGCCAAAAGGGAAAACAAACCAGAGCCACTTTCAAAGCAAAAGAATATTTCACAAGCAAGCCATTAGAATTAATTCACACTGATTTATGTGGACCCATGAGAACTGAAAGCATAAATGGACACAAATATTTTATGTTGTGTATAGATGATTACTCAAGAATGACATGGGTACTATTTCTGAAACTTAAATCAGAAGCCTTTGAGATGTTTAAAACCTTCAAAAATATTGTTGAGAATCAATCAGGGAAAAGAATTAAATGCCTAAGATCAGACAGAGGAGGAGAGTTTATTTCAAAAGAATTTGCAGAATACTGTCAAAAATATGGGATAAGAAGACAGTTTTCAGCAGCTAGAACACCTCAGCAAAATGGTGTTGTAGAAAGGAAAAATAGGACGGTGCGAGGAAATGGCAAGGACAATGCTGGCTGAAAACAAAATAGGTGACAGATTTTGGAAAGAGGCGGTACATACTTTGCGATTTACATTCAAAACAGGTGCATGCTAAGACCACATGAAAGCAAAACACCTTATGAGCTGTGGTTTGGCGAGAAAGGCAACAACAAGATATTTCAAAGTATTTGGCAGCAAGTGCTATATAAAATGGACTGAAGATAACCTCGATAAATTTGAAGATAGAGCTGATGAAGGTATCTTTCTTGGTTACTCAACAAAAAGCAAAGCCTACACATGTTATAACAAGAGGCTAAAGAAAATTGTTGAGAGTGCTTATGTGAAAGTTGATGAAGGTAGAGAACAAGAAACTATTTATCAAGAAAACTACCCTATCTATGAAGAAGTCATTGAAGGTGATGATGAAAAGGAAACAGATAAGAATCAAAAAATTGATCCAGATGGTGTAAAAACTGAATCAGAAGAAGAAGAAAATAGGAAATTTAAAACAGGCAACTGGCAGAAAAATCATCCAAGTGAACAGATTATTGGGGATCCCAAAGATGGTATTCAGACAAGAAGAGCGATAGTGCGGAACTATTCTCTGTTATCTAGCATTGAACCTAAAAATGTTGCTGAAGCAAGCAATGATGAAAGTTGGTTGAAGGCAATTAATGAAGAATTAGATCAGATTGAGAAAAACAATACCTGGGAATTAGTACCTAGACCAACAAATAAAAACATAATTGGCACTAAATGGGTTTTTCGAAATAAATTAAATGAATATGGACAGGTTGTCAGAAATAAGGCAAGATTGGTCTGTAAAGGCTATGCTCAGGTTGAAGGCATTGATTTTGAGGAAACTTTTGCACCGGTAGCCAGACTAGAGGCAATCAGAATGTTTACGGCATTAGCAGTTCATAAAAACTTCAAAGTATATCAAATGGATGTAAAATCAGCATTTTTGAATGGAAAACTAGAAGAAGAGGTTTACATTGAACAGCCAGATGGCTTCCAACTTGGTGAAAACCCAGATTTTGTTTGCAGGTTAAAGAAAGCATTATATGGTTTGAAACAGGCACCCAGAGCATGGTATGCAAGGCTGGATAATTATCTAATTAAACAAGGGTTCAAGAAAGGTTTGGTGGATAGCAACTTATATGTCAAAACAGAGAAGGGGCATCTTATTGTTCTTATTGTTTATGTAGATGATATAATATTTGGCAGCAGCATGGATGAATTTTGCAAAGACATATCAAATAAAATGAAGAAAGAATTTGAGATGTCTATGATTGGTGAACTTTCTTATTTTCTAGGACTACAGGTCAATCAAAATGAAAAGGGCATTTTTATTTCTCAAGTTAAATATGTAAAAGAAATGCTGAAAAAGTTCACAATGGAAGACAGTAAACCTGTAAGCACTCCCATGACAACAGGTTGCAAGTTGAGCAAGGATGATAAATCCCCAGATGTAGATCAAACTATGTACAGGTCTATGATTGGAAGCTCTTTGTATTTAACAACCACTAGACCAGATATATTACAAGCGGTATGCATGGTTGCAAGATTTCGGGCCAGTCCCAAAGAAACTCATGTAACAGTTGTAAAGAGGATCTTCAGGTATCTCAAGGGTACTATGGATTATGGGTTGTGGTACCCAAAAGGTAAAGATTTCACTTTGATTGCATATTCTATGCAGATTGGGCGAGGATGTATTGATGACAGGAAGAGTACAAGTGGAGGAGCATTTTATCTTGGAGACAGTTGGTAGCATGGCACAACAAGAAACAAGAATCAGTATCTCTATCCACTGTAGAAGCAGAATACATTGCAGCCACAACTTGCTGTACACAGATATTATGGATGAGACAAACTTTGAAAGATCTTGGTATCCACTTCAAAGAGCCAATATCAATAAAATGTGATAACACTAGTGCTATCAACATATCCAAGAATCCGATTATGCATTCAAGAACCAAACATATTGCAATCCGATATCATTTCTTGAAGGATAAAGTTGCGGGAAGGAGAGGTCAAATTGGATTTTGTTCCAACTACAGAGCAAGTAGGTGATATATTCACAAAACCTTTGCCAAAGGAAGTATTTGAATATCTTAGGAAGAAGTTGGGGGTAGTCACACTACCCAAGCACTAACTAGTTATGGGAAACACATTCTCAGGGGGAGCATTCAAACTTTTTCGGTCTGAGAATGTTGTGCATAGACTCGGGGGAGTCTGCGGCAGCCCTTTGGTATTATTGGCAAAGGGGGAGAAGAAATTGAGCAAGGTTGCAGTGTGTTGCCAATAATTCCAAAGGGGGAGATTGTTGAGCAAGGTACAACAAAGGCATTGCAAAAGTATTGTCATTGTTGTCAACACAGATAGATTGATGCAGTTGATGCAGTCCAGAGGTCGGTCAGATCAAGTGCAGTGAATTTCAAGGAAAACAGAGGTGACCCAGATTCAGAAATTGGCAGAAAAAGATAAGGAAGAAAACTGTCGCGATATCACGACAAAATAGGAGAGAGATAAGGCGCAAGAAAAATTGTCGTGATTTCACGACATAAACTAGGAGAGAGAAAGTGCACGCCAAATTGTCATGATTTCACGACATAAACTAGGAGAGAGAAAGTGCATGCCAAATTGTCGCGATTTCGCGACATAAACTAGGAGAGAGAAGATGCAAGCAAAATTGTCGCGATTTCGCGACATGTGGGCAGAGAAGGAAGCAAGGTGAAAAGATGTCACGATTTCGTGACATGTTGGAGGAAAATGCACTAAGTCAAGGAAGTGTAGCGATTTCGCTACAAGTTTGAAAGTCAAGGCGAAAGAGTGCAGCGATTTCGTTGCATGTTGAAATGAAGGGCAAAGAAGGTGTAGCGATTTCGCTACAAGTGAAAAAGCACAAACAAGAAGGTGTAGCGATTTCGTTGCATGACAAAATGTATGGAAACAAAGGTGTAGCGATTTCGCTACCATTCAAAGTTGCAAAAATTAAAGATGTAACAAGTCAAAAGCACAAGGCACAAAGTTGTAGCGATTTCAAAAGCAGTGAATGTTGCGATTTCGCGACATGTTCCATTTTTGCTGAAGTTTGCAAGGAGGATTGTACGGAAGCCCAAAGTGTCACGATTTTGCGACAAGAAGGATGATGATGTCAGCAAAAGCCGAAAACGTCGCAATTTCGTGACAAGAAGGATGATGACGTTAGCAAAAGCCGAAAACGTCGTGATTTCGCGACAAGAAGGATGATGACGTCAGCAAAAGCCGAAAGCATCGTGATTTTGTGACATTATGAAGGATGACATCAGCAAAAATTAAAAGTGTCGCGATATCGCGATAGGCAACTGTTTGGCGGGTAAAAGCCGCAGGAGCATGCAAAATGACACGTGTCAAAAAAGCATAATCACGCAGCCTGTTACGTAAACAGTTGGCGATGTCGAACAGACAGTTACACATTGACAGGTGTCGAACATGCATGAGAATAGATGTAGATGCATGCTTGAAATGCTTTCTAAGTGTCGTATAGGCTGTATCGAAAAAGCATTCGAACGGTCGAAGTGCAGCATTCGAACAGCCGATTGAAAATGCAAACGAACAGCCGATTGAAAAATGCATTAGAACAGCCGATTAAAATAGACGTATTTACAGCATTCGAAACATAAAATAGGAAGGATCGAAAAGCTTTCGAGAAGAAGGATGTGCAGCATTCGAACAGTCATATTTGGAAGGATTCGAACAACCGCATTAGAAATAAGAAAAGAATTCGAACGGCTCGAGAATGTCATCCGACTGCATGAAGAATTGAAATGTGATAGAAGACAAAGAGTCCCGATGAGAAAAATAGGGTATAAAAGGACAGTCGGGCACAGAATAATGTTGTTCTTTGTGAGAGAGAAGTTGTTGCGAAAGAGAAATATTGCTTTGTGAAAAGAGGGTTTGAATAAGAAAATTAGCAGAGTCGTGAGAGTGTGCAGAGTTGGATTAATTACAGACCAGTCAGGGTTGTGCATGAAGTGAAGACACTTTTATGTCATTCTAATTGATCAGAATTGCAGTCCAAGTTGGTGCTTGGTACTAGGGGTTGGTGCTCCATCTGTTGCAGCAGAAAATTATAGGGGTTGGTGCTCCTTCCAGTGGATGCTGGTAAAGAATTTGTAAAATTGGAATTTTGCAAAGACTGGATTTGGATTGAAGTCCAAGCAGTCAATTTTGAGGAGTAGCCAAATTGGTGAACCTCGGTATATTGAGTGTTGTGGTGTGCTCTCTTGTTCAATTTGTTGTTCTAGTTTTTAAGCTATCTTTGTTTCATATTAAATGTTGTAGATATTAAAATTAATAGCTACACTGATTCACCCCCCCCTCTCAGTGTCATTGTGTGAACATCAGTCATCTTGTTTAGATCTTTTGTTTTTACTTATTGTTTCCTTTTTTATCCCACATATTTTATTTTTCTTTGCTATATATCATTGTGTTATTTCCACCCCATCATCCTTTGCCTCCCATTTTCCTACAGCCTTGATCGACTACATTTTCATCTAGCTCCTTCTTCCCTTTCCTTTCCTCTGAAAGTGTTAGGTCCAAGAAATTTTTGGCCTCCTAGATTCCTTGTTTTTGCAAAGCGAAAATCCCCTATGAGTCGCCAAGAATGTGGATATTTTTTGCACCTACCCATGCCTAGCTATTAGCAGCTATATATTAGGTTTGTTTTTTGCGAATAAAACTAGATATTATCAAAAATATTGTCAGCCTAGAGGCCCTATAAAAAATGAATCAAAGCAAAATAAGAGGATGAGGAGGGTTGACCTCAAGCTCGCTGCAGCACCTATATCTAACACAGGTCCAAAATAAATATGGAGTCTTAGCTTGCTACAACTACAACCCGAAAGCTCACTGATGTCGATTGGGATGCTGGAAGATGATCAAGGTAGGAATGGACAAAGGTACGAAGCCACTGAAACTATGGTACCCGAATGAAGCATTCAAAAATGTATGATTAGTCTTGTTGTTGGAAGACACCCTCTAGCCAAACTAGTTCTCTCTAAGATGTCAGAAGGGTTGCACCTAATCGAAACCTCGAGTGGCGCCAATTATTCGTCTGCTGGATGAAAGCTCACAAGAAGCAAAATCAAGAAATTGGTCAAGTCTTGGGAATACTGAAAAAATTACACCCGACCGAAACTTGGTGGGGTCACAAAAGCCCGACCTTCACCAGGGAAGAAAAATAGTGGCTTTATTATCATACTAAACGAAATTTTGAATTTGTGTTTTTGACACCCAGGAGAGTTAGAATTGGGTTGTTACAAAGGTTCCCTAGGTCGCATCTTGGAGTTACAACACTTCCTCTTTCGTGTCCTCATTTTGTTCTTTATTTGTTCTTATTTTTCATTTTTTGTTGTTCTAACCCCATAGTCTAATGAATAATGCCCAGCAAATACAAAAGGCTTTGCATGTTGTCCTTATAAATCCAAGATCACATGGAGTAAAATTTGGAACTCGTGTAATCCGGACAATACACCATGCCTGTATGGACATGATATCACTGGTGGAGAAAATACCTAGAAAAAAATGATCTAGACTTACGTTCCAATTAGACCTCTGTGCGATTCAGTGCATGTCAAATCTATCCAAAATTTGGATAAACATTCTATAAATAGGCCCCCATGCACAATTGCAAAAGTGTTCAAGAAATATGAGTCTCAGAGCATGACTAGAGCTGAGCGATCCCATGGTGAATGGCGACAAGCAAAGAAGGTCCTTGTTGAATTGCGTTAGAAAAAAGAGTTGTAGCAAGATGGATGAATGTTTATGGCATTCTATCTGCTCTTGGAATTTTGTTGGGCTATAGTGAGGTATGTTTATGGGAATGTAATTTGTGGGTATGTCTCATGGATTGGGATATCCAGTCATATGTTGTTATGTGACAGCCCCCGGATTGCCTTCCCTTTTGTGTTTTTACTTTTTTTGCATCCTTCCCCTTCCTTTATTTTCCCTTATTGTTTTTTGTCACCAACCTTTTCGATTAGTGGCTTCTTTTCTGTTGCTTATGTTGTTTCCCATTGCCTCTCCTTTCCTCTCGTGTCATCTTGTTTAGATATTTTATTTTTACTTATTGCTTCCTTTTTTATCCCACATATTTTCTTTTTCTTTGCTATATATAATTGTGTTATTTCCACCCCATCGTCCTTTGCCTCCCATTTTCCTGTAGCCTTGATCGACTACATTTTCATCTAGCTCCTTCTTCCTTCTCCTTTCCTCTGAAAGTGTTAGGTCCAAGAAATTTTTGGCCTCCTAGATTCATTTTTTTTGCAAAGCAAAAATCCCCTGTGAGTCGCCAAGAATGTGGATAATTTTTGCACCTACCCATGCCTAGTTATTAGCAGCTATATATTAGGTTTGCTTTTTGCGAATAAAACTAGATATTATCAAAGTAATTGTCACCCTAGAAGCCCTATCAAAAATGAATCAAAGCGAAAGAAGAGGATGGGGAGGGTTGACCTCAAGCTCCCTGTAGCACCTATATCTAACACAGGTCCAAAATAAAGATGGAGGCTCAGTTTGTTGCAGCTACAACCCGAAAGCTCACTGATGTCGATTGGGATGTTGGAAGATGATCAAGGTAGGAATTGACAAAGGTACGAAGCCACTGAAACTATGGTACCCGAACGAAGAATTCAAAAATGCATGATTAGTCTTATTGTTGGAAGACACACTCTAGCCAAACTAGTTCTCTCTAAGATGTCAGAAGGCTTGCACCTGATCGAAACCCTGAGTGGCGCCAATTATCCGTCTACTGGATGAAAGCTCACAAGAAGCAAAATCAAGAAATTGGTCAAGTCTTGGGAATACCGAAACAATTACACACGACCGAAACCTGGTGGGGTCACAAAAGTCCGACCTTCACCAGGGAAGAAAAATAGTGGCTTTATTATCATACTAAACAAAATTTTGAATTTGTAATTTTGACAACCAGGAGAGTTAGAATTGGGTTGTTACAAAGGTTTCCTAGGTCGCATCTTGGAGTTATGAAACTTCCTCTTTCATCTCCTCATTTTGTTCTTTCTTTGTTGGTCAAGTCTTGGGTATACCGAAACAATTACACACGACAAAAACCTGGTGGGGTCACAAAAGTCCGACCTTCACCAGGGAAGAAAAATAGTGGCTTTATTATCATACTAAACGAAATTTTGAATTTGTAATTTTGACAACCAGGAGAGTTAGAATTGGGTTGTTACAAAGGTTCCCTAGGTCGCATCTTGGAGTTATGAAACTTCCTCTTTCGTCTCCTCATTTTGTTCTTTCTTTGTTCTTCTTTTTCATTTTTTTTTGTTCTAACCCCATAGTCTAATGAATAATGCCTAGCAAATACAAAAGGCTTTGCATGTTGTCCTTAGAAATCCAATATCACATAGAGTAAAATTTAGAACTCGTGTAAGCCAGACAATACACCATGCTTGTATGGACATGATATCACTGGTGGAGAAAATACCTAGGAAAAAAGGATCTAGACTGACGTTCCAATTAGACCTCTGTGCGATTTAGTGCATGCCAAATCTATCCAAAATTCGGATAAACATTCTATAAATAGGCCCCATGCACAATTACAAAAGTGTTCAATAAATATGAGTCTCAGAGAACGAATAGAGTTGAGCGATCCCATGGTGAATGGCGACAAGCAAAGAAGGTCCTTATTGAATTGCGTTAGGAAAAAATTTGTAGCAGGATGGATGAATGCCTATGGCATTCTATCTGCTCTTGGAATTTCGTTGGGCTATAGTGAGGTATGTTTATGGGAAAGCAATTTATGGGGATGTCTCATGGATTGGGATATCCAGTCATATGTTGTTATGTGACAGCCCCCGGATTGCCTTCCCTTTTGTGTTTTTACTTTTTTTGCATCCTTCCCCTTCCTCTATTTTCCCTTATTGTTTTTTGTCACCAACCTTTTCGATTAGTGGCTTTTTTTCTGTTGCTTATGTTGTTTCCCATTGCCTCTCCTTTCCTCTCGTGTCATCTTGTTTAGATCTTTTTTTTTTACTTATTGTTTCCTTTTTTATCCCACATATTTTCTTTTTCTTTGCTATATATCATTGTGTTATTTCCACCCCATCGTCCTTTGCCTCCCATTTTCCTGCAGCCTTGATCGACTACATTTTCATCTAGCTCCTTCTTCCCTCCTTTCCTCTGAAAGTGTTAGGTCCAAGAAATTTTTGGCCTCCTGGATTCCTTATTTTCGCAAAGCAAAAATCCCCTGTGATTCGCCAAGAATGTAGATATTTTTTTCACCTACCCATGCCTAGCTATTAGCAGCTATATATTAGGTTTGCTTTTTGCGAATAAAACTAGATATTATCAAAAATATTGTCAGCCCAGAGGCCCTATAAAAAATGAATCAAAGCGAAAGAAGAGGATGAGGATGGTTGACATCAAGCTCGCTGCAGCACCTATATCTAACACAGGTCCAAAATAAATACGAAGGCTCATCTTGCTGCAACTACAACTCGAAAGCTCACTGATGTCGATTGGGATGTTGGAAGATGATCAAGGTAGGAATTGACAAAGGTACGAAGCCACTAAAACTATGGTACCCGAACGAAGCATTCAAAAATGCATGATTAGTCTTGTTGTTAGAAGACACACTCTAGCCAAACTAGTTCTCTCTAAGATGTCAGAAGGCTTGCACCTGATCGAAACCCCAAGTGGCGCCAATTATCCGTCTGCTGGATGAAATCTCACAAGAAGAAAAATCAATAAATTGGTCAAGTATTGGGAATACCGAAACAATTACACCTGACCGAAACCTGGTGGGGTCACAAAAGCCCAACCTTCACCAGGGAAGAAAAATAGCTAAGTCTTCAAGGAATTGTAACAATTACACCCAATTGAAACCTGGTGAGGTCTCAAACATCCATCCAGGATCTGATAACTTAAGAAAAATATGGGAGCCAAAAGCCCAAAGGGTTTTAGGATATTCATGCCCGATCGAAACCTGATCGATGCTCAAAGGCTCGGTGCATGCAAAAGCAAAAAATAGGCTAAGTGTTAAGGGCACCAAAAGAATTGCACCTGGTCGAGGCTCGCCAAGGTTCTAAAGATCCAGCACAAATAGAAGTAGAGAAGAGATATCTGACCAAGATATGAAGTCGTCGGGAGGTCGGTATATGATCAAAAGTCATCTGAGTGAGGAAGAGGTGTCTCATAGGCATGTAGAAGATCTAGCAATTTCTCTCCAAAAAGAAAATGGATCTTTTTTCCACGATGTCTGTTGGGGAGGATTCTATGTAAGAGGATCTTAACCACAAAAAACCATCATGCAAATGATAGGGCGGTTAAGGTTAGAAAATATCAAGGGACCTGATGTAACCAGCAAGTCGAGCACGATTTTAGGAGACACAGATCCCTACCACGTCAAGAAACCATGTTCTGGTAGTTGGAGCAATCATACTTTCTGAAGAACACAAGCTTATATATAGAGGGGGGTGAACAGTATAAGACCACTTTTTACTTTTCTTTTCAATTCAATATTATGTAGTGTATAGATAGCATTATCAATAGCAGTAATCAAGCAATGCACAAAACACCATACACAATAGAGACACCACAGTTTACGTGGTTCACCCAATGTGGGCTACTCCACGGAGAAAATATTTTACTAAAATTTTCTCAATCAATTTCTTTGGGAATCCTTCCCAATTACAATGTTTATGGATCTTTGTCCAAAGGATATTTTGATCCCCTAATCTCAAGTTCGTGGATCTCTTCCACAAGAGAACTCTTTCCCCTTCTGCTCTGGCTAGTGATCTTCTAGAAGACTATGTATCTCTGTTGCACTGACTAGTGGATCTCTCTCCACTTGAAGACTCCTCACTCAGATATGTCTTCAATTGTGTTGGCTACTGGATCTCCATCCACTGAGACTCTATCCTCTGTACTTTGTCACCTCCAAAGCTCTGTTAATAGCATCACTTAGAACCTGCTCAATAGGCTCACTCAGAACCTGCTCAACAAGCTCACATAGAACTTGTCCAAATCTACTCAATAAGCTCACACAAAACTTGTCAAATCTGCTCAACAAGCTCACACAAAACTTGTCCAAATCTACTCAATAAGCTCACACAGAACTTGTCCAAATCTGCTCAACAATCTCACACAGAACTTGTCCAAATTTGCTCAACAATATCACACAAAACTTGTCCAAATATGCTCAAGCAAGCTCACCAAGAACTTGCCCAAATCTGCAATAGCGAGCTCACCAAGAACTTGCCCAAATCTGCACTAGCAAGCTCACCAATAACTTGCCCAATAATTCAATCGCATAGAAGCATAAAGAGAATTACTAGAGACTCAATATGTTCTTATACTCAAATCCAATATCAACTCAAATCAATATTATAGAAGCATAAAGAGAATTGTTAGAGACTCAATATGTTCTCAACTCAAATCAATCTTATAGAAGCATAAAGAGAATTGTTAGAGACTCAGTATGTTCTATCCTCAAATCTCAATCTCAACTCAAATCAATCTTATAGAAGCATAAAGAGAATTTTTAGAGACTCAATATGTTCTATCCTTAAATCTCAATCTCAACTCAAATCCATAATATAGAATAGTTTGTTTCATGGAACTTGAACAACCACTTCACATAATCACTTGACTAGGCTCAAACAACTCTTCTCAACTAACTACCACAAGGAACAACTCTTTCTTACAAACCCTAGTCCAAGCATGTATCAACCAACTCAAATGTTTCCAACAATGCTCAACCAAAAATCTCACATAACAATGATACTCATGTTCTTTTCAAGTTCAAGTTCTTTGCATAACCAATGGGCTTCAACAAAAAATTTTATAAAACATTTTTCACATAACAATGATACTTATGTTCTCAAACCCTATCTCAGGTTTTTCACACTACTAATGGCTTCAACAACAATGCTTATAAAACAAGATTTAATAGCAACTCTCAACCCAGAAAACCTTGAAGCATTCAACCAACTACTTTTGAAAAGGAAACCACAATTAATCCTTTTCTCTCCAATGATATTTCATAAATCAACCACCATAAACAATCAATAGGAGAATGTGCCCATACCTTTTATGAAGATGAAGAAGCCTTTTGGTTGTCCACAAAATCTGTCTCACTCAACACACTTTCTTTTTCAACTTTCACCAAGGGTTAGAGATCTTGATTAATAACACAACAATAACATCCAAATAACACCTTATTACTCCTACTCAATAACATACACCATGTCACTTCATAAACAAATTAATCTCTTTTGAAAAAGAACAAAGCAACCTTCACTTTTGAACCTCTTTACAAAATTAGAAATATCTCTTTACACACACCTTATTTCTCCCTCTAAGCAAGTTAATCAAATATCCCTCGGAATAAGCTTTCCAACGATATATAATATGATATACTTTCAAAAATTAAATCATCAGAAATATCTCCTTTTCTAAACATGCATCACAACCCTTATTCCTCCTAGGGCAACTTTAGAAAAATAAAATATATTAAAAATTATTAACTTGCCTCTGTCGTTGACGAGATTCGATCTCGTCACCTTCTTGCTCAGCGCCTTAACCACAACCAACCTGTCATTGGGCCACACGCCCTCACGTGCTCAAAAGGAGCACACAACAAAACCTTATGTCGTGAATATTTGCGCCCTTCGAAAACAAAATGCACTTCACGCATTTCAACACAATAAAACACCTTCGACAAGAATCGAACGCAAGACCTCCTGCTTCACACACAGCGCACGAACCACTAGTCCAAGGAGGCCTATACGTTTGGATTTACTCCACAATAGTATTTTCAACGAACGCGGAAATCGTAAGCCTTTTAAAACCCTTTTCACACACACTTCGACACACGATGTGCATGCTCTTTTACCATTCGAATCCAAATATCAAATCGAACGCTTACAAAAATAAATCAAAACTTTGGACATATATATATATATATATATATATATATATATATATATATATATATATATATGTCCTCCTCCTTTCCTTTAACGTCGGTGCTATAATTTAAATATTAGTTTTACGCCTTTTCCTTTCTTTGACGTCAGCGCTATAAATTAAATTTTAATTTTAATTTTAAATAATTTAAAATTTAAACTTAAATATTTAAAATTAAATATCTCCATCACCGGGGCACCTTTTTCAAAGAAATGAAAAGCCAACCTAGGTTTTAAGAAAAACCCATTTCAATCTGCCATCAATGGTTTTAAATAAAACCTTTTATTTTGCCTGCCTTGGTTTTCACAAAAAACCTGTATATATCCATGCTCTCCAAAATATCATAAATGTTTATTTATGAAATGCTTTGGCCACCAAAACTCAATATGATCCATGTGACATCAATGACAACATAAAATTACTCAAATTTCCAACACTTTCGAGCAATCAAACTGGTTGGCAGAATCTCTTACATAGCAGTAATCCACTTCGAATGCAATCATGATTTGATAATTGTAGCATTGTAAAAATTCTATACATACTAAAATGTATAAGGAAAAATGGTTAGCTCTTAGGCTTTTACAATTCATATGTAATGAGGAGATTTTGGCATATCAATACAAAGGGATTGTTGTTTGGCTTCTGGTTTATTTCATTTGTAGAACATGTATGTATGATGACTACTTATTTCTAATTTAGGCCTATTGGATGCTCATGAGACTTACTTTGAATTTTGAATTTGTGCTCATGTGCATATTGATTTTGGAATTTATAGTTTGATTAGGCGTAGAGCATTGTGACTAATTATTTTTGTGGGTGATGATAGAACTAGCTAGTATTTTAGGAAATTTCTTGGTTTGGTTTTGCAATCTCTAAATACGCATGTGTATTTATGTGGCTTAATCTATACTATTGTAAATTTTGGATTTAGTTCTTTTTGCTTCTTTTAGCACCCTTTTCCCCCCACATTTAGTTTGGACTTCAAGGCACGAACCTCCTCTAGATATTGATTGTTGTAGTTTTCACATCTTCCCATTCATTCAATGTTGGTCAAGGTCTATGGGCACACAAACCTTTCCGTTAGATAGATTCTCTGACCAACAGTCCCTAAGTCCACTCGACCCACAACACTTGATAAACTTTTGCATAAATATGAATGTGTTTTTCAAGAACCCACTTCTTTGCATCTAGAGAGGGTCATTAATCACAATATTGATATCATTCTAGCAACACCCCTCCCTAATGCACCAATGTACAGACAATCACTTCCTCAGTATGATGAATAAAAAAGCAACTTCAGGATATTTTAGCTAAAGGGTTCATAAAACCCAACATTTATCCTGGTGTCTATCATATTCTTCTTGTTCTCAAAAAGGATGGTACTTGGCATTTTTGCATTGATTTTTGAGAACTTAACAAAACAACTATTAAAAACATAAATCCACTCCCCCACATTAATGATCTCTTAGACCAAATTTAAAGTCCTAAGTTGTTCTCTAAGATTTATCTAAGGAGTGGATTTCATGAGGTTCGTATTCAAGCTGAGGATACATGGAAGATTGCTTTCAAAACTAATATGGGTTTGTTTGAGTGGCTTGTTATGTCTTTTGGTCTCACTAATGCTCCTGCTACTTTTATGAGGCTAATGAATGAAGTTTTCAGAGAGTGTTTGGATAGATATGTCATTATCTACCTTGATGATATTCTTATTTTTTCTCCTATATGGCAGACACACTTGAAGCACATTGAGTATGTTCTTTCTACCCTCAAACAATATTAACTTTATGCTAATTTGCCTAAGTGTTATTTTGGGAAAACCTCAATTTCCTACCTTGGCTTATCATTAAGGATCAAGGTATTTAGGTGGATATTGTCAAATTAGAAGTCATGCTTAACTGGATAGCTCCCACCAATGTCATTGATTTATAGAGTTTTCTTGGCCTTGCTAACTTCAGGGTATTCCACCATTGCTAATCCTTTACATTAATTGACTAAGGCCAAAGTTGTATTCCGTTGGACTCCTGATCATACTCGTGCCTTTTCCACCTTGAAATATAAGCTATGTTATGCTCCTATTTTAGTCATCCCTGATCTTCAACAACCTTTTGATATTAAAACCGATGCTTCTCAGTTTGCCCTTGCTATTATCATGAAACAAAATGGTCATCTTGTAGCTTATCATTCAAAGTGTTTTTCATAGCTAAGAAAAACTATTCCACCTATGATAAGGAGTTGTATGCCTTAGTCCAAGCCATCAAATACTAGTGCCACTACCTCCTAGGCAAACAAACCATTTTCCCTACTAGCCATTTTCCTTTACAGTTCCTTCAATTCAAAAATAAGATCCAATAAGCTTGCCACATGAAATGGGCTTCTTACCTTCAATAGTTCCACCTAGTCATTATGTATAAAATGGGTAGTAAAAACTCTATAGTTGATTGCCTGAGATGTCCTCCTTCATCCCATGCCTTGACCATTGTCACCACCTTACACTTGGGTTTTTAGTCTTGGCCTTCTGAGTATGCTCATGACCCTGACTTTACATAGGTCTACCAACATCTCCAACATCCTTCATCCTCTAATTTGACCCCTTTCTAGGACTATTATCTTAAGGAGGGTTTGCTCTACCGCCTGGATAAACTCTTTGTACCTCTTGAGCATCGACCATCCCTTCTTAAAGAGGATCATTCTACCCTCTATGGTGGATATTTTGGTAAACAAAAGACTCTCCATCACTTGCAGCATTTCTTCTATTGGACCCACATGTAATGTGATGTTTTGAGGTACCTGAGATAGTGTGCCCTTTGTTGTCAATCTAAATCAGCTAACAAGAAGTTGGACCTCAACATGCCTTTACCTATTGTTTCTCGTCCTTGGGAGAGCATTTCTATATATCTATTAAGTGGTTTTCCTATGATAGTCTGTCAGCATGATTATGTTTTTTTTGTAATCGATCATTTTAGTAAGATGACTAAGTTTATCCCATGTTGTAAAACCAATTTTGTTGCCAACTTAGCCCAACTTTTCTTTGATTTTGTCTAGCGTTGTTTTGGTCTTTCCACTAGTATTATGTTTGATTGTGATTCTCATTTTGTTGGTCATTATCGCATTCTTTGTGGAAACTCTTAGATGTGTCTCTTAAGTTTTCTATCGATTTTCACCTATAGTTTGATGGTCAAACCAAAGTCATCAATCGTACTCTTGTCTAGAGTCTTTGGATCTTCCATCATTTATCTCCATCTAAGTGGTATTTGAGTCTTACACACATTGAGCATGCATATAATAGAGTTTTTCATTCATCCATTAGTCATTCACCTTCCAAATTTTATCTAGGTTTTTAGTCATTAGCTCCATATGAGTTATCATTGTCACTTTCATCCCCTATCATTGTCCACATGCAGAAAGAACAAGACAAAGCCTAGTCCTTCATTTGGCATTTGCAGCAGCTCCAGTTAAAGGTTGTTCAGATTTTGTATAGGACTCAGCAGTAGTAAAAGCAAACCATGGACTGACATCGTGCTCCACATCACTTCCAGGTTGGACATAAATTTTGGTTGTAACTCGACTGTTGTCTATTTTCAAAGAAGGCACATAGATCAAACCTCTTCGCTACGAGCCTTTCATTAACTTGTAGTAGGTGTCTGAGAATGCTTTTTGCCTTTATCTTCCAGCACACTTGGGTATCCATGACATCATCAACTTTGATCTGCTCAGGTCGTACCATGATTTCACATTAGAGACAGCACCAGCCATCAATCATCATGTAGATATTGTACCTGATTTTTAGCTTCCATTTGATCATGATCATGTGTTCGACACGAGGACACACCACACTCGCCAAGGATCTTCCACTTCCTACCTTGTTGTCAGATGAGGATAGTTTCCACATCAAGCTCGATGGATCTCTCATCGCTAGATGGTTTAAGATTTTTCTTCTCTTTTGTATGCATTGGAGTCCAATGTTGTTATGGTGGGGAGGATTGATAGGGATTAGTATATTATCAACATATAATATTTTGTTTACATCACATTTTGTATTAGACCGACAAATAATGTTTCATTTTATTTGTAGGCCACCTACCTTATTATTATTTGTCAATAGGTAGATAGTTGGATAGGGTTTCTAACATGGCTAATTAATATGATCCTTTTATAAGGATCCTCCCTCAGATAGTATGATCTCTATTTATACCCAATATTGTAATGCATTTCAATAGTTATTCATTACCAAATATTTTGGTGTCTCTACTTGTGGGTGCCCAGAGAAATATTGCCAAATTTTAGGGGAATCTCATTGGAAGATCCAGACTATTTTTTTTTCAAATTTAAAGTTCTTTGTCAAATTTACAATTACAAGAATGACAACCAAAAACTAAAGTTGTTCCCATCAACTCTCAAAAAATCAACTATGCATTGATTCATGGGATTATAATTAAACTCTATAAAGACATGGGAAGATATAGAGAAAATATTTTTGGATAAATACCAAGAATATTATAGGGTGAAGGACCGCAAGGAAGAACTTTTTAGGATGAGACAAGAATATGATGAGAACCTCAAATATTATCTTAATAGATTCTGTTTTATCCAAAGAATATATAGAAACGAGATATATTAGGAGCTTAGCAAGACAATATTCCATAGAGGTCTACTAGAAGAGTCATTAGAAGCCTTGAATCTCATGGGGAAAGGTGATGTGAACAAACTTGACTTCCCAGACATCACATAACTCTATAAGAATTAATCACATACTAGGGTAGAAATTTGTTCCTATAAGGGAATGCTTAATATTGGTAAGAGTAACAATGATATAGGTGAACTTATGGAGGAGCTTGCAAATATTAAAACTAATATATTAGTAAACCAAGTTGGTGGAGGCTCATGCACTCACACATGTCTGGGATGACAAGGATGTAGGTTTATTTTATAGATAAAATTTTCAACAATTTGGTGCTCACTGTGCCATTGTGCCTAATCAATGATAGCCAGGGTATGGAGGAGTTTACAAACTAGTACCAAATAAATCATGATAATGTGTCTCCATACCACTTGCAGTCGAATGGACAGGTAAAGGTTATCAATAGAGAGCTCGAGAATATTTTAATGAAGATGGTGGTCTCCCACAAAGTATATTAGGTGAGTAGGTTGTCCAAAGTTGTATCGACGTATACATCACATGGAATTCAATAACATGCTTCACCATGTACAAGTAAGTATATGACTAGAGATCAATAATTCCTATCAAGTTTGAGCTTAAAACACTTCATACAATGCTCAAAGAAGGCATTGATCTCTCTGAAGCACATCATGATAGAATAATAACGTTGAATGAACTAGATAAACTTCATCTAGAGGCATTGTATCAAACAAAGATCATCCAACATCAATGGAAGATGTAGCACGATAGTCACATAAAGAACAATAAATATAATACAGGTGATTAGGCACCATTACGACTTTATTGGTAAATTATGTACATGATGATTGGGACCATATCAAATAGAACATGTTTTCATCAATGGTGTGGTACGATTATTACCTATCGATGGTTCTAGACCCTAACTTTTGGTTAACATGCACTACTTACAACTATACAACAAACCAACCACCAAGGAGGAATTTACTATGCACTTGAAATCATAGTTAGATCTGCACATTGTGGATGAGGATTCATCTTCCCATACAGTGCTCATTGAGTTGTTATTTCTATAAAAAAACTTTAGTAGTGAAAACCTCTTTGAGGCGCTACTAGACCAAGACTTGAATGAAAACTAGATTTTGACATGCTTGCCTTGAAAATAAAAACTTGATTGTAAAAGTCCCTTATGGATGCAAACAAGATAAAAGATAGTTGAAAACCATAAATGGCAGTCTTTTCTTTAAAAAAATGCCAAAACAAGCCTAGTTATTGATGAAATATCCATCATGGCTCCAAATTTTTGATATTGATTCCTAATCTTCATGGCATATCTTTCCTAACTATGCAACCAAACTTCATAACGGCAATGTTAAAGCTATTCTAAAGGAGCATTGAGTCATCTGATACAAACAAGGTATGCATTTTTATTTTTCATTGTTGTTTAGATTCAATATTGTGCATAATTACCTCTAGTCCACAATTTATGCCACACATTCTATTCTTTCATGAGATACCATACATAATCATTGTTTATAAAGGGCAAACAAGTGGTTTTTGGGGTGCAAAAGATGGTAAAAACGAGTGTTTTGGTGCTCAGAAACACCTTCTAACATCCATATCATCTTCTGATACCCAACCAATGTTGGAACTATTCTAGAACCTGGTGGAAATTCATAAGTGTTGATGATAGTTTTGGAACCTCTTTCAATGCCCAAGTAAATTTTGCAATGTTGATTCCTTTTGATGCCCAAAGCAGTGTTGAAACTTTTTTGATGTAGTTTAAGCGATGGAACCCCTTTCCTAATAGCTTTAAAAAAAAATGGAAAAAAACATGGAAATTAGCCCACCAGCAATGCACGAGGACATGCTTCCCTTCATGTTGGGGGAGACAACATACCAACAAGACAATTATGTACCATGTATGCAAAGGAGAAACAATGGATAGATAAATACATTGTTGTTTAGGATAGGTTTTATGTGATTACAGAGTTAGTTTTGCATCTATTTTGTGATTGTTTGGTTTACAACACTTTCCTATAGCATTGGATTAGTGATAATTAGGGGCTAGATAGGCATAGTGATGGTTTATAGGTCTCTAAAATTCATTCTAGAGCCATTGAGCAACTTTAGTGCTTTGGCATCGGAAGCTCTCAGAGCTTCAGAAGATGACAAAAAACTTCCTATACATTTTCAAAGAGTAATAAACTTCCTAATGGTGCTAGAATGATGAGGACAATGCTTGGAGATAATGTAATCATATCAAACAAAGGAGTTGGTGCCAAAAGCCAACAAAATGACTCCAGGATGTTGTTGGATATGACTAGCAATATAATAAGAATAAAGAGAAGGCACTGAAAGGTGATAGTGGCGCCAAAAGGTGGTTCTTGCCAATAATACAGTTCGACACAAGAGAGTTGAGAACAAAACAAACACCCAATCACTTAGGAGGCTATTACATTCCATGAGACACTCCCAATTTATTGCATCAGTGGAGATAGATTCTGTTATGACAAGTTGTATAACCACAAAAGTGGAATTTAATTAGAAACGATCTATATTTGATCAAAGATTTAAACGACTACACAAAATAAAATAGAAGAGAATATTACAGTGTACAACAACATTTCAAAAGGCAAAGAGAAAGAAGAATAACATTCTAGAG
The DNA here is from genome assembly GCA_028583015.1 of Wollemia nobilis. Taxonomy (NCBI): domain Eukaryota; kingdom Viridiplantae; phylum Streptophyta; class Pinopsida; order Araucariales; family Araucariaceae; genus Wollemia; species Wollemia nobilis. Next base: position 1,862,704 of record JAQPPZ010002200.1, read on the forward strand.
CCTTATGTAGTTGCCAAACAAACCAATTGGCTTTAGAATGGATAGTAGATTTCAAGATCCCCTACCACGTCAAAACACAAACTAAAATAATTGTTACACATCAACATTTGGTTCTTGGATTTGCCAAGAATAATAACAGTCAAGGGAGTTGCAACATATCTATTTACTCCTAAATTGCATAGGTTAGATTTAGTGAGGTGGATAGAACAAAATATATGGGGACTTACACGCTAACTCTTTGCATCCCCTACTTGTGATGAATGTATCCAAGGATAAATAATAACCAGCTACTCCTAGTTTTAAAAAAAAAGTTTGTTTAGCTATTTTATTGCTTCCAATAAGGGTGGAGGTTCTTCTCCCCAAATAAAGCATTGTGTTAGACTAGGTTGAGTGTGTTCACGTATATCTACCTTTGTATTTTCATTATTAGGGGGAGTTAAAAAACTCCAGTGGAGTTATTAATTGTTAGAGATTTAATTGTAAGCAAGAGTGAGGCTATAATTTATTTTTTATTAATAAAATGCACCTTTATTCATTTTTTTTCAATTGTGTATACTCTTTAGTTTAGTTTTGAGTTAAATTCACTTCCCATAAGGTTAAGGAGCAAGAACCCACTCCAAAAGCACAATGGAAAGTTCTACTTAGTTGCCTTCATAGGTACACTTTTAGATTAATTTATTTATGATTTTGTTATTTTGTTTATATTATATGAATAATTGTTACTCTAACGTGTGTATTTCTGATTGTTTTCTCGGCATAGTTTAGTGCAACTACTAGGCTAGATTTCTATTTTTATGTAATTGTGTTATTTTCCAAGTGTTTTTTTCCCTACTTTAGGAATTTTCTTTCGCAAGAACCCCTAGAAGCCTTGATACCTAAAGCACACAATCACTCCTTAACACATATAGCCATTGGATGCCACCCTTAGTTTAATAATTTAAAGTGCAAGAATTAACGACACTTGTCACCTTTTGATGTCGTTGTGAGGGACAACGCATTGCTAGAGAGTTTTTGTGATATTTCAACATTATTTTCTTTCTTGTAAAACCTCGCTTTGGTCAACCATCGATATATGTGCTAAACCACATTTTAATTTACGTCTTTATCAACAATTGTTGATCTATTGTTGTCACAAGCAAAAATGATCCTACAACTATGATATCATGAACAATGACCTTGTGAGATATGCACTAACCCACATCTCCTTGTTCACATTCCACACAATTTATAGTTGATCTAGTGCTACCCCATGAAATATTTTTAATCAAGGTGGGCCTACGACTATGCTTTCGCTAATCTAGTTGATTTGTGACATAAATGCGGTCCTATTGTTGTGTTTTAACATAAATAAAGGAAGAAGGAATACTAGCAAGAGATCTTGCAATAGATATAGAAGTGTTGTTGAGAAGCAAGTTAAGGTATTGGTTTGCATTGCGGTGATTGTAGTCCCAAATATTAGGTCTTTTAGGTTTAATGATTTTTGCTTTAGTTGGTTTTCCAACAAATAGTTTTCATGTTGAGATAGAATGCATGAATAGACCTAGGAATATGAGGTGAATATTCATCAAAAAAAATCCCCCATGAGCCATAGGGAGTCGACATCAATGTTAAGAGGTTGTAAAAAACATTGAGTTGTCAATAGCTAAGACAAACCTAGGAGAAAAAACCAAATGGAGGACAACCATCATTAATTTGAGTCCCTAACAATCAATCATCATCTTAAAAGACTTTAATTATTTAACAATCAACGATACACTAGAGACACTAGATCTTGAAAGCCTTGTGGAATGATTGAGTAATGAATCAAGTATTTTTTCCCCACCAAGTCCAGATGATACACCATGTCCCGAAGTTTACAAGAAATTCTATAATATTTGTTGAGAGAACACACAAAGGGGACAAACAATAATGAAAACAACATCATAAAAGGAAGCAATACCAAAAAAATATTCACATATCCCATCAAGTTAGATCCCAATGTAGAGGCCCCTATGAAAAACATTTCACTATTTATATTGCCCAATTTTAGGGGAATCTTGTTGGAAGATCTAAACCATTATTTTTAATTTAAAGTTCTTTTTCAAACTTACAATTACAAGAATGACAACCAAAAACTAAATTTGTTCTCATCAAGTCTTAAAGATTCAGCTATGCATTGATTCATGGGATTAGAGCCAAACTCTATAAGGACATGGAGAAAACATTCATGGATAAATACTAGGAATATTATAGGGTGAAGGGCCACAAGGAAGAACTTTTAGGATGAGACAATAAGATGACGAGAATCTCTAATTTTATCTTCATAGATTCTTGTTTATCCAAAGAAGATAACAAAATGGGGTAGATCAGGAGCTTAGCAAGATAATATTCCTAGGAGGTCTATTGGAAGAGTCACTAGAAGCCTTGAATCTCATGGAAAAAGGAGATGTAAACAAACTTGACTTCCTAGACGTCACAAAAATCTATAGGAATTACTCATGAACTAGGGCAAGAATATGTTCCTATTAGAGAAAGCTTAAGACTGGAAAGAGTAACAATGATGTAGGTGAACTTATGGAGGAGTTTGTAAATCTTAAAACTAATATCTTATTACACCTTAATTCTACCATAGATGAGATATAGACAAAGAATAAATCCAACGATCATCTAGCTATGTATTATTCTAGGTGTAGGAAAATGCACGCACTCTATGTGTTCTCCTTGAATAAAACCATCTATAGTATCTGTGGATAGGAGCATCCTATGGATCATTACAATATTTTACCAGCCATAAAAAAATCCATAGAGAATAACCACCAACCCACCAAGGAGCTCAAATTTATAGGACAAAGTCAAAGAAATAATTTTCCTTACAACTCATATTAAAATCAATATGCCCAAATATCTCTAACGAATTGGATGCCTACCCTATCCAACCCTTGGTCCATGTCGCAACCTACATAATAGTGGGTCCAATACCCTTGGCCTCCACCTCAAGAGTGATCCACCCAAGGTTGGTCAAACCCACAATGGGCACCATAACCCCCCTAGAACCAACAATGGGCACCACAACTCCCATAAAACCAAAAATACAAAGGGCAATAACGGTTTCAAAACTAGCAACAAGTTTTTTTGTCTGGCCCTACCAATTCCTTACAACAAACTCCCCCACGACAATCAAACAATATTTACTTCCAACATAACCTATGGCTAATCCAAATAATAGTAGACAAACACCACCTATTTATGCCATTGCAATAAACAACATAGTCAAACTCAATGCAATTGAATGTGACAATATTAAACTACACTTGGAAAAAACACTTCTCGACCTAGCTTCGTCCATCATAATGAAGCTTGTCGATAAAGAGACCTGACCACAACCATCATCTACTCTTCAATCTCTTCATTGAGAGGATGTAAATCCTAAAGAAAATAATCATGTAGTTCTTCTCATCAAGCTCCATACCTTGGTCGCCTCATGTCTAAAGAAGAACCCACTTTAGAAGATCTTTTGGAGGAATTAAAACACTTACATATCATGATTCTCTTATTACAAGCCATTAAGAAAGTTCCAATATTCAATAATACTATTTGGGAATTATGTGTTAAGAAACTTGGAAGGAAGAGAAAGCCATGCCCTAAGACCATATAAGTAGATGGAAAACTAGTGGATCTTCTTACTGGTAAGCTAATTCCACCTAAATATGGGGTATCTAGATAGCACAGTAGTCACAAATTTTATAGGCAATACCAATATATCAAACGTATTGATTGATGTACGCTCCACAATCAATGTCATGACAAAAGAGACCATGGCCAAACTACGTTTGCTAGACATACGTCCATGTTGGCTTTTAAGCCAAACTACCACAAACTATCTCAAGTCCCAATATTATTAAGCCATAAAATCTTAGGTTGAAATATCAATAATAAGAGTACAATTTAATTAAATGAGGAATCATATATTACAATGAATCTTAGGTTATAATTATAAGAGTAAAATTTAAATTAGCAATCATATATAAAATGGCCAATATAATTAAAATAAGATTCATTGTAATATCGAATATGAATATAAATGACCAAAATCATTCATGTACAAGAATGAAGAATACTTAAAATAATATTCATGTGTTAAATATACAATATTGAGATTTGCTCTTTTTTCGATACATTTAATGGAGCTTTGTCTCCATAATATAGACATACAAGATGACTCTTCAAGTTCTTGACTGGTGCTTTTCATATGAACTTTGGCTTCTTATCATGCCACTTGTATACAAGACTCTTAGTTTTCTAATTACTTGCATACCTACTTACATGACACTTGTGCATATCCTGCACATAGACACATAAAATATAAATCATTCTCCTAGACTCAAACCCTAATCTATCAAATAATGTAATTTTCCCTAACACTCCTATGTATTACATTATTTGATATAAGTTGTTCTTGATGTACATAGATGATTCTGAAATATCTAAAATTTGTTTTGAGCAAGTGCTTTTGTAAAAATATCTGCAATCTAAACTTCAATATGTTTAAAATGACATTGAAGCTTCAATGTGTTTTGTTCTTTCATGAATCATTGGATTTTTTATTATTTTAAGTACTTCTTGATTATCACAATTTATTATTGTAAGAGTTCTTATTCTCATATTTGACAATATGTATTGTAACCAAAGTGCCTCACAGATTGCATCTTTTATTGCACAATATTTTTCTTATATAGATGAAAGTGCTACGTTTTTTACTGTACCAAGAAATAGATCCAAAGCCAAGATAGAAAACATAGCCTGATGTAGATTTTATGTCATCTATAGATCCAGCATAATCTGAATCTGAATATCCCTATAGATAAAACTTGTCATTATATTCATCATTTTTTTTATATATTAACCCATATTATGTAGTCTTATTAATATATTGTAGTATTCTTTTTGTGGCTTTCCAATGACTTTCTCTAGGTTCTTGCATAAATATTGAAAGATAATTTATAGTAAAAACTATATCTGGTTTGGTATTTGTTAAATATAGAAGACTTTTGATTAATTGATGATAAATAATGGTTGAGACTAGAGGTGTCTCATCATATCTAGATAATTGCAATCCTTGCTCCATAGGAGTATCTTTGGGTTTACAATTTTTCATTCTGTACTTTTCAAGTAATGATTTTGCATACTTTGTCTATGTTATTGTGATATTGTTTTCATTTTGACAAATTTCCAAACCAAGACAATAATGAAGGAGCCCCAAATCTATCATTTCAAAATCCTTTTCTAGGTCCCTTTTAACTTCATCTATCAGAATTTTAGAGCTTTTTATGATTACTATATCATCAACATATACTATAAGTAATATTCTATCTAGTCCAACCATTTTTGTATAGAGATTTGGATCTAGTAAACTTCATTTATAATTATGTGTGATAAATGATTATAAATCTTTATATGCCATGCTCTTGGTGTTTTTTTTAGACCATATAAGGATTTGTTCAACTTAAACCCTTTGTTTTTATCATTTGATCACAAATCCTTCTAATTGACATATATACCTCTTCTTCAAAATCACCGTTAATAAATGCATTTTTTACATCCATTTGATGAAGTTTCCATCCAAGATGTGTTTTTTTGAATAGTAGTCATTCTTGTTGTTGGTGCAAATATTTATTCATAATATATTCCTTCTGTTTGAGTATATCCTTTTGCAACTAATCAAGCTTTGTATTTGTCAAGTGAACCATCTACTTTGTATTTTATCTTGTAGATCCACTTACATCCTACTACTTTCTTTCCTTGTGGTAAATCAACTAGATTCCATGTTTTATTTTTCATTAATGTTGCATATTCTGATTCCATGGCTACCTTCCATTATGGATGACTTAAAGCAATTAGAGTAGTTGTAGGTTCTACTATAGAACTTATCAATCCCCTATTTATTCTCATTAAGCTACGAGTTTATGGTCTTGTAGTAGTAAGATCTAACATTTGCTCTAGCTTTGAGTCCTTATGTGTATCTCTAAGCCATATGGGTTCTTTCCTTTGCAGTGTTGTAATATATTCCATTTCATTTTGTTCATCATATATTCCTAATTTTTATTCTTCACTTGATGAGTCTTCTTTTGAAAAATTTAGAATTTTCTATGTATCAATCTTATGTTCTTTAATAATATTTTTGTTTCCTTCATCAATTCTACATCTCTGCTTATGTCAATTCTTTGTAGTTGGATCAAATATTTTGTATCCTATTGAATCATCATCATAACCAAGAAGTCCATGAATCCCACTTTGTCCCTACTGATGTCAATTCTACTTTATTGGCCTTGATCCCTAAAATTGCAGGGGCTAGGGATTTCAAGCAGTTTAGACCTATAATTTTATACAATATGTTGTACAAGATCCTCACAAAAACTCTAGCAAACCATATCAAAACAATTCTACCTTTCATCATAGATAGCAATCAAGGGGGTTTCATGAGGGGAAGGCAAATATTAGATGACATAGTGATGATCCATGAGTTGATTCATTCCATAAATAAAAGTGATAAAGTTGGGATGTTATTGAAATTAGATATAAACAAGGCATATGATCGTGTCTCATGGGACTTCCTAGCAAAAATTATAGAGAAGTTCGGTTTCATGGGAATTGGATTGACATAATTCTCAATTGTATCTCTACAACAAAGTTTTCAGTTTTGGTTAATGGGCTGCAACAAGTTATTTTAGTAGTAGGGGTCTTTGTTAGGGAGACCCTCTGTTGTCATATTTGTTCATCATTCTTGCAAAAGTGCTTGGAAGAAGTATTGCAGTAGCATTCAATGAAATAAAACTAGGGGATCTAAGGCGACCTCAACAACGGATTCAGTGTCTCATCAACAATTTGTTGATGATACAATTATTGTTTCAAAATATTCAATCCCTCAAGCCTGAGCAATTAAAGGAATCTGTAATAAATATGAACAAGCAACTGGTCAGAAAGTGAATTTTGCAAAGAGTGAGATCTACTTTATCAATACGCCGATGGTGAGACAAAGAAGGATCTCCCTGATTTTTGGTTGTGAGATAGGGGATCTCAGCCTCCTACCTAGGGATGTCCTAAGGGAAGAATAAAATCAGAATTATGGAATGCAGTCATTAAGCAGTTTCCAAAAAAATTGACGGGTTGGAAAGGCAATCTGTTAAGTCAGGTTGAGAAAGCTCAACTGGTCCAATCCAATTTGCATAGCATCCCCATTAATTCCATGCTAGTGTTTAAAATCCCTATCAAAGTAAAAAACAAGTTGGAACAAATACAACAATCCTTTTTATGGTCTAGCTCGGAGGTCAAGAAGAGACTCCCTTTGGTGGCTTAGGAGCAAGTGTGTTCAAAGGAGTATGGAGGGTTAAATTTCAAATGCCTGAAACTAATGAATGAGGCCCTCATAGGTAAGATGGGGTGGAAGCTCTTAAAGAATGAACAACTGAGTTGGGTCAAGATCCTCAAAGCCAAATATTTAAGAAATAGAAATGATTTCCTAAGCATGGAGGAGCTACCAAAAGGTTCTACCTTTTGGAACAACTTAGTCGCGTGCAAGGATCTTCTGAGGAAAGGTATAAGGTGGAGAATTGGAAACGGAGAAAAAGGTAGATTTTTGGAAAGGCGGGGTTGAAGGACAACCCATTGGAGGATGACTTAGAGTTAAACATATTAAAACCAAAACTCAGAATCTTTGGGGAATAGGGTTAAGGATTTTTTAGTAATCAAAGATGAAATACTGAGCTAGAAGGAAGTCAGGGTGGCTAGTCTAAATGATGCCAAAATGAAAGTAGCAGACAAGTTATCTAATCTCCTCAGAGTATTTCTCGTCAACTGTTTGGGTAGCAGTGATTCTATGATTTGGAGCAAGCAAATCAAGGGCTTGTACTCTATCAAAACAGGCTACTTGGTGATAGATACAAGGGGTTCAAATGGATTCATGTTAAGAAGGTCTGGATTAAAAATTTGATACCCAAAATCGCCTTCTTTTAATGGCTAGTGGTCCAAAATAATATTCTAACTATTGGTAATTTGTGCAAAATACGATTCCAAATTATCAAAAGGTGTTCCTTATGTTAAAGAGCAACTGAGACCATCCAATGCCTATTCTTAGGATGTGAGTTTTCCTATGGTGTTCTCAGTCATCTTCTTAATAAATTTATAGTTTCTTGGGTTTTTCTTGACAATATGACAGATGTGTGCCTCCAGTGGAACTCCCCTTTTAAGAGCAAGTGTTTAAACACCCTATGGCATCTATGCCTTCCTCATTTTCTATGGGGACTATGGAGAGAGCACAACAACAAAATTTTCAAGGATAAGAAGAGGGATGCTACGTCTGTTTTTTTTTTTTTGGGGGGGGATTTTATTCAGAATCTAAAACAATACATTCCACAAGGATTTCCAAGTGATCCAAGCCAGCACATAATACAAAATATAATAAATCCACAAAGGAAATCCATGGATTATTCTGACAACTTCGACTAGGCACAAGAACCCTTGACAATTTGGTTCCTCCACCTTGAAATTATCTTTCCTGGTCCTCATGAATTAACTGATTAAGGAGTCTAGATTTCTCCTGGTCAAGATCCTTCCAGCTATCAGCTTTCCAGTAAGGGAATTCTTCAAAATCCCATTTTGCCAAACAAACAGACACTCTATTCTGTTCTATTGGGATGTGAACAAAAGAAATTTTAGCAAAATTCCTAGCCAAGCTCAAAATTTGTTTTGCTATTCTAGCCATAAACCATGAAGCATCCTGAAAATGCTTGTTGTTCAGAAGAGTCACCACTATCATGGAATCATATTCACAAATAATCCTTCTCCATCCCAAAGAAAAAGTTGTTTTAAAAGCATGGAGAATTGTCAATGCTTCCATATGATTATCCCTTGTACACAGAGAAAAGTAGGTGGGTCACACCCTCACTATCATGGCCAATTCCTCCTATACCAACATTACCTGGGTTGCCTCTAGAAGAACCATCTGTGTTTATTTTAGGGGGGGACTTCACTTCCCATATCTATTGACCTTCAACGAACCAATCCCCCTAGCAGGGCCTCTGTTTGCAGCTGGTGATGATAAAGAAATCTCCAATATATTGATAATCTGCCAGTCAAAGGAAGTAAGAGAACTCAGAACATACTTGGCTTCAATAGTCTCCTTAACCATCCTTTTGACTCAAAGCCATACCTATAAAGCTCCAAGTTGACATCCCTAAAAAATTCTTTGGTTGCGTTCCAACCAAATTTGCCAAAATATGAAGGAAGGACCAAAGTCCTAGGCAATTTGAATACATGAAGCAGAGGCAGGGGGTCTACCCAAACTTTTCCAAAACTCAAAAACATAAGTAGCATGGATGATGGGCATTTTCCATATCTGCCACCACAAGTTCTAGACCTCCAGGGAATATGAGCATTGGAAGAAAATATGGGGAATGGTTTCCTCATTCTTTCCACAGAGAAAACATAGTGAAGAACCTTGAAAACCTCTTTTCTGAATATTATCCTAAGTTGAACATTTCTTCTGACATAGAAGCCAAAGAAAAAATTATATTTGGGCCAACCAAACTTATTCCAAATCATCTTCCACCAGGGGGACACAAAATCCTCTCTTCTCTGCATAATAAGGGTTTGATAACCCGGAGCAAAGGTGTATTTCCCTTCCAAATTATGGTCCCAAGTCTTGAACAAAACAACACAGTCTCTTAGCAAAAATAAAATCCAGAGTGTCACGATCCTCAGGACAGCCACCCTCTGGCCAGCCCTGCGAATCCCACCAGTATTGAGTAAAATAACTACCAAGAGGGGTTTGTCACTTGAAGTCAGCCACCTTAGACCAGCCCGTTTCAGAAAAAATATCCCAAAGAAGACGAATGTGGGGTAAAGAAGAAAGGATAGGAGGATGACTATCCCAAGAATCTTCCCAAAATAAGCCATTGTTTCCCTTATTAACAATCCAAAAGAGACCATGCTTAATAATAATGGCACCTTTTTTTAGAGTGTCCCAAACAATGGAACCTTTCCCCCTCAGCTCCAATCTCGGAATCTCATCAGCCGAAGCACCACCAAAATATTTGAGGCTAAGAATTTTAGCCCAAAGCTGATCAGGATTACTACACCACCTCCAATAGAGTTTAGCATCCAAAGCGAGACTATTCAAATCAAATTGCCTCAAGCCAAGACCCCCCATCTGTTTAGGTCAACACAATATCTCAACTGACCAAGCTCCATTTATTACAGTCCGGGTTTCTTGCCCATAAAAATTTTCTAGAAAGAGAATCAAATTCTTTGAGGAAGCACTTAGGAGCAGCCAAGATAGAATACCTGTAAATAGGCAAAGCATGAAGGACAAAATTCAAAAGCGTTAATCTACCATCAAAAGATAGCCACCGAAAAATCCAATGATTAACCCTTGATCGAAATCTATCCAAAATACTTTTCCAGTAAGCCCTTCCAAGTTTTTTAGAAGAAATAGGAATCCCCAGATACTCCACTAGCAAACAACCCACCTGAAAACGTAGAATATTAGCAATCCTACGTTGAATCCGACCATCCGTATTGAAGAAGAATATCTTTGGTTTCTCTTCATTAATCATTTGACTAGAGGTAGATAAGTAAATATCTAAAGCCTTCCTAAAATTCATTGCTTCCTCAATTTTTGCCCTCCCCATCAGAGCAGTATCATCGACAAACTGAAGATGAGACTAGGATAAAGAATTCTCTGCCCAAGACCATCCCTGGATAGCACCACGATTTTGAAAACTCTTGAGAATTCTGCCCAAACCTTAGCCATAAGGATGAAAATACAAGGGGACAAGGGATCTCCTTGACGAATCCCCCTAGAGGCCGAGAAGAAAGCGAATGGCAAACCATTGATTAAAACTACAAAGGAGGTTGAAGTCACACAACTCATGACCCATTCAATCCAATTATACGAGAACCTAAAATCTTGAAAGATGTTCTGCAAAAAAGGCTAGCTAACCCTGTCATAAGCCTTGGACATATCAAGCTTAATGAACATAGCCTTTTCCTTAGAGATATCCATAGAGTGAATAGCTCAGCAGCAACCACCACACCATCCAAAATCTGATGACCCTTAACAAACCCACCTTGCTCAGGAGAAATAAGAAAACCAAGAAATTTCTTCAGCCGATCCGCAATAATCTTGGTAATAATTTTGTAAGTAACATTGCATAGGGAAATAGGACGGAAATATCCCAATGAGCTAGCATTTTCAGATTTGATAATAAGAGCAAGGAAGGTTGAATTAATAGCTTTAAGAATTTGCTTATTGACTTGGGATCCCTGAACAACTTTTAGCATATCAAAAGATAACACTTCCCAAAATTCTTGGAAAAAATCTATAGGGAAACCATCAGGTCCAGGTGCTTTACCTTTTTTCATTTGAAAAACCACCGCTTTGATTTCCTCCATCGAGATGGGGTCCATTAGCATATTATTCATATCATTAGAGACCATCCTAGGAATACAATCCAAAATAAGCCTCATATTAACAGCATCATGAGGACCCTGCTCAGAGAAAAGAGAGGAAAAGAACCTGATTGCTTCATTAGAGATATCTTCAAAGGATGAGATATTATCCCCCTGATTAGAAGTAAGCGAGACTATAGCATTACCATTCCTACGGTCTTTAACTAAATTGTGAAAAAAAGGTGTTTCCATTCCCTTCCAACAACCAGTTAATCCAAGATTTCAGCTTCCAAAAAATCTCCTCACGAAGCTCCCATTTAGAAAGCTGGCTAGAAAGGGAAGCTTCCATTTCCAAAAGATCCTTTGTCAATCCTTCATCTTTAATTTGAAAAGTGATCTCCTCCAGGCTATCCTGTAGTTGTTTTTTCTTTTGAAGAATATTTCCAAAAGAAAATTTGTTCCATTGTCTGAGTTTGAATTTGACAAACTTGAGGCTTTTGAAAAAAGTAAACATAGCAGTGCCATATTTGGGTTTCCCTTCGATCCACCACATCTCCACATATTCATACAAATCATTATCCTTGAGCCACATAAGTTGAAATTTGAAAGGCGGATTTCTTGGCAATGAGAATCTCGAGGATTGAAAGAGAATGGGCTAGTGATCAGAGCCCCTCCAACCTAGAATCTCTGAGAACGAATTCCAACTATCATCAAACCAACTATTTGAAGTAAGAACCGATCCAATCTTTCAGAAATAAAATTCGTTCCACATCTTCTATTAGTCAAAGTAAAGAGCCCATTTCGAGGCTTCACATCAACAAGATTAAGGAAAGAAATATTGTCCCGCATCAAAGTAGAAGGGCCCAAAAACTCCACACCACCATTCTTCTCCTCCAGGGACATGATAGAATTAAAATCCCCAACCACAATCCAAGGAGAATTGGGAGCAAGAGATCGAATGAATCTAAGATGATTCCATAAGAGGATTTTACCTAATAAATCACTTGGGGCATACACATTAGATAGAAGAATAGAAGATCCAGATGAAAATCAGGTAGCAACCACAGAGAGACAGTTCTTGCTACCCACCCACCAAGAGGGAGTTAAGCTTCGTGGATCCCACAAACACGCAACACCACCCGCCGAACCTTGGGCTCCAATAGCAATACAGTGACCACCTTTCCATATCTTAGAAGCAATTATAACCATATCTTCACAAGATAATTTTGTTTCCTAGATGAAAATAATATCAGGTCTATGATCTCTGATCAAATTTTGAGTAGCTTTTTGTCTAGGGTTGCTACGCAAACCCCTCACATTCCAAGATATCACTTTCATTTTGGGGGAATAGAGAAGTGAGAATCTAATGTCTTAACAAAACCAGACTCAACTAAGAATTCCCCTATCAATTTCACTTTTTCTTGATCTTTCTTTCTTCCTACTTTTACCACCTCCACCCCACCTTTTTTGATAGTTTTTGGGTGAATACCTAACACAGAAGAAACTTTTTTTTTCATTCCTCTCTGACAATCCTGTCTTGGGAGGGTTCAAACCTAGTCTCATCCTCATTTCCCTCAATCAAGTTTTCAGACAAAGGGGAATGATCAAGAACTTTATCAAGACAATATGACACCTCTTTGGACTTATCTTCATTTCCTACAAGAGGGTTATTAGACACCACCCTTCCTTATCAGAAGTTTGCATTTCAAAAGAAGGATTTAGGAAAGAACAATAACCTGGCCCTTGAATACAAGCATCCATATCACCTTCGTTCCAGACTTGCTCCTCAACATGCGGCTCCTCAAAAGTCTCAAGCACATCAAATCTATTACCAGAACCTCCATTCCCAACACCTTTATTCTGACAAACAAAAGGCCTAGATCTTGAACGAGAATTAACAGGAATAAATCCATCAGAACTGGGCATCTCATTAACCATAGGAGCTTTTCCTTTTGCCTTTGTAGATGCATCCTGAAAGTCAAATGAAGAGGATGAAGGCTGAGAATTCACTTTCTTACAATTTCTCTGAAGATACCCATATGTTGCAAGTGTGAACATGACCACGTTCTAAGTGGCTTATAAAAAACCTTGCAAGTGTGAACGCCTTGTAAAATGTCGGCAAAATAGTTTTGTCGGCAAGATTTGTTTTTTATTTCTCTATCTCTCCTCGAATTTTTCTTTCCCCTTATTCCCGCTCCTTATCTCTCCTATCCCTTCTCCCCTTATTCCTCCAACTTCCCGTCCTCATCTCTCCATCGTTCTACCGTCTCATCCCTATATATATATATATGTGTGTGTGTGTGTGTGTGTGTGTGTGTGTTATTGTTTAATATACATGAATAAATTTTGATTTCGCCCTCATTCTGGTATCAGAGCCGAAGGTCCAGGGGTGCGAAAATTGGGGCACGGCTCCCGAGGTGAGAAGGGAGTAGTCAGCAGGAAGCTGTCCGAGGTGGCAGTTACTGGCGTAGTATGCATCCCGAGGCAGACGTGATAGCAGAGAGAGCTGAGGAGCTGTCAAGGACAGCTGGGCACACGTGGATCGAGAAGGCAGACTGACAAGGACACGTGGCAGTGGCACTCGGATCGAGGTGGTGACATAGCTAGCAGCAAGGAGGGCAGTCATTGGTTAAAGCAGCGGCAAAAGGAGGCGACGTCGATTGCCCGAAGGCAATCGATTTTTCGTAGTCGCGTTGGGGTTTTTCAACCCCAAATTTCCCCACACACGGTGAATGTGGGATATTAAGTTCAATTTTTTTTTTTTTAAATCGTCGCCTTTTGATGTTATAGAGGCTCTCGTGCCTCTATTGTCTCAACCGACAGTCGTGGGCTAGCGGTTAAAACCTTCCGCCAACAAAGGAGAAGACCCGGGGTCGAATCCCATCGGGTTAGGAAAATCAAAGTTTTTTTGTGGTTATCACCACGAAGGAGCCTTAAGAGGGAGAGCGGGCGGATTTGTTTTCAGAGGAGCCGCGCGGTGTAGCGGCAAAGGTGCTTGTCTGCATACGTGAGGTCGGGAGTTCGAATCACCAGAATAATAAAAGGTTTTAAAAAGTTTTTTTTATTAAAGTTTCTTTTAAATTGAATTTAATTTTCAACTAAATGCTTTTAATTATTTTATTAATATAGTTATTTTTAATTTATTAAAAGCATTATTGATTATTAAATTTAAAAAAAAAGGGGCTTTATAAAAAATTTGAAACCCTTTTTTTTGGAGAAAATTTGTGAAAAGTGGAAAGTGAAAATTTGCATATTGTGAACCTGGAAAAGTGACGGGAAGTCTTCCGGAACGCCCGTTTAGCACCTCCCCAAGGTTAAATATTTGTTTTGTAATAGCCTCAGCGGCTGCAAAAGGGTGAAATTTTTTAACCTTAGAGGCTCTAATAAAGTTGTTTTTTGCATTGATGAGTAGATGAGCAGATCAACCGGATGCTATCATGCTCTTTGTTCTCTTTTACAAAGAGAGAATGCCGAATGGTTTGACGAAAAAGTTCGGAGATATGGTTTGCATACAGTTTTCAATCAATTAGAAAACGCGGTCATAGCCCACCAAAGGAAGTCCGATTCTGGATACGAGGCTGACTCAGAAGACAATATCTTCGGGCAAAGAATAGAAGAGTCGAAGACGGTTGAAGAAGCACCTGAAGGACAATCAAGTGACAGTTATACACCTGCAGTGCCTGAAATAGAATCAAGTGAGAGCTATACACCACACTCTCCTAATCCAGAACCGAGCCGGTGGAGCCGGAGCCGAGCCGGAGCAGAACCGGCCCCTAAAATCATCGTCATCAATGACGACGAGGATTCCATTGCCGACAATTTTGGGCATCCAATACTGGGCAATCCACAACAAGAGGAGCAAGAAATCGGTGAGAGAATTAAAAAGGCTAGATTTGATTTAAATCAGTGATCTATTTTGTATTTATTTGTACTACTTGCTTGCAATTGAAATAAATTCTGCTTTTTGAAATGGCATCCAATACTAGTCTACCAATCCCTGAGTTCAATGGTAGTGATTATGAATACTGGTCAATAAAGATGAAAACTTTGTTAATAGGAAAAGGTTTATGGGATATTGTAACAGAAGGGTATATAGAACCCACAGCTGCTGAATGGGCAGCTTTGAGTGCTGCAGATAAAAAAACTAGAAAAGAAGCCCAGAAAAATAATTCCTCTGCTACCCTGTACTATTTACAAGCAGCCCTAGATAAAAGTATCTTTCCTAGAATAGCATCCTGTGTCACGTCTCAAGATGCTTGGAAAGTTTTGAAAGAAAGCTTTCAAGGTAGTGATCAAGTAAAACAGGTTAGACTTCAAACACTGAAGAGAGATTTTGAAAATCTCGGAATGCAGGAAAATGAGAAAGTAGGAGACTACTGTGTGCGGGTTAAAGCGGTAGTAGATAAAATGGTCACTCTAGGTGAAGATGTTAAGCTTGAGGTTATGGTGAAGAAAGTGTTGCGAACACTTCTTCCGAAGTGGAATCATGTAGCAATCATTATTGAAGAGTCAAAATATTTGACTACTCTTTCTTTTGAAGCATTGATTGGTTCTCTTCTTTCACATGAAGAAAGATTGCAGGATACTCTTTCCACCAGCCATGGAGGAGATGATAAAGCCTTTGCTTCACAAGAAGGAAGAGGTAGAGGTCGTGGCAGAGGTCAGTACAGAGGAAGAGGCAAGAATAGTCCACGAGGTGGAACCCCAAGCGAGAGGAGGATATTCAAACGAGAGGAGGAGGTCGAGAATAGAGGTGGACAACGAGAATAGAGGAAAGCATCGAGGCCGAGGAAAAGGAAATGACAAGTCGAAGCAAGTTTGCTACAATTGTGGCAAACCTGGCCACTATGCTCGTGATTGTTGGTCAAAGCGACCTTCACAAGGGAGCGACATCGACCAGAGCGATCGGTATGGCAATTTTTGAGAAGAGGAAGGGACCACAAATCTCTTTCTCTCATATGGTCGATCGAGATCGGAACATGAATGACACCTGGATTTTGGACACTTGGGTGTTCAAATCATATGAGTGGCAAAGAAGAACTCTTTGCTACCTTGGATTCTTCCTACAAATCCGGCATCAAGTTGGGGGACAACAAGTCATTGGTAGTTGAAGGCATTGGAGCCATGGCGGTTCCAACTAAAGAAGGTGTTAAGCAAGTAAGTGATATCTATTACACACCCCATCTCCAACACAATCTTTTAAGTGTTGGTCAAATGTTAGAAAAGAACTACAAGTTGCTTTTTGATGAGGGTAAATGCACCATTTTTGATAAAAATAATAGTAATAGAATCATTACACAAGTGCCAATGACAAAGAATAGGCTATTCCCTTTAAGGTTTGGTCGACCGGGGGAGATCAATTAGCAAATGTTGCTATTTTAAATCCAAGTGTGTTGTGGCACTTGAGATACGGTCATCTGAATTCAGCTAGTTTGAAGATGTTAACCTCTCAAGCGATGGTGACCGGACTTCCTAAAGTTCAGGATAATAAAGAAGTCTGTGAAGGTTGTGTTTTGGGCAAGCATGCCAGGACCAAATTTCCACGAGGGCAAGCATGGCGGGCCAAGTATCCACTCCAACTAGTGCATTCGGACATCTGTGGTCCAATGCAGACCAAGAGCATCGGTAACAACTCTTACTTTCTTCTTTTTATTGATGATTTTTCAAGAATGTGCTGGATATATTTTTTGAAGCATAAAGATGAGGCATTTGACTGCTTCGTAGATTTTAAAGCAAGAGTTTAAAATGAGAGTGGATATTTTGTTAAGTGTCTCGGATCGGATAAAGGAGGAGAATACTCCTCTAATGAATTTTTGAATTTTTGTAAAAAACATGGAATAAAGAGGCGGTTCAATCTGCTGCCTACACTCCACGACGAGAATGGTGTGGGCGAGAGAAAGAACCGCACCATTGTAGAGATGGCAAGATCTATGCTTCGAGACGAAGCATTTGAGTAATATGTATTGGGCGGATGCAACCGGGACCAGTGTGTATATTTTGAATAGGAGCCCTACTTCAAGTTTGAAAGGGAAAACTCCTTACCAAGCATGGTATGGTAAGAAACCAAATGTCAAGCATTTTCGAGTGTTTGGTTCAACGGCATATTCTCATATTCTGATGAGTTGAGAAAAAAGCTTGATCCAAAGAGTCAAGCATGCATATTTGTAGAGTGCTTGTGAGAACACAAAAGCTTATAGACTCTACAATCCTAGGACTCGAAAGATTGTGCTTTCCGGGGATGTGATTTTTGATGAAGGGGGAGAATGGGGTAAGCCCCAAATATTCGATGATGATGAATCCAATGATGCGGTTTCTAAACAGGTGCAACAACAATCACCGCAGAAAGGTAAGAAGTCTCCTCCAACAAGCCCAAGTTCATCTTCTAGTTCAACTTCTTCACCAAGTCCTTCTCCTCAAAGGTCGGTCAGTTCCTCACCAATGGATATTGATTCTCCATCTAGAGGTAAGAGAACACTCCAACATCATCCATATTATCAGATGTTGGATAAAAACTTTCAAAGAAGATATACTAGAAGTCAAGCTAGTGAAATGAGTTCAATCTTGCAAAGACTTGAAAATATGCATTTGTATGGTGATGATGACTCCCAAGAACCTCGAGGAGATATAGTTAACTATGCCTTGTTAACTAGTGCACAGCTTGAACCTTCTAGTTATGAGAAGGCATGTACTCAAAAAATTTGGCAAGATGCCATGAAAGAGGAGATAACCTCTATAAAAAACGACACTTGGGAGCTGGTAAAGCTTCCTAAAGGCAAGAAATGTGTTGGATGCAAATGGGTCTTCAAGACCAAATTCAATGCTGATGGAAGCATTGAAAGGCACAAAGCAAGATTGGTTGCAAAAGGATTTACACGAAGTATGGTATTGATTATGAGGAGAAATTTACTCCTGTAGCCAGACGAGGAAACCATCGGAACGGTTCTTGCTTTAGCTGCTCACAAAGGTTGGAAAGTCCAACACATGGATGTAAAGAGTGCATTTCTCAATGGTTACTTGACGGAAGAAGTGTATGTTGAGCAACCACGGGGATTTGAAGAGAAAGGCAAGGAGCACCTTGTTTACGGACTGAAAAAGGCACTCTATGGCCTCAAGCAGGCACCACGAGCTTGGTACTCACGCATTGATGGGTACTTCAAAGATTTTGGGTTCACCAGAAGCAAAAATGAACCCACCCTTTACTACCTAAAGCAAGGTATTGACATCCTCATAGTTTGCTTGTATGTAGATGATCTCATATTCATGGGTAGTAATGAAAAAGTGAATATGGAGTTCAAGCGCTCCATGATGAAGCAATTTGAGATGAAGGATCTTGGCTTAATGCACTACTTTCTTGGCATGGAGGTTCATCAGTCAGAGACAGGGATCTTCATCTGTCAACATAAGTATGCTCGGGACATGATCAAGAAGTTTGCTATGGAGCATTGCAAACCGGTTGCAACTCCAGTTGGACATGGGATCCAATTAAGCAAAGATGATGGAGCACCAAAAGTTGACGTGACCACTTTCGAAAGCATGGTTGGGAGTTTGATGTTTCTCGCCAACACCGGACTCGATATTCGGTATGTTGTTTCTCTTGTCTCTCGATTTATGGCTAGCCCTTCGAGATGCATTTGCAAGCGGCTAAGAGAATTCTCAGATATGTAAAGGGTACATGGGATTTTGGAATCCATTACCATAAATGTAACACTATCAAGCTTGTAGGCTTCAGTGATAGTGATTGGGGCAGCAACATTGATGACAGGAAATCAACTTCAGGGAACTGTTTTAGTCTAGGGTCAGGACTAATAACATGGAGTTCCAAAAAGCATACTGTAGTAGCTTTGTCCTCTACAGAAGCTGAGTATATAGCAGTCACATATGCTAGTACTCAAGTGTTATGGTTGAGAAAAGTGTTGGAAGAGATTGGAGAACCGCAAAGTGGTCCGACCAGAATCTCTTGCGACAACATCGGTGCCATTCAGTTGGCATACAATCCAATCCACCATAGTAGAACGAAACATTTTGATATGAAGTACCACTTCATCCGAGATATGGTGGAGCAAGAAATTGTTGAGCTTCAATTCTGCCGCACTTTGGAGAATGTTGCAGATATCTTCACCAAAGCGATGGCTAAAGCTCAATTTATAAAGTTGAGAGACTGTCTAGTCAGTCCTCTCAACTTTAAGGGGAGAGTGTTGCAAGTGTGAACATGACCACGTTCTAAGTGGCTTAGAAAAAACCTTGCAAGTGTGAACGCCTTGTAAAATGTCGGCAAAATAGTTTTGTCGGCAAGATTTGTTTTTTATTTCTCTATCTCTCCTCGAATTTTTCTTTCCCCTTATTCCCGCTCCTTATCTCTCCTATCCCTTCTCCCCTTATTCCTCCAACTTCCCGTCCTCATCTCTCCACCGTTCTACCGTCTCATCCCTATATATATATATAGGTGTGTGTGTGTGTGTGTGTGTGTGTGTGTGTATTATTGTTTAATATACATGAATAAATTTTGATTTCGCCCTCACCATATTCATGGCATATGCGGCATTGAAATGGGAGAGCTTCATAATCTAATTGTTGGACCCAATACATGTTTCCCATTTTATCTCCAATGATTCAGGCAACGGATTATTCAGATCTACTTCAACACAGAGCCGTGCAAAAGAAGCAAATTTCCTATCCAAAGTTTGGCGAGATGGACCAACCAATTTCCCAATAATCTCTTCAATAGAATGAAGAATATCTAGCCTCCAATATTCCATAGGGAGTCGTGGAAAACGGACCCACACAGGAATCCTAGAAGGCATCTCCTCCATTGGATCAAATCCTAAATGCCAGGGTTTGATAAATAATCCATACTGATTGTGAAAGTAAGGATCCCCCTCGAACACTTTACTATGATCTGCCATACAGGAGAACACCACAATAAATAACCCATTAGCTGCAAGAATAATCTCTAAATCACCTTCAGGGCTTCAATTTCTCCTAACCCTGTTTTCTAAAAAAGGCATAGAAATTTTGAGACCCATGAATTTGCAGATGAGCGCATGCTCAGACAAATATAAAACATCATCCGCAACAAAATCAGGACTGATAACCAAGGCAATATGATCTTTGCTTTTCTCCAAGCATCCATTATTCTTCGGCTTCGAATTCGAAGAGGAATTAGAAACAAGATCAAGGGTTGCATGCAGCAAAAAATTCATGGCATTTGCACGATCAGAAGAAGAGACATCCTTATTCAAAACAACATCCTTTAAAAACAAATATCGGGGGTCACTAGGACACCTCGAAGCTGCAATCTCTAAAGCCAAACTACAACATACCTTTCACTAGCCAACACGCTAGTTTTCATAGAATTTTTTAGCACCCAGCACATTCTCTGGGAAGCTACCTCTATTAGTACCTGAATTGGTAATGCAATTATTAAAAATTTTAAAGTAACCAAACACCAACAAGAAAGGGAACCTAAGCAAGAAACCTATGTGTTACAGGAATGGGGTCTATCCATTGTAACTCCTTAGAGTGTACCCAAGCCATCTAGAGATGAAGTGAAATGGGAATCCTCCTTGATGGGTTGGGTGAAGCTCAACTTTGATGGAGCAAGCTAAAGGTAATCTTGAATTAGCTGGAGCTAGAGGGGTGGTCAAAGATGAAAAATGAGTTATTCTTTTGGCATATGCAAAATCATTAGGCAGCCAAATGAATCACTTCATTGAGGCAAGAGCATTGTTTCTAGGAATCCAGTTTATCCTACAAATAGGGGCTATGAATGTCATTATTGAGGGTGACTCATTAAATATTATCAAGACCCTAAAAGAAGAACAAGAAGTTTGTTGGTCAATTGCAGAAATGATTATAGAAAGTAGAATGAATCTCAAAAAGCTGAGGAATGTTAAAATTCGACATATCTACCAGAAGGGGAACAAAGTGATTAATTTCATGGCAAATATGGAGTCATACTGGAGGAGAAATGGTCATGGATTTCTAGCTTCCCCCCTCCATTGATGGAAATATCTAATAAGAAACAATCAAAGAATATTTTTTCTGTTGGAGAAACAGGTGGATGCATGGAATGTCAATGATAAAAGAGATGAAGGAAGATGAGGATCATATAACAGATTGAATTCGACCGGACACAAAGGCAAGAGGAAAGGGATGTGAGTGTCTTGGTCAAGTTTTTAGCCATCTAGAGGGTGATCAGACTAAAGTGGAAGAACAATATGGGGGGAGATTCGATTAAAACATAACCCTTGGTGATTAAAATTGATGAGGAGCTTGAGGAAATTTTGGAGGATGGTTTTTGGAAGACTCTAAGAGAAAGTTGCAGACACTTGGAACGAACGAAGCGATGGACATGGTCAATTTCTTGGACCGAGTTCATTAGAATTAGGATGTTGTCTTGGCTAAGTTTGTTATTACCGGCTGCTATGTTCAATTCTAGTCTCTAGTATTTGTTATGATTAGGTGGTAGCTACAATTGTTTTAAGTTTCTATTTTGGAAGTGGTCTAGTAATTTGTCATGTTTTGGAAATTGTTTTGTCGATATGCAATATTCTAAGGTTCAATCGTAGTAGTAAATGGATGATAGTATTTTGTTCAAGTTGTTGCAGCATATTGTATTATCTTAAACAACTTGATGCATGGGTTTGAGGACCCTAAAACCCCTTCTTACCCTAATCAAAAAAATCGACATTACCAACAAATATTCCGC
This sequence comes from Wollemia nobilis, assembly GCA_028583015.1. Classification (NCBI taxonomy): domain Eukaryota; kingdom Viridiplantae; phylum Streptophyta; class Pinopsida; order Araucariales; family Araucariaceae; genus Wollemia; species Wollemia nobilis. Next base: position 1,884,836 of record JAQPPZ010002200.1, read on the forward strand.
ACATTCTTGTCATCCAGTTTAGTTCTTCTTTGCTTTGGAATATGCATGTATGCCTTACATCCAAAAATTCTTAATTGTTCTACTGTTGGTTTTTGTCCCGACCATATTTCTTCAGGAGTAACATTTTTTAGTATCCTTGTGGATGATCTATTTTGTAAATATACGATTGGTTTAACTACTTATGCTCAATATTGATGATCAAGATGGGCTTCTTTTAGCATACAACGAACCATTTCCATAATAGATTTATTTCTTCTTTCTGCAATATCATTTTTCTGCAGTGAATATGTTGTGGTGAATTGTCTTTTTATGTCATTTGTTTCTAAAAAAGAGTTCCCTTGATAAACATTCATCTCCTCTATCTAAACCAAGATTCTTGATTGATTTTCCTGTTTCTTTTTTCACTAGTAGTTTGAATTGTTTTAAGCAACTAAATGCTTCAGAATTGAGTTTCATAAAATTCACCTACATTTTTCTAGAATAATCATCAACAAATAGTTGAAAATATCTCCAAGATTAGTAATGTTCATTAGACCGCATAAATTTGTATATATTAATTCCAATGGTTCTTGACCTATATACTGACTAAGTTCAAAAGGTAATCTATGCTATTTCCTTGCTAGACATTTTGGACAGACTGTATATTCCCATGAAAGTTTAGGTAAACCTTTAACCATTTGATGTTTACTCATTTCATTCAATGAAGATGCATTTAAATGTCCTAGCCTTTTATGTCAAAGTTCTTTTGTTTCTGAAATCCTTGTTGATAGAGCCATATTTGATGATGTATCTTAGAGTAAACAAATTATTTTTATAAGAACCAAAAGCTATAACTTTTCCTTATTTGGTAATAAGGTTTTTCTCTTGTTTTTAATAATTTTGAATTCAACTGCTAGATTTTGATCCATTAGTTGAGATACTAAAAGAAGATTAGCAATTAATCCAAGTACATATAGTACATTACTAATTATTCCTTTTTCATTTGATAGATCAATTAAAACATCTCCTACTCCTTTGACCTCATAAGTCATACTATCTACTATGACAACTGGTTTTTCATATTTCTCTTGAAAAGTGTTAAACCATTGTTTATTTCCTATCATATACCTACTTGCTCCATAATCAATATACCAATAATCCATGATAAATTCTTTTGAAGTTGAAATCCTTATATCTCCAAAGTTAATAATAACTTGATATTTCAAATATCTTCTCAAATAACAAATTTGCAAATTTTAAATTTTAAACCTTCGATGCAGCAAACCTTTTTAACTCCCTATTAAATTTGCAAAATTCCAAGTATCTTCTAATTTCAAAAACTTCAAAATCTAAAAACTCAAATTTTCAAACCTGCAAAAACTCAAATCTTAAACTCTAATTCTTAAAACTTTAAAAACTAATTTCAAATTCAAAACTTAAATCCTAGTAGAAATCCTTATCACTCCAAAACTTAAATAAATTTAAATCTTTCAAAAATTAACTTTCAAAATAAATAAATTCCAAAGTAGAAAAACCTTATAACTCCCTCCTAGAACTTCTATGAAATTTAAATTCAATTCTATTTAATTTTCCCTCCAATATGAAAGGTCATAAGTCATACCTTTCCTTCTTCAACGCACTCAAAAAATGAAACATCTTTAATGCCTTCTGAATTGTAACATATGGAAGTTATCTGTCAACAATAATCACTCCATCTTCAACGCTTGTGTCTACCTACCAAATTCCGACCTTCCATAGATGAGAGATAGATCAAACTAGACTATGTGAGTTGGATTAAACTTGGTTGTGGACAATGAGGCCTTGGTTTGCAGTTGCTGAAAGTCATGCCAAGCTCAATAACTGCCCTACTTCTGAAGCACTATTTATGAAAAATGTAGCTATAAAGTGGATAGTTATCTAGAAATTTTGTATGTTCCTCACACTTGTTTGAATTGGTTCAATTTTGGGACCAGCTTGTTCAAAATCGACTTTAGCTTGTCTTCTTTGACAGGGTAGGAGGGAGGCAAAGCTTACTCCTTTGTAAATATGTGATACTCTACAAACATAAATAGTGAAAGAGTCATATAGTTAAGAAAAGAGTCAAGTCCTTCTCGTCATAAAGTTAATTTAGAAGTTTAAGAAAACTAGTTCAATTTCCCTCTTGTACACCAACTCTAATTTATACAAGGTTGTGTGTTCAATTTTGTTAAGGTTTCTTGTCCATGTGTCAAATTCAATCCATCTATTATATTTTTCCTTGTTTTAATAAGCTATATGTGACTTCCATTGGGGGACAATCCCATCAAAATACCATAATAATACATTTGATGTCAGGTCAATTAAACCATATTCAAATTGTCCTTTTATCAAACATATTCTTCATTTCCTTTTTTATCAAAAATATTCTTCGTCTTTCTCAAAGTAATATGTTTTCTACAGTCAACTCCTTAACAACATTTTCATTAAGATATAAAAACTCACTTGGTTAGTTGTCTTCTTAAATTTGAAATTTGCCAAGATGAAGATCCACACCTCAATTGGCTTAATTATCTGCTACATGGTTTCCTTCTCTATAGATATTCACATTTCCAACAGATTGCCTCCAACAATAGTTGATGAACATCAGTAATAATGATATTTTTTATCCAATCCCCACATCATTATTTTTTAACATTAATAAAAATTTGTGGATTTCCCTCAATTAAAATATATTTCCATGCAATAAGAAGTGCCCTAGACTCTGCATAGTTGTTAATTGAAGTTCCATATGATACTGAGTAAAGAGAATATTGCCTTAATTATTTCAAAAAAACACCATGTACAACATATTTTCCCAAATTTCCTTGAGAAGCACCATACTAGTATAGGGGGAAGGAGGAACTTTCTTTCTTTACCTTTCCTAAATAATTTATGTTTGACCTTTTTTATGGTAAGACTATTTGGCATGTTCATATTGTTGCTTGTATTTGCCTTTGTCAAGGTGATTTGCATTTTTGCATTTGACTGGCGAGAGTTCCTTGAGATAGGATGACCATTAGATTGTAATCATGCTTACAAATAGATTAAAAATTTACAAGGTCGCATAATTCAATTCATTCTCTATCATATCATGTCAAATTCTAACGTAAATCCTAATCTAATATCCATGCATTTTATTAATCTACTTAATATATACAAGAAAATGTATAATGCAAAGTGGTTTCGTCAACATGCAACATAAATACCTCTCAATAAATATACTTTCCCTATCATGATACCATCCATTGGATTGTGTATCTTTCAATTTGATTAGTTAATTTTTTCCTATATTGTATACATTCAATATTTTTCAACATATGTTGAAATATACAGAACACATTTTATAAAATAAACAATATAAACAAGTATATCCAATGTTTTACATTAACAAAACTGTGTTACCTTTATCAGTTTGTTAGCCAATCCTACAAAGAGTTTTCCTTGATGGAAGAATAATGATGTTACTAAAGAGTTGCAATCGATGACCATGGGAGTAGGATCCTCTGTAATCTTGTTTACATTGAAAGCCTGCGAGATAAGATTCAAATTAGGAGGGCAATGCCATAGATAGAATAAAACTTTGAATTCAAAATATACAGTAGCAAAAGTTCCCTTTGAAAATCTTCTAGAACCCATTTCCTCCTAACCCTACCACAAAGTCTAAAAGCCTATATAACAAAATACATTGTATATTATACTAAATCAAGAAAACCTGCAAATCTATTTCACTTTTAGTATATAATCTTATCTTCAATATGAGATAAATCCATTAGTAGGTAGTATTCAAAGTCATCTGAAAAGTAAGGTTGCACCTTAATTGTTTTGTCCCAACCACCAGTGAAGATCCAATCGTCTTCACCATCAAGAGCCACAATAGCACTGTTATGGATTTGTAATGACTTCAGCAGAATATCATCCTTCCACATCTGCCATGATACAAATAAATCAAACTCAAAATTCCTCTTTGTTGAACAACCAACTAAAGATGCTCAATTGATATTAATACCAACAAAACTAGTCTTCCAATATAGAAAATTTATCTTTTGGCATAATTTGATCCCGTGCAGATTCTTTTTGGTAGAAGACAGTACAGTTAGTTTAATAGGGTCAGCACTCAATGTTCAACTTCTAATAAATTTTTACAACCAACATCTGTGCTTACGCACTTCTAAAAGCTTTAATAGCTCTTAGGAAATCTGTGTTAAGAAATCTTAATATTTCCAGACAGCCTTCACCTTCCTCCTCAGTTCCATCAGAGCAACCCTTAAGCAGAGTCTCATTTTTTCCTTGAGAGCTGTGATGGTCAAAAAGTGCTTAAACAGCAATAAGCTCAAAACATAAGTCCTAACTAAATGTGCTCCTGTTTTCTAGGTGGCAGGTTAATACTTAACAGACTTGGAATAATTTTATCAGGGACTCCAGCAATTATGATCTTGAGTTGTACACTCCTAAGCAATAATCTACCTTCTACTTCGAGAACTATATCACCATTATCAGTCAAGGATAATGAACACTTTTGAATTATAAGAATATTGTAATTAAAGCTAATCTTAAAGGAATATCATCTAAAACAGACATTTGCTCTGTCTAACAACAAAACAAAATCTTTTATTCCAAATTTGCTATCGAGGGAAATCGTGATAAAAAGAAAAACATCATTGTCTTTGCGTGAATGCACAAGAGGACATGCTTGAGCTTACATTCCCAGAAGAAACTATGTTAGGATTTTTGAAGCTTTATAAAATATCAAAATTTTAAAACTTCATCTATTGTCCATCCTCCACATATTGCGTACGAATTTCTGCTACAATCTAGACACACTGCTCTTACACATATTGAACCATAGAAGCTCGCCAGACAAAAGCCAAATGAAGCACGCGAACAGAATGAAGAATATTCACGCCCCAGGGGCTCACTAGGTCAGTAAGATGCTGAGAAAATTACTGATATTAAACCAGTGACAATTACATGTGCAAAGGAAATATAGACGACAAAAAATGGAAGAAGAGGTGAACTATGTGCAGTAGAAACCACCATATATGATGTCAATGCACAAATTGGTTGGAAGCCATTGCATAGAGTTTGATCAGAAATTTCTAATCTTGAAGTATTCAATCAAATTGAAATTCACTGAAATAGCTGTTGCTAATGCAAAATCATTAGAGAAATATACATGAAGAACACTCAATTGGTGAGGTCCATTTTAAAATAAATTGCATTTCTCTTCAATCAACTCATAATCAGATACTTCCATTCAAAACAGTGCTTGTTCCTGAGGTGCAAATTTGTTAACTGTATAGCCAAATACTTGATGGAATGTAATGTCACCATCTTGTTTACAAGAACAGCTTTTGCAAAAGAGTTAAGGAGGTGGTTGCTGGGAGTGAACATTTGGTGAAGGCTCTTTGCCTGGTTAATGGTGATAAGCTCACAATAGACGAGATGTCTCAGGCCATGATAGGGTTAAAGAAGCAATCGAAGCATATCACAAGTGACTAGGTAAGGAACAGACATAGAGTTTCATTTGGGATTCTAACGATCAGCAATGGAAAAACATTCTGTTTCACCCAACTAATGCAGCCAAGACTCTTCTGAACCCTTTCAAGGATTTATTCATTACAGTGGTACTCTTATGTAAAGGCAGAAGGCAGCAAATAAGTATGTTCTTGGATACAAGCACCAAAACTTTTGAGATTTCCAATTTGAGTCCTCATCCAAACTTGCAGTGCATTTAATTGTGAGTGTGGTTGGAGTGTCTTCAAAAAATATACTCTAAGAAGCTTAATGAGTTGGAATATGAATGGATGAATAACGTGGTTCACATTTACAGCAACCTTCAGTTGTGGGCAATGCACTTGCAAATTGAATCTAATGTCAAGGTCATTTGCTTTAATGATATCAATCCCACTTCTAGTTGGATGGTTAAGTCCCATAGACCTGTTATAGAAGAGATGTCGGTCTGGTTTGAATAAGCCTGTGAAAGGACCACAGAATCAACAAAATACAGAGTCAGGCGCAGCCCAGAGGCAAATTTAGCCACTATTCTGACCCTCGCTTCCTCCAGCATGCTGAGAGATGGCTGCCCAGATAGAGCAAACTGAGAGATCAGCACCTTACACTTGTAGAACCCATAAAAAGGAATGGAGAGCATTGTAGTCACTTCTGTAAGTTCCACCATTTTGATTTGGGCTCTCGACCTATTAGTCTTTGAATTATGGTGATTGTACAGTTGTTTAATTAAACATTTAACATACAGGTGCCTTTTACTTGCAATCTTTATGGCAATAATGTGTAAAAATGATGTTAATTGTCAACATTTTTGTTTTCCTGATTAAATCTTTCTGCGACCCTTATCATTCTCCTGACGCTTCTAACTTTTATCCATACAACCCATCACAGACTTTAATTGTACCGGTTTGTCCATTTCAGGTAATTCAGAAGTGAATTTTTATCAACAGGCTGATAAAGAAAAAAAAACTGTATCTTACAACAGTATTAAACTCTTCATCTTGTCTGCCCAATAAGAAAACAGAAGTCAGCTATTTGATACATAAATTCAAATCGGTTTCGTGACTAAGACCCAAAATCACCAGTTAATGGTAATTAATCAATCCTGACTGCAATGATTTAAGATGTATAGCAGAAATAAAATCCATACTAGAAGAGAACATTCCCTTGGTGTCTTATAATTGTTTTGCTCAACAAATCAATGGAATATCAGAGTATGATTTTACCATGTTGCCAAGAGGCCCATCTGGTTTGAAGCTAGAATTTCAAAAAGTGCTTTACGGTATTGGTTTATGATCTTGGAAACTGAATTGTATGGCAAGTATATATTATATTACTTATAAGTAAAGGATATTGCCAATCAAGAGATCAAAGAAAAAAAAATAAGGCTAAAATTAGTGCTGCAAGCTTTTAATACATTTCTTCTAATAATAAGCCAAACCAGAACTACTTGAAAGAGAGAATGCAAAAGACATATAAACTTGAACAAAAAGAATTAAACAAACCTGAAGCCAGCCATTATTATAAACCGCAATTAAGATGCCACTACACATGGCAACAGCATGCACTGAGCTTACTTGATTTGGAACTTTAGCCTCTAAAACTGCCAAAGGACTATGATCTTTAAGCCACCATAAACGAACAGTGCCATCCCAACTTCCACTATACAGCAGCCCTTCATTGATAAATAATGCTGACACTACTGATTTATGGCCTTCCATAGTAGAGATTAGTCTGTAATCCTGGAGAAAAAAATAATATTACTATTATTAGTGTCCAACCTGTTGTATGATAATGCAAATGGATGAGTACAGATAAAGACCAACAAGACATATTTAGTGCATTGTACAGGCTATACCAAATCAAAAGTTTACTAGCAGACAAGAAAATCAGGCAAATGAAAAGAATCTAATATGAATTTGTCCTTTGCCTCCATACTCATGCACAAAGAGTTCACATCCAACCAGGCCCAAATCAAAGTTCACATCATGCAACCCATCTATCAATCCTTTTGCTTGTCGACACACAGGCCAAGAGGCAAGTTTTGATAGTTACTTCTGAATGACATTGCATGGAGAAAAGAACTCTCCAATATCCTAAACCAAAATTGCAAGAGGAACAAAATCAAAGAGCAATATTACACTAAGTTCTTTTGGAAAATTCACAAATGTCCAGGAAATTCTCCACCTATAAGTTTAACGTGAGATTTAACAACAATTGTGAAAAAAACATTTACATCACAATACTTGTTGTGCCTGACAGGAATTTGTTTCTTCTTTGTCCATTCAACCGATTGGTTCACAATGTCATCCCCTACTTTAAGGTGTTGTATGTTCTTGCTTAATGCTTACTATCTGCTTGAACATAGACAAGATGTCATATCTTGGTAATATCTAAAAGTAACAGATGAAATTACTAAGTTACCAGGATGCAGATACATATACCAATACCATACCTTGAGACACTTAAAACTTTTGCATCTGTCATAAGTTCTAGTTCTAGTCCACCTTACATTATTCTTGTTTCTGATTCTACCACTTTTCTAGATTTGAATGTATTGCCTTGCAATCTTAAGTAAAACACTCAAGTTAAAAAAGGGGGGTTACAAGCTGGTGGGCAATTTTGTATAGCTTTTTTTTTTCTCCTTTTCTTCTGGGCAAAATAAAAGGTTTTATAGTAAATTTGGGGCCTAAACCTGTAACAATATATAAAATGCAGACTGCAGTGAAATATCTACCCAGGGCAGATATATCTAAATTATCAAATTGGAAAATCATAAAATCAATTAGATCCATTACCAAATTCGATCTGTCCACGTGAGGAGAATTCATAAAATGCAACACCATAGTCGCAAAAATAATCCATTGCCAAAGATGAGCAAATAAGCATGGCAAGAAATTTTATTGATGTCTACGCATGATCAAAGTAGGTCAATGGATGTCAAACAGATCACTTGGTTACAATAGCCTTGGGGGAAGCCGCACACAGTGATCCAAGAGTCCTAAGAATACAATTACGAAGTACAAAATTACAAAGTGCAATCCAAAACGTGTGAAGCATATCTCTATGTAAACTGGCTTTGTGTGGTACATAGACGTCTGCAATATAGTACAGAAATAATACATGCACATTACAAGCATGGTACAATGAGGCTCAAACTGTAGTAGGAAATGGGCTATATCCATCTCTGTTGAATCATTGTCAACCACTGTGGATAAGTCAATGTAAGATCTGATGATCTCTGAAAGAGAAAAGTTGAGACAAAATGGACCAGGCTAGATCCCAAGAACCCTGCCCTCATCCAAGGCAAAAGATTCACTAAATAAAGAGATGAATCTAGAAATGTCTGCCTATCAAGAATGCCCAGGTTGTGGCCGTGGGCACATGGGCAACATGTTGAAATCTCCCTCCAAATATTTGTTGACTTCCCAACTCATCTACTTCCAAATAAGGAGGTGATTGGTAAAGTGATTAAGGAGGATATTTCTTGACAACATATTCGAGTCACTTGGGTGTCTCTACTCCAACCTCTCAACCCCACATTGGCATTCTAGGCAGAGCATTTCCTACAGATTGTGAATGGAATTATCTCTCATCCTAACTATATCCAACTCCATCAGACTCCCAGGCTCCGCATCCCTCTTGTCCAGTTGAGGTTTGGTGTTACTAGCTATGGGCTGAAACCAACAACATATTCCAAATAGGATAGAATCTATCATCTTTGCTCTCTTAAAGAACCAATGAGAACTTCATTTTGAGGTGCCCAATGTATTACAAAATTTGAGGGAGAGATTATTGCTTATATAGAGACTCAAGGGATAACTCAACACTTCTCCTTCTATCAGCAATGTTTGGCATTGTGCATCTGGGAAGTGATCATGTTTGGCATTGTGCATCTGGGAAGTGATCACGCATAGATGCAAGACCCCAGAGGGTGGTTTGAAGACCATTAGATTAATCGCCTCTTCCTTTCTTCCTGCTCTAGTGATTGGGTGCACTAAGCATCCTGTGGACACTATTACTTCCTCGCACAAGGGTGGTAGGTCCCTGAGACTGTACACCTTACATAAATACCTTTGTATTAGATTGTTACCTTATTAATAACACCTCTCTCTCTCTCATGAATAAGAACTGGTATATGCCAAAGTATTTTTTCCAACCTGCCTTGAAGAAAGAAATCATAGATTAAAAATTGAAGTGCATAATACAACTTCTTCTCTTATAAAACCTGTATATAATTTCTTCCCATCCAGATTACTAATATCTCCTGGGTCCTTAGCCTCTTGTTTCTTGAAAATCTGAGGATGATTCATTCTTATGCATGCAGTCTTTTTCTTGTGATATCAACCTCAAAAAATAATTATTATGTACAAAATAGCAGGGCTAGGTTAGGAGGTTTATAATGTAGATAAATATCCCAATTGACACAAACAAAAATGCAATCCTTCAATTTAGTATAAATGGTAAAAATCAAATATGTATCACTTAAGTGATTGTGTTGCCAGGCTATAGCTTTCCAACATGCCAAATGTATGTTATAAGAAATCATTTTATGAATGTAAAACTGATGTTTGCTTAGAGACATATAGGAACTTACATATAAACACTCAAAACTGAAACAGATTAAATTATCAAAAGCTTTATTCAAATTGACCTAATTGTCTAGACAATTCAATCATCAATGATGTTCACATAATTAAAAAAATTGTATACTTCGTCTAAAAGTTACCTGCAATGACCATGCTTTTATTGTTTTGTCCCCACTCCCACTATAAAGGTATCCATCTTTAGAAATAGCTAAGGAATGAACCCCACTGTAACGCCAGTCTTGATGATCATACCACGTCACGATGGGTTCTTGCCTAGGAACGGAATCAATAGCCCATACAAAAATGCTTCCTCCATAATCGCCACTGAAGCACAAGGACTCTTCTAAATTGACAGCTAAAGCCAGTACTCTGTGCTCGTGTCCTCTTAAAGTCTCCAAATGGGAATTAGTCTGTGTAAAGGAAATCATCAGTAATACCCCGAAAAAACGCAAAGGGAAAGAAAAATCAAAACTAATATTCTAAGGATGGAATATCAATAACCTTAAGACCATAAAAGAAAATAATCAATGACAAATAGCAAAGGGAAACCTGAGTCACCATGCAATTGAATTTAGATGAATGTAAATAGTGTTTATAGTTGTTTTATATAGTTCAGTTCATTTAAACTTAGATTGCAGCATTCACTAAAGGCCAAAAGTAATCGAAAGGACTTCCAAAAGATGCAATGATCAGTGTCTATCCATTTAACCATTAATTGAAATGATGCTTTTGTTAGAAACTTATTACATTATTTAGGTGGTAGATAATTATTACATTTGGTATTAGATAACTACATGGTTGGATAATTATTAGTATTACACACCTCATGGGAGGTTGAGAGAAGCTGAACAGTCTGTGAAGAAGGTGAAGCATCAAATGTCTCTTGAGATACCAAGAGACTCCATTGTATGTACAAATACATGTACAGATTTGAGAATATGTAGAGTAATGAAAAATATTTTGTGTTTTAATTTCTTTCTCCTGCTTTTGCTCGATTCCATTATCTGGAATCAGAGCAAAGGAGAGTCTGTGTGAGGCAGCAACCTAGACAGGAGTTGTGCTGTTCCACACTATGATGATGTAAGGTTTCCGAGAAGGGATAACCTTCCCCATTCGACGACATACCTTGTGTATTTCTAATATATGTCTTTAGACCAAGGTTCCACGAGCCTGGGGAACGGGGGGACGGGTTTCCGGGGACGGCGGGGGATGGCAGGCCGATTTTAGGGGACGGCTGGTATAATACTATAAAAATTGAAATTTTTTAGAAATTTAGAATAATCTACACATTCAGAATTCTACACCCAACAAAAATGATATTTCATATTAGTAATCAATTATGTAAGCGCAGCCATTCATATTCATATTAGTTACTAACACATAAGTGGTATTAGGATATTCATATTAGTTACTAAGTGCAGCCATTTAATTGTTTCAAGTTCAACAACTATAACTTGAAGGTTCAGCCAAGGATATCAAGTGCAAACAATGTTCAAACAGTCATCATTTTAAGTAATAACAGTCATCACTTTTTCAGCCACCAATGTTCAAACAAAGACTGTCTCACCCCTCCCATTGTTTGAGGGACTAATCGCAAAGCTGGTGATGTATAATGCTGAATTAATCTCTGCTAGTTCTTGATGTGCCTACAATAAGCACTAGGCAGCGTACCAAGCTGAATTAATCTCTTATAATTATTGATTTGCCCAGAATCCACTTTAAACAATAACAGTGGGTAATATGCTGAATTTTAGCATATGGATACTTCTGAGGAACGTCTTAAATATTTTCATACTTAAAAGCAACTGATCGTCTGATACAAATAGTTCAATCTACTACATAAAGCCAGATGGTGAAATTGAAAATAACAACTTACCATATAATTGGCCCCAAAAAGTGATTTACTGGAAACATCCACAATTAGGGTAAAGTTGCATGTACTTAAATTTATGTATTTCACTAACAGTTTCAAGAGGGGATAAAAGCAATGACCCCCTACCTTTTTTTTTTATTAATTTTTTTTTTTTTTTTTTTTGGGTGAGGACACCCAACCGTGGGGGACGCTCAGACCGTCCCTAGGGACGTCTGGGCGTCCCCGGGGACGGCTGGGCACCACTAAAAGATGCCTAGCCGTCCCCTGGGACACCCCAAAAAGGGGACGTCCCGGGGACGGGAGGCCATAGGCCTCAGCCGTCCCCTGGGACACCCCAAAAAATGGGACGTCCCGAGGACGGGAGGCCATAGGCCTCAGCCGTCCCCTGGGACACCCCAAAAAAGGGGACGTCCCGGGGACGGGAGGCCATAGGCCTCAGCCGTCCCCCAAAAAGGGGGACGGGGGGAAACGTCCCCCTTGCCATCCCCTCGTGTTGGGGGACGCAGGAAACGGGGGGATGCGTCCCCGTGGAACACTGGTTTAGACTATGAAGAAGTTGTCTAGAACAAAGCAAAGTTCAAGAATTGCAGACGTTGCGGACCAAGACAAAGTTCAGGGACAGTTGAGCTGGTCGGCTTGAAGACACCATGAGTGCTTGAGAAATTCCATTCAGGCACCGATATCCTGAGTCACATTGTTAGGACCCCATCCTAACACTATTTTTGTAATTCTCATATGATTATGTAATGACCCCCTTCCAACGTGGGGACCCCTTTATAATGTTATTTTGTAATACTTTGTAATGGTATGTGGCAAGTGAGGCGCCTAGACAAGTGGGGCCATTTCATGTAACCGTTATCAAGAATGTAACTGATGTTTGGTAGAAGATTCTAGCTCGAGTGGCACTTTGCATGTAAGCCAACTCTTGAGCATTAGGTTAGGGTTGCATGAAGTGTATCTTTAAAAGACATGGGCCCATGAACGAATGTATCTTTTTGCAAATTAATGAAAGTATTGAAGGAGGTTGCCCCCTCGAAGAGGCCTGTGATTCTGTGTTGTTTTGTGAGATTGTTATAATTCTGCATTTACATTTTGTATTGCAATATACTGTTCTTTCATGAAATTCTGTTTTAATTGCAATATTTATGTGAATGAGTTTATTTTTATTAGAAGGTTCCTAACAAGTGGTATCAGAGCGCTTTCCAGGGCTGAGTTCCATTGCGATTGCAATAGTTCTTGCCCTTCCATTTTGACTATTAGGTATAAATTTCTTATGTTTTCAATTTTTTGCTTGTTTCCTTACTAAAAAAAAACACCTTTTTTTTTGCATTAGTTTATTAGGTTAGAAACCCTATGTCGGGGGTTTTAAAATATCATGGAGGAGTTATCATTATTGGCTAAGCTAGATTACCCGTAAAGCATCTAGTGAAGTGAGGGGCGATCAGGCTCCAATACCCAGGCCTCAGACAACACCCATCTACGGAATTGAGCTCCCATGTATCTTCGGGTATATCGGGAGACCCCCTAGGATTAGGAGAAACCTTTAGCCCTAGGAATATTTTTGGCCTTGTATTATCCATAGTACATCGGACACAACATCCAAAAAGATCACCCTCCCATACTATCAGAGAGGCAGGTAGTGTGCTCAAGGGTATGCATGGAATCCTCCTTGAGTAGTGGCCTAAAATATTGGTTCGAGCACTATCATTCATCACTATGGTATAACAGAGGGCCTATGGGTAGTACATACACCCTAGCTTAGAATACCCTATTCTATTGAAAGTTAAACCTACAAAAATCATATTCTATTGAATGTTAAACCTACAACCAAAAATCCTACCACAAAAATTGAGCATACGAAGGAGACTTCCCTATCCCAAAATTACTACATGAAATAGATGAAAGAAGTTGGAGAGGAACATAACAATCAAGACAAAAAAAGTTAGAGTCAATAATAATCAGGACAAAGTTTACCAGTGTTAATAACAATCGAGTATAAATTCAATTAGAGTCAATAATGATTAAAAGTTGTCAATTGCAATGTCAGTAATAGTTGCCTATGAGTCAAAATTCATAACAGACAAGGAGTTGTCAGTGATAGAGTCAGACCAGACAATCGTCAGAACAGTGATTCACAGTGTCAATGATAGAATAGTGTCAGTAACAAAAGAGTCTCATAAGGGGTTGTCCGACAAGAAACCAATTTTTTGAGTGAACCAAGCCTCCAGGAGAAAAACCGACAACACTTCCTCTAAAAAAATCTAGGTGCCCAAAAATAATGTTGTGATATATAGCTCATTACGACCATCTCATCGAGCTGATCAATTTGGTATATAGCCTCCATGCACTTTTTTGAGGTGTCAAAAAACATCATTTTGGGGCCTAGTCCATTACGATCATATTTTCGAGCTGATCATTTTGATATATAGCACCCAAACACTTTTTCTAGCTCCTTACTAAAAATAGTAACTCCTGGAACAATACTTCTATTTTTAGTAAGTCAGTAGAAGTGGTTCAAATCATACCAAAATGGCTAGCGAAACTAGAGGACACCAAAAGGAGATAGAACAAAACACTTTTTTGGAGCAAATGCATACAATAATTAATAACCTTCTTAATGACTTTAAAATGATGAAGGAAGAACACATAAGATCCAAAGCTAATATGGAAGAAAAATTCTTAGAGGTTGAGGAGAAACTTAAGGATGGCCCAAAGGTGTTTGAGCATCATAACATTGACCAACCAGGTGGTAGTACCACCAATAGAGAGAAAGGAATCCATAAGGAGAAGGAAGGCTATCATTCTATTTTTGACATAGATACTCCATTTAAGATGCCTAAATTAGACTTTCCTAAGTTCAATGGAAAGGACGTTGATGGGTGGTTATGTCGAGCAGATCAGTTCTTCAAACTTCACAATGTCCCTAAATATTTGTGGGTCACTATGGCATCTTTCAACTTTGAATTTGAAGCCTTACAATGGTATCAATGGTTACAAAACACAACTCTTGACCCTTCTTGGGAAGATTTTGAGTCACAATTACTCACTCATTTTGGCCCTAGTGAGTATGAGGACTTTACAGGAGCATTAACCAAACTGAAACAAACCTCTACGATTCGAGACTATCAGACCCAATTTGAGAAACTAGCTAATAGGACCAAGGGGTTGAATGAAGGATTTTTTCAGAGTTGTTTCATCAATGGCTTGAAAGATGATATCAAGGTTGAGGTCAAGATGTTCAAACCATAATCTATGATGCAAGCCATAGGATTGGTAAGATTGGTCGAAGAAAAATTTTTGGCTCAAAGGAGGCCACCTAAATTTCCATAGGCCAAACCCACATTTCCTTCCAAGTTCACACCCAATACTAGAAATAAATCTACCCCCTACAAGCGCTTGACTACAGAAGAGATGGATGCCCAATGTGCACAAGGCTTATGTTATAATTGTGATGAGAAATATTCACCAAGGCATAAATGCATCCAAAAGAAGTTATTTTTGTTGGATGTAGAGGAGTCAATAAGCAATGAACAAATTGATGATGAAGTAGAACCATCAGAGGAACCACTTCAAGATGAGGGTGAAACACAAGAAGAACCACAACCAAAAATTTTTGTCCATGCTCTTGTAGGAATTACTACCCCTCAGACAATGAAAGTAGTAGGCTTTTTCAAAGGACAATGTCTTACAATTCTCATTGATTCAGGAAGTACGCACAACTTTATTGATCCTCGAGTCACCAAGCAAGCCAATTGTTACATACATGCATGCAACTCCTTTGAGGTTATGGTGGCAAATGGTAGAACATTGCCTTGTAAAGGCAAATACCACAATGTTAAGTTGAAGATAGGGGATTATGAACTCAAAATTGATATGTTTGCTCTTCAACTAGGAGGATGTAATATTGTGCTAGGAGCTCAATGGTTAGGTACTTTGGGAACCATAGCCTAGAACTTTGTAGAGTTATGGATGCAATTTTCATAGAATGGTAGGTCCTACACTCTTCATGGTTCGCAAGCAGGATCTCCCCAGATTATCAATTCAAACCATATGGAGAAGTTATTAAAAAATATTCTCATGGGGTAATCGCTCAAATATTTGCAATTCAACCACCAACTTCAGCAGAGGATAAACTCCCAAAATATTTGCAACTCATTCTGACTAAGCATGATGCAATTTTATCAGAACCGATAGAATTACCACCCCGACGTTCCCATGATCATGCAATCCCATTGGTACCCGATAGTGTGCCACCTAACATCAAACCTTACTAGTACCCCTATGCACTTAAGTCAAAAATAGAGAAATTAGTACAAGAATTGTTAAAAGTCGAGTCATTCGACCTAGTAATAATCCTTATTCTTCTCTAATCCTATTGGTTCGAAAGAAAGATGGGTCCTAGTAGTTGTGTATAGATTTTTGTGAGCTCAATAAGCTCACCATTAAGGATAAATTTCCTATCCCAATGGTAGATGAATTATTGGATGAGTTGCATGGTGCTATGTTTTTCTCAAAGTTAGATCTTCGCTCGAGTTACCATCAGATAAGACTCAAGGAGGAGGATATTCCCAAAATAACATTTTGCACTCATGAGGGCCATTATGAATTCTTGGTTATGCCATTTGGCTTAACAAATGCACCTTCCACATTTTAGAGCCTCATGAACAACATCTTCTGCCCATTCCTTCGCAAATTCATTTTAGTTTTCTTTGATGATATTTTGGTTTATAGTCACTCTTGGGAGGAGCACCTCATCCATTTGGATCAGACTCTACAACTTTTGGCTCAGCATCAACTTTATGCTAAGAGGTCTAAGTGTTCTTTTGGGTTGACCGAAGTAGAGTATTTGGGACACATTGTCACCAAATATGGAGTTAAAGTTGACCCTAAGAAGATTCAAGTCATTCAAGATTGGTCGAAGCCTCACACTCTTAAGGGACTTCATGGATTTTTGGGACTCATAAGGTATTACCACAAATTTATCCAAAACTATGGCAAAATAGTTGCTCCTTTAATGACCATGTTAAAAAAGAATTCTTTTACTTGGACAAGCCCAGCTGAGAAGGCTTTCTTTGACCTAAAGCATGCTATGACAACCACTCCAGTCTTAGCAATGCCTGATTTCTCCAAACCTTTTGTAATTGAAAGTGATGCTTTGGGCAATGGCATTGGAGCCATGTTGATGCAGGAGGGAAGACCATTGGCCTTCACTAGTAAAGCACTTTTAGGTCAAAATCTGGGTAAATCAACTTATGCAAAGGAGATGCTCACCATTTTGCATGTGGTTAATCATTGGTGACCCTATCTCATTGGGCATCATTTTTCCATCAAAATAGACCACCAAAGTCTCAAATACTTCCTAGAGCAATGAGTCGCCACCCCCAAACAACAAAAGTGGGTCTCTAAATTAATGGGCTATGATTATGAGATTACATATAAAAAAGGCAAGGAGAACATTGTGGTTGATGCACTCTCTCAACAATTTGAGGATCAAAGTATGTTATATGTCATCTCTTCACCCATACCTCATTGGATTAATTCTCTCAGAGAGGACATGCTCAAGGACTCAAGATTGCAAACTTTGATTGCCACACTTCAAACAAAGCCTACCTCATGTCCTAAGATACACTTGGGATGGACAAGATTTGAGATATCTTCAATACCTTATTATTCCCCACACTTCTCAACTACAAGAACTCATCTTGAAGGAAATGCATGCTTCACCAACTACAGGCCATTCTGGGTTCCTCAAGACTTATGAAAGGATTAAGCATACTTTCTTCTGGAAGGGAATGAAGAAGGATATTCAAAATTTTGTGGTAGAGTGTGACATATGCCAATGGATGAAAGGAGAAATGGTGCATTCCCTTAGAACTCTTCAGCCCTTGCCCATTCTAGAACAAGTATGGATAGATATTTCCATGGACTTTATTGAAGGGTTACCTAAGTCAGGAGGCAAATCAATTATTTTGGTGGTAGTGGATCATCTCATGAAGTATGCTCATTTTTGTTCCCTCTCCCATCCCTACACAACCTCAGTAGTAGCCCAAATCTTTCTAGATTCCATTTTTTGCCTTCATGGCATGCCCACATCCATTGTGTCCGATCGAGACCCTACCTTCACTAGTCATTTTTGGCAAGAATTGTTTAAGTTGTAGGGAACTCAACTCAAAATGAGTTCAGCCTATCATCCACAAATGGATGGTCAAACAGATATTGTAAACAAATGCTTGGAGACCTACCTTCGTTGCTTTACCTCTGATCATCCTACATAGTGGGCGAAGTGGCTTCCCTTGGCCGAATGGTGGTATAACACTTCATATCACACTGCGACCAAGGTTACCCCTTTTGAAGTAGTTTATGGTCGGCCTCCATCAACACCCTCCTCCTACATTCCAGGAAGCTCCAAGGTCCATGTTGTTGACACTACACTCAACCAACATGCCGTAGTCCTCCATCAACTGAAGATGAATCTAGAATTGGCCCAGAACCGTATGCGCCAACAAGCTGATCAACATCATTCTGAGCGTAACTTTGAAGTAGGAGATATGGTTTTTCTCCACTTGCAGCCATATAAATAATCCTCACTCCAGCTTTGCAAGTGCCAAAAACTAGCTACCAAATACTATGGCCCCTACCAGGTCTTACAATGGATTGGTGCAATGACCTACAAATTGGCCCTCCCATCTACATCAAAGCTCCATCCTATCTTTCATGTATCCTCTCTCAAGAAGGTTGTGGGCAATCAGGTACAAGTTCAATCTATTTTACCAAAACTGGATGAAGAGGGTTCTATCTTGCTCGAGCCAAAACAACTGTTGGACCGCAGATCATGCACTCTTTGGAACCATGTCATCACTGAGGTTCTTGTTCAATGGCATGGACTACAACTAGAAGATGCCACTTGGGAGTCTCTCCAGCAGCTACAACACCAGTTTCCTCATCTACAACTTTGAGGACAAAGATTTTTGAAGGAGAAGGGCATGTTAGGACCCCATCCTAACACTATTTTTGTAATTCTCATATGATTATGTAATGACCCCCTTCCAACGTGGGGACCCCTTTATAATGTTATTTTGTAATACTTTGTAATGGTATGTGGCAAGTGAGGTGCCTAGACAAGTGGGGCCATTTCATGTAACCATTATCAAGAATGTAACTAATGTTTGGTAGAAGATTCTAGCTCGAGTGGCACTTTGCATGTAAGCCAACTCTTGAGCATTAGGTTAGGGTTGCATGAAGTGTATCTTTAAAAGACATGGGCCCATGAACGAATGTATCTTTTTGCAAATTAATGAAAGTATTGAAAATTTGGCATGGTGATGCATAAATATTTAAGAATTAGTATGGAAATGCATTAATTGTAAACACAGGGACTGTGTTTAATCTTAGAGGGGGAGAATGTAACATCCCCTCCATCTTGCTACCTTTCTACCTGCTAATATTATTAGAATGAGATACTGCTGATAAACATCGTGAGTGCAAGAACAGGTCTTCGTCCTCGAATGAAGCAGATCAATAGCACCTGGTGCCCACTTTCCACGCAGAAAGATAAGGGTGTTGCGTAAGGTAAGGTGGGATATGATGTTTAGTGCTTAGAAGCACCATGGTTGTGAGTACATGGGAGCTCACTGACACAAAATTCATATAGGGTCATGATGACTGCTGCATGCATTTCGTGTTTGCTTGGTTGTTTGATGCATCCGTCTGTAAAGAAATGCATATGGTTGCCAAAATTTGGTTCTTTTTGCATTTGTGATATAGCTTCTTTTGTTCAACTAATGTATGAGTATAATTATACATATTAGTAAAATGAAAATATAAAATATATAAATATAAATAATAATAATAATAATTATATAAAAGAGTTATACTTAAAAATTAATAATATGATAAAAATAATAAATATGATAAAACTATTTCCATCATTGTCGGCCAACGAGTGGGCCACCCAACATTCGTCCAAATAGGTTTATTTGCATGGTCGGCATATGTGTCGTTGAGTTTTAGCTATCCTTCATCTTTAAAAGAAGGAATAACATGGATAAAAAAAGATATACTTGCTCCTGCTTCTGAAAACCAACGTCAATTTGTTTGGATAATCGGCTTCCCGAGTTTGTGTGGAGCATCCATTCGCTTACAGTTATCCAGTGCATTGAGGTCGGTTTCTTTGTCTTCTATACAATGCAGTGTTTGTGTATGGTTCTTGTGTGGCTGTTCCATTATTCTGAATTGCGGTATTACATTTCTAAAATGTTTTGCATTGTGGTGTTACGTTTTTCAAAACATCTCTCTTTGCTTTGACTGTGAATCTATGGCTTCTAGAACGTCTTCCGAGGAGTTAAAATTCTAAAATACCATCTATTAAAATGACAGAATAGTTTACTACTGAGTCACTGTTTATAAACTTCAAACTTGGTTAAATAGAGGATGAATTGAGTGGCAGTGGTCATGTTGTGGTTGAAACTTAACAATACTGTTCAAATAAATGGGTGATATATATATATATATATAAGAATGGGGGAATGAAGGTGGGCTTGTGAAAAGATGTGTGTGAGCATTTGTATGCATTTTAGTCTGCATTCATGCAAACCGTGCTGACCCAAAATGCATACCCCATTCTTTCTGCCAATAAGTTGATGATTTTCGGCCGTCGGCTAGCACTAGGAGTGGACATAGCTCCCCGAGTAGAATGTTTAGAAAATTCCTTACCGAGATGATACCAAGTGCTAATGCTGAAAGTTGATGCTATTTGAAAATGCTGTAACCTTTGGAAGCCCTACCAGACAAGAATCTCATTGAATGTTTAACATAATGAAGTATTCGTTTTTCTGTTAATTACCAGAACTTTTTCGTAAAGTATTATTAATTTAAAATATGTATTCCTTAACTTGTTTATATGTTAATGAGAAGAAATTCGTCTTCTATGGGTTTGAAAGCGTGACGCGTCCGAAAGTCTACTATATCAAATTGATATGTTACAAAATTGAAATTTTGATTTTCGAATTGTGTTTCTTCACTGGAGTGATATGCTTATGCGTGTCCTTACTTAGGTTATGAAGCTTGTCATTGTTCAAATAAATTTGTCATATGTTTTCTTAACAGAAGTGAAGGATATTCAAATTCTTTCTAAAATGTTTATTGGTCTTGCTGTATACTATAATTGTTTCAAATTGGATGTGTTCGTAATGTCTCCAAAATGAGTTACAAGCAAAATTCGCTTCCATACAAGGCTGTTATGAATACTCTTAAGAATGAAGTATGTTTACCGATGCTACTTGAAATGTAGATGAAGATTATCACAAAGACAATAATGGTGCTTAGAAAAGAAACTGATCTGAAAGAACAAGTAAAACACCAATATCTAGCAGAAATATGGTCAAGTGATAACCACCAAAGTGACCAGCTTTCTCTAATACAATGAATCAGATCCTGATAGAACTTCAAAAAGGCTTGAATGCTTGCAAAGAACTATCCTAGCTCTGGTACCATGTTAGAAATATTGAGGAACAATATTCTATTAGAAGAAATAGCTATGCAAATACATCACAAGTATGGAGTGAAGCTCAAAGACTGATTGATTATTCCATGGGATCAACTTTGTATAAATAGCAAAGTTGATCAATGTGAGTCGTTGGATTACAACAACTCAACAAATCTGAACTAGTCTAAACTAAGAGTTTAATTGCCTCATGGAAGAGTGGTAACTCAAGTTAGACTATCCTAGTAGAAATTAAGAGAACTAATGATTTATTCTAACAGAGTTTATCCTTTTTTATTACTTTTGAAATACTTCAAGGTTTATATCAAAATTTTCACCTTTCTGTAAGAGCATTGTAATATGTTTTAAACGATAACCTTTAGTTTTTCGGCGAAGGGGATAACGTCCTGAATGGGCAGATAGCACATTATAACACAGGTAATAGAGTAAGAGTCTAGCCGTGAGAGTGCTAATGTTCCCTATCCTTTGGAAGTCTGGTGAAAACCTTAAAGGAGTTTGTTCTAAATCTGTTACGCTGTTGTAGATTGATTTAGTTTTTGAATATTGTGAATATTTAATTCAATTTCAATAGAAACCAAGTAGGTAAATTGTAGTCTAGGTAAACTGTAGACCTTTATTTTTGTATTCTTTAAAAGACTTTATGAACGTAAGATTTATCATGTCTTCTATTGGTTTGGCAGTGCCATTAAGAGCAAAGACATCCTTTATGCTTGTGGGAAATTTCACATTATTAAGAACAATATAGGATAGGCAAGTGTCGATTATTGTAAAAACCAAAGCTTATAAAACTCTATTTAATTTGGTAATGGGCTTGCACAGTTCAATCACCAAGAAAGGTTATGTTTTTTCAACCGTGTGATTAAAACCTCACAAAAGCAAAACATGGATTGAGGCAAATGTAAAACGTCAACCCATGCTTCGCACCATGTTCAGTAGGATAACTATATTTAAATGTTTCTCTTAATGTTTATCTTGCAGGTGGTTAAACTATGCCTAGAAGAATGTAAACCGGCGTCGTGTTAGGAATCAGCAAAAGTAACTTGGGGTTTGAATTTACCTTGAGCAAAGTGATGCTCAATTAAACATGAAACTTTTGGCTGATGGTTATTGTTTTCAAAACATTGCGCCGCCATAAATAATAAAATATTAGACATTAACATGACTTCCTTCAAAACGTATTTCATTCTAGTTTAAGTTTAGTAAATATTAAAATAGTATGCATGGAAGTAAAATTTAGGTAGCTTAATAGTTTTGTTTCAAAGTAGAGGTAAATAGCTTAATAGTTATAAGTGTTTTAAAATAATTCATAAAGTGTTTTAATTAATTTCATGATTTTACATCAATGGAGTTATAAGTCTTTTGAAATAGATTACATTGAGGCATATATTAGTACAAAGACCTCTTTGTTTTAGTTGAATATATTTATTTTTGAATATAAACTACTTTGTATAAGTATTGATTATAATCCTTTGAGTTTCAATTATTTGCTTAGTTAGTTAGTCTAACTTAGTTAGATTTCCTTGAATAGTTTAAGACTTTAAGTAGTCGAGAATTCTAGTTAAGTTATGACTCAAGGGAATAAATTGTTCATTTAAAACATTAAACTAATTTTGTTTGGAGGACTTAGTAATGTTGAAAGGACTTGTTAACCAAACACTTTACCTTGGGAATAAACCGTCCCCATGGCTAAATACCATAACCCTTTTACTTCAAAATATCAAGCAGATGTGTACCTAGATGTCTCCAAGACGAGAGAATCCATTTTAAAATTTCGATGAATTGTCAAGATGGACAATCATCCACCCAACACCAGCAGTCTGCAAGTGTTAACTGCTAAGATTCGGAGATAGTTGTTTTCTAGAAGACTTGCACAGGGCAAGTGGCCCTTCTACTAAGAACGAGTAACGAAAGGCGGAATGGGACGTCATTCTAGGCTATCAAACGAGTAGTACCGTGAGGGGATCTCACGATCACTATTCAGCTGCGGAATTTCTAGCAGTAACCCACCTCTAGAAGTGCTAGTCCTCGGCAAGTCTTGGTGAAGACTTGTTGGACAGAGTTGAGGTAAGTCTTAGTGAAGACTTGTTGAGCAGATTGGACAATTCTAGTGAAGGTCCAGCGATGGGATGGAATGGGACGTCTCATCGTCAGCTGCAATGTGACTTGGGATACCTGGACCCAGGCCAGAGAATTGGTGGGCCCTGGTTGTGTCCATAAGTCGATGGACTACAGCTAGGCACCAGGCATACTCACGCTATCCCTAGCATGGTTTATACAAACAAAATCGAAAGCTAAGGACAGAGCACAGGTCAGAGAAACCTATGTCCTCTGTACTACGGGACAGGGAAACTATGCGTCCACCCTTCTAGGTATTATGGGCCCTAGAAGGACAACCCCTTGTCGTGAACTTAGATCTCTAGTATGGAGTAGAAGGGGTTCACTAAATGGCACCTTTTGCGGGATTTGGTCAATCTCGACCACTCGAGAGACCGTCTGCAACGGTCAATAGTCTCGGAGCGCATAAATTATGTCTACGTACTAATAAAATGTTGGGTGAATAATAGTTTAACTATGAATTTTAACTTCATTTAAGTTGAAAATTTTACTTTTGCATTCCAGGGAGTAATACTGGAACAGAAAATCAGGTGAGTTATGCTTGGGTTGTTACAGTTGGTATCAAAGCCTAGGTTGCGAAACTCTAGGCCATACTGATAAGAATTT
The DNA here is from genome assembly GCA_028583015.1 of Wollemia nobilis. Taxonomy (NCBI): domain Eukaryota; kingdom Viridiplantae; phylum Streptophyta; class Pinopsida; order Araucariales; family Araucariaceae; genus Wollemia; species Wollemia nobilis. The sequence continues at coordinate 1,909,026 of JAQPPZ010002200.1, forward strand.
ATGTAACTTTCAAATTGATATAGCTCTTGTTGCATCTGGTGAGCTCTTCTAGAAATACAGAGGCACTTGCTGAAGATTCGAAAAAGGGACTAAGGAGACTCGTAAGGGAGTCAGAAAGAGTAGCTTAAAGGGGTAACGATATACCTTAGATCAGGACTAAAATGGTACAATTGCTGCAAGCACTACCTTAGTCCTTAGTCCCTTTTTCGAATTAAGAACAAAATGACAATTAAGAACAAATATTCACTACCTAGAATTGATGACCCCTTTGATCAGCTTAAAGGGGTAACGATATACCTTAGATCAAGACTAGATATGGACATTATGAGTTCCCAGTATTGCCTTTTGGTCTAACAAATGCTCCTATGGCATCTATGAATTTAATGAACAGTGTGTTCAGGGAGCAGTTAGATCGGTTTGTTCTACTATTTCTTGATGACATACTAATCTACTCTAAGAGCAAAGAGGAACATGATCAACATATGAGAGTAGTTCTGAAAATTCTCAGACAAAATCAACTATATGGAAAATTATCCAAGTGTGAGTTTTACACTCCTCAAGTGCAGTACTTGGGATATATAATTTCTATCGAGGGAGTTGTGGTAGACCCCAAGAAGATTGAAGCCATAATAAGTTGGCCCGCACCAACTAATGTATCTAAAGTAAGAAGTTTTATGGGCATGGTTGGGTATTATAGACGATTTGTAAAAGGATTCTCAAAAATCGCCCATCCTATAACCAACCTTCAGAGGAAAGGAAAAGCTTTCAAATGGACTACTCAATGTGAGGAAGCTTTTAGAGTGCTTAAGGAGAAGTTAACCTCAACACCTATCCTTAAAATACCTGATCCAAGTAAATCATTTACAGTTTGTACTAATGCTTCTATGGAAAGATTAGGAGGAATCTTGATGCAAGAAAAGGCAGTTATTGCCTATGAGTCCAAAAAAAAACTTAAAAAGCATGAAGTGAATTATGCTACTCATAACTTAGAACTAGTGGTTGTTGTACATGGACTTAAAATTTGGCGGCATTACCTGCTTGGTAAGCCATTCGAGCTTAAAACTGATCATCAGAGACTTCGATATATTTTTACTCAACCCTTGCTAAACGCTAGGCAACGACAATGGAAGGAATTCCTAGAAAAATATGATTTTGGGATTGTGTACATTAATGGGAAAGAAAACAAGTTAGTTGATGCTTTAGGTAGAAGGAGGCATATAACTGCCATGACTCAATATCACTTTGGACCAAGAAGTCAAATTAAAGATTTGTAGAAGATAGATGAATTTTGTCTACAACATCGAGCACAGGTCGAGCAAGGACCTAATAAGGACAAGGATTTCAAATTAAAAGAAGATTAGCTATATTTTAGAGACCAGGTAGTCATTCCAGATAATGAGGAACTGAAAAAAAGCTATTCTCCAGGAAGCCCATTATGCCCCATACTCCGCACACCCAGGAGGGGTGAAAATGCGAGAGAATTTGAGAAAGGATTATCTCTACTTGGTTGAGTTTGCATACAATAATAGCTATCATGCTACACTAGGCATAGCTCCATTCGAGGCCCTGTATGGGCGAAGGTGTAGAACACCTTTATCATGGGATAATCCAGAGGATCGGGTAGTGATCGGTCCAGACACTGTGAAACAAATGGAAGAGCAATTAAAGGAAATTCGCCAAAGGCTTAAAGAAGCCTCGGATCGGCAAAAGAGCTATGCAATCCTTAAAAGGACACCAAGAGAATTCTCTATGGGAGACAGAGTATTCTTGCGAGTAAAACCATCCAAAAGCTCAATTAAGTCCACCCAACTCAGCCCTAGGTTTGTAGGACCATTCGAGATCATTGACAAAATCAGTCATGTTGCCTATAAATTGGCCCTACCACCCAATTTGTCCAAGATCCATGATACTTTCCATGTGTCTCTACTTCGCAAATATGTGATTGAACCTTCACACATATGGAATGTTTTCCACTTGCAGATGTCGGACCCCTAGCACATTGAAATCCGCCTTGTCTGAATCCTCGGTTTTAGTACAAAGCAACTAAGAAAAAGAGATAAGAATCAATGCAAGGTCCAGTGGGACCACTTTTCTAACAAAAATGCCACCTGGGAAGATGTGGCTATTATGAAAGACAATTTCCATATTTGTTTGAGAGCTGATATATGTTTGAACATTGATAGGAAGAGGCCTGCGATTCGGTGTTGTTTTGTGAGATTGTTATAATTATGCATTTACATTTTGTATTGCAATATACTATTCTTTCATGAAATTCTGTTTTATTTGCAATATTTATGTGAATGAGTTAATTTTTATTAGAAGGTTCCTAACACACATCAAGCCCATCTCGCACACCAGTATCACAAATATATTATTTCCTTTTACATCCCACCTGTTCATTCCATACAATCGTCTTATCATACATTCCATCTACTTGTTCCTCTGTTTCATATTCTAATCCCTCATCCTGCATATATCCGGTGTATTTTTTTAAGACATTCACTTATCCTGTACTTTGTTCTTTAGCCTGTTATGTCCTTCAATAAAAGTTTTTAAAAAATATATGTTTCACTTAAATTCCGTAAGGTCTGACCGAGACATGCAACTGGTTTCTAATATGTTCCTCTGAGTTCGACAAACCATGGAACCATTTCTGCAATTTAATTTCTGCCTTTCCAGATTGAGGGTAGAGGGGCACCTATCTAGCACTTGTTCCGATGGGATATGAAAAAGGAGCCATGTTGAGTGGCCATGCAAAGGCGTTAATCTCATCACATGGCAAAAAGACAAAAGAAAACATTTCGGGCACAAGAGCAGGTAACTTTGTGCAAAGACTTGTACATGTGGAATGAAGTCTAACCACAAGCAAGGAGGTACTTTTTAATTAATGCCTTTTGTTTTTTTAAGACATAAGTTGCATAAAGAAAGCGTTGGCATTTAAAAGAACTAAGAATTTTAGAAGAAAGGTTAAAGAATCAAGTCTCATAAAGGCACACTGGAAAGAAGAATACTACCTTAGAAAGAAACATTATATTATTGCAATATCTCCAATAGTCATTTTAAAGAGTTTTTTAAAAAATAAACTATAGTGAATATTTTGCAAGTAAAAAAAGGTAGTAAATTTATGTAAAAAGGTTCATCTCTTTTTTTTTGTGAAATCCAAAAACATTTGTTGCCTCAAAGTTGCATAAAACTCGTGCTTAAGCACAAATCGCAGCATTTGGTATAAATAACACCTCTGGCTTGCGTTAACAAGTTATCTTATCACATTAAGTTGCTATGTGTATAGCCTAATATAGTTGCCATAACGACGTCTAGACATTGACCCTATGAATCGTCTAAGAGAAATAAGAAAAACATTTTTTGTGATTCTTTCCACTCTATTTTTACCCTATTCGTCACTATCTCTAGACATAAATCCTGAAATTAAGAAATTCCGAGTATATAGGGAAGTTACGCCTACATACAAGGATTTCTCTTTAAGCAAGTGTCATAGATAGGACGTATCCCTTTTTGTACTACTTTGGTACCATGTATCGTTCTCTTTAACGTACCTTAAGATCTCTCTCACGTACAACCGCATATGCCAAGAGAACTAGCTTCTTCCACATACTGACAGGTATTTAGGAAGGGCAGGTATATAGCAAGGTTTAATATATCAAACTAGTGGTATATAGAAAGGGGGACCATTTGGGAGATATAAGGAACCCCTAATTATTGTATTGAAGAAAACAAATTCCAAAAGACTACAAGTGTTCACATGGGAAAGGCAAAGAGGAAACAAGCAGAAGTTCAAAAGTGTATGACACTAGAAGCTAGGGAAGGTGGAGAGAAGCAAGCTAAAGTTCAAAAGTGTGTGACACCAAATAAAGATCTTTATTTCCCGGTAAAGATCTTTATGAAGATGGAAAATTCTTAACACTAAGGAGTTGCTTGTGAACAATTCTCAAAGCTGATGCTGAAGATCGTTTTGAAAATGGTGTTCCATTTTCTATAGATGTTGTGAGGACAGTACACATGGCATTAATCACTCTTGACATTTTTAAGCGTAAAAAGCAAGGGGAAACAAATGAAATATTGAAGGTAAATGCTTGTTGTGACACAAGTGACCTCAAGCCCATGATGGCAAATATTTGTTGTGACATAAGCGACCTTATCCAAAAGATAGATTTTTCTTGTGATATTGGTGATTTGAAGTCTATAGTGGTAGATGTCTACTGTGATAGAAGCGACCTTATCAAAAGGACAGAAGGAACCCCTCATTATTGTGTTGAAGAAAAAAAATTCCAAAAGACTACAAGAAGTGTTTACATGGGAAAGGCAAAGAGGAAACAAGCCAAGAAACAAGCAAAAGTTCAAAAGTGTGTGACACCAAAAGCTAGTGAAGGTGGAGAGAAGCAAGCTAAAGTTCAAAAGTGTGTGACACTAGATAAAAATCTTTATTTCCCAAAAGGTAGAGATCTTTATGAAGATGGAAAATTCTTAACACTAAGGAGTTGCTTGCAAACAATTCTCAAAGAAGTTGATGCTTGTGAAGATTGTTTTGAAAATGGTGTTCCATTTTCTATAGATGTTGTGAGGACAGTACACATGGCATTAATCACTCTTGACATCTTTAAGCGTAAAAAACAAGGGGAGACAAATGAAACGTTGAAAGTAAATGCTTGTTGTAACACAAGCGACCTCAAGCCCGTGATGGCACATATTTGTTGTGACACAAGTGACCTTATCCAAAAGACATTTCGCTTGTGATACCGGTGATTTGAAGTCTATAGTGGCAGATGTCTACTGTGACACAAGCGACCTTATCAAAAGGACAAATTTCGCTTGTGATACTAGTGATTTGAACATTGTTGATGATAGTGGTGTTTGTGTTGAAGATGAGCATCATGATCTCATGCTCAATCTTTTTGATTGTATTGGCCATGACAAATGCCATGTTGCTGAAAAGTTTAGAGATGATAAACAAGTGTTTGAATGTTGTTGGTGATAATGGAGTTGGATGTGCCAGAGGCCATGTTGCTGAAGACCATGAAGAAATTAGGTGTTTTGAAAAGCACACCAAAGGAATTGGCTCAAAATTAATGAAAATAATAGATTATAATGGTATAGGATTAGGAAGAAATGGGCAAGGCATAAGAAATCCCATAGAACCAAATGTAAGGCCAAAAACTAAAGGCCTTGGTTATGATGTTCCATGGAGCAATGCAATCTTGGGATTCTTTAGGTGCAAAATTTACGCATCAAAAGCCTGCAATGACAAAGCCTACAATGAAACTTCATGTTGAAGATTCCGAATGTGTGGTGGCTTTCAAAAGAGGTAGACCTAGAGGATGACCCAAAGACGATTACCAAAGCCAAAGCTAGAGCCAAAGCAAGAGCCAATGTCAGAGCCAGAGCCAGAGCCAGAGCCAGAGCTAGACCATAATTTCATTACCTTCAACATTAAGGGGGGTAGTAATTTTTTTGTAAAAGGTGCATTTTTTGCTATGACAAACACCTTTAAATATTTGCTATACTAAATAATGTAATAAGGGAGGATGTTAGAAACTTATTACATTATTTAGGTGGTAGATAATTATTACATTTGATATTAGATAATTACATGGTTGGATAATTATTACACACCTCATGGGAGGTTGTGTAATGAACCTGTCTAATATGCAGAATAAAAAACACACAGAAAGTAGACTGCAACAAACTGATTTTTTTGTTTTTTATATTTAGGAAAGAAAAACAGAAATAACTAGAAATAATAAAGATTACAAATTTCAAAATTGCAAAGAACAGAGAATGTTCATACAAATTCCAGCCAGATGAGGGTTTCCGTACTCAATGGCTTGCACTCAACACTTGGGGCTTCCATCCACAAATGCCTTGGAAAAGGGCTCAATGACTTGACATGATGAGAATGAATCCTCCCTTCCCTAGCAGCCCCTTTTTATAACTTTCCTCTCCTTATCCTAATTTTCACCAGTTATCAAATCTACCTTAACAACTTTTGATTTAAGATTTATTCCAACTAATTGCAACTCCATCACTAATTGGCACTAGCTGGCAAATCTGCCTTATTAACCACTTGCTATTTTAAGATTTATTCCTCTATTTTATCTGAGCTACTGCCAACTAGCAAATCTGCCTTTAGTTTACCTTCTATTCCACTCTTTTCTGCTGCAGCTGGGTAGAGTGGACCTGTTGGTCACAAATCTGCCCTAGGAAAGGATTTGCTTCGCATACGCGCCCTAGACCCGGACCAACCTTGAAAGGCCGGGGGGAAGAGATGCCTCCCGTGCCAATCTCCGGAGAAGGCCGGCTCCTTTACTACACTACTGGGGTTTTTAGATAAGGGAACTGGAAAGAGATTTGAAAATTACAGAAAGAAATGCAAATTGCGTAGCAGTAACAGTGGGGAAGAACAAGCAGCACAATCACCTATCTATGTATAAACCAGCAGCTATCAATACAGAGAATGAAACAAAAACTAACGCTGCATTTTCTTCCCTATGTATCCTTTAGAAAGATTCTAGGTTCACTTATCCTCTAATGCTTAAATCCAGATAACAGAATTACAGCAATCAGAAAAATAAATGAGATTAGCAGAAATGCTTACCAAAGGCGTCGTAAAAGGAAGATAACAGAGTCAAAGCCAAGAATTCTTAATATTGATGCAAAAGTTCGAATACAGAAAATTTCTAGCAATATGTTCCCCCCCTTTTTTCATTACAATGCATGGGTTTTTATAGAGGACCTCACCTCTGCAAAATTAATGACAAAGCACACAAGGACGTTGGGGTAGCTGGGATTTGACCCCCGATGGATTTTGTAGTTGAGACCTCCTGTCTCATTACTGCAGTTGGTGAGGGGACCACCCTAAACGGAAGATTTGCATTTATGTGCCATGAAGACGCCTTGGATTTATACCCCACCCACTTTTCCTATGGACGTGTGCCCCTCGAGAGTAGCACTGGTGTCAAAAGGCGCTTAGGGGATACTTCGCTGATGCTTTGGCCTGAATCGCTCGTGGGATGAAGGTTCGCCGGGATCGCATCCGAAGTGCAGCTTCGCCAGGAGATTTGGCCGAACTGGCCAACCGCAGAGGCTGGGGGGGGAAGACTGGACCTTGAATAAATCAGATTGCCTAAGTCAAAAACAGACTTTACTAGGCGCGGTTCGCTGAGGTCGCAACCGAGACGCAACTTCGCCGAAGAATTAGCCCGAAGGGAAGCTCGGCTGGGAGCTGGCCTGAAGTCGCAAGTTTGCTGGCCTTGAAGCAGAAAAACCCCTTTGCCTTACCACTTCGCAGGAAATGGATGCTTCACTGGATTTGAAGTCCAAAGTGGCAGTTCGGCAGGGAATTGGCCCAAAGCTGCGGCGAGGAGCGAAGAAAATCCTAAATCTTTTCCCTTGGAAAAATCCTTGATTAAGCTTGTGCTTCGCTGCAAATGGGTGCTTCGCTGATGTTGAGGCCCGAAGTGAAGGTTTGGCAGCATTCTGGGCGAAGCGCCCCTCATGCCTTAGAGTTTTCTCCATCATCTGGGTGGAGGGTCGCTGAAATAGGGGCTGAAGTGAAGGTTCGGCATCATTGAGGGGCGAAGAAGACTCTAACCTTTCTGCCTTGAAGGACCTTTTGACCAAAATGGCACTTCGCTGAGGAGGGTTGTTTCACCGGAAATGTGCCTTGAAGTGGAGGTTCAGCCACCCTGCTGCCCGAAGTGCCTACTTCGCCGAGCTCAAGCCCGAACTGGCGCTTCTTTGGGGATGGTTCGCTGAAAACACTGGCCGAGGTGGAACTTCGGCAACTTTCTGGGCGAAGTAAGCTAGCTGCCTTAGGCTTTTTCATTACCAGGGTGGGGGGAGGCTCGCTAGAGTTGAAGCCAAAGTTGTGATTCGGCAGCCAAAGAACCCGAAGTGGCAGTTGAGCAACGCTTTGAGCGAAGCACCCCTCATGCCTTAGCTGATTTTTCAAGCCCGAAGGGAAGGAGACTTTTTGCATATTTTCTCAGCGAAGCTGCCTATTTACCCCTTTTTCGGGCGAAGCTGCCCTCTTTTGCCTTGTTTTGTTAGCGAAGCTGCCTTATACTTGAAATGGACACGAGGGTAGGCAAAGGGCGGGTACTTGATGCGCCGGAGCGCCATGAAAATGCCAGAAGAGCAAAGAAAAGAAAACATGGAGAAGGAGAATTCAAACATGAAAAACAAACAATATTTCAAAATTTTACCCCTTGACAAAATGTGACAAAATTGTCAACAGGACCCCACATATGAATATCTCAAAAAGGGGATATTACAAATCCTCCCTCCCCAAATTTGCTTGTCCTCAAGCAAGACAAAGCTGGGTGATCAAGTATCTCATCCGACTCCCAAGTGGCATCCTCCTGTGGCAGCCCTTTCCATTGTACCAAAAACTCTGTCCATACACAGTTTCACAGTTGTTTCTCCCTTGTGCTAAGGATCTGTTAAGGAATAAGTACTAGTTTTCTTTCTTTTTGTGCAAAATGTTCTTGCTTATCCCTTGAATTATATATATTGTATATGTCATCGTTCTCACTATCAAAACCTGTATTCATTTGCCATCTACTTTCCTCTATAGGGTCCAAACTAGACCCTGTTAGCTGAGAGTGACACTTGGACTTATGTTTATTATGTCTAGATGCATGCACTTCAGAATCATCTACAACATTGCTCTTAGTGTCTCTAGTTCTATCTAGGCTATTTCTTAGGTCGTTCTTGTGTTTCTTTCTTCTTTTGGAACGTTCACTGGACAAACAACGGTCATATTCACTTGTTGAATAACTCTGTTTCTTATGATGAATGCTTCTTGACCTTCCATCCTTAATGCTTCTCTAATTTCTCTTCCTTGGGAGAAGGGTATTGTTGGTTACGAATCTGCCACTAGGATAGGATTTTAATCTATATGCGCCCTAGATTCGCCCAACAGATTGAAAGGCCGGAAGGAAGGAATGCCTTCCGTGCCAATCTCCGGAGTAGGCCGGCTTCCTATGTTTTCTCAATTTGGGTTTTAGCTCAGAGTGCAGGAAAGAGATTATAAATTACTGAAAGAAACATAAATATGCTTGTTTCGGGTGGGGAAGATAAGCAGCACGGAAACAAACCAATCACCACTACTAACAACAATTTAAACAGAATATGTAACAGAAACCATTAATGTTACTTTATCCTATGTATCCCTCACTTTAAGCATTCCAGGTACACTTAATTGCCAATACGGATATCCAGATAAGCAGAATAAAAGTAATCAGAAATATAAGCAACATGAGGCAGAAATGCTTAACGAAGGCAGCATACAAAATAAAGACAATCAATGGAGCCAAGTATATTTTGCATTCAAAAGCAAACGCACAGCTACAGAAGTCTCCTAGCAATATATCTCCCATCCACCCTTATACAATGATATGGCGCAGCTATTTATAGCGCAATTTTCCCCCCGATTACAACTTTGGGCACAGAATCCCAGACCTGACAAAAGCTGGAAAAGCTGGCAAAAGCGGCAAAAAGCGGCTGATGTTGACCTCTGCGGGTATGGAATGTACTTGCAGCAAGGTCCGCCTGAAAACTTGGCAGCTACGTGGCAGTCCGGTAGATGAAACCTCGAGTCAGTTTGAATGAGGGTAGATGCGGTACAATATGTCAGTTCACGCTCGCACACCTTCTGTCACATCTTTGACTCGAATCTCGAGGCTGGACACCTGTCAGCATCTGATGGGGGGAAGAAATCGCCTTCAAAGCTCATCTTTTATATCCCGCCCGACTTCGCACAAAATTGGAGCGCAGCCGGGCAGCGCAGGGTGGAAGCAGCGCAGTCGGGAGGGCCTTCGTGCCTTAGAAATTTCTCGGCAGCATTATCTCATCTTCCGCCCGAGTGCGCACAAACTGGTGAGCGCAGCCCGACTTCGCTGCGAAGTCGGGCGGCTCAACACTTAGCCATTTTTGATGTCTCCAAGGCAAGCCAGCCCTACTGCGCATCCTCTTTAGAGCGCCGCCCGACTTCGCTGCGAAGTCGGGCGGTGCTCAACACTTAGAATTTTCTGGCCATTTTCCAATCGGATGCCGCCCAAGTGCGCATGAAATTAGGAGCGCAGCCCGACTTCGCTGCGAAGTCGGGCGGCTCAACACTTAGAATTTTTGGGCTCAGTTTTCAATTCCGCCCAGGTGCGCACAGATAGGCAAGCGCAGCCCGATTGCGCTACGCAATCGGGCGAACAACAATACTTAGAAGATTTTGGGGCATTTTTGCCCACTCAGAGAAATAGTTAGAAACATGGACAAGAAGCTGGAGAAAATGAAACTGATGGCAAAAAAGTAGAAGGGGGATGGTGGAGAAGGGGAGAGAAGAAAGAGGGAAGGGAAAGCAACATCCTTACAAAAATTTGAAGACATAGCACCCCGTGCAAAATGTGACAACATTCCTGGCGGCTCGCGGGGTGTCGAGCTCGCCTCGATGCAACGAACCAGGCCTTTATCCCTTGGGCGCAGAGGAACTCCCTTCCCCTGCATCCTGCTGCTGCTGAGCTCCCTTCTTGGGTAGCTGTTCTTCTTCGGGCTCGCTCTCAGCAGTCTCTTCTTCTGATCCTTCCTCTTCTTCTCTTTCTGAGCCTGATTGCTCAGCACCACCATCGCCTTCCTGTTCAGCAGGCTGGTCCCGCTCGCGGACGTGCTCGTAGGCAGCTTTGGCCTGATCCCAAGCTGCTGCCTGGAAGGGCTCTAAGTCGCTGATATCCTTCAGCGCTCCTTTGAATGCCGCGACCATATGCACGTCAATGGTGTCATACCTCTCTCCCAGCTCCTGGAGGCATGTGTTAATCTTGCAAAATTTGGACACCATTTGGGTCACCTGTGCCTCTTGGACTGGGTCAGTCCAGCCATCAATCTCGGATGTGTCTGCCTCAAAAAACAGCCAGTCTTGCTTTACTTGCTCTAGGGGCAGAAATTCTCCATCCTTGACAAAGCTCGGAAATCCGAGCGCAGAAAGAGTGTTGAAGGGGGCCAGGCAGATGTTCATTTCATGGTTCAATACATCCAACATCTTCCTGGCAGCCCTGATCTTCTCAGTTTTCTCAAAATAGTTTTGCAAGGTAACCCTTGCATCTGCCCAGTCTAGGGCAATTCGTGACATCGGTGGAAATCGGAGGCCCTTGCGCGCAAACTCCTCAAGTTTTATTGCCAAGTCTAGCCACTGCCTCGCTTGGCGTTCAGCCTCCTCTACCGCAGGCTTTCCCTGGGCAGAAACTTCTTGTATTCTGGATGCAAAATCCAGGACGGACAGGGACCTGACAACATTAGTCCTGCAGCAAACTAGCTCGCATCTCCTTGATCTTGTCCTTCGAAAAGGCGGCCGCCTGGGACGCTTTCTCCTCCAGCTGCGTCTGAGTTTTCTGCAGCAGATTCTGCAACTGGGCAACATGCTCGAGTGCTGCCTTTTTCTCCTCTGACAGCTGCTCAGCTGTCTTCCTCTGTGTTGCTGCCTCCTGCTGGGACGCAGCAAGCTGGTCCTTTAAATCTTTAATCTCCTTCTGAGCAGATTCCAGCTGCGTGGTGGCCTTGGCCAGATTCTCTTCCAGCTGCCTTGAATTATTTTGAAGCTGAAACAACTTCTCTTGGGCCTCGAGCCGCTTGACAAGGAGATTATCAGATCTTTCGACGAATACCATTAATTTCGTATTCCTCGCTTATATCGTCGAAACTCTTCTCCTTGATTCGGTGCTCATAGTCTGCCTCAGTCATCTCCCGGAGAGGCTTCTTGACTTTTGGGATTAACTTCTCCGTTCGGAGCACCCTCTTGTCCAAGTCAAACTTGGTGCGCTTCACAGGAATGGCTATCTCCTCGGCTCTTCTTTTCTTTACGCCCTGGAGGAAAGAGGCAGAACACCCTGCGGCCTTTGCGGCTAGAGGCTGGTCGTCTGTAACTTGCAGTTGTTCCTCCATTAGGTCCAGCTCTGCCAACATAGGGTATGCCGAGGCCAAATCCTGTTGCGGCATCCTCCCTGAAAACAATGAAGCAGGAGATATTCCAGAAGATAAGGCCGCTTTTGAGGGCGACCGGGTCCTAGGGGAAACGGGCGGCTGCGTAGGAGGTGGAGATGGGGTTTTGAATGCGGCGTCAGCGGCGGGTGAGCGGCGCGGTGATGTGGATACAGCTTCAGTGCTGGCCGCGGGTGAGAGACTTAGGGTTTGACCCAGGGTTTGAAAAACGTTAGGGTCCTGGGCAAAACGTCCAAAGGAGTGGGGGCTGTGGAGGGACTGGGTGATAGGCGATATGGATGAGGCGGCTAAGGCGTGCCCTGATGCAGAAGAGGAGGGCGTGATAGCAGGGCTAGCTGGGGTTTGTGATACAGGGGAAGAGGACGTACCTGCGTGCTCCGCCTGAGCCGGTGCTTGGATGACGCCTGCTGCCCAGACTTCTGCTTCTTTTTCTGGACTATCTAGAGAGATTATTTCGGGTGCAACCGCTCCTGTCCGTGGGGCCGCCACTATCTGCTGTGCAGCCTCCTTTTTTGGCCGCTTTATTTTGGTCTTCTCGCCCCTTTTTCTTTTCTTTTCTCTCGGAGCGGCGGTTTGTTCGGTAGAGGCAGAGACGGTTGGTGCGTCAGGTACCGAGGCGCCCACGGTAAACTTGTACTTGGGCCTTGTCGGAGGGGTGCCCGCTACTGCTGCCTCGCCGGTTGACCCTTCTGGCTCCTTCTCTGTCTGAGGCGACTTTTCGGGCGCTGGAGACAACATTGGGCCCACCTGACTGCCTTTTGGCGCCTTGCTGCCGGATGGCTTTCGAATGGGCAAATGCTGTGGAGGGGGCTTCCTTTTATATCTTTTCCTGGCGCCTAGGGGAACGCAATCTCGAAATGCGAACGACTCCCACTTGCCGGCGTATTTATCGTATAAGGCCGAAAAATCATCATCTATGGCCAATGTCTTTTTGTCCGATTTATCGTGTCGCGTGCGACACCTCATCTTCCAGCATTCAATTATTTTGTCCTTTTCCCAGCCGAGGGGCGCCACCTTTGTGAGGAATTTTCTGAAACCGGCCGAGTCTAGCTTGTGATCGTCGTTATGCTCTGGATCGTAATCCACCTCTACACAGTAGAAGTCATGCCATGGCGGCCATGACTGCATTCGTTCAATGTGCCACTCCAGGTCTGCCCCTGTCTTATTGCACCTCTCTTCCATGATCTCTGCTCGCGGGCAAACATGCACAAACTTTCCTCTGACCCCAATCGGGTCGTATTTCCAGCGCTGTGGTAATTGTATCAGGCCCAAGTTGAGGAGTGTCTGCTCCAGGTAGACATGCTGCCCAATTTCGTGGACCTCAATGTTTCCCCAGATAAAAGGATATTTGAAAATATGGCCCCTCTTTTTTCCTTGGCCGAATTCCTCTTCGACGCAGTCCATCTGCCGCGCTGCCTCCATGCCGAAATGGTGCTCGGTACAAAAATAGGGCAGCAAGAACGGCTTCCCTTTGAACCCGTAGATTCTGATGACGACGCCCTGGGTCAACCGGAAAGTGTCCCCGAATTTGTTCCTCGTCAGGTACTTCGTCATAACATGGGGAGGGCGAGACGCCTTGCCATTGAACAGTGCCAGGGTCATACCCAAGAATTTGAAATTAAAATCATAATAGGACCCCCTTCTATACAGCAGCTCCGTCCACTCGTATACAGGCAGCGGTGCGCCCTTCTCATCTACTTTCTTAAGCCCGGGCACCTTTATTCGGTAATGCGTATGGTACAGGCACAGCCATACAAGGAATGAGCAGTGCCGGAATTCAGTTGTCTGCTTCTGCTGTATCTTAACCAGGTTCGAATGGATGGCGTACGCCACCCAGTCTGCCCAATCAAAAAAGATTGGGCGCCTTCCGCTTCTCTGGGCAGTGGGGTCATAGAACTCCCCATGCAAGATACACTCTGCGAGTGCCAGCTGGTACGGGTGCACTACTGCGTCTGTGCCGCAGCCAAGAACCCATGCAAGGATAATGTAGATATACTTGTTCTCAAATCTTTCCAGGGGTATAGGACCAGACGGCAAGCTTGCAGACGGCAGTGGGCACTTCAGCTCTGAATTTAGAAATTCTCTCATCCTTCTGCCCTGGCTGAACCTGCCCGCCTGCTCTTCCAAATTAATCTTTCTGATGATGGCATTTGGGTCGTATTCGAGCCCCGGGGCGAAGGCTGGCTGTACGCTTTCCTTAAAGAGGGTAAACAACACCCTTCCTTGGCAGTCGCAGACCTGCCGGGTGGCTGGTTTGTAATACGTCGCAATTGACTCGACCAGCTCCGGGCAGTGGTGAACAGGAGGGCACAAGAACCAGTAAAGGTTCGATTTATAGGCGGCCCCAAGGTGGTGCGAGGACGAGACCTTGTCTGCCCACTTCGCGATATTGGGACGCAGCTTTGTGAGACTGATGGAGTACTCGCCATCCCTGTATTCGGCCAGGCGGTTGATGGGCGGCGGCAGAGGACCTTGTCTTTTAGCTCGCCTCGACCTGGACTTTCCCCTTTGCTCCTGTGGTGCCTCACTTTCATGAGCGCTAGAGTCTGTGTGTTCCTCAGCTTCCTGCTCTGAATCACTGGATTGCGCCTGCATGGGCGCCTTCCCCTTGTCTACTCTCGGCCCTTCACTCATGGTGCTGGAGACGGAAATTACAGCTGTTACTGAGCTTAATTTCGCACTTCTTTTTTCACTGCGCAGCTCGGATTTACACTGGTAATTCTGGCGTTCTGAGTAAGGGCCCTTTTCTAAGAATGGGAAAAAGAGCATTAATGGCGCGAGGGGGAATTTAAAGTTATTTGTCCGAAGTAGGTAAAAAGCGTCGTTATTCCTCGACGGCCGCGCGTGGGATCTTCTATTGAAAAGCGCAACTCGTACGCGGTTGGCCCCTTGTGCGCTCTCTCATTAATGACATCCGCTTTGAAATTCGTGCAATCATTCCTTAAAATCTTCGAACTTCGTGCTTTTAATGACGTCACCGCCGCCATCTGGGCACACACCTCGAGGCACTAAACTGAGGGAGTGCCCTTTTGAACTGCCCCGACCGAGTGCGCTCAAAAAATGAGCGCAGCCCAACTTCGCGCTATGAAAGGTGCGCCCTCGGGAGGCCCATACTCAGGAAAAATTTCATCATGCGCCTTGCTTCTGGGATGCGCCCGTCGGAGTGCGCAAAACTTTGAGTGCGCAGCCCGACTGCGCTGGGAAAATTTGCGCAGTCGGGCGGGGACACTTAGCCGATTTTTCATCTTTTTTCTTTGTTCCCGTCCGGCTGCGCTCAAGAAAGGGTGCGCAGCCCGACTTCGCTGCGAAGTCGGGCGGCGTCCCCAGCACTTAGAAAATTTTCTGAGCTTTTCTTGCTTGCCTTTTGCTCCTTAACCTCCCGACGTCGCACAAAATTAAGGGCGAAGCCCGACTTCGCTGCGAAGTCGGGCGATTTTCCTGCCTTGGTCAGTCCTCGAACTGCCGTGCACTTGCTTCTTTTTTCACACTTGGCTTTCTTTTGAATTAAAAGCGGAAAACTAAATGACTGAAAGCAATATTTACATTCTGAAATAAACTGAACTGCAGGAAATAAATAAGAAAAATATGTACAAGGTAGGACCTTTGACAACCTTCAGTGGTGATAGGCCTTCAGGTGAAAGCCGTTAACAGGGATCGGGAGGAGCTGTCCCTCCATGTCTCTGAGCACGAATGCATTGAACTGGTTTATCCGGGCGATTTGGTAGGGGCCTTCCCAGAAGGCATCGAACTTGTCGTGATTGCCCGGCTTCGCCTTGAGTGAATCCCATTTGAGCACTAAGTCCCCGATTTTGAAAACTCGGGTAGTGGTCCCCTTTGCAAACCAGCTCTGAGTCGCTTCGGCGTGCTTAGTAAAGGCCTGATACGCCTTCTCCCTTTCCTCTTCTAGCTGCAACAACTGACAAAGTCGGGCATCCACGGGGTCCCCATCGCCTTTCTCATCTTCTAACAACCAGAGTGCGGGCATTTCTATGTGGGTGGGCAGGACAGCCTCCTTGCCGTATACAAGCGCGTAGGGGGACGTCTTGATGGATTTTTTGAAAGATATACGGTCCGCCCATAACGCTCGGTCCAGAAGCAGGTGCCACGACCTCTTATTCCTTTCCACAGTCTTCTTTATGATTTTCAAGAGGTTTTTATTGGTGGACTCGGCCAGGCCGTTTCCCTGCGGATAGTAATTTGAAGACATCTTGTGGTAAATGCCATACTTGCTGGTAAACTCAGTGAGTACCGCGCCTGCAAATCCTGGACCATTATCTGTGACGATTGCCTCTGGAATCCCGAAACGGGTAATGAGGCTCTCAAGGAACCCAATGACCGTCTCTTGGTCAGCATGCTTTGTAGGCGATGCCTCAGCCCATCGGGTAAAGTAATCTGTGGCGGTTAGGATGAACTTATGCCCCGCCGAAGAGTTGGGCGTTATTGTCCCGATGAAGTCCAGGCCCCACTGCTGAAACGGAGTCTCGGCTTGAATTGGCTGGAGGGGCAAGGGTGCCTTCCTATTTCTGCCGGCGAACCTCTGGCATTTTTCGCATTTTATACAGACTGCATGTGCGTCTGTGAAGAGGGTGGGCCAATAATAGCCGGCTCTGATAATTTTTAAGGTCGTAGGCCTTCCTGAATGATGTCCTCCGGGCATCCCAGAGTGAAACTCTCCGAGAACCTTTGGCTTGTCTGATTCCTTGACGCACCGCAACAGGATGCCGTCAATATTTCTAAAATATAGCCCCTCGGGGCGCAGTACATACTTCAAGGCGTTCAGCCTAAACCTCCTTCTTTGTGAGGCGTTGAGATGATCTGGACATCTCCCTGTGTTGAAGTACCACACTAGATCATTTGTCCAATCATTCTCCTCTGATAAGGAGTTGGAAAGGTTGGCCTCTGTTACTGGATTCTCCCACTGGCAAGCAGAGATTTCGGCTGCAGCGCTCCGGGCCAATTCTTGGCATAGAGCCCGACCTCGGATTAGCTTTGTTGGCCGTACCTCTATGTCAAACTCTTGTATCTTGGCAATCCATCCTGCCCTCTTGTGACCCGGCTCCCCTTGGATGATGAAATTTTTGACGTCCGGGTGTATCACGAAGACAGTTATCCGACTCTGGGAGACAAAGTGCTTGAACTTTCTCAGGGATCTCATAACTGCGTGCACTTGCCGCTCAATAAAATTGTATCTTTCTTCGTGCGGCTGAATCACCTGGCTTAGAAATGCTATGGGGCGCTCCTCGCCATCATCTCCCTTCTGAGTCAGAACTGCAGCGTAGCTTTCGGGCTCTCCCACTGCATACAGGATGAAATCCTTGGAGTAGTCTGGATTTATTAACACTGGAGCCTGGGCAATTCTGGCCTTGATTTCTTCAAAGGCTTGCTTCCTCTCGTCAGTCCATACAAATTCAGCATCTTTTTTCAGGAGCTCAGCCATGGGCTTAATTACTTGTGCAAAGTCTGGCACAAACTTCCTTACGAAGTTGATTTGGCCAAAAAATGATTGCAGCCCCTTTTTGTCGACTGGGATGGACAAGCGAAGAAGAGCCTCCGCTCTGTCAGGATCAACTGCAAGGCCCTTTTCAGAAATAACATGGCCCAGCAGTTTGCCTTCCTTCACCGCGAAGACTGATTTCTTCGGGTTGATGGAAATGCCGAATTCACGACATCTCTCAAATACTTGCCGCAAGTGGGAGGCATGGTCCTCTCTCTTGTGTGAAAACACAGTCATGTCATCCAAGTAGATGACAATGATCTTGTTGAGCAGCTCTCGGAACGCCAAGTCCATAGCCCTTTGAAATGTAGCCCCGGCATTGGAAAGACCGAAGGGCATACGCTGATATGCAAACGTTCCCCATTTGGTGGTGAACGTCGTCTTGTGCTGGTCTTCATCTTTCACCCAGATTTGGTTATAGCCGGAGAAACCGTCTAAGAGAGAAAATCTCTGAGCTCCTGCGACCACGTGAAGGATTTGATCAATTTGGGGGAGCGGGTAATGATCCTTCAGTGAAGCCTGATTGAGGTTCCTGAAATCCACGCAGAGACGGATGTCTCCATTCTTTTTCCTCACGGGGACCAGATTTGCGACCCAAGAAGAATGCTTGATGGGATAGATGATTTTGGCCTCCAGCATCTTCAAGAGCTCCGCTTTCATCATGGCTTCAATTTTCGGGTTCACCGCCCTTTGCTTCTGCCTGAAAGGCTTCGCATTATCTTCCAGTTCTATAGTATGCTGGATCATCTCTCTGTCGTACCCCTTCAGGTCTTGGTAGCACCAGGCTACAATATCAGGGTACTCTTTGCATAGAGCTCGGATCTGCTCTAACTCCTCATCAGTGCAATCTGTCCCGACCTTAATCACCTTTCCAGGTTCCAGTTCCAGGTCCATGTACTGCTTGGGGTCTACTTTGATCCTGTGGGATATGGCTCTATCATTCTGATCAAAGAGGCTCTCCAGGGTAATCAGTCCTTTCGGGACATGATTATTCTTTAACTGTATCAACCCCTCATATTGCTCGTCATCAGGGTCTCTACCTTCGATTGTACTAGCTTCATTTATCAAAAAGGTGACGATATCCTCGTCACAGTCGAACACCGCCAATGGGTGTCCTTGTCAGGCACAGAAGGCCTATAAATGGTACGAACCGGCTTCGGCTTCTGGACAGTGTCATCAGCCGGGACGTACCTGGCTCCAACAGACGCCAGAATGTCAGCATGCTTATTCTTTTCACGAGATATGGCTTTGACATTCAAAGAGTCAAATGACTCCATCAGATCCCAGACACGGTTGCGGTACGCCTTGAGGTAATGCTTCTTGGAGGCGCACTTATTGGTAATCTGGTTGCACACCAGCTCTGAGTCGCCAAAGATCTGCAAATGTTTTATCCCAAGCCTCTCTGCCTTCCTCAAGCCCAAGCACAAGGCTTCATACTCCGCCGCATTGTTAGTGCAACTCCAGGCCAGCCTATAACAGTAGTCCTTTTGAATGCCGGATGGTGAAACCAGAAGTACACCTGCCCCGACGCCATTCTTGCATCGGGCACCATCAAAGTACAACTTCCACAGCTTTTCTGGGGCAGGTCCAACATCCTTCTTTGAAGACTGATCAAGTCTTTCAGGCTGGGTGACGGAGTAGCAACCTTGTTCGGTCTCAATCATGGCATTGAAGTCCAGTAAGGAGAACTCATCCTCCACTTGCAACAGTTCCAGGGTCTCTCCCGCCAAGTCTACCTCTACCAGCTCCTCAGTCGTCAGATGAACCATGTCATTTTGTTGTTCTTCCCCGGGTATCTTTTCGACCAGAAAAGTGGAAGGCTTCTCATTATAAATCTTCAATCTCCTTCCTTTGAAAGGCACTTCCATATGTGAATAATCCAGCGACAGATATCCACCCAACTTCGCAGTGAACTCCCTAGAGAGACACATGCCGAAGTAGGGTTCCAAGTCCACCACTACGACTTCTTGGATAACCACGATGTCGAGTGCTTTATGCAGCCGGATTGGGATGTCCTTGATGACTCCGACTGTCTTCACAGGAGTGTCGTCTAGCTGCAGCACACCTTGGCTGCTCCTTGTGTATTCCATACCAATCTCTTCGCAGACAGCCCTTGGCATGACAGTAGTGGAGGCACCAGAGTCCACCATGCAATTA
The DNA here is from genome assembly GCA_028583015.1 of Wollemia nobilis. Classification (NCBI taxonomy): domain Eukaryota; kingdom Viridiplantae; phylum Streptophyta; class Pinopsida; order Araucariales; family Araucariaceae; genus Wollemia; species Wollemia nobilis. Next base: position 1,928,677 of record JAQPPZ010002200.1, read on the forward strand.
TGTACTATGTGGCCTTCCATTCGCAAAGACAGATAGAAAGGTGGTGGCCTGTTTTTCCCGGTAGCAGAAACTGTCAAGGGCTGAGCTAACACAGCGGGCTGCGTCGGCTTTCCATCTTTCACATTCTTCAAGGATTCCTGCAACAGGTCTACCTGTCCTGGGAGCAGAAGAGCATCATACATGCTTATTTTTGCTGGAGTTTTCTTGAGCTCGTCGACTATATTGTAAGTCGAAGTGCCGGCTCCCTCTGTCTCTTTTGCTGGCTCGTACCTGGTTCGGTATTGTTGCGTGGCTTCAACCCTCTGTCTCTTCGTCAGCGACGGGTACCTCAGCTTTTCTTGAGCTTGTTCTTTTGTTTCAGCTAGAGGTTGGGCCGCCGGAGCCTTTGCCATGGGAGCCTTGAGCGTTGGGAGCTTTTCTTTGGCTGTAGGAGGTAAAGGCGGCTTATCAGGAGCTGGCACAGCAGGCTGCGTCCTCTCCCTTCTTGCATATACCTTCAATGGCTTCATCTGGGCCGTGGTGGCCTCAATCGGCCTTTTGCCCTCCTTGGTCAAGAGAGACACGGGATCTTCTTCAGGGACTGCAAAGTTACCTTCATCGTCACGGATCATGTATGCTTCATCTTCCACGGCGCTGCCCGCAAGGGTCTGAATATAATGCTGATGCAACATGCAACCCTCCTCTCCATGTGGATCGTTGCAAGTAGAACACCAGTTAACATGGTCAGAAGTGCCTGGTTGAGCATTGTTGGCAGCATTCCTTGCTGGGGGCCTTTGCGCTTGAGCAGCTTGATCTTTTGTCAGCGCAGGAGGAGGATATGGCCTCCTAGGAAGAAACTCCATCTGAGCTTGCTTCTTCTTCATGATCGTCATGTCGTTGGAGATAGTATGGTAACCGGAGGCAAGAGCCCGCACTTCCTGAAGGATCTTATTCTGAATATCATTATCAGCAGGCGCCGGCCGGGCCGGCGGAGGTAATGCGGCTAATGGTGGAGGAGCAGAATATGCCGGGTATTGAGGGGGAGCTGGGAGTGCTGGATATTGCGGAGGTGGCGGATTAGGATAATGGACCTGGGGCGGACCATACGGGTTTATAACTGGCGCTGGGTTCCACGGCTGATGGGGGTACTGATTGGACGATGATGACGTCCCACCAGACGCGGGCGGATATTGTGACTGAGGGAAGTCGGGATAAATGGGAGGCTGCATTCTATGAGGAAGTCTGCCTATAGAAATTATGTCTAATTCTGCTTGCTGAGCAGCCTCATACAAGGCGGGAAAAGTGTTGACCCGGGCTATCTTAAGAATTAGACAAATGTCTGAATTAAAAGACCTCAGGTAATAGTGAGCAGCTTGTCCTGCAGAAGGACGCAGCTCAGGGGGTACTCTTTTCCAGGACCTCGCAAACCTCACGTTGAAGTCCGATATCTCCTCTTGCGGATGGCGTTGGATACTTTGAAACTGGTGCAGCAGTGAGGAGGGATCAGCGGACTCATTGCATCCCTTCACTAGTCTGCCCGCTAGCTGGGGCCATCCCGTGATAGCTCCCTCCGGCAAGGATCTCCACCAGTAGAGAAGCTTTCCTCTCAGAGAGAGAGCTAACAACCGGGTCTTAACACTCTCATTAGTGATAGAGTGCAATGCAGCCAAGGCCAGAATGTCTTGGATGTGCTCGTATGCTGTCTTCCCGGAGCCATCATACGTAGGAATGGATTTCAAGGCAGCGGGAGGAACAACTTCTTGTCCAACTAGAGCCAAGGGCCCTGTGGAATCAACGGCTGGGAAGAGATCATCATCATTTTGCTGATTCTGGGCAGCCATGTCTTCTTCCTCTTCTTCAAGCTGATCAGTGGTATAATCAGTATCAGTGTTGTCCGAAGTTGTAGGTTGTTCTTCAATTTCGGCCTCTCCAACTTCTTCAACTTCTTCAACCTCAGCTTCTTCTATTTCAGCTTCAGCTTCGGGTTCGTGCTCGAACCTATCGTCTTGGTGAGCTTGGTAGTCAGCCAGCCTTACTCGCTCTCCAGGAGCGTTGATGTCGATTTCGTAGAGATCAGGCTGTTGTCCTGGGTTCCTTGCTCTCCACCTTCTTGTATGCATGAAGGCGCTTTCGATATTGGACCAGTCTCACGGACTCAGAGAATATTCAGGTACAGCAGAGTCGCCAGGTGTTCTGATTTGACAACAATGAAGCGAACACCGATGCTTCGATTCTGTTTTGGGGTGGGAAACTCCCGTGTCCCACCGGGCGTGCCAGAGAAACTGTTGGTTACGAATCTGCCACTAGGATAGGATTTTAATCTATATGCGCCCTAGATTCGCCCAGCAGATTGAAAGGGCGGAAGGAAGGAATGCCTTCCGTGCCAATCTCCGGAGGAGGCCGGCTTCCTATGTTTTCTCAATTTGGGTTTTAGCTCAGAGTGCAGGAAAGAGATTACAAATTACTGAAAGAAACATAAATATGCTTGTTTCGGGTGGGGAAGATAAGCAGCACGGAAACAAACCAATCACCACTACTAACAACAATCTAAACAAAATATGTAACAGAAACCATTAATGTTACTTTATCCTATGTATCCCTCACTTTAAGCATTCCAGGTACACTTAATTGCCAATACAGATATCCAGATAAGCAGAATAAAAGTAATCAGAAATATAAGCAACATGAGGCAGAAACGCTTAACGAAGGCAGCATACAAAATAAAGACAATCAATGGAGCCAAGTATATTTTGCATTCAAAAGCAAACGCACAGCTACAGAAGTCTCCTAGCAATATATCTCCCATCCACCCTTATACAATGATATGGCGCAGCTATTTATAGCGCAATTTTCCCCCGATTACAACTTTGGGCACAGAATCCCAGACCTGACAAAAGCTGGAAAAGCTGACAAAAGCGGCAAAAAGCGGCTGATGTTGACCTCTGCGGGTATGGAATGTACTTGCAACAAGGTCCACCTGAAAACTTGGCAGCTACGTGGCAATCCGGTAGATGAAACCTCGAGTCAGTTTGAATGAGGGTAGATGCGGTACAATATGTCAGTTCACGCTCGCACACCTTCCGTCACATCTTTGACTCGAATCTCGAGGCTGGACACCTGTCAACATCTGATGGGGGGAAGAAATCGCCTTCAAAGCTCATCTTTTATATCCCGCCCGACTTCGCACAAAATTGGAGCGCAGCCGGGCAGCGTAGGGTGGAAGCAGCGCAGTCGGGAAGGCCTTCGTGCCTTAGAAATTTTCTGGGCAGCATTTTCTCATCCTCCGCCCGAGTGCGCACAAACTGGTGAGCGCAGCCCGACTTCGCTGCGAAGTCGGGCGGCTCAACACTTAGCCATTTTCTGATGTCTCCAAGGCAAGCCAGCCCTACTGCGCACTAACTTTAGAGCGCCGCCCGACTTCGCTGCGAAGTCGGGCGGTGCTCAACACTTAGAATTTTCTGGCTATTTTTCAATCGGATGCCGCCCAAGTGCGCACGAAATTAGGAGCGCAGCCCGACTTCGCTGCGAAGTCGGGCGGCTCAACACTTAGTATTTTTCTGGGCTCAGCTCTGACAATTCCGCCCAGGTGCGCACAGATAGGCAAGCGCAGCCCGACTGCGCTGCGCAGTCGGGCGAACAACAATACTTAGAAGATTTTGGGGCATTTTTGCCCACTCAGAGAAACAGTTAGAAACATGGACAAGGAGCTAGAGAAAATGAAACTGATGGCAGAAAAGAAGGGGGATGGTGGAGAAGGGGAGAGAAGAAAGAGGGAAGGGAAAGCAGCATCCTTACAAAAATTTGAAGACATAGCACCCCGTGCAAAATGTGACAACAGGTACTCGTACACTGAGACAACCCTATCATCCTCTTCAGTATAATATGGACTTGCATATTTCTTGGCATCCTTTTTATGAAAGGATACATGTTTTAGGTCTTCAGAAGCATCTTTTCTGCTCTTATGATGACTTGCATAACTACCACTGGGACTTCCAGATCCCTGAGCATGATATTTTTCCAACTTTTTTTTAAACACCATGTTTAGAAACCTTTAAATGTCCTGAATCCTTGTGCCTCTTGTTACAAGTTTCCACAGGTTCCAGGCCATATTCCTCTAGCTCAGAGATAGACCTGTCCATGCTATCCTCAAGGTAATGCCTACCATGCTTTCTAGAATTGTACTTTGATGATTTTGAATATCCATGTTGCTTTTCTGATTGAAATTTCCTCACATTTCTGTTATTAAATGATAAATCCACTTCATCCTTGGACATAGAATCTTCCCTTTGACATCCATTATAATCAGCATATTTTTCATGAGACTGTTTTCTTGCATGCCTCCCACTTTTGCTTTTCTCGTAATCACTTTCATCTGAAAACGAATTTGTTCCTTGATACACATTGCTGTCAATATATTTTTCTCTAGAATGCCTTTGCATATGCCTTCTGCTCCTGCTCCTGCTCGTCTGATAATCACTTTCATCTGAAATAGAGTCTTGTCTGTGAAATGCATTGCTCTCAGGATATTTTTCCCGAGAATACTTGCATATATGCTTACCACTTCTGCTCTTCTGATAATTACTTTCGTTTGAATAGTTTCCAACAGAAACTCGATCGACATCATGCTTCATATATGAACTGCAATGATCATCCTCAGATACCTGCCACTGGTCAGACCATATTCTAGAGTCTTCCACTGAATTGGCCTTTTCTTGAATCCGTTCCCTCTCCTGTTCTTGCATAAGTCTGCGCCACCTTTCACGTTACTGAAGCTCCATAAATTCCTCTCTGCTTAAAGGCCTTGCAGATGGTGTAACAAGAGCAGGTCAGATGCTTCCCATTCTCATGAAACCACTATAAATAGGGACACCTGCATACATCGATGGCATGTATGGAGGAATCCCATATGGTGCAGCTGGCACCATCGAAGCTTCAAATGGCATAGCTGGAGGAGCTGGACCATACATGTTAGGGAAAGGCCTAACATGAGGCATTGATGTCCCATGCCAATACGCATCTGGACCATATGCAGAAACACAACCTGGATACATAGGTCCACCTCCTTGAAACATCCCATGCTGAGGAAAAGCAGTAGAATTGTATGGACAATCTCTTGCGAAATGATCCAGAGAACCATAGACATAACAACAACAATCTCCTTTTTTGGATCTTCCAGAAGCCACATAATTTGCAGTTCCATCTATAGCATATGGACGAAAAGTTTTCTTCCTTTTCCTACCTTTGCTAGCCTGGGATTCCATAGTTATAAAATCATCCTTCTGTGAGAGAGATTGAAGCAACTTGGAGATCTTGCCACTCTCTCCATTATCAACAACGGATTTCTTGCCTTCAGACAGACCTGCAGATTCAAGAATAATTTGATTTAACTTCTTTTCTGTTAGCAGATGGTGATTGTGATCTTTGCAGTTTACCCTGGATGTTTGATAATGCTTGTGAGACTGCTTTTGCTTGAATTGCAGATTCCCCATCTGGCACATTTTTGGCTGCACAATTCTTTGCATTGCTGATTGTCACTTGAGACTCAAGAAATGTTCAAATGCTTGACGAAGACCTATATTGGGAAGTAGCTCATCAGTCTTGAATTTTGTAGAATTACATTGAGGGCATCTACCTTTTTCAATCAGTATTTGCTTTATACACCCATGGCAGAAGCTGAACTGACAACATGGTATCATTACAGCTTTAAATATTGCTTGGCATAGTGAATACTTCAATTCAGATGGAACCTCGGCATTTGGAATTGTAGAATGGATTGCATCTGCTTTTTTTGCAAAAGCCATCTCATTAGATTTCACTGCAGTGAATGGCCAATTATGTTCAAGCATTTGATGCCCAAAACATGATTCCTGCCTCTGCCTCTCTGGGTGTTTATCTATCTTGTTAACCATTCCAGCAACATTGTCACTTTCATCCGTGTAATTTTCAGGAATATCTTTCTCGGAATCGGCATATAAATCTACTCCAAAATCAGCAAAGCAATTGTTGTCTGCAATAGGCACTGATGAACACTGCCGTATGCCATCTTTATCTATATTTTTGATTGAAGAAGCCTTGACCAGTGGTTCAACATCAAGCCTTTGAAAATCAGCCACATATGTATCAACTGAGCCATGGTGTTGCAGCTGTGCTAACTTTCTAAAGTGTTCCTCTGGATCTTGCCTCTCAAATCTGTCAAACAGCCTTCTACAAAACTCTTCATAGGTGGTGATAAGACTATGCCTTTAAGTGACTAGCCCGTATGTGCCACTCCTTCCAAGTGAAGGGTTGCAAATTTTATGGCTTCTTCGTCGTACATAGAGCTCAATGAGAAATATGTATTCAGTTTTTGGATCCATGCTCGAGCTGAAATTTTGTTGAATCCATAAAATGAAGAGACAGCAAGCTTCCCCAATCTGTGTTGTAGATCCCTATGAGGCTGGTTATGGGTGGCTCTTTGTCCATTTCGAGCCTTTGGTTTTTGACTTCAAGTTGCAAAATTCCATGAAGGAGATGTCCCCTTGGAACTCTGCACTCTTTGCAGCATATTCAGCATGGAGGGTGTCCAAGTCATCCTCTTGCTGGTCCACCTCATCCTCTCCTTGTTGCATGGATTTTCTCTGCAAATAAGTGACTCTCGGTAACCTCGAACTAGTTGCTGATTTCAGTGGTGTGTTGTGGTTTGCCTCGGAAGCTGAGGTTTCCCCTCGTTCACCATGTCTTGAAGGAATAGCAACAGGGTTTGAAGACTGTACTAGTTGAGTGAAGAGATTGATTAACTGCTGCTATCCATCCTGCAAGGATTTCAGTGTGCTAGAAAACTCTTTCTCTCTGTTGGACATTTTCTGTAACTTTTCTTGTTCCTTTTGGTACCACTGTAGCTTCTTTTGTTCCCTCTACCTTAGTCTTCGTGTTCTAATGTTGTCTGGCATGCAATAGCTTTTCCTCTTATACCTCCCCAAGGCTGGCCAGATCTAAGCTCTGATACCACTGTAATGAACCTGTCTAATATGCAGAATAAAAAACACACAAAAAGTAGATTGCAACAAACTGATTTTTTTGTATTTTATATTTAGGAAAGAAAACACAGAAATAACTAGAAATAATAAATATTACAAATTTCAAAATTGCAAAGAACAGAGAATGTTCATACAAATTCCAGCCAGATGAGGGTTTTCGTCCTCAATGGCTTGCACTCAACACTTGGGGTTTCCGTCCATAAATGCCTTGGAAAAGGGCTCAATGACTTGACATGATGAGAATGAATCCTCCCTTCCCTAGCAGCCCCTTTTTATAACTTTCCTCTCCTTATCCTAATTGTCACCAGCTGTCAAATCTACCTTAACAACTTTCTATTTAAGATTTATTCCAACTAATTGCAACTCCATCACTAACTGGCACTAGCTGGCAAATTTGCCTTATTAACCACTTGCTATTTTAAGATTTATTCCTCTATTTTATCTGAGCTGCTGCCAACTGGCAAATCTGCCTTATTAGTTTACCTTCTATTCCACTCTTTTCTGCCGCAGCTGGGTAGAGTGGACCCCACATATGAATATCTCAAAAAGGGGATATTACAGGTTGAGAGAAGCTGAACAGACTGTGAAGAAGGTGAAGCACCAAGAGTCTTTTGAGATACATAGACACTCCATTGTATGTATAAATACATGTACAGATTTGAGAATGTAGAATATAAAAAATATTTTGTGTTTTAATTTCTTTTTCCTACTTCCGCTCAATTCCATCAGCTTCTTTCCATAGATTAGTAAATGGATAAACGTCTGCCTAATTTTGTATTTAAGTTAATCTCATATCCATAGGCAATAATGTGTACTCAATTTTCATTCAGAGGTTAATCAATTGTAAGCAAGTGTATCCAGTTCTAGTAGATATTTGTGGCCAAGCAACAGGTTGACATAATGGGGAAAAAAGTCCAAATAGAGAAGGATTTATTTTGATAGGTTTCCCTGATAACAACAAAAGTTGAAAAATTATTTTGTTGAAGGCAAATTTATGTTTCTCATTAGATCTCTCATCATGTTGTAAGAAGTGATAGATCTTTTCCAATTGCAACTGGATACAACAATTGAATGTCATAGATTACCAAATATATTTCATTGTTTGTTTTAGATATGATATTGAGAGGCTTGTGGCCTACAGATGGGATCTAGTAGACATCAAGTTGGTAGCGTAACATTGACGAGTGCTCGTCAAGCCATAAATGATATGAGAAGCCATCAAGTGACTTGGAAGCCATGGAGAGGTCATCCTAAGTGGGTAGAGGATGAGTGGGAACTAGCTTGAGTGAGGAGAGTTCAGTGGTTGATTGATGGCATGACCTATATCATTTTCACAAGGTGGTTCAACACTTCATAGTCATTCAGCTTATTCCTGATATAGGAGAGATTTGGTTCTGCTAGACGATCCAAGAGGTAGTTTTTAGAGAGCCTCCAAATATTCTATCCTTTTTAGAGGTCGATGTTGATGATGACTTGTTTCTCGTCTCTGGTAGAGACAACCCTAGAGTCGATGTGTATGAGGTGGTATGCAGGATTTTGCCCTAGGCGAGTGACTCCATCAAAGCCTACTCTTGAGAGAGCAGAGGAGGTGGAGTGGATAGAGAAGATATTACAAGATCTCCACCATTGGCAAGGGTGATATGTAGTGACACAATGAGTAGCTAGGAGGGACAAGGAGGCAGGGGGGTGCGGCAGAGCAAAGGGCGGTGATGGATCAAGTGCTCAAGCTCCCTTAGACATGGACCCTTGGGAAATCATTCCACCAATACATAGAGGATCTGGAGAGGCTAGGGCCAGCAAGTCAATAGAGGAGGATGTGCAGGCAAAGATGGAGGCTATGGTGCGAATCTTACATGAGTTTAGGGTATATCTAGCTAGTGTAGAAGCAGCGAGGCAAGAGGAGACAATCAAGGCTTAGTAGGAGGCAAAAAAACTAAGGCAGGAGTGAGACAAGGTTGTAGCTCAGGTGGCCTAGCTACAGGCTGATCATGCCCAGGCTATTGCTAGGTTACAAGTCGATCATGTCAAGGAGGTTAGTTGAATGCAGGGTGGGATTGACTGGTTAACACGAGAGGGATGATGTTGTATCTCGAGTAGCAACTGGGGGACTAGATGTAGATATGGTACAACATCTATTGGGCCAATGGCAAGCACAAGTTCCTTAGTTAGAGAGAAAAATGGAGAGGGCATGGATGGAGAGGCACTGATAGTCGTGCAAGGGGCTTGGGAGGAGGGAGAGTGAGTTGCTCATTACCAAGCCCTTTACCATATGATAGTACCTGCCGCATAGAGGGATTCGTCACCCACACATTTGAGGACCCGCTCCAGGTCACGATCCATGACACGATAGTCATAGAGGTTTGTCAGTTTTTGTTCTCCACCACCACCACCGACAACAGCACTAGGCGGTGGTGATACGAAATCTAGCTACTAAGATGCTTAGATATTTTGAGAGTGAATGCATTAGTTTTGGTCCTTGTGATGCATCGCCTCCAAATATTGGGCTAAGTGTACCGATTGTTATCATTGTGGTGTACCAAACTCACAACTATATATTATGTTAAGGCATTTATATATCGATGATATTTATTGTTTTTGATATAGTGTGATGTGATGTTGATTTTGATGTGATGTATAAATTTGTTTTGAAATAAATTCATGATTTAATCAAATATCATTTTCGATGCATCTAATAGGTTGTATTTGATGTATAAAATGACTTATGATGTGGTTTAAATGGATTGATAATGATTTAACATTTGTAACAGATTTATTCCATATGGAAAATTTGGGATAGTGTGTTAAAAATGATGCCTAACTGGGAAATTTGGAGAATGATAGGGCAATACAAAATTAGAAATGGTCTCGATGTTATGAGAGCATTATGGCAGTTTAAGGGCAATTTGAGCAAATTTTGTGAGCTTTTACTAAAGTTTTGTAAATTGGGATAATGCTCCTGATTAGGAAAATTCAGGAAAAAGAGGAAATTAATTAAAAATTCACAGCGTTCTGGAATGCGACCGAGGTTTTTAACATGTGAACTAATAATAGAAAAATATTATAGATCATTTGGAAAGCGGAACCGACGAGCAATAATATTTTTAATAAATTAATTTGAATTTGCAAAATTTAGGTGAAATTGATTAACAAAATTTAGCCAGTTACGATTTAAATGATCAGTAAGTTGAAATCAGGGCGATCGTTGGCTTGGTTACACTTATTAAGCAAGGACGTAGCATAACAAGTGCAACTACTTGTTAATTAGACCAATTTAGGTGACGTTGTTTATACGAAAGCCAAATAATAAAGTGAGCAAATTGCTTTAGAAAAAAAATTGTATTAAATTAGGGTTCAAGGGAAAAACAAATTTTAATGTAAATCCTTGCATATCTCAATTACTAACTCCGCAGCTCTTTATTTCTGTTCTCAAATTGAATTTGTGTCGAAGTTCATTTTTTACCACATGTTAAAAGACCAAGAGTCTATATTAAAATACGCTAGAGGCATAGCTGAGATTCTCAATTGTAGACATTGCTTTATTGATGTTATATACTTGATTTTTGGTCGAATTATTGTTTATTAAAATCAGTTTTGCTTTCTAATTTGTCATGACCCTGCTTTTAACTACCGGCTGACCTAATAGATTTTACTGAGTTTTAATTTGAGAACTCTTTGATAGATGCTAATGACTTTTGGCTTTGACATTTATGACTCATGTTGACGAGAAAAAAGTAGAGAGCAGTAATTTTATATGTCAACGAGGCATAGGTGGATAACCCTATCCCCTCTTGGATTCAAACCTTGAACCTCCTATTTGGAGTACCAAAGTTGTCACCATTTGGCACACTCACATTGTATAGCAACACCATAAGATATTGGATTATGTTTCAATACATGACTATGGTTATGTGGGTTTTAATCATAATTATAGATATGTGTGCATTCTTGACCATTAATAATGATTTAGTACTGGAAATGATAGTGTATGTTTATTTCAGTTAAATGCTGATGCAATGATTAAGAAGGGCAGTACAAGGAAAATATTAGTGAAGTTAACAAATAATAGGAGGTTTCTAAAAAAGTAAATTGGTATATGAGGATTTACCCATTAATTAGAAAGTTTATGTCCATGAAACCCTAATAGGAAGAGCCCCTGATAAAGGATACATGTCAGTCCTCGATTGGAGGCCAACTTCCTTCAACAATAGCTAATATAAAAGGCAAAATTAGAGAGGTGTGATCCATTACTCTGTTTTTGACCATTGGAGAAGAGTAGAGGAAAGCAAGAGCAATTTGGACAAACGCCAAGTAGAATCATGTTCTGCATCAATCTTCTTCTCATCCATTGTTGGCATGAAAGAGGTAACCATTCGATCCATAGTATAGAGTAAGTAATTGAAAGAATGAACCGTGGAAGAAGCCTTTTAATTTTGAATATGAAATGGTAGATTTAGGATGTATTTAGAAAGGAAATGGGTGGAAGCTAAATCTGACAAAATGGCTGTTCTGCTCAGACTTAGCCTTAGGGTAAAGGTTCCTCCTTAAGGTTAAGGCAAGAAGCCCTTTAAACCTCTAAACTAGAACCCACAAAATTATAAGGTATGGTTATACAGAAAAGTCATGTAGTCAATTTACAGTTCTTGCTTTAGAGTAAATGTGAGCATACCTATATATATATATATAGGTAAGCAAAAAACCCCTTGCAGGGCCACCTTGGTCTGAGAGACCACGATCAGGGGGTTCTACACCGTCAAAGTCACCCGGGAGTCGCGCCCGGCCCTACCTGCACCAACATTATCAATTGGATTTTGGGTACCCAATTCAACTTTTTGGTAGGGTGGAGATTCGAACCTGGGACCTCCCTTGGAGGATTGCCCTCTCCTCTCCAACTCACCTACAACACCTGGGTTGAGCATACCTATATATTAGACTAAAAATGTATGCAATTGATGTGTGCTGAAAAGAGATTTTGGTGTAAAGATTTTGACCGTCAAAAACATGCAACTTTGTCTGTGGGTGCATCATGACTATGTCAGATTTGTTATGCTATGGGTCTGAATGGAAATCTGGAAATAGTTAGTAAATATTAATTATGAAATTACTAAATGGTTTATGTGATAAACGATGTTGATTACATGACTTAGAAATAAGACTAGTCCTATTTGGAAATCTATGCCTATGGTTGTAAGTTCTTTAATTGTTTGGCTGAATCTTGAGTCTCATGGGTTGAGGGTTAAGGAGGGCCAAATATTTGCAGCCTTGACCTATCCCAAGGCTTTCTGGGTGATATTTGGCCACTCACTCTCACAATGCTAAAATTGGTTCAAGGAACAGGTTCTTGCCTGTTGTAGATTACCCATGGCCATGGATTATGCATTCTTGGATTTTTCATCCTTGGGAAGAAGGGTGAGAGTTAGGATGATGTCATCTCAGGTAGGATTCGAAGATCCATGAGGCATCCTAACAAAGATCCATGCCCAACCTTAAACCCTGGGATTAGTGTAAAAAGGTTGGCTAGGCAGCCACATACAAGAAGGCAAGTAGAAGGGACAAAGCCCAACAACCGCTTTGGGAATGGTCACAAATGTTGATTAGAACCCTAGCTGAAGATCCTTAACTTGAATGTATTACAGATTTGCAGAAGCCCTAGCTGAAGATCCTTAACTTGAATGTATTACAGATTTGCAGTAAATAACTAAAGAAAATTTATTTATTTAAAAACTAGTCTAGAATTTGATGTGCTTAAGATAATGCCAAGTTGCCAAGTGGGGCATTACAACTTGGCATCAGAGCCTAGGCCACTGCTCTAGGGACCTAAACTACAACATTAACAGATCTGTTTAAAAAAAGATAATCAGGCAATTGATTTTTATTTTGTTTTCTTTCTTCCTTGCTTAAATGGTTAGATGGCTCCTAAAAGAATAGGGGTACGATGACCAGTGGCAGCTCCATCCAATAGAAGTTGGCAAGAATCATTGGGAGTAATGGGCTCCATCCATGCAATGGAAGTTGCCCAAACTCAGATAGGGATTCAGAGAGTTTTCCAACGATTCACCAAGTCTCAATACTATAGTCCCAATTGTCACGGGAAAAAAGGAAATTCACTTGACAAAAACAAGAAGTACAAACATTTTTCACGAGTGAAAGATAGTTTCTAATTGATGACCTACCATCTGAATCGACCTGTTTAAAAAAAGATAATCAAGCAGTTGATTTTGTTTTGTTTTCTTTCTTCATTGCGTAAATGGGTAGATGGTTCCTAACAGAAGAGGGTGCGATGACCAGTAACAGCTGCATCCAATGGAAGTTCGCAAGAAACATTGGGAGTACTGGGCTCCATCCATCTTACATAAATTGCCCAAACTCAGATAGGGATTCAGTGAGTTTTCCAAAGATTCACCAAGCCTCAATATTATTGTCCCAACTGTCATGGAAGAAAGGAAATTCACTTGACAAAAACAAGCAATACAAGCATTTTTCACAAGGGAAAGATAGCTTTAATTGATAAGGATTCAACTTTTATGTATATCTGAAGGTATGTGAACTGGCTAAGAACAAGCCAAATTGCATGCATGTTGCAGAGATAGGTCAATCTCAACTTAAAATAGCAATGGACAATAGGAAAAAAACCACCAACATGTATGAGGAAGCATAAAAGGGTTATGTGATGGCAAGTTTGAGGCCATTTAGGCCAACCTGTAGTGCCCCCATGAGAGCCATTTACAGCTATACATACTCCACAATCAGAAAAATTTTATACAATGATAAATGCATTCTCTACTCAAAAGCTTTCTTGTTCCACATAACAATTCAGTTTATTCTTTTAAGAAAAGCAATCAAGCATTCCATGTACACAGTATTTTTATCCTTCTATGTTTGCATTGTGCTTTTGATGTGGTTAGCTCCATTCATAGCAAATAATTATTTCCACATTTAAATTGTACTTTCTAAACAGTTAACCCCTGCATAGTTACCAATAAACACTTGGTAAGGGCCATCTTTATGTAGTTAATTTTCCTAAACAATTACCTATGATTATGAAATGGGAATTGCAATATGCATGAACATCAAACCATGGATAGAGTAATTCTATATAGCAAGAAAGAAAATAGAGATAACCTTACATGCAAGGACCATATACAAATAGTTTTGTCATAAGAGGCACTCAGTAAAAACTCCCCTGCAATTCCAAACATGGTACGTTACACTTAGAGAACTATTTCAGAAACTGGAACAATAAACATGAACAGGACCTACCATTCTACTATTTTAGACCATCATTACATCATGAGAAAATACTCAAATCATACGATGTTTAAGATGACTGTGGGAAACATTAGAAATAATAACTAACAAGCAAACCTCTTTAAGAGGGATTGAAGAGAGAAAAGGGATATTCCGTTTTATTGAGTTAGAGTGGCTCAATATTTATTCAAATACAGGAGTGGGATGTCTTTTATCTATTCAATCTAAGCATTTTTGGGAGCATCCTGACAAAATAATATCATTGAAAATAATGCAAATATCCTGTCAAAAATTGCAAAAACTCAAAGTATAATAATCTGAAAAATAAGGGAGAGCTCTAATTTGCTCCAAAAGTATTGTGGCTATCACTAGAGGATCCCTTGGTGACCTAGATTTCCCCACCCCATGCCTCCTCCTTCCCACATATATGTGCATGTGTGTATACATATATATGTATATGAATTGTCAAGAAATCACACCTTCTGTATGACAGAATGATGAGGAGCTATGCTGAGTCTTGCATGATTCCATGATGATGCAATTTACTTTGCTACGACAATAAGAGCAATCCTATGATACCTCTTACTGAATTTGAAATATAGTTTCTGGTTGGTGATCTGTGATAGCAACGAGCAAACGAGAAATATACATGTCCCACATGACAAATTTTGAGAATGGTAGAGCCTATCATGATGATTGCATGGTTCTTAAGTTCTGATGTGGAAACCTAGTACACAATGTTGCTTGCAAGTAAAAAGGTACTAAATGTTTTGATTTAGCATGCAAAATTGTTACAAATGGCTCATCAGGACCTACTTTGTTGCTTCCTTGGAAGAAGCGTGAAGGTTAAGAATGTAATGTAAGAACTTAAAAATGTCATTAAGCTTTATGTGTTTCCTACAGTTGCATCCAAACAAACTTAGATTAAGCTGAACTGATCTTTTAAGGATCCCTGATTCATAGAGACTCTGACAGGTCATTCTACATATGGTTCAGGCATGGACCTGATTGCAGGTACAATGACAGCTTCCACATTTGAAACTATTTGGAAAAGGTGCAGGATATATAGTGAGAAAGGGTTCAAAGATTATAATCACAAAGTTGTTAACCTTCTTGTTGCAGGTTAAAACAAGAATTATGCAGGTCAAAGACAACAATACATTCTATGCTCAATTGAAGCAGATCCTTTTTAAGTTCTATTGGTATGTGTTTCTCTGAATCATTTTTCATCCATGCACGTTATCTAGCAATATTAGTCAGTGTGGGGCATATTTTGGTCCTTTAGAGTTGCTATGTCTTATTATACATTTTACACAGCACTCAGAAAGAAAGAAGTTCAGTGCTTTTATAGAAGCACATGTGAAGCTACGTTCAAGTCTATTTATATTATAGATAGCAAAAATCATATGATCTTTATCTTCATGACTTATACTATGGGGCTTTGGAGGGCGCTATCGAGGACTGTATAGTTTTTTATTATGTCTTAAGGACTATATCATAACATTTTTCTAATCAAATAGATAATAGTAATAACAATCTAATCAGGTACAGCTACTGCAAGCTTCATTCCATTTTACTCAATAGTTAAGAATGGGTTTTCCTTTTATTTTGATGACAAAAGAAAAAAAAAGTTACCAAAATGCTTACCACAAACTGCTAATGCTGTCACACAATCAAGATGCCCTTCTAAAGTGACAGCTTCCAGCTCATCCATTTTTAATGCAGTTCCCCCATTGGCATTGCACATGCCTCCACCAATTCCTGGAGGATCTATATTTTTGCTTTCATTCAAGTCTATATCCTTGAGTTTGTTTCCTCGGCCATTGTTATCTTGTAATCTATCGTCAATAGCGCCTTCTTCTCCAAAGGAGTGAATTTCTGCTTTCAGGGATGATAATGATTCCCCAAGAAGCAAACACCAATAATCCTCCTCAGATGAACTCAAACAACATGTATCTTTGAACGGTTGTTCTGAAGATGTGGAACATCCACTTAGGCACCTCAAGAGATCATGTGCATGGGGTCGGTTCTTTGGTTCATATTCAAAGCATTTGCAAAGAAGATGCTTGAATTGCTCAAACTGAGTTTTCAGAAGGACTTCCTCCGTAGAAAATAATTGTTCGAACAAAAGTTTATCATCAAGCCACTCATTAATTTTAATCCTTTCTACAACAATTGCCCTAAAAAATTCAATGAAAGAATGATCACTGAAAGGAGATTCTCCAACTAATTGCATAAGCAAGAGGCATCCAAGGGACCACACATCTGCCTTGAAGTCGATGTGCTTATTTATTTCTGGAGTAGAGACCACACTACATCCTGCTGTCCCATCTGAAACATATCCTTGCTCATTCTGGTATAAGACAGAAAGCACCTCAGGACTCAAGTACAGCAACGAAGAAGCCAATACTCTATTATTTTGTATATGTTCTGTCTCACTGCTTTGAGCACCAGAAACAGCATTTCTCATCAGTCCCTTCAGCATCCTCCTCGACACAAGGGCCTTGCCCAAGCTAAACAATGGGTGCCCAAATTCATCAAGCTCAAAGCATTCTGGTGCTAAACACCCACAAATCAAGGCATGGGAATGAAGCCTGACAACCACCTCACATATTTCTGTGGCTCTCTTTAACAAATCATTCAACTGCAATCTCCTTGATGTGGAGCTTAAATCTAGAGACCTTAATTTTGCCAAGCCACATTGAATATCACTAATTTCTAATCTCTGATACTTCTCGCAAACCAAATACACAAGACCCTCACAACTCATCCAAAACCCAAGCACTCTACAAACTCCCTTATTCACCAAGGAGTGCATCATCAAAATCTGCATCTCCTGCCTTTCAGATTCCATCAAACTCTGCAGCACCCTTGCAATGCTCTCACCATAGGAATTCCCCCCGCCATGTGAAGGTGATGGGCACGCGGTCACATGGGGCCCTAAAGGCATAAGACCCACAGCCTGCTTCTTAAAACCAGAGCTAACCCTCAGACTCCCCAAAAGAACAACTCCATCCTCATCTTCTTCAGTGGCAGTTTCCAATTTAATTGCACCTTGTGGAATGACCCAATTGATCCACTCTGCGCAAGGACCACCATCATCATCATCATCTAGGGCTAAACTTTTTAACCTGGGCCCTAGGTTATTTGATTTGGGTACCAAAATACCTGATTTGGGTATCAGAATCTTCGACTTGGGTGCTAGAATATTGGATTTGGGTGTCCAAATATTTTCTTTGGATGCTGAAATATTTGATGCAGGTGTTGAATTATCAGACTTGGGTGTCAGAATTTTTGACTTGGGTGCTTGGATAATTGATTTCGGTGTCCAAATATTTGATGTGGGTGTTGAATTATCAGAGTTGGGTATCAAAATACTTGATTTGGGTGCGAAATTATTCGAATTGGATGGCCTAAATTCAGTGTTTTGAAGCTGAGAAACATGGGATTTTTGATTAAGCTTACCTTCATCTTCCTGTCTTTGTTTAAGGTATTGAATTAGGCGCAAGAGCTCGATGTTCTTGGGGAGATGGAGGGGACCCTGAAAGGGCAATTTCACCCATTGGGTGCACTCGGGGCATCTGATCAAGCAGATGGTGGAGTCGCTCCAGTGGCGGGGCAGCTCGTTCAAGCAGGTCTGGCATGGAGAATGGCCGCAGGATAACGATCTTGGGATGTGATCTTCTTCATCGAAGGGTTGGAGACATATTGAGCATTCGGGCACTTCCATCCTGAACTCTCGACTGTGTCAGTCCATTGACATTGGTGGTAAATGCGATCGACAATGTTCTATTTAATTCTACATTGGATAGATCAATCTGCTATTTTGTATCATTTTGGTTTTGTATCAGGTTTCAACCGCAATCATGCCATTCGCAGGAATTTTGACGCTACTTCACCCTGAAATTTTAAAAATTTCAATTTGCTTGACTTCCCCTGCGGCAGAAAAATCTCTCATATTAAGAGAGAGAAATTTACAAATGGAAATAAAAGAGTTGGACCAAATCCTCTTAGACTCTCGACAATTCCAGAGAAATTTACAATTGCAAATAGAAGAGTTGGACCAAATGCTCTTAAACTCTCCACAATTCCAGGAACTTGTTTTTTTTTAATGGTAATTCTCATGTTTGACAGTATTAGTAATTGTTTAACTCTCCACAATTCCAGGAATTTGTTTTTTTTTTTAAAACAGAGGGGAATGGTAATTCTCTTGTTTGGAAGTATTAGTAAATTTTTAACTCTCCACAATTCCAGGAATTTTTTTTATAACATAGGGGAATGGTAATTCAGGAAAAGTTTTAATCTTTCATGTGTGGTTGTATATTTTTATGGTATGAGATTCATGCTTAGACTTTTTTATGTAGTCAAGTCCCCAGATACGACCCTTGCCTAAATGTTTTTAGTACCGTCATCGATATCCTAAATATTAGACACGGTTCCATGGAGGAGCTTCCCTATTTTTTCCCTTCTCCTGTGCATTGCATCATCTTAAACTCTGAAGATATTTCTAAATCAGACGGTCGCATTTTCTTAGATAATTATTTGTGTTTCAACTGTACAGATGTTTTAAGAAAAAAAAAAAAAACAAAATAGTTATAAGCTGTAACAGTGCAAAAATGTTTTAGTGATTATAATATAGGCTCACCCCAAGAAGTAATTATAAGCTGTCACGGTGCAAAAATGTTTAAGTGGTTGTCGTATAGGCTCAGCCCTCCTCTCCTAACTTTATTGGAATTTAATTTTATTTAGTATGTCCTGAAAGGGTGTGCACGGTACCGCATGTGGTTAAGATTGGCTACCCTAGCCCTGTAGCAGCTCTTTTTAATTGATTATAAGGATTTAAACATACATTAAACAAATAACATCTTTATAACATAATTTGATATAACTTATTATTTTATAAACATTAAAAATATAATTATTTATATATTTTATTTAATATTTTTATTTTTTGATGAGGAACTTTTTTATATACAACATATCCGCAACATGTGAGGGGAGAGATTTGAACCTGGGCCTCTTGATAAATGGAGAGTTTTAACTAGCCACTTGCTCTCCAACTCCTCTACATGAGCGGATTTTTACTTTATTTTTAAAATATTATTTTATTATAAGTTGTAACATAGGAAAAGAAGAAGAGAGACTATTATAGGTTGTAACATAGGGGATGGCCCATCTGTTTAGGGTTTGGCTTTTCTTTAGGATGTCCAGGGTTCAAAATGTAGTTGAGTGTTAATCCTTTATTCATAAGTTTAGCTATCAATCTTACAAGGGATCATAGTTGGAATGAAGTGCTCAACCCTAAGCCTCTATCGTGGGTTTGCAACATTAATCAAACCAATAATACTAATAATACTCCTACCTCTTTGAATTTTTTTTTTAACAAAAAAAAATAGGTAATATTAAGTGTTTGGGGTCCGAGGTGTAGACCAATTGGTTCATCCAAACCCCATAAGGGGCGGAGGTCCAAGGTTCAAATATCGGGTCTCGTTGGACTGAACGCTTGTCCCTTTCTTGGTCCTTTCAGCGGTGTAAAAGGTTTAAAATGATTGTGGCATGGTGGTTATAGGGATGGACTGCGCGAAGATCTATGTGACGGCTTTTGGGGCGGACAGCGCAGAATACTGTGGCGGCCATAAAAAGTTGAAAAGCCTATCCGAATTCGTGGCGGCTACCGATTCCACCATGTAAATTCAAAAAAAAAAATATTAAGTCTTTGACTAAAACAATTCTTTTTTGTTTTTATTTTAATTTTTTTTTGAAAAAAAACTAGATAATATAAAGTTTTTTTTTTAACAAAAAAACTAGTTAATATTAAGTCTTTGACTAGAACAATTCTTTTTTCTTTTTATTTTAAATTTTTTTTAAACAAATTAGATAATATTAAGTCTTTAACCAGAACAATTACGATATTTTGGTGTTAACACCGTCCACCAGCAAAAAAAAACAAAAACAAAATGAGGTGGATAAGAGTAAAGCATCCATAATTGAATACGCATAAAAAAAAAGAAACTAATAGCAAGAGGAAGACTATAGTCATATTTTGCTACAATGCACCATATCATCACTTATCCGTGGGAAGTTTTAGGCATATTTTTCGTTATATCTTCTGAATTCTTGAAGGAACAGATAGAAGTAATCAAATCCTAAACTTGCTCATCATTGTTTACTACCTTTTTATTAGTTTATCGTTGGATCCTTTTTATTATTACCATGTGAGAAAGTAAATGAAGTATGTTTGTAATATCTCTTAGTGTGCTAGAAGCTCCATAGACATAGGAATGAATATATCCCACATGTAACAGAATATCAAAGGTCAAGTTTGCTAAAACTATATCCCATGGAGGAGTAGTACTGGTAAACACCTTTCTACATCTAAACTTCCAAATATGTTTGAGAATGATGAGTCTACAAACATCTCAAAGTTTGGGTCAATGATCTAGCTAGGAAAACCAAGCCATGAAAGCTTCCAATATCTAGTGAAAGAGGAGAATAAAAAAGTGTAGAAGACATCTCAAAATTGTTTAGCCATGTCACAAAACCAAAGCAAGTGGATAAAAGTTTCTAAAGCATTACAAAAATTGCAATGAGGGGAAATATTAAAATCAAAGCAAGACTTTCAAAAGTTGAAAATTTTTTATGCAAAATTTGCCATCCAAGAAGTTGGGTTTTGGATTCAATAGGAACTTTCCAAATTTGAGCAACAAGATACTGCCATTGGGTATTTGGTAAAATTGACTTACCACTTGACATTGAGCTTAGAGTCCAAAGATAACAGATACAAAATATTTTTTTATATCCACCTAAAATGTATGGAAGAGATTCTATGATCTTTAAGTCATCTCTAGTTAATCCATATATTGTGGGTAATTGTTCCCAACTTTATAAGGACCTCACAAGAGATGAAAACCACAACTAAGTCGTAAGACTCTTTGAACCAAGATGGAAGGGAATAATAATTGTGGATGTAGTTCCAAGTGAGAATTGAGCAACTTCCCGGATCCCAAATATATCTTATTCTATTAATACATTTTTCAAAAACGCTAGACCTTGAATAACACTACATAAAGCTAAAGGTTTATCATTATGGAGGATAAGTTTATTCTACCAAAGATTGTTTAGATCGATGCTCAAACCATGTCTCAAAGAGTTAAACTTCCAAGCTAATAAATGAGAAATTGATTTCCAAGCTTTCCAGTTACAGATAAGTAGAAGCGATCCATTTAAGTATGGCACATTAAGGACCTTATCCTCCCATGGGGTTTCTTTCCATTTTCCTTTGTGAGTAGCTTGAGAGATTCGATAATGAAACAAGTGTTTCCAATTTTTGTCTCCAATGATGACTCTAACAACCCATTTTGCAGCCAAACCTTTGCTTTGGGTAAGAGGATCAATAATACCTAGACCTCCTAAAACTTTTGGCTGAGTACAAAGGTTCCACGAGATGGTTGTCATTGCCACTTCCTCATCCCATTTGGTCCATACAAATTTAAGAATGTCCTGGGTTAATTTTTTATAGGCTTCCTTAGAGGCCAACCAACAAGAGGAGTAATAAACATGAGAGGTTGCCATTACTTTATTTGCAACTTGAATTTTGCCCGCTAAAGAAAGAAATCAATTTGGCCAAGCATTAAATTTCTTTTGAATTATTTTCATAACCTAGTTCCACATATTTTTAGGAGAAATATTAATCCCAAAAGGTATTCCCAAGTATCGCACAATCGTTCCATGAGGGATGATCTTCCACTCAATCGAGGAGTTGCATCCACTAGGTGAGGAAGAAGTATAGAAGACTTATGTTTTAGAGCGGTGTGATACGAGAGTCGAATATATCATAAAATAATTGTACAATCTCTTTAACCGTTTCCACCTCTTATTGGGTATTCTAAAGAAAATGAAGGGAATCATCAACAGAATGTGATTTAAGAGCATGTTTAACTCCAAGAAGCTTAATACCCTAAATGAGGTCATCATAAGGTTAATGGAGCTCTACCCTCTCCCTTTGCAATGGTGCCTTATTACACTTTTCTTGGTTATTTTTGTTTTTATTTGACACATCCTTTGAAGTTATAGTAATACAATAAAAATACGTTTGTGGTTGTAGTATAGATTCAGCTCCCCTCTCCTATTTTCCCTTAAGTTAATTTTTTTTATACATAGGGGAGTTGGTTACATCCACATTATTTTTAGTAACTACCAAGTACATGGTTCAAACCATAGGGGTTGCTCCCAACAAGCCTATACCACCTCATTGTTGATGATCCAACATCAAGGGGATCATCGATCGCTCGAGATTCGTATTATCATTATCGGTTTGGCACACACTCAAAGGATTCAGATCAAAATACTACCTTTGCAACAAACATGCCGCCAATGTTTGAACCTAAGTCTCTTCTTGGTAAATGCTTGGCTAAACAGACAATAAGTTCGTGGTTGTAGTATAGATTCAGCTCCCTCTCCTATTTTATCTTAAGTTTATTTTTTTATACATAGGGGATTTGGTTACATCCACACTATTCTTAGTAACTACCAAGTGCATGGTTCAAACCACAAGGGTTGCACCTAACAAGCCTATACCACCTCATTGTTGATGATCCAACGTCAAGGGGACCATCGGTCACTTAGGATTCGTATTATCATTGTCGGTTTGGTGCACACTCAAAGGATTCAGATCAGACTACTACCTTTACAACAAACATGCCCCCAAGGTTTGAACCTAAGTCTTTTCTTGGTAAATACCTGGCTAGACAGACAATTACCAATTCACCTAGCCCTAGGGGATAAAACTCTTAGGGTAGAGAGAAAACCTCAAGAGTCGCTCTTAGGTGGCCAATAGTGTTGTCCCATCCGGGTATACCACTATCTAGAGGGAAGGCACAAGAGATTTTTTTGTGTCCCAATTCGTATCGCAGAGGTTCTGTTAGGACCCTCCTAACATAATACAATTATCATCATCTTAATATATTAACTTACAAGGGGTCACACCCTTTCACAAGCACACACTCCTTGGTTGGGTATATTAACCCAATCACTTTTTATTTTTAAGACATCGAAGAATATACATTCATTAATATATAAGGAGTTTACCTTCTGTTTTCCAACTGCGATTCTTAATATTTCTTGCGATTCTATTTAAGTCAGAGTCTTCCACTTGGTATCCTAACATCTGGCATCAGAGCCAAAAATCCTGAAGGAATTATTTTTTCCTTCTTTTCTCTCGTTCCCGAATACAAGACGAGGACACTACTGAACGACGCACTCACTATGGACACTGCAAATGGCTAGGTGAAGCACGCGCTGAATACCAAGCACATTTTAAACGTTTTAATCATCGTTAAAGGTTCTGTGTGAACAGGTTTTTTGATGACGACAACAGAATCCGATGGCCTCTCCTTAGCAAACAAACAAGGCCATATACCCTGCATACCCTGCCACTGATCGCACTGTTACTCTTCATCGGCAACGATTACATCAGGATAAACAAAAGCATCAAATTCCTTCAATCAGTGGAAAACAAAAATTTCAGCGCGAGGATACGTTTTTCGGCACCTTACAACAAAACCCGACGGAAAAAAAATTAAAAGTATCAAAGTTGGACTAAGGTTTTAATTTTTTCGACCGTCAAAAAAAGTTGTCGACGTCGGAGACAGCAAAGGAAGATTGTTTAAAAAAAAAAAAGACTCAATTTATCCCACATTGGCCCCGAAAGGAACCAAGGGGATAAATAAAAAGAAAAACACACAAGGGTAAAGTGTCTAGCTTGGCTAGACACCCCCATGCGTACGCGGGAGTAAGTGTCGGTGGTTGGCACGTGTCGGGCAACTGACATCTGTCGTGAATCTTCGACCAACCTCTTCCATCGAGCGTCGTTCACCCTCCACCTCACTCTTCGCCACGTCGCTCCGCCTCCGTCGCTCTCAGCCCATCCTCCGCTCCGCCTCCATCGAGCTCAGTCGCCCCTCCGCACGCCCTTCGCTTCCGCCTCCGCTAGCCTTGTGCTTACTGGCGGTTGCTCGCCTTACCTTGTACCTAGTGCTTGTCGCCTTCCCCTTCGTTTGCTGCCTACCCGCCTTGTCGTGCCGCCAAGATCAAAATTGAAAATTCAAAATAAAGTGAAACACCAAATTTTGTCAAAAAAGGAAATATAATATAAAATAATTTTTTTTTTTTTACTAGCAATTTTGGCAATCTCTACCAAATTGGTCAAATTTTTTTTGCAACCCACCTCACGAAGGTATAAAGGTTCCAAAAACCCAACCAACTGCTATGGCCGACGGACGTCGATCACTGGATTCCATTCATGAGAAACACGAAAGGCTCGCTGAAGAAGTTAAACAGGAAAGAGAGGAGAATGCCCGTAACACAAGAGAACTCTTCGAGAAAATATTTGCAATGGATGTTAAACTTGATGCTATCAATCAAAATCAGGCAACAACACATTCAAATTCAACCAACAATGGGTCATCAAACCGAGCAATGTTAGGAGGTCCACAAACTTCCATTTTACCACGGACGACCAAATTAGACTTCCCAAAATTTGAAGGCGGAGACCCTACAAACTGGATCTACCGAGCAGAGCAATATTTCTCACTAAATCAAATTCCGAAAATGCAAAAAGTGCATATCGCCTCCTTCCACTTGGAAAATGATGCCATCCAATGGTACCAATGGTTCGAGAAAACTAACGGCACTCCGACGTGGTCAACCTTTACACAGAATCTATTAGTGCGATTCGGCCCTAGCAAGTTTCAAAGCTTTACAGGGGCCCTCACTAAATTATGCCAAACCACTTCGGTAAGCGAATACCAAGCAGAATTTGAAAGGCTAGCTAATCGAACATCCGGATTAGACGTTGCCTTCTTTCAAGAATGTTTTGTCAGTGGATTAAAAGAAGAAATTCGAATTGAGGTGCAAATGTATAACCCTACAAACATGTTAGAGACCATCGGCTTGGCGAAATTAGCGAAAGACAAAATCAAGGCACGAAATCGGTTCACAAAACCAACCTTGGGGAAACCATCAAACACTTATACCAACCCCAAACCAATGCAAAATGGAAGAACCCAAAACTCCTACACAACCCCCAAAATTAACCCCGCTCTACCAATTAAGCGTCTGAGTTTCGAGGAAATGAAGGAAAGACAAGCTAAGGGTCTTTGCTACCATTGCGATGAGAAATTTGACAGAAATCATAAATGTGCCTCACGAAAATTATATATTCTAGATGCCACAGATGGGGGGAATTCTACCGAAGAGGAACCTGAACTCGAAGTAGAGGTATTATCCAACACACTTGAAAGTGACGAAGAAAATGCACCAAAGGTTTCCTTCAACGCCCTTGCCGGATTTTCTGCCCCTCAAACAATGCGAGTTAAAGGGTATTTTAAGAAACAAAACCTTACTGTGCTCCTAGATTCTGGTAGCACGCACAATTTTATCGATCCAAAGGTGGCTAAGCAAGCAAATTGTTTTATATACCCTTGCAATAACTTCGAAGTGATGATTGGAAACGGCGGAAAAATTGCATGCAAAGGAAAATGCAGAAATATAAAACTAACTATGGGGGTTTATAACATGAAAGGCGACATGTACGTCCTACCCCTAGGTGGTTGCGACATTGTACTAGGCGTACAATGGTTACGAACCTTGGGCGTAGTCCAATGGGAATTTGATGAACTATGGATGAAGTTCACAACAAAGAACCAAACCTATATTATCAAAGGCCTAAAATCAGGACCTTCCCAAATCGTAAGCTCGCATAGAATGGAGAAAATTATCCGAAAAGGAAACAAAGGAATGGTCGCCCAATTATTTTCAATTCAACCTAGTCACAAAGAAGAAGAGACACCAGAGTTACAAAATATTTTAGACCACCATAAGGCGGTATTCAATGAACCAAAAGGACTACCTCCACAACGAAGTCACGATCACACTATTCCACTACTTCCAGGGCATCAACCTCCTAATATTAGACCTTATCATTATCCATACCTCCAAAAGACCGAAATAGAGAAATTAGTACAAGAGCTTCTTAAGGCAGGAGTCATTAGACCTAGCAAAAGCCCTTACTCCTCTCCAATTATTTTAGTTAGAAAGAAGGATGGATCGTGGCGTTTATGTGTCGATTTTTGAGCGCTTAATAAAATGACCATCAAGGATAAATTTCCTATTCCGGTCATAGACGAGCTATTAGATGAACTCCATGGGGCAGCTTATTTTTCCAAGTTAGACTTACGGTCGGGCTACCACCAAATACGAGTCAACGAAAAGGATATTCCTAAGATGGCCTTTCGCACTCACGAAGGGCACTACGAATTCTTGGTGATGCCATTTGGCCTTACCAACGCTCCTTCTACCTTTCAAAGTCTAATGAATAAGGTATTTCACCCTTTCCTTCGTAAATTTATATTAGTTTTCTTTGATGACATTTTGATTTATAGCAAAACATGGGAAGAACATTTGGACCATGTTAGACAAGCATTACAAATCTTGAAGGAAAATCAACTTTATGCAAAAATATCAAAGTGTTCCTTTGGAAAACAAGAAATTGAATACTTAGGGCATATTGTCTCAAAGGAAGGAGTTATGGTAGATCCTTGCAAAATTGAGGAGGTGAAAAATTGGCCTATTCCAAAAACCTTAAAAGGTCTACGTGGGTTTCTTGGACTAACGGGATATTATAGAAAATTTGTCCAAAATTATGGTAAAATCGCTGCCCCTCTAACAACATTACTTAAGAAAAACGCTTTCAAATGGTCATCTAAAGCGGATGAGGCCTTTATCACCTTGAAAACTGCAATGTGTACCACCCCTGTTCTAGCCATGCCCAACTTTTCTAAACCATTCGTCATTGAAAGTGATGCTTCGGGAATAGGAATGGGAGCCGTACTCATGCAGGATGAAAGGCCTCTAGCTTTTATAAGCAAAGCATTTTCTCCTAAGAATCTAGCTCGCTCTACGTATGAAAAAGAGATGTTGGCGATTGTCCATGCTATTCAACATTGGAGGCCTTACCTTATTGGCCAACATTTCATTATACGCACTGACCATCATAGCTTGAAGTATTTTTTGGAACAAAGGACTAATACCCCGGAACAACAAAAGTGGGTTACTAAACTTCTTGGCTATGATTATGAAATTACATATAAAAAGGGAAAGGACAACATGGCAGCCGATGCACTTTCTAGAAAATTTGAAGATATGCCTCAAGTCCATGCTCTTTCCTCCCTTATTCCTAAATGGGTAGATGAGGTGCATGAAGAATGGATAAATGATCCTACTATCCATGCCTTAATTCAACAACTTCAACATAATCCTAGTAGCAAACCTCCATACACTTGGAAGGACAATATATTAAGATACAAAGGAAGGATGGTCCTCACCCCCAATTCAACTTATCGTGAAAAACTTCTTCATGAGTTACATACCTCACCCACTGCAGGCCACTCTGGTTTCTTAAAAACCTATAAAAGAGCCACTACCTCCTTCTATTGGGTAGGAATGAAAAATTACATCAAAATTTTTGTAAAAGAATGTGAAGTTTGCCAAAGACAAAAGGGGGAGACCCTTGCTATTCCAGGATTACTTCAACCTCTTCCTATACCCACCAAAACATGGGCAGATATTTCTATGGACTTTATTGAAGGATTACCAAAATCAGGAGGAAAAACAACCATTTTCGTAGTCGTTGATCGCTTATCTAAATATGCCCATTTTTGTCCCGTGGCTCATCCTTATACCGCTAGCACTATAGCCCACCTCTTCCTAGATAACATCTTTAAATTACATGGTATGCCCTCCACAATTGTTAGTGACCGTGACCCAACTTTCACTAGCACTTTTTGGAAGGAATTGTTCAAATTACAAGGTACTCAACTTCGTATGAGCTCCGCTTACCATCCTCAAACCGATGGCCAAACAAAAGTTGTAAATAAATGCTTGGAAACATACCTTCGATGTTTTGTTTCTACTCAACCACTCCATTGGGTAAAGTGGCTTTCACTAGCGGAATGGTGGTATAACACTTCATACCATACGTCCATCAAAATGACTCCTTATGAAGCATTATATGGCCAAACACCACCATCCCTCACTTCCTATATTCCAGGGACTACAAAAGTCCATGCGGTGGAAACGGAACTCGCTACTCGAGATGACATACTACGGATCCTAAAAGAGAACCTACACACCGCCCAACATCGCATGAAGCAGCAAGCCGATCAACATAGAAGCGAACGTAGTTTCCACGAGGGTGATATGGTTTTCTTACGTCTCCAACCTTACCGTCAATCCTCTCTTAAACAAAAAGGTTCTCAGAAGTTAGCACCCAAATTTTACGGGCCGTATAAAGTTCTCCAACGTATTGGGACCGTTGCTTACAAACTTGAGCTTCCTCCCTCTTCCAAACTTCACCCCGTATTTCATGTATCTTGCCTTAAGCTCACAGTTGGAGCCCATATCACGACACAAACCACTCTCCCTAAATTTTTCGATGATGGAGTACTTCTAGTCGAACCAGAAGCTATCTTGGATCGCCGCTCTCGTCACCTTCGTACTCGCGATATCACGAAAGTTTTAATCCATTGGAAAGGTCTACCTTTAGAAGACGCGACGTGGGAAACTCTTCACGATATCCAACAACAATTTCCAAATTTCCAGCTTTGAGGACAAAGCTCTTTTAAGGGGGTGGCATGTTAGGACCCTCCTAACATAATACAATTATCATTATCTTAATATATTAACTTACAAGGGGTCACACCCTTTCACAAGCACACACTCCTTGGTTGGGTATATTAACCCAATCACTTTTTATTTTTAAGACATCGAAGAATATACATTCATTAATATATAAGGAGTTTACCTTATGTTTTCCAACTGCGATTCTTAATATTTCTTGCGATTCTATTTAAGTCAGAGTCTTCCACTTGGTATCCTAACAGGTTCAAACCATGGACCTCCACTTCAACGGGACCAGGCTCACCTTTTCCACTTGCGCTACAAAAGCATACTCAAATTTATTCGGGTAGTGTAATAAACCCCTTCGACCAACACATAGGATTGAGCATTCTACCCCCAACCATGACCCCTCGTAAATCCTAGAGCTAAGCTTATCAATAAGGAATTAACACACAGCCAAACGTCACATTTTGAACCTTGGACCTCCCAAAGAAAATCCAAACCCCAAATTGTTGCGTTGTCCCCATCAGGATCCCTTAAATTCATTTATTGTAATATAATTTTTCAAATTATAATTTTTTGATTAATTACATTTGATTTAGGGATACTATAGTGGTAAGTCCTTGGGTTTCCATCTAGAAGATCCAATTTCAAACCTCGGTAAGAGGGGATCAGGAACCCTCATAAAAACCCGTGTAAATTCAATTTGCATCAAATGGCATTAGCTCAACCGATTATATTCTTCAACATTCAAAGAGGAGACCACGATTCAAATCTTGCCAAGCAATACATGGATAATGTCCAAGCTTTATTGTAAAACCACTATGTGGTGACGATGTAATATGGATGGGGCCATTTCAATCCAAAAGGTTTATATGGTAAAATATTACATAATAGTATTGTGATAATTATATATATATATATATATATATATATATATATATATATATATATATAATTATGGTTATCACATTATTTTTTTCAACTGATCAGTGGAGTGTTTAAATCAGGGGCTGCTCCCACTATATATAATTTAATTATTATATATGTATTATTGGATAAGATTTAAACTTTGATTTTTATAATGAATCTCAAGAAAAAGATATATAATTGATTGCTCCCACTATATATAGTTTAATTATTATATATATATTACTGGATAAGATTTACACTTTGATTTTTATAATGAATCTCAAGAAAAAATATATAATTGATTGAGAAAATGTCATTTGAGAAATGTAAAACACTCCACTCCTTATCAATAATTCTAAATCTCATCTATAAAAATTATAACGATTTTTTATGGTGCTACAATTTTAACTTTCATGTAAAATATTGTAATATATACAACACAAGTTCCATGTATATAGAAGCCTTAACCTCCTTATAAAACAAGCATCTTATTTTTAAGAAGACTGACAAAGGAATAAGATAGAAGACTGTTAACACAATGAGGTCAAATGAAGATATATTACAAATAAAATATATTATCTCATACCAATTTTATTAATATAGAGAATTGATATTAATTTATTATTATTTCTAAATATTTTTTTCCTTATTTGTGTGAGTGTGGTTTACCGCAATTTATTATTATTTTTAAATATTTTTTTCTTTATTTATATGAGTGTGGTCTACTGGCAAGGATGTCATTTTCATTATCGATGATGTGACCTAGATTCAATCCCCACGAGGATGTGTATAAGAAGTACTACTAAAAAAAACCAGAGCGAATGTGTTTAAGAAGTACTACTCAAAAAAATTCTTTGAATTATTCTTTTTTTTATTTGGTTAATGTGAGAAACCCCTATGACCAATGCACGAGGCATTGAGTTGTCCCCTTCCAACCATGACCCTTCA
Source organism: Wollemia nobilis (assembly GCA_028583015.1). Classification (NCBI taxonomy): domain Eukaryota; kingdom Viridiplantae; phylum Streptophyta; class Pinopsida; order Araucariales; family Araucariaceae; genus Wollemia; species Wollemia nobilis. Next base: position 1,959,453 of record JAQPPZ010002200.1, read on the forward strand.
TAAAGCCGAGAGCTATGCTTATCAATAGAGAATTTAACACACATCCATCCCCTCATGCACTCGCCCACGCTGCAATTTGAACTTTGGACCTCCCGAAGAAGAACCAAAGCTCGAGCCCTCACACACTCGCCCACACTGCAATTTGAACCTTGGACCTCTCGAAAAAGAACCAAAGCTTGAATCGCTACAATTTGAACCTTGGACCTCCCAAAGAAGAGCCAAAACCCGAACCGTTGCGCTGCCCTGGGATAAAATTCTTTAAATTATTAATTTTTCCCTACGACCAACACACAAGGCATTGAGTAGTCTCCTCCCAACCATGACCCTTCCTAAGCTGAGAGCTATGCTTATCAATAAGAAATTTAACACACACTCATCCCCTCATGCACTCGTCCACATTGTGGTTTGAACCTTGGACCTCTCGAAAAAGAGTGAAAGCCCAAACCGTTGCTGCCTTGGGGACAAAATTCTTTCAATTATTAATTTTATTTGTTAATTTATTTTAGTACTTTTTATAAATCAGTTACTCTTTGTTCATGTATGGTATTATAATAACTTTACAATTATGCATTTATTGGTTAGTAAGACTTGAACCTTGATTCTTGTGTTATAGTTTTCATTCCAGAAACCCAAGTAAGCGAGTAAAATATATAAATGTATTAAAAATTTAAGTTTACTAATACTATTTGATAATTATTTTCATATTTGTATTATGATTCTTCAAATAAAAAAATAATATTTTTCACATATTCCATGTGTTAATATCTATTTGTCTACCTAGAAAAGATTTGCATTTCTCTTTCTCATTTATTGGCCAATAACACCTTGATTCTTGTGTTATAGTTTTCATTCGGGGAACCCAAGTAAACGAATAAAATATATAAATGTATTTAAAAATTAAGTTTACTAATACTATTTGATAATTATTTTAATATTTCTATTATGATTCTTCTAATATAAAAATAATATTTTTCACATATTTCATGCGTTAATATCTATCTGTCTACATAGAAAAGATTTGCATTTCTCTTTCTCTCGAAGTTTAATGGTGCATGTCTTTTTTATCTATTAGACTTCGATTTAAGTTTATATAAATTAATATTTAGTTAAATTTTAAAGTTTTTTTTATTTGGTTATTGTGAGAAACTTTTATGACCGATGTACAGGGTTGAGCAGTCTCTTTCCAACTATGACTCCTCGTAAAGTTGAGAGCTATACTTATCAATAGGGAATTTAACACATAGCCACCACACACCCACCACCTCACACACTAACCCACACCATAGTTTGAACCTTTTATATAATAATTGTTTTGTTAAAAGTGCATCATAATAAAAAGAAAGAGGGATAGCTTTGAGTTTTTGTTGGTTTTTTCGGTCAATGGTTTTCAAGATAAATATTCATGTTTATTGTGAATGTATATTAGTTTTCTTTTTATTTTACAATTATGTTTGTGTTGATATCTTTATAATAGGTTTATCAAACTCTTCATTTGGTATTAGAGCATGGTTAATTGGTTTCAAGGGGATACCTTTGTTACTAAGGTTTAAGTAGGTTTGATAAGAGTAAGGGGGGTCTACGATAAACCTATTTTTGAGTGGGAGTTATGTGTAAGTGAATCTAGTGTGAAGGAAAATGGCTAGCAATATAAGGATTGATGTAAAAAAATTAACGACAAGACCTTTGAGTTATCGAAGCTATAAATGGAGGATTTGCTTACGAATAAAGATTAATGGGTTGTTGTGTTCGGAAAAAAACCCATGGATATGTCGCAAGAAGACTAGAGAACTTGATAAGAAGACTAGAGAACTTGGACAGGAAGACAAAGTACTATCCACCTATGCCTTGCACATTCAATGTAGATCAGTGTCTCTAGAGAAAATAGTGCTAAGGAGTTATGGAAGAATTTAGGGGCTTTATATTAGTCAAAATAGAAAATTGTTCCTTCAAAAGATCTCCTTTAGATGAATGTTGGGGATTTTGTGATAAAACATCTCAACGCATTTAACATTGTGGTAAGTCAACTAGCCTCTATTGATATTAAAATGATTGAAGAAGATAAGTGTATTATTTTGTTATGTTCTTTGCAAGATTCATGGGATAATCTAGTTAAGGCCATGAGGAGTACTATTGGAACTATTAATTTTTTTGAAGATGTGGTTACTTGTTATCAGAAGAAATGAGGTGAAAATCCATGAAGGGCTCATATAAGGATGTGTTGTTTGTAAGAAATTATTCCCAAGATAAAAATAAGCATAACTCTGGGGACAAGTCAAATTCAAGAGGGAGATCTAAATCTCCTAGAAAAATTATACAAAAATGGTGAAAATAAAATAAAGTTGGAAATTTGAAGAAAGACTATAGATCCAAAAATATTGATAAAAGAGATTGAATGATGTTTCTTCCACAAAAGCAAAGACCTCCATATGAGGAGGGGATGTATACTTCGCATCTTTGAGTACACATTCATATCATAATGCATGATTGATCAACTCAAGGGCTTATTTTTATATGAATCTTCACAGAGAATGGTTTTGTGAATATGAAAAGTATAACAAAGGTGATGTCTTCCTAGGAGATGACTCGACAACTAGAATCATAGGATGTGGAAGCTCAAACTAATATTGAAATATGAAAGGATTAAAACCCTCCTTGGTGTTCTTCATATTCTAGGGTTGGTCATAAACTTGATATCTATGAGTATAATGAGTGATGTAGGTGTGCAAACAATATTTGAAAAGGATACCTATAGGATGGTTCAAGGAGCAATGGTGTTGGCAAGAGAAGTTCAAATCAGAATACTATACAAGCTATTGACAACATTGTGAATGATGACTGTAATAGTTATGTTGTTCCTAAAAAAACCCTACTCTTTCTATAATGAATACAATGCTTTAGCATTAAATAATGGAACATATCATAGAAAAAGGCCTTCGACCTTTGTACGCTAAAGGTATGGTTGAAGATATTTCTGACTTTTCTTTAGATTTTGATTTTTGTGAAATTGTGTATATGGTAAACAAAATTGGGTAAAGTTTTCATTTGGTGTTGCAAGAGAAAAAGAGATTTGGGAGTTAATACACAATGATTTATTTGGGTTTGTGCCTATTCCATCACTTGGAAAGTCATTGTACTATATTTCATTTATACATGATTTCTCAAGGTATGCATGGATATATTTCCTTCAAAAAAATTGAGGTCTTTGTAAAATTCAAAGAGTTTAAGGCTCTTGTAGAAAACCAGAGTGAGAAGAAGATAAAGGTGTTGCGGATAGATAATGGAGGAGAGTTATGTAGCAACGAATTTGAGGAGTTCTGTAAGTAGGGCATAATAACAAGATAAAATATGACTTCGTACACTCGTTAATAGAATGGAGATGCAAAAATAATGAATAGAACATTGATGGAAAAGGCAAGGAGTATGCTTAGTGGTGTAGGGTTAGCATAGACATGTATTAACGTGGAACAAAATTCCAGTCATGGAATATGCCACTAGACTTGCATCATCACATTAATCGGTTAGAAATCAAGAGGGCCAACCCCACACACACATGCCCAAACTCAATATTAATAGGAGTGAGGAATCCCACAGAGTGGGACCAAGGACTTGCACCTTTAAACCTACTACCTTTAAGCATAAAAATTTTGGATAGAGGTTGTGGACACTGCATGTTACCTGGTAAATCAATCATCTACATCAACATTGGTTGATAAAACTCCATATGAGGCATGGAATGGTAAGAAACCCTCTCTTGAACATCTTAGAGTTTTTGGTTGTGATGCTTATGTGCATGTTCCAAAAGAAAAAAGGAGTAAGATAATAAAGCAAATAAGTGTATCTTTATTGGTTATAAATATGGTGTATAAGGCTACAAAATTTGGAACCAAAAAATGAGGATTAATTGTTTATAGTCGAGATGTAATCTTTAGAGAATTTAAAAGTGCTCCCAATTAGGAAGAATAACCAGGAGAGGAAGAACTAGAAAATGTGTAGTTTGAGTTTATGGATGAAAAATTTAACTCAACAAAAGATGATAAACTAGATCCTCAAACTCCAGTCTTGAGGAGATCAACTCAAGAACAAAGGAAACCAAAAAAGTACAATTCACTTTATTTTCATTCTACTTTTGTTTTATCTATTACTGATGATGATCCTAGAATTTTTAGGGAGGTAGTTAATGTAAAGGATGGTAAATTATGGAATAAGGCCATAGTTGATGAGATGAAATATTTGGACAAAATAAGACATGGGATTTGGTGAAATTGTCTGCTATAAGAAAGCGAATTGGTAGCAAATGGGTACTCAAGAAGTTTAATGTAGAAGGTAAAGTCAATAAGTACAAAGTTTGACTGGTAGCAAAGGAATATTCCCAAGTAAAACAAAATGATTTTGGTGAGATTTTCTCCCCTGTTGCTAAACTAACGTATATTAGATTTCTTTTGTCTATTACTACTACATTTGACCTAAAAGTAGAGCAAATGGATGTGAAGACAATATTTCCACATGGGGATCTAGACGAAGAAATCAATGTATCAACCATAAGGTTTTACAGTAAAAGGAAATAACTTGATATGCAGGTTGAAGAAATCTTTGTATGGTTTGAAACAATCACCTAGGATGTGGTATCAAAAGTTTGATTCTTATGTATCAAGACTTGTTTTTTCACAAAATAAAGTTGATTTTTATGTGTACATCAAATATGTTGGTGATCACTTTATTATTGTGGGATTTTATGTTGATGATATGTTGTTAATTGGAAATGACAGGGAAATCATCCTGAATTTTAAGTCTCATCTCAGTTTGATATGAAGGATCTTAGTCTTGCAAATTTCATCTTGGGCATGCAAATTAAGAGGGATCAATCAAATAAGAGACTAGTTGAATAAAAGAAAATACATTGATGCAATATTAAAGATATTTAATATTCACGATGAGATTGAAATCAAAAACAATAGTGGAGGGACGTTTTTTGCAGGACTGCCCAAACTACCGAACTCGTTTCGGCCATATCTCACTCATCCGGACTCGGATTGAGCTGAAATTTTGAGGGTAGATGCCTGAAAAACCCTAGAACGTCTCCACCAATTTTCATATCATTTGGAGCAACACAGATCCTAGCACATCCCTATGTGTGAACGAGATATTTGGCAAGCGACTATGCGAGGGTTTCATCTGGGTTGAGTGCAAGCAGCTCCAGAGGTTGGTTTTTAGGGCCTTCGGGCCCTAGCGGCCAATATTTTTGTGGTTTATGCTCAATATTTTAGCAAGAAATGTTGTAGGGGATCCAAGATGGGTTAGAAATTTGTCTTTCAACAGATCATACTGTGAACTTGAGTGACAACGACTTCCAATTTGTTGCACAAAAGAAAAGTGAAAACCATACCTTTCCACGGCGTCTAGGGCAAGGATTAAAGAGATCACGAAACAAGTTTCAAGCAGTTGATCAAAAAATGGCTCATATCTCAAGTGAATCTGGTGCTAAGGTGCACCCACAAAATAATTCTACTGTGAAAACCCCTGTCAAGGGTAAGAATTTCGAAGACTCAGTCCCAAAAATGAATTTTAGGGATGCCCTTCATGGTGGACAGCCTCAGCCCAATGCTAATATCAATATTAGGGCTTCCCATAAACCTCTAAGAATGCCTAATATTGATCCCAGGAAAACGGAGTCGGGATGTCTTAAAGCAGTTGATGGAACTCCTATTGTTAAGCTTGATATGGGTAACATTCAGATTGGCATTGAAGATTTGGAAAAAAGAGGACTAATTTGTCGGTTCGTGGGTTTTCGTCCGAGTCTATCTGCTTTCAAATTCTGGGCTGCAAAAAGCTGGAAAACTAAAGGTGAGTTACAAATCTCTATTTATCCAAATGGTTATTTTCTTGTTTTATTTGCTAATAATGAAGATAGAGAGAAAACTTTTCAAGGGGGTCCTTGGTTTTTTGGAAGGGCAGGGCTTTTCATGAAGCCCTGGCATACTAAATTTAAAGCCGAAGAAGAGATGCCTTCTATAGCTCCCGTGTGGGTTAGACTCTTTGGCCTCCCTATTGAATTTTGGAATCCTACTATTTTTTCTTCAATTGGAAACTCTTTAGGAACTTTTATGATGACTCGCTGATTGTACTCAAAATTTTGAACATATTATTTATGCTCGAATTTGTGTTTTAATGGATTTTGACAAACCCCTACCTAAAAAGATCACATTACAATTTGGGGAAGACACTTGGGAGCAAGTAGTGGACTATGAGAACATTCCTTTTCGTTGTAGAATTTGCCATGAATATGGTCATTTGGCCAGTGCTTGCCCAAATAAAATTCCTGATCAAAAGAAAGAAGATATAAACTCAACAGGTTTCCAAATACCTAAGAAGAAGAACACTCAGAAAAACCAGTTATGAAGGATCAATCAAAGTCATCTGCTAATATGTTTGAAATCCTTTCCACAAATGATGTCCCAAGTGAGGAAGAGGAAATAATGGAAACTGAAATCTTAGAAACACAATTTAAATATGAAGGGAAGAACTTAGAGACAAACCAACAAATCAAAGGTTTTCAACAGAAAAAAAGGGAGAAAATTTACACAAGAAAAACAATCTTTCAAATGTCAAAACTTCAAATAATGCAGGTCCCAATATAGACTCCGTTGAACCATCTAGTAAAATTTTGGCTGTGTACGAGCATTCTTCAAGGTTAGAAGCCATCTCAGATTCAATTGGAATAAGTCAAGAAACAGGGAAAAAAAATTGAAGATGGATTCTAATCAAAAAGCAGGTCGCAAGACCAATCAATATCATATGGTAAAAGAAGGTGAAAAGCTTGTAGAGGAAGGTAAGATTAATGCCCTTCCCAACTTTTTTAGCCCTGGTATTAATGAAGATCATCACTTGGAATATTAGAGGACTCAAAGGGAGTCTTTCAAAACAAAATGAAATTAGAAGAATGATTCAGATAAATCATCCACATCTTGTTTTCCTTCAAGAAACAAAGATGTCAATGGAGGATATGGACTCAATTGCCAGTAAAATTTGGCCAGCTGGAAAAGTGGTTTCCCTCGGCTCCCAAGGGACTTCGGGTGGCATTGCTTGTCTTTGGGACCCAAAAGAGGTAGTTATTCACCATATGGTTGGCAGTTGGGGTTTGTTGGCTATAGCTATTCAAAGTAGACATTCCAACCAGATTATGCTCTGCATTACTATTTATGCTCCGACTTCTTTGGAGGAAAAAAGAAGACAATGGAAGGATATTACTCATATTATCTCTCATTTTCCTAAAGCTTGGATCTTGATCGGAGGAGATTTCAATACCATCCTCTCTCTAGATGAGAAAAGGGGGGAAATAGAAATTTGGACAAAAGCACTGACCTCATGAGCGAATATATTGCAAACCTCCATCTTGTGGATATCCAACCAGATAATGGCCTTATGACTTGGTCTAACAGAAGGCAAGGCTTAGCTTGTATAATGGAGAGATTGGATAGGTTTTTGCTCTCTGAAAATTTCTTAATCCATGGTCACATTCCTAAAGTGAAGACTCTTAATAATGTTGGTTCGGATCATTGGCCATCATGGTGGAAATGTGGAAAACCAATGTGAGTTTCTCTCCTTTTCATTTTCAATTAATGTGGCTTAGAGACATTTCCTTCAGACCTCGTGTGCAACAATGGTGGAAGGAAGGTAAACCTAGGCATGGGACTAAGATGTTCTATTTTGCCAAAATACTGCAATACATTAAATCCAAAATCAAGACTTGGAACTGGAAAGAGTTTGGGGATGTTCATAAAAAAAACATGAAGTTATTGCTCATCTTGAAAATTTGAATAAGAAAATCCATTTAGATGGCCTCACAGAGAAGAGAAGTGCAGATGAAATTAAACTCACAACTCAGTTAGAGGAATGGGAAAAAAGAGAAGAAATCTTATGGAAGCAAAAATCTAGAATTCAATGGCTCAAAGAAGGAGATCGAAACACAAATTTCTTCCACAAATCTCTTCTAGCTCGAAGATCTCACAACTTTATTTCTTCCTTAAAATCAGATTCTGGAGATGTTGTTTATACTTGGGATGGCATGAACTCTATTGTTGTTGATTACTTTTCCAATATTTTTGTTGCTACTCCTCTTGACTCAACTTCACAACAAAATGTTCTTCAAGCAATCCCTTCTCTTATCACTTCCGAGGAGAACTCTATTTTGACTGCTCCTGTTACTATCAATGAGCTTCAACAAGTAGTTTTTAAAATGCAAAAAGGGAAAACCCCAGGTCCTGATGGTTTTCCCATTGAGTTCTACCAAGAGTTCTGGGATATCCTTCATGTTGATTTATTAGAGGTGGTGGAAGAAGCCAGGAAAGCCAAAGAAATTTTGAAGGTTATCAATAAAACTTATATTACTCTTGTTCCAAAAGCTCAAGAGGTTGATCATATCTCAGCTTTTAGACCTATTGCTTTATGTAATGTTCTTCTCAAAATCATTACTAAAATCATGGCAGAAAGGTTGAAGCCTCTTTTGCATAAGATTATTTTCCCAGAGCAAGGGGGTTATGTGGAAGGACGTCAAATAGTAGATGAGATAGTTCTTGCTCAGGAAGCCATCCATTCCATGGATATGCAAAAATCTCCTTCCATGTTCATTCGGTTAGACTTATCCAAAGCTTATGACAGAGTGGATTGGCACTTCCTTATCAAAGTTTTGAGGCAATTTGGTTTCTCTAAGGATTGGATGGATTGGATTATGGGATGTATCTCTTCGTTTCCTACTTAGTTCTTATCAATGGTAGGCCTTCTCAGTCATTCCCAGCTTCCAGAGGTATTAGGCAAGGTGACCCGCTATCCCCTTATTTATTCATCATTCTTGTTGAATGCTTGGGTAGGACTATAACCAAAAAGAGGGAAAACAAAACCCTTGAGGGAGTTACCATTGCTCATGGAGCTAGACCTATCTCTCATCTTCAATTTGTGGATGACTCTACTCTTTTAGGTAAAGCTATAGTTAAGGAAGCTTCTAATATTAAGCAAATCATTAGCTATTTTTCTAAGGCTATTGGGCAGTTGATCAATGAAGACAAATCTAAAGTTATTTTCTTTCACTCGCTCTGCTAGACAGGAATCCATGGTCTTGGATAAATTAAGATATAAGAAGACCTCCCTTCCAATCACTTATTTAGGTATTCCCATAAATATTCAAAGGCAGAAAAATAAAGATTGGAATTGGTTGTTGGACAAAGTCAAGAAGAAAATTGGAAAGTGGACCAACAAGTGGCTTTCTTCTGGGGGGTAGAATCACCTTGGTAAAATCAGTCCTTCAAGCTATTCCTATTTATGTTTCTTCCATTTTGAATATCCCAAAGGTTGTTCTTCGAGAATTGGATCAAATCAGTCATCGTTTCCTTTGGAGTGGTACTAAGGAGAAAAGAAAATGGGCCTTGGTGAAATGGGATACTTTATGTCTTCCTAAGAGTGAAGGGGGGTTAGGATTCCGGTCTTCTATTAATAACAACAAAGCTTTAGCTACTAAATTATATTGGAGGATGTTGCATAACCCCAATGCTCTTTGGGCCAATAATCTTCGTGCTAAATATGCTGAGAACAAAAGTCCTGAAGACCTTGTTCGCTATCAACTTCCTACCAAAGGTTCTCCCATTTTAGCAGTTCTTAAGACTGGTGAGGATTTGATAAAGAAAAAATTATTTTGGATCATTCATAATGGTCAACATGCAAATTTTTGGACAGATTCTTGGGATGGTCACAAGCCTTTGATAACTCGGTTTCCGATTGGAGGCCTTGGATGGAGGAGCTTCACCGAGCTAATTGGATAAAGGTGGCTAATTACTGTCGGTACCATACTGGTAATTCAAAGGTTGGTAGATATTGGATCCCTATTGAGGACTCGGCCTATTCAAATCCCAGAAAGGCAAAGACAAGATATCCAAGGCATCCTTCATATGAGATCCCTCTCTTGGTCCCATGAAAAAGATTGTTTTGGATGGAACAACACTACTAAGGGTGAGTATTCAATTGCTCAAGGTTATTTGACCTTATGCCATAATAATCCCAACCATTCTTCCGACATATTTTCTCGATTGTGGGCTCAAAAGCTCTGGCCTAAGGTGAGGTTCTTTAATTGGCTTTTATTGCATCGTAGGGTGCTTATTGGTGAGCAACTTATGAAGCGTGGTTTTCATGGCCCTTTTAGATGTGAAATGTGTGAAGAGAATGTAGAAAATCTCAACCATATTTTTATTGAGTGTACTTTAGCCTCTCGAGCTATGGAGGAGAATGGCCACTTTACTTGGCTTACAATGGTCCAATTTTTTTACTTTTGAACAACTTTGGAGGGATTGGCCTAATCAAGAGGGTGTTGATCATTTTATTAGGCAGTTAGTTTGGATGGGTTCTACCATTCTTCTTTGGAATATTTGGAATGAAAGGAACAACCAAATTTTTAATCAAGATAGGAAGGATATTCACTATATTTGGCAAAAGACCATAGCCAACTTAGTTGAATCAATCCATCAACTCCTTAATCACCCCCAAAACTCCCACCAAAGATGGGATCAAGTGATGCAAATATTGAAGATTAAATCTTCTAAGGGCAACCAACTTAAAGGGAATGTGAGTATTAGTAAGATGGATAGGACTAGAAATTGGCAACCTCCTCCTAAGGATTTTGGAAAAGTCAATACTGATGGAGCCTCTAGAGGGAACCCTGGAAAAGCCAGTGTGGGAGGAATTGGTAGACTTTCGGATGGCTCCCTGGTTTTTACTTTTGCTGAGAATTTGGGTATTCTTTCCAATAACCTTGTTGAGGGGTATGGTATCCTCAGAGGCCTTCAGGAGGCTACTAAGGTTGGATGGGAAAAGGTGTTAGTTGAGTCCGACTCTCAACTTATGATTAATCTCTTGAAGACTCCTTCTAAGAATCATAAGGTGGATTGGAGAATAAAAAGAATTATTGAGAAGATTCAATTAATCCAGATGGGATTTTTGAAAGTTGATTACAATCATGTGGTCAGAGATCAAAACAAGAGTGTTGATGCTTTAGCTAATTGGGCTTTGGACAAAGGTGATCTTACTTGTTATGGCCACCCTCCTATATGGTGGGCTTCTCAAATTAGGGAAGCTCTTCTTTCTATCATTTCTTTGGATGGCTCCAGTTCGAAGGTACCTAGTTTCTTCTTGTTTTTTTTTTTGCTTCTCTTTGGTTCATTCAGTTTTTTTTAGTTCCCTAGCTCATTCTATTCTTTATTTTGTTTCCTCTGTTGATTCTTGCCTTAATAGTCTTCTGGTCTAGATAGGTCATTGTTATGTTCAATTTTTTTTTTTTGTTTTTTTTTGTTTAGTTTTTTAAGGTGGGTGGGTTCTTTTGTTTTGTTTTGTTTTTGTGTTCTTTGTGTTGTTTTTTGTTGTTCTTGTGTTTTTGTTGTTTTGTTTTTTTTTTATATGTTTTTTGTTATTGTTCTTGTTCTTGGGTTTCTCTTTGTTTGTGTTATTTCGTGTTTTTATGTGTGAGTGTTTTCTATGTTTTTTGTTTTTGTTTATTGTCTGTTGTTGGTTGTTTTTTATTTTTATTTTTTTAATTTTTTAGGTTTTGGTTGTGTTTATTTTTCATGTTTTTTTTGGGTTATGTCTTTGTAGTGTTCTGTTGTTTTTGTCTTGTTTGTGTTTTGTTATGTGGTTCTTGTGTTTTTCTATGTGGTTTGTGTTGTGGTTTCTTTTATCTTATTGTGCGTGTTTGGTTGTGCTTTTGTTTTTGACACACTCAAGGAGCATGTTTTTTATTTTATTTTATTATTTTTGTTGTTATTTACTTATTTTTAAATTGGTTTTGTGTGTTTGTTTGCTCCTTGAGTATGTCAAAGGTGGTAGGCCGGGTCCGAGTCCTGGGCATTTTTGGCGGAATGGATACCCCTGCCTCCTTGGGTCTTACCCGAAAGTGGCATCCCTTTTGGGATGTTTTCCACAAATTATATATATATATATATATATATATATATATATATATATATATATATATATATATATATATATATATATCATTCATTTTTGCTAAACTAATTGAGAAACTCTCATTCTTTGAAAGGTGTAAAGCTATCCACAAAACAATGTCCAAATATACAAGAAGAGGAAGAGAAAATACCTTGCGCTCCTTATGTAAGCATTCACTTGGGAGCTTCAATTATCAGGTATTTTTCTTAGACCAAAATGCCCATGTAGTGGGAGTTCGAGAAATTATATTTCAAGACCAAGAAAAAAGGTGGTCAAAATAATATAGTATTCTTCGTTAATTATTAGTTTTCATATACTTACGTGGCACAACAAATTATGTAATTTTCTATCTAAGGAAGGCTCGAATCTTCAATTATAAGGTATTGAAACCATATACAGGATCTTGTCGATCAAAAGTATATTGAGCTCAAAGGAGACATCCTTTTTCATTGAAGATCTATAAGCAGTTATGTATTTTGCTTAATTGGTAAAGCGGTTAGCTAGATGAACAAGAGACAAACTATACTAACACTTTCAATGAGCTCATCTAAAGAAAGTGAACCTTCCAAATTATTTTTTTTAAGTTTTTTTTCTTGCTTGATAAAAAGGGGTTGTACTCGGGTCCCCCACCCTTAACAAATTATATCTCTATTATTTAGAGCTTGAGAGTTTATAAATAGATACACTTCTCATCTCAATTGAGATGTTATAGTTATAAACCTACATCATTTTACATAAAATGTTTGAATTCTTGATTTTCATTTTTTGGATCTTTTCAAATCTTTGTATGAATACAATTACTCCATAATTTAGCATATTTCTTGATATTTTCCTATAGCAGCCTTCACAATGCCAAAAATTTACCTCTACTATCTATGCCTTGCATCTTAGTAGAGTAATATTTCCAAAACATCACACTAACATAGTTCGCATTACCAAATATGGGTTGCTAGTTTCCTTCCTGAAACACAAGTGCAACCACAAAAATTATAATAAATAGTCTAAATGAACACACATTATTGTTACAAAATAAAATAGATATTACCAATGGAAAATATTAAAGTAAATCTTAATCATTAATTGATTTAGGCAATCAATAATTTTTGTCAACTTCAACTAAACTTTCTACTTCCTCTAACCATGGAAAGGAGATGTTAACTTCACGATCCTCAACCAAAACCCCTCTATTGGCTAGATTATCTACACATTTTTTTCCTTCCCTTAATATATTTTTAAACCTGATTTCTTCAAACTCTTTAGCAAGATCTTGAATTTCCACAATTATCTCTTGTATGTTCTATGGAGCCTTTGCTTTCCTCAAAATTATATTTATTACTATGAGAGAATCACCTTCCATCCAAACTCTATTCCATTTCATTTGTTTACATATTTTTAACCCTTCTAAAGTTGCCCAAGCTTTAGCTTCATTATTTGTCTTAAATCTACGATTGAAAGCATAATGAGACAAAATCTCTCCTATATTATTTCTAATTATTCCTCCTCCTCCTCCTGGTCCTGGGTTTCCTTTAGATGCTCCATCAAAATTCAACTTAACCCACTCCACATCTGGTGGTTTCCACTTTATATTCTTTACCTTGTTTTTGCTTCTCTTGTACCCAACATCATAATTCCATTTAATGACTTGACTCCATCTATCAAGACTCTCTACTTCCAAATTAGGGATTGGGTGAGTTGATGGGGTTGGTTTAGACTCCTCTATGACTAAATATATATTCTTTTTTATTACCTCTAAAATGATTTTCTTTCCTTTAAATATTCTTCTATTCCTTTCTAGCCATATAGTCCAAAGTATTGTATCTTTTGATATATCCCATATTATCTATAAAGCCTCACTTTTATAAGTGCTCTGCCATTGCTTTAACCAAACTTCAATTCTGCTATTCATCACCATGCATTTACCAAACATATTAAGAATCCATTGCCATAGATTCCAGATAATTGAGCAATGTCCCAAGAGATGGTCAATACTCTCCTCCTCCTTATTACAAAAAACACATTTAGAGGGGCCATGAAAACCCCTTTTCATAAGGTTATCCTAGGATAAAATTCTTCTATGACCTACTAGCCAAACAAACATTTTGACTTTAGGAATGCTTGGGCTATCCCAAATATCTCTTCAAATTCTAGTGATATTATTATTATGTTGGTGTTGAACATTATATCCACTTCTTGTTGTGTATTCTCCTGAGCTATTCAACTCCCAAATCAATTTATCCTTGGCACCCCTCAAAATAATTACAGTTGTTATCTTTCTACTCGATTGCCTCCTAGCATCAATGCCTTGTATACTTGTAAAAAACATTCTTTTCATTTGTATATTCCTTCTTTATACTTCTACAAAATGTTTGAAACCCTATCACCGTATTTGTCTTGAATAAATCTCATCCAAGGTTTCAAAACTAGATCTAAATTGAGTGGTTTTTTATCACACAAAGTATCCATCCAAATAGAAATTTTTTCTCCAGTTCCCACCACCCATCTTAAACCTTTAATCATAAGATCAATAGATTTTTTAAACCATTCCAAAGAGCATAACCATTTGGAAGAGAGAATGCAGTAAATATTAAACTTGGGTCATTGGGATCAACATACTTACTTAGAAGAATTCTTGTCCATTATCTTTGACTCTCTTTGTACAATATCCAAATAACGTTTCCCCTAAGAGCTAAGTTTGCATCTATAAGAGCTCTTAAACCAAGACCTCCCCTAGTTTTGTCATCACACAACTTGCTCCATTTCACCAAAGAAAATTTCCTTTTATCATGTAAACCTCACCATAAAAAGGATCACATAATAAAGATTAAACTTTTTTCAACTTATTTTGGCATAGAATACAAAGACATAATATGTTGGAATGACTTGTAAGATTGACTTAATTAATGCACTTTTCCTGCTAATGATAACCTTTTTTTTAATTTTTATTAAGTTGTTATTGTAAAGTTTCTTGAATATGATTATTTATAGAACTTATATATATTTTTAATAGATATAATTTTAAAATTTTCAATAAATTTACACATATTTTTATGAACTCTAATCCTTTATATTAAATAGGAATTAAACCTTATTATATTAATAATTTTTATTATATATATATATATATATTGTTCATTAGATTTCTTGTGTTGATGGAAACTATATTAATATTTAAAAGGAAATAGATACGACAAATCGATGGCATTACTTTATTTATCTTTTCTTATAATTATAATTGTATGTCTTGTATTTACACGTGCTAATGCGCCAAGGTGACTTTTGCATGATGCGGTCATGATTTCGGGTCTAACTTGATGGTGTAGTTATAATTTTTTTTTTAAATATTCGAAAAATTATATTAAAACAAAGATTATTTACAAGTTAGATATTTTTTTTGTAGTTTTTGTTGATGAGAATATTTATTTATAATAGTAGAAAAATATCTACATTGGAGTCAAATCTCCTAAACCATGTTTCTACAATGGTTGTCTATCTATTTAAAAGACAAAATAAGATCTACATTGGAGTCAAATCTCTTAAACTATATTTCTACAATAGGTATCCACATTCGCTAAACATTGGACTTTCTCACTAACTTGCCTAATTATCTCTTCCTCAATAGTCATATTACTGTACCATTGAACCCCTACCTCTTTTTCAGTATTTATATTAGCTAGGAAGTTTGCCACTTTATTTAGATCTCTACTCACATAAACTGGAATCGCATCATCCAATTCCCTTCACAATTTCTTAATTTGGGTAACAAGAATCCTCAATCTCCATGTCTTCAAAGCAAAGTTCCTCATGCAATCCAAAGCCCCTACCAATATTTGAGAATTTGATTCTAGGATTATCCTCCTATAACCTTGACTTACTGCCCAGATAGAAATAGATTTGATAGTTAAGGTTTCTACTTCATTTTTATTGGCCCTTCCCAGGCCTTGCAGTTCCCAATAGAGCAGTGTCCCAACATGATTCCTGCAGACCACTCTAATTCTAGATCTACTCGAATTGTCTTTTGCAGCTCCATCATTATTAATTTTAATCCAACCTTTTGGGGGTGGTTTCCAACTAGTTGTCTTACCCCTCTTGCAATTCAAATTCCTTCTCCATTGTCCCTATATTAGCATGAGTTTCTTCTTTAGCATACACTGTCACAGTTTCTATGACTTTGCTCCAAATGACTTGCCAAACACCATTTAAGGATGAAAAGGTTTCTCTAAAAACTATGTCATTTCTCTCCAACCATACTTACCACCAAATGAAGTTTAATCCAAGCTTCCAACCGATACAAAGAGCTTTAGATTTAAATCTACCCATTTTCCATCTTTCCCAAATATTAATCCGATTCAAATCACCATTGGCTCGAATTTTATAAGATAAAAACCATCGCTCCCAAATATGGTGCGTGAATGGGCACTCAAACATCAAGTGGTTAGATGTTTCCTCACTCTTGTAGCATAAAACACATTGAGATGGACCAACGATTCCTCTACGTCTCAGATTATCAAAAGTAAGAATTCCATTGTGCATGAACTACTAGGCAAAGAAGTTTACTTTCGACCAACCCTTGGATTGTCAAATATTTCTCCAATCCTCAACCTAATATGCATGAGGAGGAGGTTCTTGAAGGATCTTATTATATCCATCCTTCAGTATGTAGACTCCAAGGCTCCCATAGCCCCAAGCTAATTCATCCTCCTCATCTCTACCTGTGAGAAATATTTCTGCCAAGATTTCAGTCATGATGGGTGTCAATTTCGGAGGGATTGGAATTGGCCACTCATCCATCTTCTTAAACTGCTTAAACTTATAATCCCTCAATTGACTAGTTTTGAGGATATCCACCTCTAGTAAAGCTCTCCAGCCAAAGCTTTATTATTTAACTCTGATCTCCTCGGTCCCAAACCTCCCTTTACCTTGTACTGGCTTACTTTTTCCCAACCTACTAAGGCCCATTTCCTCTCTCATTTTACTCCTCCCCATAAAAAATTTCTAGCCATCTTATCTAACTCTTTTCATATGGTATGTGGGGCACCAAGGATAGATAATTTATAAATTGGCATGGCTTGAATGACTAACTGCAAAAAAGTTAATCGACCCCCATATCTTAACCATTTGTGAGACCAATGATTAATTATTTTTTTGATACAATCCAAAAGATTTTTCCATATATCTATTTTTAATTTTTTTAAATGCAAAGGGATCCCCAAATATACCACTGGGAGAGAAGTCCTCATGAATCTCAAGATCTATAAAATTTTGTCTTGAAGCCTTTGATCAAGATTGAAAAAGATCACTTTGGATTTTTTATCATTGATAACTTGGTTTGTGGCCCTAAGGTAAACATTAAGAGTATCTCTAATCATTCTTTCTTCCTTGAAGTTGGCCACTCCCACCAATCCTATGTCATCTACAAAATTTTTGTGAGTCAAAACCTCCTCACCCACCTTAATACCTATTAGCAGACCTCGTTGTCTTCTCCTCAAGATGAGTCTACCCAAGCCTTCAACCAATGTGAGAAAAAGATACAGGGAACAAGGATCTCTTTGACAAAGGCCTTGAATAGCTCCAAACGATTGCAAGGGAAGGCCTTTGATTGACACTGGGTATGTCGAAGAGAAACATAGTTCATGACCCATTATGTCAAATCTTAAGAGAAATCGAAGGTTATCATCATCCTTGATAAGAAGCTCCACTCCACCTTATCAAAACCTTTGACATATCAAATTTTATGAACATTCCCCTGTTGCCAAATTTTTGCATTGAGTGGATTGCCTCCTAAGCTAGAACCACACCATCCAATATATACCTACCCTCTATAAAACCCCCTTGTTATGATGGGATGATGCTATGTAGGAGAGGTTTTATTCACTCAACTATTACCTTTGTGATTATCTTATATATGACATTGCATAAGTCAATAGGTCTGTAATCTAAAATATGCATCCCCTCCTTCCCTTTCAAAATTAAGGCAATGAATGTATGATTTAATGCTTTAAGCATTATTTTACTACCTTTGGACTCCTTTATAATAGCCATTACATCCTCCTCCAAGTTGTTCTAGAAGGTCTAAAAAAGTCAATTGGAAAGCCATTTGGACCTGGTGTTTTTTCGGTACTCATTCCAAAGACTACTTTCTTCAGTTCCTCTCTATCAATGGGTTTAAGTAGGGCCCAATTTTCTTCTTCAGAGATAATAGAGGGTATGACAACAAGATTTTTTGAGCCTCTTCATCTTGCACCATACTTTCCTTAAATAATTTAGCAAAATAATCCATTGAATGGAAATGCATACTTGGGATTGTATCAAAGGAGTGCCCATTCTCATCCTAAAGAGCTTCCATCTTGTTCATCTATCTCCTAGCATAAGCAAACCGACAAAAAAAATTGGTGTTTTTATCACCTTCTAATAACCAAGTGGTTCTTGCTCTTTGTTTCAGTAGATCTCCTCTTAGTTGTCAATGTCCTAATCTGCTTTATGCAATGCATCATAATATTCTTTGAGTTGCTCTATAACTGTTCCTTCCCTTAAGTGTTTTTGAACCTCATCCCATCTTACCACCAATGTAGCTCTTTGGACCTGGAAGTTTATCTTGTTATCTTACCTCCATTGTTTTAGTTGATCCTTGACATAATGAAGTTGCTTGTGTAATCTAAACTTTGTTGTCTCATATGTTGGGCATCCCTCTTCCCACCACTATGGAATTTTCTTTCTAAGTTCCTCTTTTTGTAACCAAAAGTTTTCAAATATGAATGGTTTGCAATGCTACCCTATCTTGATCCCCTCTTCCAATAGAATGGAGAAGTGATCCGAAACTAGACCCTCCAAAATCTAAAATTTTAGATTCCATTTTACAAATGCCTCCTCTAAAACCAAAAAAGGTTTTAACTTCACCTTCTTGCTATGTGGTTCCCTCCTCTTATTAGTCCAAGTATAGTTGGTTCTAGGACATTTAATATCCACCAAGTGTAATGCATGGACTTGGGCAATCATAAGTCGATCCCCTGGATCCAAAATTAGGGTTCCTCCTTCCTAATATCTAGATGATAATTTAGCATTAAAATCCTTAGCAACAATCCAGTCTAACTCCTCCCTCGAGACTCTCATATTATACACCGCTTTCCATTGATAAATCTAACCATCTAGGTTTTTAGCCCCATAAAAAATTATGATTAAAACCTACTCAGATGTCACATTGTTCCTAAAATGTGATGTGAGGACACCCCTCCAAGCTATATTTTCTATTGTCATCCGTTCAAGATAATTCCAAAAGGTAACTATCCCCCCAGAGACCCCTTGAGAAGCAACTTCCATATGACCAACACCCTTCCAAAGTCTATGTACTATTTTACATATAAGATCCAACAAATTTTTTGTCTTCTGGATCTAGAAAAAAATTGTTTTACTTTTTTCTAAGAGTCTTCAAACAATAGATTGATGGGTTATATTGTTTAAACCCCTAATATTCCATGATTATATAATCATTGGCTACCTTGAGATGAGTTAGAGTCTATTGGCCTCACCAATTCCCAGTGATTAGTTTATCTCCTTGAATTGTTATTAATTTCTTATTTTCTACCCACTCCTTGAACTCCTTAGTTATTAGTTGCTCTTGGTTATACACTATCAATATGCCTGCAATCTCCGATTGTGGTAACTCACTCCACTCCTTCCATGAATTGTTCTTCTTCCTAGTTCACTAGTGTCTTAAAGATATATGTATTTGAGGGTTTGCGTTGGGTTTGGTCCTTGTCATATTTTTTATTTTGCCTTCTCTTTCATTTGGGTTGTTAAAACCATCTCACTGTGCTTCTCTGCCCTGAGAAATGTTGGTTGTTTCTTTATTTTCTGTTGACTTACCCTCCTTAGGAAAATATGTCATTCCTAAAGGAGACGTCGTTTTTGTGTTCATATTGTTTGGGCAGGACCAGACCAAATGTCCATATTTTTGGTAAACTCTACACTTGAAGGGCAACGCCTCATAATCCATTTGTTGAATCCAAGATAGTCTTGCAAGTTTGAGTTGAACCTTTATTTGCAAAGGTTGCCTAAGATCCATTTCCACATATAATCTATCATAAACAACTATGTTTCCTTCCATTGTGTCTTTAGAAACACCCAAATATCTTCCAAGGGAATTGCCAATGATTTCCAACACCTGCTCACTCCAAAACTCCATTGGAAGTGCATATAAATGGATCCAAATCGGGATAGCAGTGGGTTCAATTCGGGGATCAAATCCCACTCTCTAGGATTGAACAAATAATCCTATGAGACCATGATTCCTCTTTTATGATTTGAAAGCCCTGTTTCTATCGGCAAGTGAGGAAAACCTAACAATAAAATATCCATTACTAATAAACTGTTAGGATCCTCCATCATAACATTATTAGTTAGCATTAGTTAGTATTATTAATTATTTAATTATTATATTATTAACCCATAAAGTGAACCATCACAACTCTTCATACGTGAACCATCACGTCTCTTCATAACGTGAACCATCACGTCTCTTCACCAACGTAGCTTTAGGGTAGATATATATATTAGGTTGGCCATTCACACAAATCATCCAAGAAGAAGAATAAGAAACATAGATTCTAAAGAGGGAGCCCCCTATAAGTGGCAAGGAGGGAGCCCCCTATAAGTGGCAAGGAGGGAGCCCCCTATAATGACAAAGCGATTACAAGGGAGCCCCCTTTAAGTGGCCTGTGATTACATTTTATATTAAATTATTTATCAAATTTATACAAGAACATCAAGGTTCTTGCATTTGGTATCAAAGCCATGTGGGACCCAATCATGTGGGAATTGCTCAAAGATCTTTGTCAAATCACTTTCGTGCGTGAGTATCAAACTCGGTTTGAGGATATCACCAAACACAACACAGGGCTGGATGAGTCAATTCTCATCAATGGCTTCATTAGGGGATTGAAAGAGGAAATTAGAATGGAGGTGACAAGGTTCAGTCCCTATACCATGATGCAGACCTATGGATTGGCCAAATTAGTTAAAGACAAAATCAATGTTCAATGTCGATTAGGGAAACCAATTATGGGGAAATCACAAACCACTTAAGCCACCCCCAAACCTAATCGAATTTTACCAATTAAACGTCTCAGCTTTGAGGAGATGAAGGAACGACAAGTGAAAGGCCTCTGCGATAATTATGATGAGCAATTTGGACCCTACCATAAATGTGCTACACTAACGTTGTATTTATTGAAGGAAGTTGAGCACTGTCTCTCCATAGAGCAAGCAGATGAGATAATTGTGTCCGAAGCGGCCAATGCACCTACTCACCACAATGAAGACAATGAGATCGATGTGCAAGAAGTGATCAATGGACCAAGCAAAGATGAGGTAAACATCCATACAGTGAACAATGAAGGCCAGACATACACTCTAAAAAGACTACCCTCAAGTTCCTCACAAATAGTGAGTTCTCACCACATGGTAAAAATTATCCGAAAACAAAGTAGAAATGTGACTGCACACTCCTCCATTACCTCTCCCAGGGAACAACAAGAGAATGTAGAAGTTTTACCACCTATTTTTATGCATCATTTTAAGGCATTTGAAGAACCCCAAGGGTTGCCCTTCCCTCATCATCACACATTTACTAATTTTTTTGGCAACCCCACGCTAATGCTTCATCCTTCTCGATATCCCTGCCTACGAAAGGATGACATTAAAAGAGTCCAAGAACTTACACAAATCCTTCTTGGAAAACAAAGGACAAAGCTCCTCACTTTGAGCTTTTAGGACAAAGCTCTTTTTAAGGAGGGTGGCATGTTAGGATCCTCCATCCTAACATTATTAGTTAGTATTAGTTAGTATTATTAATCATTTAATTATTATATTATTAACCCATAAAGTGAACCATCACAACTCTTCATACGTGAACCATCACGTCTCTTCATAACGTGAACCATCACGTCTCTTCACCAACGTAGCTTTAGGGTAGATATATATATTAGGTTGACCATTCACACAAATCATCCAAGAAGAAGAATAAGAAACATAGATTCTAAAGAGGGAGCCCCTTATAGTGGCAAAGCGATTACAAAGAAGCCCCCTCTAAGTGGCCTATGATTACATTTTATATTAAATTATTTATCAAATTTATACAAGAACATTAAGGTTCTTGCATAAACCAAAAAGAATACTCACCAAAAGGCTCCCAATTTTGTCGAACCCAGGAATGCAAAAAATTAGGGTAGGGAGAATACCCATGAATTTACAAATCGGATCATGATTAGCTCTATATAAGTTTGTTTCTTCTACCATCCTCTACTCAATAACAATCTTTGGCTTTGATTATGACTATGGCAAGCATCCATTGACTCTTTGAGATGTTGATTTTTTTCTAACAATCGTAAAGAACATTTTTAATGCAGTTTTTTGTGCTTCTTTAGTCTCTGCTGAAGATTTTTTCTTCAACAAATCTGCAAAAGAACTTTGTCTCTCTAAAAGAGGATCCAAAGGTGTCCCCATTGGGCCGTCCCGGGGCAATAATATTATCTTCAATTTTGTAACATCCAAAAAGCACTTCGTCTATCCACTCGATGCCCTAGTTTTCTTTTCCATAGCTCCCAATTTTTTTTCCTCCCTATTTGTAGTTATAAAAACTTTAGTCCTGATAAAAACGAAATTAACAAGACCCTCGAAGACCATGGCAGTTTTTTATTGTTATATGAAATTGAAACATAATAATATTATTGTAACAATTATATATATATTTTGGATTTTGTTAGTGTAAAAAACCCTACAATTGATGTTTTTTATTTAATTAGTGTGAAAAACCCTTATGACTGACACTTATTGATTTTGTTAGTGTGAGAAACTCCTACAACCGACGCTTAGGGTTGGGCATTCCCATCCCACCATAACCTTAGGGTTGGGCATCCCCATCCCACCATAACCTCTCACAAAGGAAAAGCTGAGCTTATCAATAGAGAACTTAACACACATGCTACCATTTGAACTTTGCACCTTGCAGATAGAAGAGCCGAAGCCGAAATTGGAATCGTTGTGCTATCCCCCATGAAACACCATTTTATATAATTATTTAATAAAATTTAACATTAAAGTCAATGTTTTCAATAAAACTTTATTATTTTATATTTTTTAAAAAACTTTTCAAATTTAATTTTATAATTAAAAAAATAAGATAAAGTTTTATAGTACCATAAAACCAAATCTTTATACAAACTCTTCACTTTTTTCTTTGCTAAAAACTCTTTTAGAGAAATATTTTTTAAGAAAGGGGAAATAAAATGAGTGGTATAATTGAGGCCACATTCTTCCCCTCTATAATGGGCCTCCTTCTCCTCATTTAAACTTGAATAATTTAAATAACATTTCAACAACATACTACAAAGATATCGCAAATATGTATTATAATATGTTCGAGAAAAATAAAATTTTACACACATTAAAAAAAACCACTGCTCTAATAACATTACCGCTCTCGAAACATATGTCATAATAGTTCTGAATGAGTTCAACGGTAAAAGACTTACTTTTAACTTCATAATTATTATTTAAATTATTAAAATGACATTAAGTGATAATAATTATCACTGAATTTAACGGTGAAGACTTACTTTTACCTTAATAATGATTGTTTTCTTAAATATATACCCTAACAAGTATCAGATAATCAGTTAGATGCAAAGGTGTGATATTGTTTCTGGAAGGAAGTTTGTTTCGTTCATGTGTGTGGGCACTGAGACCAAGCAAGGCAGCATGGAGTTGTGTTGCAGGCTCCCTCCCTCTTTCTCTGCTGTTGTGCAACCCAAATCCATCTTGGCATATGATAAACAGGGCCCAAAACTTGCCCTTTCTGATCCTCCACCAATGTTTGTTAGCTGGGCCCATGCACTGGGCAATACCTCACCCTTTACAGTTTTGAGGTCCAAACATGTATTTGGTGGCAGTCCAAGGATGAAGAGAAGCACCCACCTCACAGCTGCTGAAGACTGGACTGATGGTAAGTTTTATATATTTCTTCTTGTTCTGTTTTCATTATCTTCTGTTTTATCTTATTGGGAGTACCTTTATAAAATGCCTGGTGAGATTTTAAATGGAGTAGGTGGTTATCAGAAGGATTGAGATTCAATTGGAAATTTTCTTGTGAAGTATACTAAAATTTGGAGGTTCTACACACAAAAATCCACAAACGTGTTGGCACATTGTCATAAACTAAAAATTCACTTGGACCATGAGGTCTTGGTGGAGTGCCGAGGGGGTGCACGCTGTAAAGAGGTCAAGGTCTTTGGCACTTAACAATACCCTTTGTGGTCTCATGGTCCCTTGTGTGTAACGTCATTAAAAAAACCATTTTCTAATTATTTTTGTCCATTTGGCTATCATACTAATGTGAACTAAATCCAATAACATATATATGTTGCGTCTAAAAATATATGTTATTTATTTTCTGGTTGTGGGTATTTGGAATTTGGAAAGTGTGCTGTTATGGTTATCCTGTAAGCAGACCTGAGATTGGAACCTATGTAACAATGATAACTTCCTTGGATTTACCATTTAACCATGGCTCTCAGGATCCAGGATAAAATACATATTGAACATTATGAGCCACTAAATTAATGCAGGGTTATGCACATCACATGTTGGCTAGGCCGTAACTACCGTCTGCTATATACTGGTAGTTACGGACTAGCCAAGATGTGGTAGTGTTGGTGCAGGTTTGAACATGCATGTCATTGTCATATTATAACAGTGACCCCCTCCCAATATGGCAGCTGATAAACTCCTTAAGGTTTGGTAGCTGATATACTCATCAGGTTTTACCACTGAACCATGGTTCTTAGACTAAAATATATGTTGCATGTTTTTTTTTTTTTTTTGGAACTTAGCGAAAAATCCCTTGCGGGATCACTTTGGTCTGACAAACCACGACCAGGGGTTCTACACCATCAAAATCACCCGGGAGTCGCATCTGGCCCTAGCTGCACCATCATTAGCAACTGGATTTTGGGTACCCGATGTGCGTTTGGTAGGATGGAGATTCGAACCAGGGACCTCCCTTGGAGGATTGCCCTACCCTCTCCATCTCACCTACAACACATGGGTAATATATGTTGCATGTTATAAAGCAATACCCAATTGCCATTAAGTTAATGTTATGCACATCATATGTTGGTTATTCCTACAAAAAGATAGATCTCACAAACCAATATAACAAATTTGTTGAACATTATGAAACAATATCCATTTGCCACTAAATTAACCTGCACATCACATATTGGCTACTTTGCAACTACTAATGTACATATAGTCAATGATACCATAGGTTCCGGTTCAAAACATACATGTCATTGTTATATTATAATGGGGATGCCTTCCCAACGTTGGCATGGTAGCTGATCAACTTATTGGATGAGGTTTCAAACTTCACTAAGTGTTTATTCATTGATCAACTTTAAATATCATTGATCAACTTTAAATAGACATGCAAGATGCCTTGTTACACCAAAAGGATATCTTCCAAATCTTAACGAATATAAGAATACGAGATAAAGTTGATAACTAATAGCTAACTTAAAAAATCTTCTAAAACTAACATGCAAGCTACTTTGAGGAGAGAACAACAACCAACTATCTAGAAACTAACTAACCTATCCTAGAAGCCAACATGAATTTTAGACTCTTACGTATTACAATAGAAGGCCTAAGATAAAATAATAAATATCTAAGCTTATGTCCTAAGCCTAGATAGATGACCTCATCATACCTCCTTACACTAGAAGCATTGGACTCCAATGCTTTTTTACAATAGAATAACAATCGGCCTGATGTGGAAGAACATTGGTGAGCTAAGTCAACATGTTAAACACGTGATTAGGCTCTGGTGGAAGCTACAAATCAAGTACCGGGTGGACATGAGAACTAATAACGTCAATGATGCCAAGAGGTGCCTTGTCTACAAGACAACACTTGCTCAAACTTTGTTGCCAACCCGGGAAGGAGAAGGAAGTCGACGAGGACCCATAGCCTGCTGCTGAGTCTTCTGCACAATCGGAACCTTCCTAGGTGAAGGAGGCTGCAAGAAAGATGACCGCTCAATGGCAAGAGGAAGCATAGTAGGAGGAGTAGGAGGAGGTGCCGGTGGTGAAGGAGTGATAGGCTCCGTGCAAGGAGGAGGTGCAACTATTGGTGTTGTGTCCTAATAGTGAGGCTTGTTGAAGATGAGAGCAATCTTTTGTGGTTGATTGGAAGGAGCAGAAGTGTGGTGTTTTTGATGTAGTGGATGAGAAAGGTCTTGTGCTCATGATGCAAAGTGTAGGTGTTGTGAAAAGCATCATATTGAGCCTTCCTATCATATTGATAGGGTTTGCCAAGAAGTAGACCACAATAGTCCATCGGAGTCACATCATAGGTGACTCAATCCACAAAATGCGGACCAAGGGTAGAGGACACTGTGCAAGTATGGACGAGGATGCAGTTCTAATGACAGCTGCAAGCCTGCAACTTATCAACAACGAATCTCGCAATCAAATTCTTTTGCGAGCCGTTGCCGATTATACAATCCATTGAGAAATTGTGGAGTGAGGTGAGCTCTCGTGATGAACAAATTGTCATGGTCACCTTAAGACAAATGATGAGACATTAGGGTGACATTGTTGAGTTTACCCTTGAGCTCATCATACTCCCTATCTTCTCCTATAATCTCAATGGGAACATTTTGTGGTGGTTCCTCATCGTGAGGTTTTACAATCAGATTTTTTTTCTTCCTGAAACATACAGATTCTTCATGACATCTTCTATTACAATAAGTACAAACTTTTCTGTGATCAAATGAAGCAGAAGGGTTTTAAGAAGAAGAAGGAGGAGGAGAAGGAGGAGAAGGAGAAGGAGAGAAAGAAGAAAAAGGCTTCTTGGCCTTGGTTGATTGCTGCTGTGAGTTGAAGGTTCTTGCAGAAAATGAAGATCGTGAACCCCTTTGTTGAGCAACAAACTTCTCTTCGGCAAGTTGTGCATGATTGTAGGCAGCATCTAATGTGTCAAGGGAATTGTACTTCAGATCCTTGTATAGATGCTTTTGTAAGCCACTCTTGAACTTGACGATGAGCACGGGAGCCGCATTTGCCACACTAAGGAGAATTTGCAACTTGTTGAATTGGAAAATGTAATCCTGCACAGACATGTTATTACTTTTCCTCAATCGGAACCATTTGACAGTGAAATCTTGCTCATAATTTGAAGGATAAAAAGTTTCCTTCAAGGCCTTGATGAGGTCTTCCCAAGTGTGAAGTGGGTTTTGACCCTCCTAATGTTCCATCACCAAAATTTTTGCTAACCTAGAAAGCTTGAGTTTAGCAAAAGGAACTCTCTTCTCATCGAGAATTTGAGTATAGGAGAACCATGTCTCCATATCAAGGATCCAACTACTCAAGACATCTGGATCTCTTGAGCCATCATACAATATGACCTCACATTTTGTCTTGGAGCGAAGTTCATTATTATAAATTTTGACATCATTTGGGCCACTTTGGATAGCTATGTCGTTGACTTTGTCGGTCAAAGCACTCGCTACATTGGCCAATTCAGCCACTTGTTCCGCTAAATTGGTGGCCATTGCGGAATGGGTGAAAGCCAGATGTGTCAAACAAAAGTGGCTAAGTTTGACCGAAGGCTTGACAAAAAGTTTGACTTATGCCAAGCAATTACAATGTAATAGCCTTTTCTAAGCTTTTATAACAAAAATGTCATATCTTTATACAATTGCAAGAGTAAAGGTATGAAAAATTCTTGTTTTCAACAATTAATTTGATTAATTTAACGTATTAATTAATCAAATTAATATTGGGTAAAGTCTTAAATCAATTAATAAATTTATTACTTTATCGGCCTTATACCTTTTCACGACCAACGCACCAATGGTTAAATTTTGAAAGGATCCTTGGGTGCCAATAGTTGTTTGTCACATATCAACGGGCAAGTAGGTGTCAACGATCACCAGTCCAAGCTTCAACAGTTACTAAGCTGCAGCCCAAAGTTTGTAGTTTTGCCCCACGTGGCATCTTGAAGGACTCCCAAGGTGTAGGTTGATGTGTACGTCAAAGAGAATATGGCGGCAAAAGAATACACGTATTTAATCAACATGGAGCTATGGGAATTTTCAGCATGCAAATGTCTCTCGACCTCGTCCAACTACCACGTCAAACCTTCTGAGATTGGAGGTTTGAATACTGTCCAGCACTCACCGAATGTGTTCGTCCAACGTCAAGGGCCACACTAGGATTTCTGTGTTGCATTCTAGGGGCGATCGAGAAAACTTTCCGCGTATGCAGGCTTCACTTTTGGTGGGAAAACGAATATCCAATTTGGTCGGACATCACTCAACCGCCAAACTGAAATTGCCCCAGGTTGACCATGGCCACGTGGACGTCGTTAATATGAAAATATTAACTTAGTGATGAGGAGACAAAAACGAACTCCACTTTGCATTACCACCAATAAGCAAGGTTTTTTAGATGAATGTTCCAGATGTGCACATTATGACATCCCAAAAACTCTACGAGCCTCGGGCAACATTCATCACCATGGCAATCCTCGATCGCTTTCCAACTCACCATACATTATTTTTCACGTCATGAACTTCGACGACTGGTCATTAATTCCCCTCCCCCGCTTGTGATCCCGATGTCCAATTGTTCATTGTTGAGGAAATCTGGTCGTCCTTGGTCAACTTCGCCTTTGACAACCATCCGTGCAGATTCGGCGTGATTTCCACACCCTTGATGTAAAGGAGAAGTACAAGTAGAGGAGACCGAGACCCTTGTTGTGGATGTAGTGATAGAAATGACTGCCATGTGTATGAAATCAGAGCCAATCGAATCTTTCTCCAATTAACTCGTACTACTTGTAAGCGGAAGTAAATTATGTAGGGACTAACCCCTATCCTAACATAACACAACTCAATTGGATACAACAATGGAGGAAAAACAGGCAATAGCCTGAAAATATAAACGACAAACCTCAAGAGAATTTCACAGATTACAATGCCTTTATAAGATAAAGGCTGGTGACACATGTCACCATATGAAAAACCACATGACAAATGTCATGTACACATGTCAAAGGAAAACAAAGGGGTAAAGTACACATTATAACATTTTAAAAAAATTATTTGGAACGCTGCTTACCAGGAGGTTATCTTTCGTATTGAAAACTAGAGTTGGGAATTCTGATTGACATCGATGCGATCGACAGTTGGAATTTTGGTTTACATCATTGGAAATGTGCAATTGGAGCAGCAAAACGTGCGCGCAGATGGGTCTGACAACATCTCACTGCGTCAGACTATTTGCGTGCAACTACTAATTTTGAACTTCATCCTTAGTTAGCCATAGGCGAGACGCAATGCAGAGCATGGTGTTGGTTATAGTCCGATGTCTTGTGGCGAAGAGCAAAACAAAGGAGATTCTCCAGATGTAGCTTCCCGATGATGGAGGTTAAATGGACAGTAGTTGTCGTTCCCATGAACCATGCAAAGTCGACAAAATAGTTGAGTGGAATTGATGGTTCCACAATAGATGTCTCAAAGTGACACTCGAGCTGGTATTTTCTAAAGAAGAGTTTTAGACACCTTTAGACAACACGTCTTCACTAACTTTATATAACGAAGACTAGCATGTCTCCATCCAATGACTTGTAGTGAGCTCCCCAAAACAATGTGCAATAAAACATAAATGACAACATAAACAAAGTAGAGGCTGGAATTAACTCAAGGTCACTAATCACTTGCTCTGATACCACTGATGAAGTTTCAAATTTCACTAAGCGTTTATTCTTTGATCAACTTGAAATAGACATGCAAGACGACTTGTTACAATAGAAAGATATCTTCCAAATCTCAACGAATGTGAGAATACAAGATAAAGTTGATAACTTACAGCTAACTCAAGAGGTTTCCTAAAACTAACAAGCAAGCTTCTTTGAGGAGAGAACAACAACCAACTATCTAGAAACTAACTAACCTATCCTAGAAGCCAACGTGAGATTTAGACTCTAATGTATTACAATAAAAGGCCTAGGATAAAATAATAAACACCTAAGCCTAAGTCCTAAGCCTAGATAGATGTCCTCATCATTCTTAGGATTTAACACTGAACCATAGCTCTTAGGCTAATGTATATGTTGCATGCTATAAAGTAATACTAAATTGCCATTAAGTCAACCTAGGGTTAAGCACGTTAAATGTTGGCTACTACCATTGAACCATAGATTTCAAGAGCCAGGATAGCATATATGTTGAAGATTATGAACCACTACACAGTTGCCACTAAATTAACCAAAGAGTTATGCACATCACATGTTGGTTTCTCCATAATTACTAATATAC
This sequence comes from Wollemia nobilis, assembly GCA_028583015.1. NCBI lineage: Eukaryota > Viridiplantae > Streptophyta > Pinopsida > Araucariales > Araucariaceae > Wollemia > Wollemia nobilis. Next base: position 1,989,805 of record JAQPPZ010002200.1, read on the forward strand.
AGTTTATAGTCAATGTAACATAGGTGAAGATTCGAAACATACATGTCATATCATAACAAAGATCCCCTCCTATCCACGTGAGTGTGGTCTACCGGCAAGGATGCCACTTGCATTATTAGTGATGTGACCCGGGTTCAATCCCCACGGCGGATGCATATTAGAAGTATTACTATCAAAAAAAAAAAAAAAGTAGTAGTCTAGTAACAAAGATCCCCTCCTAATATTGGCATGGTAATTGATAAACTCACTTAGGATTTATCATTGAATCATTGTTGCTAGGCTAATATACATGATGCATGTCATAAACCAACACTCAATTGTCATGAAGTTAACCCGCGTTTATGAACATCGTATGTTAGCTACTCCTGCTGAACCATAGACCTTGCAAGTTAGGATAACATATATGTTTAAGACTATGAACCATTACCCAGTTTCCACTAAATGAACAAAGGTTTATGCATATGAAATGAGGTGGTGCTAAATACATAGGATAGACATTGAAGCTCTGATACATAGGAAAAACCCTAGATGAGAATGCTGCCCCAGGAGGGCCCAATGGGGGCGCCTCCAAATCCTCTCTCAGACAAAGTTCGTTCGTAGATTTGTAATAGGAGAAACCTCAAACAAAGATTAAAGAAGCACGAAAAACAACTCTGAAAATGCTCTTTTGGCTGCTGGAAAAATATCAATGAGCAAGGAGGCACCTTAAAGAGTCAACGGATGCTTGCCACAATTTGAATCAAGACCAAAGATCGTCATTGAGCAGAGTATAGTAGAAGAAACGGTCCTATATAGAGTCAATCATGATTTGATTTGCAAATTCATGGGTATTCGCCCTACCCTGAACTTCTTGCATTTGTGGGTTTGAAAGAATTAAGAGCCTCTTGGTGAGTATTCCTTGTGGTTTATTAGTAATGGATATTTCATTGTTAGCTTTTCCTCACTAGCTGACAGAGATAGGGCATTCAAATCAGAAAAGAGGAACCACGACCTGGTAGGATTATTTGTCTAGCCCTGGAGAGTGGGATTTGATCCCTAAATTGAACCTATTGCTATCTCGGTTTGGGTCTGAAGTATGCACTCCCAATGGAGTTCTGGAGTGAGCAGGTCTTGGAAACCATAGGTAACTTCCTAGGAAGGTATTTGGGTGTCTCTAGAGACACAATGGAAGGAAACACAACCATCTATGCTAGATTATGCGTTGAAATGGATCTCAGCCAGCCTCTTCCGGTAGAGGTGGAACTCGAACTTGCAAGACTATCTTGGATTCAGCAACTGGATTATGAGGCATTGCCCTTCAGGTGTAGAGTTTGCCACAAACATGGGCACTTGGCCCAGTTCTGCCCCACTATGATCACGGAAATGGAGGCCCCTTTGGCAATGCCATCCTCCTAAGGAGAGTAAGTCTACAATCACCAAAGGAGCAGCCAACACTTCTCAGGGAGGAGAAGCAAAGGGAGATGGTTTTGAACAACCCAAAAGGAGGTAAAAGAAAAAATATGGCAAGGAGCAAACCCAGCCCAAGCCCTCAAATAGGTATGAGATCTTCAAGACATTGGTGGAGTAGGAAGAAGAACAACTCATGGAAGGAGTGGATGGTAATAACGAAAGCAATAACACTCATGTTCAGGCCCCTCTTTCGGCTCCTATCCTAGAGCAGGTGATAGAGTATAGTGAGTTACCACCGCCAAACAATTTTAGGGATCAGGAAAGAATAGAGAGAAGCCAACTCTGGGGATCATCCAGGTGGAGAAGAGAGCGAAGAATATCAACTTTTAGGGAGTGGGCAGAAAATCAAACAAGGAATTGATAGCATCTCAAGGAGACAAGCTGGTCAATGGGGGATCGGTGAGGACAATAGACTCTTATTAGTCTCAAGGTAACCAATGATTATACAATCATGGAATATTAGGGGTTTAAACAACAAAACCCATCAATCTATTGTTCGAAGACTCTTAGAGAAAAGTAAAACAATTTTTTTGCTTATCTAGGAGACTAAAATGTTGGTGGATTTCATGTACAAAATAGTAAATAGACTTTGGAGGGGTGTTGGTCATATGGAAGTGGCTGCTCAAGGGGCCTCAAGGGGGATAGTTACCTTTTGGAACTCTCTTGAATGGACGACAATAGAGCATATAGCTTGGAGGGGTGTCCTCACATCCCATTTTAGGAACAATGTGACAATTGAGCAAGTCTTAATCACAAATTTCTATGGGGCCCAAAACCTAGATGGACAATAGGAGAGGAAAAAAGTCTTAGGGAGGAGCTAGACTAGATTGTTGTTGGGGATTTTAATGCTAAACTATCATCCAAATATTAGGAAGGAGGAACTCCGGTTTTGGACTCAGGGGATCGGCTCATGATTGCCCAGGTCCATGCATTACACTTGGTGGATATTCAATGCCTTGGAACCAACTATACTTGGACTAACAAGAGGAGGGAGCCACATAGCAGGAAGGTGAAGTTAGATCATTTTCTGGTTTCGGAGGAGGCATTTGTGAAATGGAATCTTAAATTTCATATTTTGGAGGGCCTGGTCTCAGATCACTTCCCCATTTTGTTGGAGGGGGAGGATTAGGACGGGGTAGCACCAAAAACCGTTCAGATTTGAAAACTTTTGGTTACAAAAGGAGGAACTTCGGAAGAAAATCCCACAATGGTGGGAAGAGGGACGTCTGGAGTATGGGACAACAATGTTTAGCTTCCACAAGCAACTTCACTATGTCAGGATTAGCTGAAATGGTGGAGGATATCTAACAAGTTAGACTTCTAGGCCCAAAGAGTTTCATTGGTGGCTAGATGGGATGAGGTGCAAAAACTCTTTAGGGAGGGAACAATTACGGAGCAACTCAAAGAAGAGGATGATGAGTTGCGTAAAGTGGTAGAGGACATTGACAACCAAGAGGAGATCTACTAGAAACAGAGAGCAAGAACCACTTGGTTACTGGAAGGGGACAAAAACACCAAATTTTTCCATCGGTCTGCTTGTGCTAAGAGGCAATCGAACAAGATGGAAGCTTTCCAAGATGAGGATGGGCTGCACTTTGATACGATCCTAGGTTTGCACTCCCATTCAATGGATTATTTTGCTAAATTGTTTAAGGAAGGTCTGGTGCAAGACAAAGAGGCTTAGGAAGAAGTTCTTGCTGCCATACCCTCTATCATCTCTGAAGAACAAAACCAGGCCCTGCTTAAACCCATTGATAGAGAGGAACTGAAGGAGGTAGTCTTTGGAATGAGTACAAGAAAAACGCCAGGTCCAGATGGCTTCCCAATTGAGTTTTTTCAGACCTTTTGGGACAACTTGGAGGATGATGTAATGGCTGTTATAGAGGAGTCCAAGGGTAGTAAAAGAATGCTTCAAGCATTAAATCAGACCTTCATTGCCTTAATTCCGAAAGGGGAGGAGGGGGTGCGTATTTCAGACTATAGACCTATCGCCTTATGCAATGTCATATACAAAATAATCACGAAGGTAATGGTTGAGCGGCTAAAACCTCTCCTAGACAACATTATCTCCTTGGAACAAGGGGGTTTTGTAAAGGGCAGGAAGATCTTGGATGGTGTGGTTCTAGCTTAGGAGGCAATCCACTCAATGCAAAAATCTGGCAATAGAGGAATGTTCATAAAATTGGATATGTCAAAGGCTTATGATAGGGTGGAGTGGAGCTTCTTGTCAAGGATGATGGCAGCCTTTGACTTCTCTCAAGATTGGATAGAGTGGGTCATGAGCTGCATCTCTACTCCGACATACTCAGTGTTAATCAATGGTCTTCCCTCACAACCGTTTGGAGCCACCAGAGGCCTTTGTTAGGGAGATCCTTGTTCCCCTTATCTTTTTCTCATACTAGTTGAAGGCTTGGGCAGACTTATCTTGAGGAGAAGACAATAGGGTTTGCTCACAGGTATCAAGGTGGGTAAGGAGGTTTTGACTCACCTACAGTTCGTGGATGACACAGGATTGATGGGAGCGGCCAACCCTAGGGAAGCAAGAATGATCAAAGACACTCTTAACATTTATCTTAGGGCCACAAATCAAGTCATCAACGATCAAAAATCCAAAGTGGTCTTCTTCAATCTTGACCGAAGGCTTCAGGACAAAATTCTAGAGATCTTGGGATTCATGAGGACTTCTCTCCCAATGGTCTATTTGGGGGTCCCTCTACATTTTAAAAAGCTGAAGATAGTTGTCTGGAGGAATCTTTTGGACCGTATTAAAGATAGAATTAACCATTGGTCTCACAAATGGTTAACCTTTGGGGGTAGATTAACTCTCTTGCAGTCAGTCATTCAGGTCATGCCAATCTACAAATTTTCTATCATTGCTGCCCCACATGCCATATGGAAAGAGTTGGACAAGATGGCTAGAAAATTTTTATGGGGAGGAGCAAAAGGAGAGAGGAAATGGGCGTTAGTAGGCTGGGAGAAAGTAAGCCAGCCCAAGGTGAAGGGAGGCTTGGGCCTGAGGAGATCGAAGCTAAATAATAAAGCTTTGGCTGGAAAGCTTTATTGGAGGTGGATCTCCCAACCAACTTCTTTATTCAACAGAGTTTTAACTAGTAAATATTTGGGACAGGTGAACCCAAATGATGTGAGTCGTTTCCCTTTGGATGGCAATGGGTCCCTAGTGTGGCAAGCACTAAAGCTAGGATCTCATGTAGTGAAAGATGGATTATTTTGGAAAGTGGGGAGAGGGGAGAAGGCACGATTTTGGACAGATTCGTGGGATCAATACCCACCTATCATTGCTGAATTCCTAGAATTGCAACCGATAAAAATAGCCATGGAAAGCAGGGGTTGGATCAAGATTGAAAGTTATTTCAACACCAACCAGCTTGGGGACTATATGTTTAAGCAGCTCAAGAAGTTGGTCGAGTGGCCAATTCCAATCCCTCCGGAATTGGCACCTGTCATGACTAAAATCCTGGCAGAAAGATTTCTCACAGGTAGGGATGAGGAGGATGAATTAGCTTGGGGCTATGGGAGCCTTGGAGTCTACACGGTGAAGGATGGATATGAAGAGATCCTTCCAGACCCTCCTCATGCATATCAAGTTGAGGATTGGAGAAAGATTTGGTAGTCCAAGGGCTGGCCGAAAGTAAACTTCTTTGCCTGGCAGTTCATGCACAATGGAATTCTTACCTTTGATAATCTGAGATGTAGGGGAATCGTTGGCCCATCCTGGTGTGTGTTATGCTACAAAAGCGAGGAAACATTTGACCACTTGATGTTTGAGTGCCCGTTCACAGCTCAGATCTGGGAGAGATGGTTCTTAGCTTATAAAATCCAAGCCAATGTTGATCTGAACCATATTAATATTTGGGAAAGATGGAAGAGGGGCATATTTAAATCTGAAGCTCTTCATATCGGGTGGAAGCTTGGATTAAATTTTATTTGGTGGCAATTGTGGCTGGAGAGAAATGGCAGAATTTTCAAAGAAACCTTCTCCTCCTTGGATGGTGTCTAGCAGGTCATTTGGAGCAAAGTCATGGAAACTGTGGCAGTGTATGCTAAAGAGGAAACTCAGGCTGATATAGGGATGATGGAGGAGGAAGCTGAAGTGCAGGAGAGGCAGGATAGAGCTAGTTGGAAGGCACCCCCGGAAGGTTGGATTAAAATTAACACTGATGGAGCTGCAAAAGGCAATCCACAGCACTGGAATTGGAGTGGTTTGCAGGAATCATGTTGGGACAGTGCTCTATTGGGAACTATAGGGCATGGGCAAGGCCACGAACAATGAAGTAGAAACCTTAGCTATCAAATTTGCTTCTCTGGGCGGTAAGACAGGGTCATAGGAGGATAATCATAGAATCAGATTCTCAAATCTTGATAGGAGCTCTGGATTGCATGAGGAACTTTGCTTTGGAGACGTGGAGGTTGAGGATTCTTGTCACCCAAATTAAGCAGTTGTGGAGTGAATTGGATGATGTGATCCCGACTTATGTGGGTAGAGCTCTGAATACAGTGGTGGACTTCCTGGTTAAGACGGGTACCAAGAAGGAGGTAGGGGTTCAGTGGCACAGTGGCATGGCTACTAAGGATGAGAGGATTGGGCAGGTTGGTGAGCAAATCCAGTGTTTGGCTGATTTGGACAGCCAGCGCAGACACATGGTTGAGGAGGTTTGGCTCCAATGCAGGTCTCCTTCTGGTTTTGTAACCAAGAGGGGTTAGCTCTTTAGGTTCTTGGGCTTAGGAAGTTTTATGGAAAGTCAAAAACAGGGAACAGGTGCTCTTGCTGACTAAGGCTGGGAGGAGTCCACTCCCAACTGGTAAATAATCTTGCCCTAACGTATAATTTTCAAAAAATTTCAGAAAAAAAAACAAAGGTTTATACATATCACATGTTGGCTTCTTTATAACTACTAAAATATAGCATATAGTCAATGATACTATAGGTTTTCGTTCAAAACAGACATGTCATTGGCATATTATAAGAGTGACCCCCTCCCAATGTTGGCATGGCAGCTGATAAACTTCTTAGGATTTAGCGCTGAACCATAGCTCTTAGGCTAACATATATGTTGCGTGTTATAAGGCAAGACCCACTTGCCATTAAGTCAACTTAGGGTTATGCATATCATATGTTGCTGACTCCATAACCTCTAGTATACAACATATATAGTTAATTATCCTGCAGGTGTAGGTTCACAACATACATTTCAGATTATAACAGTGATCCTCTCCCAATGTTTGCATGGTAGCTGCTGCACCATAGCTGTTTAATACTCGCTTGTTGGTCTTTGTCATTGTTGGTAGGATTAAACTGATATCGTGGTGGAAGGTTGAGCAAAACCTCAACCGAGATGCCAGTGGAATGCATAAATAACCATTCCTACTGAACTGATGTAATCTTTGTCATATGATGAGAACTCGTAAGGACAGTCAGACAGTCAACCTTGTTTTATTGGCCTGACATTGATTTAATGCATAAATGCCATCTACCTATTGGTCAATCTCCTGTGGACCCTTTTCATTTTTGGGACTTTTGGTGCGCTTTAGACAGTATAATTCTGGTTCTTGACGTTGGGCCTTTTGATTTTTGCTTATGCAATGTGGTATTTTTTTTCTTGTAGAAATAGCTATGTATTTGTCTTTCCTGAGTTTAGTGAAATCTGTTTGTGCAACACAATAAAAAGTAGGAGAGGGTCTACCAGTTAGAAATATGATCGGTTGCTTCTAATCATGGTGAATCCCAGTTTTGAGTACATATCCGGGTGAAGTTTTTGAGTGATGACAGAAATACTGATGGACGAGGGGGAGGAGGAGGACGAGGAGGATGAATATGAGGAGTTTTATGATTTGGAGGAAAAACCAGAATCTCAGGCAAGTTTGTTATCCTCTTGTTTTCAGTATGGGGCAAGCTGGTTGTAGGTGTTAGCACAGGACGTGCCATTGGATGCACCTGTTCAACAATATATAGCATAATGACAACATAGGTTTTCAATAGAACTGCCCAGTTACTATTGTGTGCTACATCTGTCAGGTTGGTGACGGTGAAGATGGCGGTGGAGTGTCTCTGGTAGACACTGTCTGGGGAAGCAAGGCTTTAACTATGGCAGAGGAAGTTATTTCCTCCTTTAAGGACTTGGAGATTTTTGCCTTCAAAGTTTCAAATAGAGGCCAAGTTTTTGTGCGACTTGACAAGCTATCAAACAAGTAAGAATTTGTGTATTCTTTCTCTATATTTGCGTATTAGCCTAACTGCATTTTATTCTGGTCTTTGAACATCTTGCATGTTTTTTTGCTTGAACAATGAAATAAAATTCTGCTAATAAATCTTTATTCAATATTTTTGTTTCCATCAGTCCTTAAAAAACTCCTAAGAGACTAATCATGGGGAGGATGGCACAGGTCCAGAAATGTCACCATGGCTTGGCATTTCTCATTTTTTGTTCATCTGAAATATCAGATAAATATGAACAACAATGATGTATGATACCTGAAACTTGAAATAGCAGACAGCAAGTAATGTACTGCTTCTGCAGTAAATATGGCTTTAGGTTGCTTTAGGGCATGGCAGGAGAAAACTAGTTTCTCCTTGTCAGAGGGTTCTTATTCCACAGGAATATTGTGAAAACTAGCTTTCAGACCAAGAAAAAAGATGTAAATGTATGCTATAATTTTGTTTTCAAATTTCAAATGTTTGATATGCAATCATTCTTTTCAGAAAAATAGTGACAACGAATGAAAAGACAGTTGCACTGTACCCAGGTATAGTCTATGGCATGCCTAAGGATGAAAAGATGTGAACATCAAACTATCCTGGCTAGGACTTTTATGGCATTCTTGGCATATATAATATAGGGTTCTTTGATTGAGGTAATTTTTATTGTGTGTTCATTCTTCTACTAGCTGGCAGGCAGATTGTTTAGGCCCTTTTTGCGTCTCAGCTGGTTCATGACTCATGAGTTTGAAATTCAAGGAGTTAGGGTGGGTGAGTATTGTAAGGGAGGGGAGGGGGCTTCATATTACCAAACTTGGTGTGATTTTTGTCTTTAGGAAAACACCAAACCCTATGTAGTAACTATCTCAATGGTGCTTTTTGGTATCCTAATGCCATATCTAGCAGGATATTAGAAAAAATTCATAACTGTTTTTTAAACATTATTCAGTTTATGTTCTTGACTCAACATAACTTACGTGCTTCAATCATTCAGTTTCTCTATCATGTGACACAGATACATTCACTGGCAGAATTTAAATAATTTTGTATTGCTGGCTGCAGTCAGTTTTGATGCTGATGAAATTAAAATAATTCATTTCATTTCATAAAGGTTTTTTCTCTTAGCCAAAGCATATTTCTTATCTTTGCTTTCAAATGATTATTTGTTGTGTTTGAGAATGTTATCATTGTGGTTTCTTGTGTATGCTTAATGTGGAATGATTAGATATTTATATGTTTAGATGTGGCTTCACTGTGGTTTTTTGTGCACAATTAATGTTGCATGATTATATACATATTCCTGCAGGTATGGTTCCCCCAGCATAGATGAAATTGAAAAATTCTCCTCAATCTATTCAGAACGGCTGGAAGAAGCTAAGCAGGCTGGACTTGTGCCAGATGACTTAGCTGTAGAGGTAACTATTTGAAGTTTCTGCTTAAGATTAGCTTGCCACAAAGCAGGATGAAATTTCTTTGTGAGCATGTCTTGTTGACAACTCAGATATGTACGTCTCTTAGTTACAATTTATTTGCTCTGAATTCTAAATCTTTTCAAAGTGCGCTCAAATTCCATTTCCTGCTCTTGAGCTATGAGTGGGACCACTAGAAAGAAAAACATGCCTGGACTTTAGATAATTTATTGTGGAGAATTACTATTACCATATGCAATCCGTGTCACCGCTACTGTTATTATCTAAACTTGTATGCAAAGTGCATCCATTTTCATTTTCCTTGTACATAGAAATGGATAAAATGATGAAAAAAATTTATACTAATCTCTGCATATGACCAAAGTAGGTAAGTGGGACTCCAACATGCATCCTGTTACAACAAATAATGCTAGGGGAAAAGGAACCTTAGAATTTAAACAGTAACTAAACACTAAAGCTCTAGACATCATTAGAAAGGGTAAATCCAAAGCGGTCAGACCCCAAAGCATATGATCCAAGCACAAGTACCAATAGCCTTGTTAATAGAAGATTCCTCTGTGGAAAAAGAAGATAATGAAGATGGAGGCCGGAGACCAAATCAGGAAACCAGCATTGTCATACACCTATAGCAAAGTTCAGGGCTGAAGATCCAACAGCACTCACCACTTTAAAAAGTTCAATGCGGGATCTAATAGCATCTATCCATAGGGGAATGCCTAGGGTTAAAGAGGTCAGGCTGGTTAATCCTAGGGGGAAACAAGGTACTGCTAGATCCTTTCATACCAGCCATGGCTGTTGGACCTCTATAGAAAAGAAAAGAAGGCTACTAATGTGTGCCTGCCTTTCCTACCCAAACTGTGTACAAGGATATCTATGAGCTCCTTGAGGTCCAAGCAAAACAGATCCACACTGACTAGAATGACAAGGGGTTGGGTGTGTTATAGTGGTATACCCAGAGATGAGTCTCACCTCAGTGTTTCCACAACAGCATATGAATTTGCTGTATCCAAAGACTTCTTAACATCCCTGACTCTTAAAATGGATTGAATATAGGGGGTATTGAGTTTGGTATCCCTTCCCGTGATAAGGCGGCCCTTGAGATAATAGGTTTGATTTAATATGTTTGGGGCCTGTTTCAACCCCATAGAACCAATTTAAAAGGAAAAAAATTAGCTTGGTAACTCTAGGGATCTGCTGTAAAGTCCTACATATGAAAGTGACAGCCTTTCTAAGGAAAAGTGCCAGGCATTTTTGATGTGGACGCTGGAAGATATTGGAAAGCAAACCTCCTGAGAGTTTATACTTTATACATACAGTGATACCTCTCCCTGATCTTATGGTAGACAATACACCTGAAAGTAAAATGCTCCTTGTTCTTCAACACTTGCAGAGTGCAGAGATCACAGGTGCCATGATCATGTGGATCTACTTGAAATAGGGGGAAGCAAACTTTCAGCTAGACAAGGAGGATCCTTAGGCCACATTCATTATCTCTTAAATTTTAGTTTTTTATTGAAGAGTACTAAATTGCTTTCTCATCAGACACCCAGGGAAGCTGTATGGATTTTATGCATTTTAAATCATATTCGAGTTAATAATAGCTTTGCTATGAAATAAACATCTGAGGAGATTTGGAGCTATTTAAATGGGGTCCAATTAGTAACTCATGTTTCACCTGTATCCCTTGTACAGATAGTCCCTGGAATTCTTTTAGATTCCTGATATTTTTAACTATATTTTTCATGCATGTGTTGTCCCCTCTGATTTCATTGCATTTTCTTGACCACTAGTTTCCTTTGGCATATTAGCCTTCCTTTTGGGTCCAGTTGTTTGTATAGCTATGTTGATCAATAGGGTTTAAGATTCTTGCTTTGTGTGGTCACTCGGATGCTTGCTGGCAGGTCCCTTACATGTGAATTACTTGTGCTTGGATTCCTCACTTTTGGTATATTTTGCCATGGCAGGGAATGCCGTAGAGAGTAAACTTGTTACTACAAGGTTCTTAGTAAACGAATTGAAGTCAAAGATTGCATTAAAATAGTGACATGTCTACAATTTGATATCCTGATGCCCTTTGTGGAATCATCAGCAATCCCTGGGGAAGAAATTTTTGAGTGAAGCAGTTTACCATAAGTCACCTAATTCATCTAAACTTCAACAAAAATATGATATTCCTTGAATTTAAAAATTGGAAGAAAATCAAGCTGCAAGCTTACTGCAGTGGTAATGGCTTTGGCTTCTCTTTGAGAGGTCCAAGGTTCAAATACAACTCAGTATGAGGGGACCATGACCCCTCATAAAAACATATGTGAACTCATTTAAAAGAAATTGGAAGTAAATCCTTTCAAATGCTTATTTTAATAGGCAACTTTGAATTTTAAATTTCACATCTTTTTGCACAAATTTTGAATCTATTCAAAGAAAATGTTTCAATTAGGTTAAAAAACTATTTATTGGAAATACTGTGTTTTTAATTTAAGTTTTGCAAAAAAATGTATTACATAAACTGATTAATATATGATGTTTTGGTATGCTTTTCAGTTCAATGTTTGTTTTTATATTTGATTTTTTAATTTGGAACTATGAAGTTATCAACTTAATGCCAACTCCTATTAGGAATTTTTGAACTGTCAAACTTTTTCCAAATTTTATTGTAGTTTTTTGAATCTGAACTTAAATCAAGTTAGATTTTAATTTTTATCAAGGAAACATTATCTAAAAAAGCTGACATTTTTATAAAATTGAGTTTGACTGGGTAATTTTTCTTTCAGGTTTCATCTCCAGGTGCAGAAAGGATTGTAAGAGTGCCTAGAGATTTAGAACGCTTCAAGGACTTGCCTATGTATGTGAGGTACATAGAGGAGACCAGCGAAGGCGAACAGGGAAGCCAAGAACAAGAGGGCATTTTCCAACTAGATAATGTTGAAATGGAATCGGGGTACTGCACATGGAGACTAGCTAATGTTAAGCTTAATAGGCAGTCACTAGGTAAAGGCAGAGCTTTTAATAAAAAACAAAGGGAGTGGAGATTGAGGATGCCTTTTAGTTCCTTGGTGCTTGTTCGACTTTATTTGGAAATCTGACATGTCAAATGGATGAACATGTCAATCTTACTTCAATGGAGGTGTCTTTCCGCTTAAATAGCATGCTTGTCCATAAGCATTTTGCTAAGTAGTGACATTATTGGTGATGAGTGAATTTGTATATTGCACATAGGTAGAATTAGAATGATATGCATCGTTACTATTTAGCATAAAAATCAATCAAATTAGTCAGGGGAACACACTATGCAGAAGCGTAGGTAGGACACATGATGCTATGTATGTCTCAAATTTTAGCTGGTTTAATATGGTTTCGTATGAGCATTCTACATTCCAAGTATACAACCCCTTGAACAAGTGCCAAATTTGATACTATGGTATCCATTCTGATTTGGTATTTGATCATTGCCACACTAAACTGTTATTTGTATCTACCATAGTCATTCTGCAATTCTAAATTTCATCCAGAAGAATTCCCAACTAACAGGAGGAGATCTCGAGATGTATTGAACTTCTAGAATGATATCAACAAGACATAATCTGACAGAACAAAATTATGTATCAGTCCTTAGGGTCTGTTCTTCATATTTTAACAATTTGGTTCGAAACTTTTGTAGAAATGATTTTTAATGTACTGAAACTCAATTCCATTTCTACTTAAATACATCTCCAGATCTGCAGCACTTTAATAATAATGATACACACAAGCAATGTACAATAACAACAGTAGATAATAAATAAAATATGCAGATTTTATATTAACAGCAATTGTACAACAATAACATACAATCTGCCATTTGTGCGGCAATAGCATTCTAGGGTTTCTTGCACATACAACATTATACAAATCTAATTGGTTACAACAATGCACTCTCCCTTTGGTGCAATCAACCATTTACAACCAACAACAACCAGCCACCACAACTTCCAATACAAGCATATGCGTTGGCCAACTCCACGACCATCGACATACCTCCATCAACCTTACGTTTGAATGAATGAGGCAAGGGTCATATTTATACAACTAGAAATTAGTTGCACCCTCTAACTACTTGACACCTCATCATTCTCCCAAATTACATTTGACTTGCATTAGCTTACATTTGCATTTCATTTCATAAGTCACTTTATGACTTTGTCATACATGCTAATATTTCACTTTATCACATATAATATTAAATTATGACTTTATAACTTTATAACATTAGTTAAATATATGCCAATGGGTCCTTGGTTCAACGATTGAGACAAATAGTTGATGTAGCTCACACCAAGGTTCAAATCTCGGCGACACCAAACAACTCAATGTGACTAAGTCAATGTAAAAGGGAAATGAAACCCTTTCAAAATGCTACTTTTAATTAAAAAAAATAGTTAATATATCTGCACATTTTGTCAAACACTTTGTGTACAACTACAAAATAACACCAAAATAACCACTTATTTACTAAAAACAGACATCAATTTGCTTGTCTACTTCTATCCCCTCCTCTAAATTGGTTGACGTCCTTGATGACACAGGAACTAAACACTAGGGACATAAGCACTGAACATGTTGAAATCTCGTCACTCTCCTTTGAATTTCTCCTATTTTAGATGTCCTTTGCAACTAGCGTCACTTTAATTTGTTGCTCACAACACATTGTGTTAAAAGTGCTCCCTCCACTTTTTACAATCAGTTGCATTAACTGCAACAACATGATCAACATGACCAACCTAACGAACATGATGGACAACGTTCGTTGCCACCTATGTCGAGGGTCAAGGGGGTGGGAGCCCCCTTGCAGGGTCAAGGGGCAATACCTTTCGCACATACCTTGTCGCAATACAGGGTAGGGTAGAGGGCAGTGCCCCAAAACCTAAATGACCAAGCTACTAAAACAGTCACTGTCGGAACTAAATTATTCTCTTCGTTAGCACTTTGGTGGCCTTTTCTCAATCCACTTAAACAACTCATTGTCGACTACATTCTACTTCTCTCAGGCTCTAGATGATTACACCTTGGCCTCAGACTCCCTTGTCTTAACCTCTGACGAACATTCTTCTCCTTGTATGGTAGCATCTTGTACGACACCTCCATGAACAACAAGGTCTTGTACGACACTTCCATGAACAACAAGGCCTTGTACGACACCATCTTGTGCAGTACCTCCTTGAATGACAAGTCCTATGACATGCCATTGTTCAACTCCAACTTGTATAGTACCACCTTGTGCGACTCCAACTTGTATGGTTCCTCCTTGTGCGATTCCACCTTGTACGTTTCCTCTTTGTACGGTTCCTCTTCATACGGTTCCACCTTGTACGGTTCCTCTTTGTAGTGTTTCACCTTGTACACTTTGTATTGTTCCTCTTTGTACGGTTCCATCTCCTTGTATGGTTCTTCTTTGTACAGTTTCACCTTGTATTGTTCCTCTTTGTATGATTCCTCGTACGGTTCCACCTTGTACGATCCCTCTTTGTACAACACTAGTAGTACGATGGACCGTTCCATTTGAACGACACCCCAATTGTACGATATTGTTCCATTTGAACAACACCCTCCAATTATACGATAGACTTTATGCCACCCAATTTATATGATAGCTCCTCCAACGACACTTCGTCAGATGACACTTCATTTGTACGAAACACTTGCCTTGGACAATGCTCTGCCATACCTAGTTCACTTGTATAGTAGTATGTCGTTCTTCCTTGTGTACATCAACTACTTCTACAACTTCCTACACAACCTTGACTACCTACTGGATTTTTGCCTCCTCTACCTAATTGTACGATATTGTTCCATTTGAACAACACCCTTGAATTATACGATAGACTTTATGCCACCTAATTTATATGATAGCTCCTCCAGCAGTACTTCGTCAGATGACACTTCATTTGTACGAAACACTTGCCTTGGACAATGCTCTGCCATACCTTGTTCACTTGTATGGTAGTCTGTCGTTCTTCCTTGTCTACATCAACTACTTCTACAACTTCCTACACAACCTTGACTACCTATTGGATTTTTGCCTCCTCTATTGAAATCAAGTTTGCCTCTTCAAATCTAATTAAGCTCATCGAGTTCACCTTTGCTTCTTGGCAAGGGCTAAACTCTTCTCTGACACTTTGAAATTTGTATGCATCATTGGTTTATCTTGACTCGCAACACTTCAACAATCACATGCAAAGTGCCCCCACAATTGGCATCACCAACATTGTACATTGGGTCTACGCTCAGTATCATATTGTATTCCACATCTTTTGTTTCTTTGATGATTGTCATAGACCGCATCATTAGTGACATCTCTCCCTCGTATAATCTCGCTTTGTGCTGCATATACCTATAACACTGATCTTGCACTCTTTGAGTCATACTCATCCTCAGATTCATCGTTCTTTTCTTTGGAGTCACTTCCTTCCTGGACTCCTTCTTACATATCGTTATTTTCTTTGGAGTCACTACTCTTGTCAAATCATCAATTATTGTTTGAGTCATCCTCAATATCAGAATCACTTTCATCCTCAAAGTTACTCTCGTTTGCATTAACATGAAGCCCATATTTCAGTGATGTTTTTCTATCACTTTTCCAAATCAAGGCATAATCCGAAGCCTCTTGGTATGGTCGCGGGGGGAATATCTTGATCTTCTAATACATAGGAAGAAGTCCATTTATGAACCATTTCCTCTTCAATGCATTTAATTAATATATCTCCAAATTGTTAAACAACCCACTCAACTTTCGATTGTAGAAACAAATAGACTCGTGCTCATCTTGTTTCATTCTATAAATTTTAGCAATGACTGCATCGTCATTATCGTAAAACCAAAATTCTTGCACAAATGCATTGCACAACTCTTCCCATGTCTGGTACGTGTCCTCTGGTAATTTCATATACTAGTCTATTGCAAATCCACAAAATGTCATGGTGAATAACCACCTCCAGTCTACCTCATTGTTCTGCCTAGTTGCTCTCCACATCATACGACAAATTCTCCAATGCCTAACTGGGTCTTTTGTTGATTCTCCATGAAACAATGGACATTTACACGATATGCCCAAATTGACCTTCGGTTTGATAGGTTGGCTTTTCATTGGCAGCAGTTGTTTGCATATCTCTCCCTTACGCACATCCTTAGGCGCATCACCCTACAATTGCTCTTCCACTGTACTATCATTCTTCTTACTAGACAATGTTCCAATTTGTAGTTGCTTCGATGTCAGACTCCCATCCTGCTCACCATTGAGTGCACCATTCTGCAGTTTCCCTAATGTTGGACTCTCGTCTCGTGCATTTTTGGACACGCCATCTTCCATTTACACCAATGTCAGACTCCCATCCCCCTCACCATCGTGCACCACTACTTGTAATTTCTCCAATGCCTAACACTTTTCATGCTATTATGATTGACAATTATCCATATATCACTTAGCAAGATTTGAGCCTCGGTCGTCATATTAGAAGCCCAAGTTTCTAACCACAATTATGCATATATTGCTTGGCAAGAATTAAACCTATGCCTTCACATTAGAAGCCCATGCTCTTAACCACTTGAGCTCATGCCATTTGATCATTCCCTTTACAGGTTGATGATTAGAAGATTTTTTAATCTATGGATAGGAGCCTCAACATAGTCAACATTAAATGACACTTAGTGATTATAGATTTGTTGTTGCTAAGATGCTAAGAAGGTGATGGATATAAACTTGCCTTACTATTGGCTATGTAAACTAAAGGCTTTGTGAAACAATGAATTAAATCTCTACTCATATATGCTTCAAGTACTTTGACCTTTTCATAATAACCATGATTTTTAATGTCAATCATGTAGAAGGTTGTTTCTATTGGAAATGATAATTAGATTATATGAACTCCATGCCTACTTCTACCAATCCAATCCATGTTATACTTGCTTGGAGATTAAAGGAAGATGTCCACATTCTTTCATTGGATGGTAATGCTTGTTGTTGGCTTAGCAAAGATCAAAATAGAACTTTGCAATCTTGGAAACTTCATGTACATAACAAATATGTCTTTGTAGCAATTGTCGTACAACTTTTGGTCTTTTCAAGATTATGAGATATGCTATTTAAGTACAAAAGTGATAAGATAGAATGAAGAGAGGAATCACAAGTACAAAGCAACCATGACTAGTTAGTTGTCATATATATGAATATCTTCTTATAGAGGCAATGATGCTTCAATATGAAATGCATACTTGATTTCAAAAAGAAAGGGGAGCCAAAAGATGAGATAATTTAAATAAGCCTATGATATCTATGATTTTTAGATCCCATAATTTTTATAGGAGCTTATCTTTGTCGTGGGTAAAAGGTGTAGTTAACATTACAAAGTAATATTTGGAGGTAAGTTATAACCTTATTAAAAAATGATTTATGATTGAAACTCACATAGACAAACCATTTTTAAAAATGAAGAAAAATAAATTCAAATAAATCACCACTAAAAACGAAATGAAGTGTAAATAGCATAGCTTCTAACCTTCCATGACCCTTTCTCTATGCCCATTGCTAGAAAAAATATATAAAACATTCTTGATTATTGACAAGACACTAGGATGTGAGATTCTACATTGATTGTACTAAACCGACTTCATTTTATTTCATACTTCTTTACATATCCTCTACTCTCTCATTGTATTTGCACAATATATTTCAGATCTAGATATATAGAAAGCCAGAAACAAGTATTTTTTTTCAAATATTTTTTTTTAATCCAAAGTCACATTGAAAAGATGGACCTAAAGATGCAATATTTATGAGTGTTGATTGTAGGTCAATGTAATATTCTCTACATGCTTAGAAGACTATTTGATAACCATTTGAACCTATTGAGGATAATCTTCTAACTTTCAAGGAAGAGATTAAGGTTGAAAACTTTTAAAATGATTATATATATATATATATATATATATATATATATATATATATATATATATATATATAATTGTCAAGTTATTATAATATTATTGTGATCATAATATTATGTTTATTACGTTGAGAGGCGTTTCTACAATGGCAGATAGGGAGGTGGGAGGCAAAGAGGTCATACATGTCACGCCGTAAACAATTTTTTTTTTTAATTAAAAAATCCAACATTAATAAAAACATTTCAAATATTTAAACTAAAACAACCGACTAACCAGCTGTTACAAACATTTAAACTAGCTTAGATATAAAATATATATATATCTAAAAATGTCGAGAGTTATCAATCCCGAGGCGCCTATCTTGGAGATCACACCCCCAAGAAATGAGATAGGCGCATCGAGATTGATAACTCTCGGCGTTTTTAGGTATATATCCTTTATATCTAAGCTAGTGATATAATACAAATAAGATTCAATCCCATATATCTTATTAAAGAATATATTTTACATAATAATAACTTGTTTTTCTCATTATTTTTGTACAAGCTATAAAATTTTGATGATAAGAATAATATAACATTAAATATTATTAACCAAAAGAAAATCTTTGTATAACTTTTATGTGGCATATTATTATTTTTAATTGGTTATATGGGATTGAAACGGGTACCATTTGTATTACATCATAATAACCTAAAACCTAGTGAGATGCAAGAGTTTGACTATTATGCATGTACTATTCTAATATGATTTTTACTTTTATTTAAACTAAATATCATTTTACTATTCTTTTATTTATTGCAAGAATATGGAGAGATATTTGGGATAGCCCAAGCATTCCTAAAGTCAAAATGTTTGTTTGGCTAGTAGGTCATAGATTTTTTTTAACCTGGGATAAAATTATGAAAAGGGATGTTCATAGCCCCTCTCAATGTGTTCTTTGTAAAAAGGAGGAGGAGAGTATAGACCATCTCTTGGGACATTTCTCAAGAGTCTAGAAACTGTGGCAATGCATTCTTAATATGTTTGGTAAATGCATGGTGATGAATAGCAGAATTGAAGAATGGTTAAAGCAATGGTAGAGTAATTTTAAAAGTGAGGCTTTACAGACAATATGGGATATATCAAAAGATATAATACTTTGGATTGTATGGCTAGAAAGGAATAGAAGAATATTTAAAGAAAAGGAAAGCGAGTTAGAGGTAATGAAAAGGAAGATATGTTTAGCCATAGAGGAGTCTAATCCAACCATATCAACTCACCTAATCCCTAACTTGGAAATATAGAGCCTTGATAGATGGAGTCAAGTCGTCAAATGGAATAATGATGTTGGGTACAAGAGGAACAAAAAAAGGCAAATAATATAAAGTGGAAACCATCAGATGCGAAGTTGATCATCTAAAGGAAATCCAGGAGGAGGAGTAATAATTAGAACTAATAGAGGAGAGATTTTGTCTCACTAACTTAAGATAAATAATGAAGCTGAATCTTGGGCAACTTTAGAAGGGTTAAAAATATGCAAATAAGTGAAATGGAATAGAGTATGGATGGAAGGTGATTCACTCATAGTTATAAATACAATTTTGAGGAAAGCAAAGGCTCCATGGAACATACAAGAGATAATTGTGGAAATTTAAGATCTTGCTAACAAGTTCAAATAAATTAGGTTTACACACACATTAAGGGAATGAAACAAATGTGCAGATAGGCTAGCCAATAGAAGGGTTTTAATTGAGGATCGTGAAGTTAAATTCTCTTTTCCATGGTTAGAGGAAGTAGTAAGTTTAATTGAAGCTAACAAGAAAATGTTGATTGCCTGAATCAAATAATGATTAAGATTTACTTTAATGTTTTTTATTGGTAATATTTGCTTTATTTTATAACATTAATGTGTTTTTATATAAACTATTTATTATAATTTGTGTGGTTGCACTTTTGCTTCAAGAAGGAATCTAGCAATCCATATTTGGTAAAGTAGACAATTATAGTGCGATGTTTTGGAAATACTACTCTACTAAGATGCAATGCATAGATAATAGAGATGAAGTTTTGATATTGTGAAGGGTGCTATAGAAAAATGTCAAGAAGGATCATGAATTATGGAATATTTGTATTCACAAAAAAAATTGAAAAGATACAAAAAACGAAAATCAAGAATTTAGACATTTTATGTAAAATGATGTAGGTTTCTAGCTATAACATCTCAATTGAGTTGAGGAGTGAATCTATTTGTAAACTCTTAAGATTTAAAGAAGAGAGTTGTAATTTGTTAAGGGTGAAATACTTGAATACAACCCCTAGTTATCCAACAAAAAAAATAAACACTATAAACTTAATAATCTTATATTTGTTTTTTTAATATATTAAATTTAAAAATTATATATATAAATTAAATTTGCAAAATATTAATGACAAAAGCATGTTAGACAACTTATATGAAATATGGCACACAAATAAACTAGGAATAGGAAGGACAACTGCTTGAAGGTTTTTAAAAGTTGACCTTTTCACTTAATTTTTTTTGTTGAAAATGACTTGATCTTATTAAAAAAAACAAGAGTACATCATTCACAAAAAAATGGGTGGTATGGAAGCACACCTCAAAAGCCTTATGTAGAATATCAACCCAGAGTAAAAAAAAAACCTGGGATAACTATAAAATAGTAATCATATCAACAAAAGAGAAAGGCTTTATGCAGAACATCAACCCAGGGCCAAAAAAAAATCCTGGGACAACTATAAAAAATTAATTATTTCAAAAAAAAAGAAAGGGAAGAAGGCACACTAGTAATCAAATTGTCATAGGAGTAGCACCAACAACAAGAGGGGGGTCCTTATTAGAAGGATTTCTCCAACTGATGGGAGGATCAGGGTTTGTGGGCATTGAATCCCACCAAGAATAGTCACCCTACAACTTCAAAGTGTCACCTATGATCTAAGACAAAGTGGTAGCCCAACCAGATGATAAGCCCCAATGGTAATACTATGGCACAAAGCAAAATCCTTCTTTGGTACACTAGACTTGTGGGTGAGGGCTACGAGAAGTCAGAGTCCTATGATCCTAATATCGTTGCTGAGAAGAAAAATATCTTTGGCAAAGTGAGGAGGGCAAAACCCAAGCCACAGTGCAAGAAAAATTTGTCCAATGATCCAACCAAATTAGCAAATGTTGAACCTCAAGGGTAAATTTGTTCACTGGTGCTTGAATTTGAAGTAAAATATTGGAGCATATTAAAGCTTTTGAATACATGGAATACTTTGGAGATGCATGTTGAATAGAAAAGAAAATCCATTATGGTTTTTCATATGTTAAATAGAATCTCAACCCTAAAAATATGCCAAATCTGTAATGACATTTGAGTTGTATCCCCAAGAAGAACCATAGGTCAAGAAAAGGGTTGTGGCCTAGAAGGTTTAAAAAAATCATGAATCCATTTCCATGCGCTTGGGCCCTAGGGCAATACCAAAATAAATGTTCAATGGATTCCCTGCAATGACAAAAAGGACAGTTGGGAATGTGCAGTCCTAAATGACGAAGGCGTTCTCCTACAAGAAGTCCCTGAAAAAGGAGACACCAAAGAAAGTGATCCACTTTAGGCTCCAAAATAACATCCCATAGAGTGTGAAATATGTTTTGTCAAGGACGCCACTTGCATTATCGATGATGTGACCCGGGTTCAATCCCCACGACATATGCATATAAGAAGTATTATTCAAAAAAAAAAAAAAAAAAAAAAAAAAAAATATATATATATATATATATATATATATATATATATATATATATATGTTTTGCCAATATCTGCTGGTTGTTTGGATTCTCCATCGCTCATTTAATTTGGGGACCATGGGCAAATGTGGCAAGAGCCAATGGTACCCTTTGCCCAACTTATAGTTACTGAAAGGAGTGTTCGGATACCATTTCCAGTCCTTCCACCAAGGATGTAGGGTTCAAACCCCAATTTTATGAAATATTTTAAGCAGGATTGTGGCTTGAATTGCCTGAAACGTTTCTTTGTTGGCATCGGAGAGGCGAAACTACATTTTAACTTCTGTCCATGAAAGCCAGTTTCTAGTCTGCTTGTAAAATATGTCAGAGATGATCCAAATACCCTTATGGAAAAATGAAAGGGCATGGACCCAAGAAATTTTGGCCAGTGGTTGCTCTTGATAGGTGAGAATGAGAGACCACCATAATGATTGTTGATTAATAGAGAGTCCAATACTGAAATCATTGTCATTCCAGAGCAACTAGGGTGGGAGAGCTTCACAAACTTCCAAATACACTTAGCAACAAAAGTACCTTTGAGTTTGAATTGACACATTCATCACCAGAATGAATTGCAGACCAAGCCCCCTCTAGGTTTTTCTCCCATGGGAGACACCAGAGGCTATGTAGTGTCCAAGTAAGTGTTTCCAACTTCATTGCCATGCACAACATGAATGATCCATTTGACGCACAAGGTAGTAGCTTAGTGTTTCACTTAATTTTCAAGAAGGCATTAAACCTAAAATCGAAAATCTCTTTAAATAATAGGATAAATCGGTCTTTGTTTCTGGTGATTTTCTACACTTTTATCTTCAATGTTTTTTCAAAAAGTATTTAGAAAAAAAATATATAAACTTTTTAAAAATGATTTATTTGAGATTGAAAAGGTTCTCATTAGTATTGGGTGATGATTATATTTCAATATTATGATAGTTTGATAATTATGTATGTATAGTTTTGGTAAAATTTGAACTTAAGTTTTCTTGAAAATTAAAAAATCTAAAAAGTTGAGCTAATGCCATTTGATACTAAAAAATATATAAAAATTAAATTTATAAATACTAAATAATGATGATAAGTGGTGTGGATGTTTTTTAATCATATTGTTTAATTTATTTTGATGGTATAAATGAGAAAATAAAAATAATTGTTTCTTATTAAAAAAATTATTTATTTATATATTTTTAGGGATGAAATTACTATATATATATATATATTGCATTATAAATAATTGTTTCAATCTTATGGATATCTTGTCAACTTATATCTCATCCTTATGTTTCTTCTTAACTTCGTTTCAATGTCTTTTTAAGATAATTTAATAAATCACTTATGGGTTATACTGAGGGTCTTTCCTATCAAAATAACAAAACAATATATTATTGTCAAGTCAATTTAATAGTATTAAAGGCACTTATCAAGAAGAGACCTAGGTTCAAACTTTGGGCGTATACTTGTTGCAAAGGTAGTAGTTTGATCTAAATCCTTTGAGTGCGCATCAATGACGACAATATGAATCTCGGGTGACGGATGGTCTTCCTTATGTCAGGTCAACAATAAAAAGGTGGTATAGGCTTGTTGGGAGCAACCCTTGTAGTTTGAACCCTGCACTTGACAATTACTAAAAATAGTGTGGATGTAACCAACTCCCCTATGTATCAAAAATTACATTTGGCAATTATTAAAAGTAGTGTGGATGTAACCAACTCTCCTATAAAAAAAAATAGTATTAAGTTTGTCTTTTTATAAAAAAAACAAATAAGATTTTGGATCTTTAATAGAAGATCCAAGGTTCTAATATTGTGGGGGTAGGGTTGTAAACCACGCTTTGGTAATTACAGTATAATTGGATAACTATATTTTGGGTAAATATCTTCCTCCATAAGAACCATCCTATATAATCTATGGTCTTATGAACATCAAAAATGATTTTACCTTTAAATTTTTGTTAAATATTTTTTTTCATCTTTCTTAAACTATTATGTATCTGCAATCGCAGAAGTCCTTGATATCGTTTTCATTATGAGATAAAATATCCAATTAGTTGCCTTCTAGATTTTGAGCTTAGCTAAAATGAAAATCAACATCACAACTGACTAAATTGTCTACAACTCTGTCAAATATGTTAACATCTTTAAGATATAGTAGTGTCCAACAAAAATTGATGCACATAAAAAATAATGTTATTTTTTTATCCAATCCCCACATCGTTTTTCTTGATAGTATTACTAAATTTAAATCTCATTCAATTGAAATATATTTCATCCTTTTCAATGGTAATCTTGATCCTATTAGAAGTGTCTTTGCCTTTGACTTTGATCAATAAATTTTATAGCAAACATCACTTTCTTTGTATAAGTGTATACTACCAAGTGAATTTGTTAATCTTATATTCCACTAGATATAGAGTTGATTAAATTTAAAGAAAATGGATTTTAGTAGATTAGACTTAATATGAATGGTATTAATATAAATTATGTATTCTTAAATTTATTTTTATAAACAAACAATTCACATGATTGTTTTATTATATATTAATTGTGTATGGGTGCCATTTTATACATGTTATAATTGGCAAATACATTTTATTTCTATGGTTGAAATTAAAATATATTTACTATTTTAAAAATATATATAATTGTATTGAATATTTTTACCCTTGTTGAATCCAAGAATAGTCGTGACTACTTGTTTGATTAATAATGCACCCTAATCCTAACCTTTCAACAAGTTATTGGATGAAAAGGCTTGTGGCTTCTTCCAACCTTTGGATTTAGGTTGACTTTCAACTATTTTTTTTTTTTAAATACTTCATATACACATCTGCCGTCGGGATTGAACCCGGGTCACATCACCGATAATGCAAGTGGCATCCTTGCCGGTAGACCACATCATGCGGATATTATTTCTAATTCTTACTCTAACCTACTCTATTTTTTGAAATTAGAGGGCAAAAATTAAAATGCATGAAGAATAACCTTTGAAGTTTAAGGGTGCAAGGGATTGAAATAAAAATACAATCATAACCATAGAAAGGAAGTATGCAATCAATCAATACATGAGAATCCAAATAACAACAATGTTCCCATTCAAATAATATGAAATTGTAAAAAGAATGACAAGATGGGAAAAAAGGGTTTTGCCTCAATCATCATACATCTGCAATCTAGGAGGGCAATGCCACTCATAAAAAGCAAAAGACTTATCTAATAGCTTAGATATATAAAATATATATATCTATAAACGTCGAGAGTTATCAATCTCGAGGCGCCTATCTCAATGTATTTTTTAATAAAATATTAATATTGTTTATGGCGTGGCTGACCTTCCTGGCTGCCATTGTAGGACGCCTATCGACGTAATTATCCCCTAATATAATGAGTTACAAAGCATAATGTGGGTTTCATAGAGTGTAGCTCTAAATTCTCTATTGAAGAATATTACATTATTTGGTACATGCCAATGTACCACCTAGGTACATTGTTAGATTATGTGTGTGTCTTAGATTAGAGTGTGAGTTTATATCTCATGTAATGTGACAATGTGTAAGAAATGCACAAGTGTCATGTAATTATGTGTGGAAGTGTTGTGAGTGTAAATGTGCACAAGTGTCTATTATGTAAGAGTGCACGTGTCCTCAGAATAGGAAAGTGAAGAGTTACAAAGAAGAGTGAAGGTCAAGAGAGAACCATATGAGGAGTCACATACAATTATATATTTGTGACAAAGCATTATAATTTATATCGAAAATGCATAGCTTCATGCATGTATTAGTAGAACTTTATTCAATAGCATTTTCAGTATTTTCATTAGCATTTCCATAGGATTATTCAGTGAGTATTTTTGAGTTATTCTTGTGTTATTCTATTTTATATTCTATTCTGAATTATTTATTGAATTCATTATATTGCAACTTTAGTATATTCAATCATGTGATTATTTTCATGTAATATTTGTTAGTCTTACAATGGCACTGAGATGGGGGGGTGAATCAGTGTAGTTCTTCTAACATGAATTTACAACTCTTAAAACTGAAATAAAGAAACCTTAAAACTAGATAAAGCAAGCATCACAAAAGAACATATCACACAACACAAGATTTTAATGAGGTTCACCAATTTGGCTACTCCTCAAGAATGACTACTTGGACTACCATCCAAATCCAGCCTTTGCAAAGCACCAACTTTACAAACAGTTTACCAGCATCCACTAGAAGGAGCACCAACCCCTGATTTATCTGTACCAAAAGAAAGGAGCACCCACCCCTGATTTACCCCAAAGAGGACCCCCACAAACTACTGGAAGGAGCACCAACCCTGATGCCAAGCTGCAACCTGGACTTCAATTTTGAATCTATAAGTTTGATGATAAAATACCTTTGCTTTTGCACGACCCTAACTGGTCTTCTCCACCTTTGTGTTCTCTGCGCACTCTGCTCTTTCTACGTAAACACTTCGCACACTCTGCTTTACTGTAATCTAACCTCACGATTGTCTTCTCCCTTTTGCGCACTCTGCTCCTTCTGCTTTCTCTGTGCAATCGTAGATGCACTTAGGATAATTCAACACGACTTCTTTGCTCACTTTGCGCACTTCACCATCATCTCGTCGCTTCTGTGCTTTCTACGCTCTAACGACCACATTTCATACTTCGACGCATATTCAACAACGCATTCATCGACACTTCAAATATCCAAAAGCCCTCCTTTTATAACAAAATTTTGGTGATGAAAACCCTAATCTTAGTTGGTTGCAAACCCTAATCTTAGTCGGTTGCAAACCCTAATCTTAGTCGGCTATCATAGGTCTTCGTCGGCTTCAACTCAACCGTGAAAAAGCAACATGTCACGATATCGCGACACTTTTGCTTACTCTCTCTTTCTCCTTGCTTTGGTCCCCGAAAATACATGTCGCGATATCGCGACACTTTTTTCTCTCTCCTCTTTCTCTTTGCTTTGGCCCGTGAAAATACATGTCGCGATATCGCGACACTTTCGCCTCCTTGCTTCTCTTCTTGGCTTGTACCCGCGAAAACTCAACATGTCGCGATATCGTGACACTTTTGCCTTCGTACTCTTTCCTCTTTACTTTTGTCGCGATATCGTGACACTTCTGCCTTCTTACTTTCTCTCTCCTCCTTTAGTCGCAAAAATGCGACATGTCGCGATATCGCGACACTTTCTCTCCTTTGCTCTTTCTCTTGCCTTCGGTTCATGAAAACCCGACATGTCGCGATATCGTGACACTTTTTCTCCTTTGCTCTTTCTCTTGCCTTCGGGTCGCGAAAACCCGACATGTCATGATATCGCGACACTTTTTCTCCTTAGCTCTTTCTCTTGTCTTCGGGTCGCGAAAACCCGACATGTCGCGATATCGCGACACTTTTTCTCCTTAGCTCTTTCTCTTGCCTTCGGGTCGTGAAAACCCGACATGTCATGATATCGTGACACTTTTTCTCTCGGACTCTCTCTCTTGCAATATGTCATGAAATCGTGACACTTTTTCTTCCGTACAATCTCTCTTGCAATATGTCACGAAATCGCGACACTTTTTCGTTCGTACAATCTCTCTTGCAATATGTCACGAAATCGCGACACTTTTTTGTCCGTACAATCTCTCTTGCAATATGTCACGAAATCGTGACACTTTTTCTTTCGTACTCTCTCTCCTGCAATATGTCGTGAAATCGCGACACTTTTTCTTCCGTACAATCTCTCTTGCAATATGTCGCGAAATCGTGACACTTTTTCTTCTTGCCTTTCTCTCTTGCAATATGTCGCGAAATCGTGACACTTTTTCTTCCGTACAATCTCTCTTGCAATATGTCATGAAATCGTGACACTTTTTCTACTTGCCTTTCTCTCTTGCAACATGTCACGAAATCGTGACACTTTTTCTACTTGCACTTTCTCTTGCAATATGTCACGAAATCGTGACACTTTTGCTTGCTTGTGCTTTCTACTTCGAACATGTCACGAAATCGTGACACTTTTCCATACTTGTTGCTCTTTCTCTCCGAACTTGTCACGAAATCGTGACACTTTTTCTTGCTTTCTCTTTTTCTTCCAACATGTCGCGAAATCGCGACAGTTTTTGCCTCTCTTTCTCTCTCAACATGTCACGAAATCGCGACAGTTTTTCCACTTGCCTTTTTCTCTGCCAACATGTCGCGAAATCGCGACAATTTTTCTTGCTTCTTCTTTCTCTTCCAACATGTCGCGAAATCGCGATAGTTTTTCCACTTGCCTTTTTCTCTACCAACATGTCACGAAATCGTGACAGTTTTTCCTATTGTTTCTCTCTCTTCCAACATGTCACGAAATCGTGATAGTTTTTCCTGCTTCTTCTCTCTCTTCCAACATGTCGCGAAATCACGACAGTTTTTCTTGCCTATTGTATATGTCGTGATATCGCAACACTTTTCTTACTTGTCTTTTTCTTTGATCTTTTGCAAATGGGCCACCTCGGTTTTCTTGGACAATCACTGTACATACTATGAGCAACCTTTGAACTCCTATCCTCTGCATCTGAATGGCTTTTGAACTTCCTGTCCACTGCATCATTAGATCTAACTGACTGTGTTGACAACAATGACAATACTCCTGCTGCACCTTGCTCAACAATCTCCCCCTTTGGAATTGTTGGCAACACATGTGTAATTTCCTATAACTCTTCTCCCCCTTTGACAATAATACCAAAGGGCTGCTGCAGACTCCCCCTGAGTCCATGCACAACATTCTCAGGCATACTCTATTGCATTTAGCAAAGATCATGAACATGAGCAAGCAGATAATCAAATACTTAAATGCTCCCCCTTAGAATGTGATCCTTGTAGCTAGTCAATTCTTGGGAAACGTGACCACTCCAACTTAACCTTACTTTCTGCAACTTTCTCCTATGTACAACACGTTGTCACTGCAATATATTCTACCTCTACTGTGGATAAGGAAACTGACTCTTGTTTCTTATTGTTCTACGTGACCAATCTGTCTCCAAGATAGAATGCATCTCCACAGGTACTCTTTCTATCATCTACACATCCTGCCCAATCTGCATCTTTTGGATATCATAACCCATACTCCATAGTACCCTTGTGATATTATAGAAGACTTTGTCTCTCTATTGCACTGACTGGTGGACCTCTTCTTCACTTGAAGAATCCTCACTCAGATCTATCTTCAACTATGTTGGCTACTAGATTTCTATCCATTGAGACTCTGTCCTCTGTACTCTGTCACCTCCAAAGCTCAGTCAATAGGATCACTAAGAACCTGCTTAACAAGCTCACATAGAACTTGTCCAATGTTGAATAACAAGCTCATACAAAACCTATCCAAATTTGCTCCACCAAGCTCACTAAGAACTTGTCCGATTCTTTTCTAGCAATCTCACCAAGAACTTGCCCAAATCTACTCTAGAAATTTGTCCCAGCATTGTCCTCAAATATTTCCCAAAGGCCTTCTCAAAGGCTCAATCAATCATGCTCAAGTAGTACTCAAAATGAACTCAACAATGAATGGCGATCTCAAATCAGATCCACTTCATAGAACTTAAAAATCACTTCACACATAACTTGACTAGGCTCAATCAAATCACCTCAACCAATCATCACAAGGGACAACTCTCTCTCACACAACCCTAGTCCAAGTATGTATCAACCAACTCAAATAATTCCAACAATGCTCAACCACAAATATCACATAACAATGATACTCATGTTCTTTTCTAACTCAAGTTCTTTCACAACCAATGGGCTTAAACCACTATGCTTATAACACAAGGTTTAAACACAGCTCTCAATTCAGAAAACCTGATGCATTCAACCAACCACTTTCGAAAAAGGAAACCATAAACAATCATTTTCCCTTCAATGATATTTCAAAAATCAACCACCATAATGTTGTCACATGAGTCTCCTTGAGATTAACCTGAAATCGTGTTGTCATGCATACTGCCTACAAAATATCTAGTCTGATAGCTATCAGGTACAGTAAGCTTCCAATCATAGATCTGTACATGATTTGATCAATAGGTGGAGATTTTTCATTCTTGCTCAACTTGCACCCTTTCTTAAACCTTTGTTGAGTGAGATAGTTTGTCTAGCCTTGCATAACATGCTCGGGGTGCCTATTTCAAGCCATATATATTCAACTTACAAACCAAGTTGGGATCATCACCAAGCTGGAAACCATCTGGCTGCTCAATATAAACATCTTCTTCAAGCTTCCCATTCAAAAATGCTGATTTCACATCTGTCAACAAAATTGACAAGTGACTCACACTTGTACCAACTTTTGTCCAACACTGTACCAACACTGCAATTTTACTGCCAACTTTGTGCAAGCATCAAACACTATACCACAACACAACCAAATCCCTTTTTATATTTTCAACTTGGTCTATGTTTTCTACAGTCACCGCTGGTCACACCTTACTTTCAACTGTTCGAATCAGGAGACAATATTTTGTTAAACACTTCACGGCCAACTATAGTGCACCTTACTCAAACTCATACTTTTGGACCTCGGATATGAATGATTCACAAAGCAAAGTTGCTCATCTTGATGGGCTAAACATGAGTTAATGATCAGACTTCAATATTTTTCACCACAGCGTCATAATAGATCTAACAATCTTCACGACAATGTATAGTTCAAATACACACTGCTTTTATCGAAACACATATATGCGACTAGGGCAACATTCTTTCACTAACCAAATTATTTGAACTGTTATAAACCTTCACTTTGGACAGTGGCAGTAAGAACCATCATCAGTACAATAATGACATATAGCAATACTACCAATAATGAGAACTCTCAATTTAATCACCACCCTTCACGACACTTCCACAAATAGCTACATGAACTGAAAACACACTTCAACAACTATACGACAACTCCCCCTAACTACTTGCATTTCATCCTTAGAAACCCAAACAAATACATAGGAGCATTAAAATAAAACTTTAAGATTGCTCCCCCTGAGGATGTGCTACCTGGAGTTGCTTAGTGCAATAGAGGAGTAGTCTCCTTCAATCCAAGGAGACACGATTTCCTTTCTTCTATCTTTCTCCAAACTTTCTTGAACTCGGGCTTGGATTTTTCAACTGCATCCCTGTTTTGCACCTTTTTGTGAACTCGAACATTTCTCTTGTGTGGTTGTCTCTTGTGCATCCTTGATGAATGATTATTTTCCTTTCTTTTATGTACATGATTTATTACCTGTCTGTGTTGCGTTCTTTGCGTTTGATGAAATCTACTATTTTGCCTTAGATTAGATACAGAAGTGCTTGGACAAAACCTTGCTATGTGCCCATGACCATTGCATTGAAAACATTGTACATAGTGTTTACTCAGAAATGCAGATGTATGTATACCAGCATAACTCTTTGATTTATTATTCAATCCACAATAAGTTGCC
The DNA here is from genome assembly GCA_028583015.1 of Wollemia nobilis. Lineage (NCBI taxonomy): Eukaryota > Viridiplantae > Streptophyta > Pinopsida > Araucariales > Araucariaceae > Wollemia > Wollemia nobilis. The sequence goes on from JAQPPZ010002200.1 coordinate 2,021,005, forward strand.
TTGTGACCATACTGGTTGCATCTAAAACAATAGCCATTAAAAGTATTAGTATGAATAGAGTGAGAGTGATAGAACCTCTTTTGTTGTGGTTGCTTTGCTGTAGATCTCCTTTGATATTTTCTTCCTTTTGAAGATTCAGCTTCAAACTTTTCTTGCTTCGATCCTTCAGCAGTGAACTTCTTCTCTCATGAGTTGGAAGATGAAGGTTGTTCGGCTTCATATCCAAGACCACGCCTATCCATGGAGCTTCTTTGTTGGCTTATCATTTTATCTAGCAACTCTGTGCTTTTCTCGAATTTGAGATTTGTATTGGCCTCTTCTAGTTGTTTCTTCAATAAAACAATCTCTTCCTCTTGTTTGTAGCAACCAATCTCTTTCTCATTGAACTGTGACCTGAGAGTTTCTTCAATATTTTTGAATTCTTCTACCTGTACTTTCAAACTGGTTATTATTTCATTTGCATCCTCAAGCTTTCTTGAGATTTCCTTATTCCTTTTTCTTTCTATCTTCAATTCATCAGGCTGCAATTAATTCCTCTTTCAAATTTATTTCTACATCAATTTCTTCTTCATCACATTCTTATTCTTTTTTTGTTTCTTTTTTGAGTGTCATGAAAAGACCTCCACCTATTTCTTTCTTAGAATCATCCTCTAGGACTTCATTAACTCTCACCATATATGCCTCTATGTTCTTATCGTTATTCAACTTCAAAGCTTTGAACTAAGCTTGATGTGTTTGCAACTTGGCCTCCTTGATCTCATCGTCTCCTTCATGAATACTCCTCAGTTTATCCCACATTTCTTTTGTCGTTTTACAACTCATGATCTTTACCAGTTCACTGTCCACTAATCCGCTCCTGATAGCTTTCTTTGCTTTTGAGTCATTCTCAAACAGATTCTTATCGACAACATCGGTTGGAGGAGTGATGGGTATTGTGTATTCACTATTTACTGAATCCCAGATGTCGTATCCCAAAGCACCAAGATATGCCTGCATCCTGATTCTCCAGATCACGTAATTAGTTTCGTCAAACAAAGGTGGTTTGTTTGATGAGAAGTCTTCAACCTTTTCTGGTTCAATTTTCTCTTCCACAGGAACTGAAACTGACTGAGATGCCCTTTTGGAGGAGGATCTATTCTTCTTACCTATTACATACTAATCCCGAGATCAACCCTGACTGATTTAGCCTTAGAAGGGAACTTGGCTCGATACCAATTGTTAGTCTTACAATGGCACAGAGGGGGTGAATCGTAGTTCTCTAACAGAATTATAGCTCTTAAAACTGAAATAAAGAAACCTTAAAACCATATGAAGCAAGCATCACAAAAGAACATATCACACAACACAAGATTTTAACGAGGTTCACCAATTTGGCTACTCCTCAAGAATGACTGCTTGGACTACCATCCAAATCCAGCCTTTGCAAAGCACCAACTTTACAAACAGTTTACCAACATCCACTGGAAGGAGCACCAACCCCCGATTTATCTGTACCAATAAAAAGGAGCACCAACCCACCCCCCGATTTACCAGCACCAACTGGAAGGAGCACCAACCCCTGATGCCAAGTTGCAACCTGGACTTCAATTTTGAATCTATAAGTTTGATGATAAAATACCTTTGCTTTTGCACGACCCTAACTGGTCTTCTCCACCTTTGCATTCTCTGCGCACTCTGCTCTTTCTATGCATAAACACTTTGCACACTCTGCTTCGTTGTAATCCAACTTCATGATTGTCTTCTCCCTTTTGCACTCTACTCCTTCTGCTTTCTCTATGCAATCGTAGATGCACTTAGGATAATTTGACACGACTTCTTTGCTCACTTTGTGCACTTCGCCATCATCTCGTCGCTTCTGCGCTTTTGCGCTCTAACGACCACATTTCATACTTCGACGCATATTCAACAACGCATTCATCGACACTTCAAATCTCCAAACAACCCTCCTTTTATAACAAAATTTTGGTGATGAAAACCCTAATCTTAGTCGACTGCAAACCCTAATCTTAGTCGGTTACAAACCCTAATCTTAGTCGACTGTCATAGGTCTTCGTCGGCTTCAACTCAACCACGAAAAAGCAACATGTCACGATATCGTGACACTTTTGCTTACTCTCTCTTTCTCCTTGCTTTGGTCCCCAAAAATACATGTCGCGATATCGCGACACTATTTTCTCTCTCCTCTTTCTCCTTGCTTTGGCTCGCGAAAATACATGTCACGATATCGCGACACTTTCGCCTCCTTGCTTCTCTTCTTGGCTTGTACCCGTGAAAACTCAACATGTCACGATATCGTGACACTTTCACCTTCGTACTCTTTCCTCTTTACTTTTGTCGCGATATCGCGACACTTCTGCCTTCTTACTTTCTCTCTCCTCCTTTAGTCGCGAAAATGTGACATGTCGTGATATCGCGACACTTTCTCTCCTTTGCTCTTTCTCTTGCCTTCGGTTCGTGAAAACCCGACATGTCGCGATATCGCGACACTTTTTCTCCTTAGCTCTTTCTCTTGCCTTTAGGTCGCGAAAACCCGACATGTCGCGATATCGCGACACTTTTTCTCCTTAGCTCTTCCTCTTGCCTTCGGGTCGCGAAAACCCAACATGTCACGATATCGTGACACTTTTTCTCCTTAGCTCTTTCTCTTGCCTTCGGATCGCAAAAACTCGACATGTCGCGATATCGCGACACTTTTTCTCTCAGACTCTCTCTCTTGCAATATGTCGCGAAATCGTGACACTTTTTCTTCCGTACAATCTTCCTTGCAATATGTCGCGAAATCGTGACACTTTTTCGTCCGTACAATCTCTCTTGCAATATGTCACGAAATCGTGACACTTTTTCGTCCGTACAATCTCTCTTGCAATATGTCGCGAAATCGTGACACTTTTTCGTTCGTACAATCTTCCTTGCAATATGTCGTGAAATCGCGACACTTTTTCATTCGTACAATCTCTCTTGCAATATGTCGCGAAATCGCGACACTTTTTCGTCCGTACAAACTTCCTTGCAATATGTCGCGAAATCGTGACACTTTTTCGTCCGTACAATCTCTCTTGCAATATGTCGCGAAATCGCGACACTTTTTCTACTTGCCTTTCTTTCTTCCAACATGTCGCAAAATCGCGACACTTTTTCTACTTGCTTTCTCTCTTCCAACATGTCACGAAATCGTGACACTTTTCTTGCTTGTGCTTTCTCTCTGAACATGTCGTGAAATCGTGACACTTTTCAAACTTGTTCTTTCTCTCTCGAACATGTCACGAAATCGTGACACTTCTTCATTTTTCTCTTTCTCTCCAACATGTCGCGAAATCGCGACAGTTTTCCCCTTGCCCGTTTTCTTTCAACATGTCGCGAAATCGCGACAGTTTTTCCACTTGACTTTTTCTCTTCCAACATGTCACGAAAACGTGACGGTTTTTCACTTGCCTCTTTTCTCTTCCAACATGTCGCGAAATCGTGACAGTTTTTCCACTTGCCTTTTTCTCTTCCAACATGTTGCGAAATCGCGACAGTTTTTCCTGCTTCTTCTCTCTCTTCCAACATGTCGCGAAATCGCGACAGTTTTTCCTGCTTCTTCTCTCTCTTCCAACATGTCGCGAAATCGCGACAATTTTTCTTGCCTGCTGTATATGTCACGATATCGTGACACTTTTCTTACTTGTCTTTTTCTTTGATCTTTTGCAAATGGGCCACCTCGGTTTTCTTGGACAATCACTATACATACTCTGAGCAACCTTTGAACTCCTGTCCTCTGCATCTGAATGGCTTTTGAACTTCCTGTCCACTGCATCATTAGATCTAACTGACTGTGTTGACAACAATGACAATACTGCTGCTGCACCTTGCTCAACAATATTTACATTAAGTATTAGGTTTCAAAATACATCAGTGGTATTAGAGCCACAACAAGGTTACTTGCACAAGCTTTTAAAAGTTGCAAAAAATCTAAGGTCATTTCCACTGGCTAAGAGTAATGTCCCCTTATCTGTAGTAGACGGAGCAGAGACCTATTAGCCTAGTCACAGGGGTCCCCTAGGCTAAACAGTTTGGTTAGGGACTCAGCTTGGCGAGAATCCCAACATTCAGAGGGTATAATTCTACCATTTGCAAGTGTTGACCTTGGAAAAGGGTCGCTAGGCAAAGTGAAAGGGGACATGTTTTAATGTTAAGTTATAACTTTAAGTTATAAAGTGTTATAACTTAAAATCATAAAGTTATTTGTCTAGGACTTGGGCGACCACTTTAATGACATTAAGAGACATCAATTAAAAATTATAAAATAATGACTTGTGGAAACCTAAAATGGGCGCCCAAACCCTAATTTGATGTTCTCTTTAAATTGGCTTTTTGAGGCTCATTTGTGCATGGAAGAATTTATGTTTTTTGGAGAAGCTTTTCAGGGATTTTCACCAGAAGATCACAGGGCTTGTTGAGAGTGGATTTCTCAGTAGGATTATCAGTTTCAGATGTGGAAGATCATCTCTAGCTGATCATGGATTGAATTTCTCAATACAGAGGAATTATTTGAGCTTACCAGAGGCAGACAAGGGTTTGCTAATTTATGAAATCATCTGGGTTGACAAACTGACCATCTGGGTTGTATTATTTTGGCCATATTTCTTCTGGGTCAATGTCATTTTGATTTAGTTTGGAGTGTTGGATGCCATGTTGGAGCTGGTCGTACAACATATGGGTGCCTAGGGAACCGTGCCATTTGTTCATAGCTGAGAAATGCATCCTTGAATCATTTTGGGCAATTTACCAATCTATTCAGCTCACCAGTTAATCATTTTAGTGGCATTTGGAAGTCATTTGGAGTGGGGCACAAATTTCTAGACAAGGTCGAACCTTTCAGCCAGTCGTACATCTATTTCTAGCCACCTCGGAGTGCATGCAGAAATAAACAGGGCATCATTTCACAAGTTTGGGGGTCACAACTTGGGCGGCTACATTGGGTGGTCCTTCTGCACTTTACGGTGACAAAATCGGAGTACCAGAGCTCAAGTTATGAGCAAATGAATGCTACAACTGTACTTTTCCTATGTAATTTCTGCAAGTACAGTACTGTACTTTTCAGGTCAGAATTAAATAATAAATAATTTCTTCCTTGCTCAACATTTGTTGTCAGTTATTCCTTGCGTATTCTGTTATTATGCATGATGATCATTATATGAACGCAAAAATTCATCAAAATCCCTATTGCAACCTTCAAATCAAACAAAATCACAAACTGAAAACTCAACACATAAACCTCAAAACTCAGACCAGCAAGTTGGGGTGTATATTATAGTGGTATCAGAGCCACTTTTCCTGCCAGCCTGTGAGTCATCATTACATGAGTGAAAGAGACAAACGTGCCTACGAAAGAGAAAAGAAAAAAGCAGAGCAAGACAAATTGGATTGGCAGTTTAGATATAAGCAGTGGCCTAAACCACCTCTAGGACAAAGGATTACTGAGATTTTGGGTATATCTGTAGACTCATCTTCATCAGTTGCCATGGGGGACAGAACCAATCAAGATGAAATAGAAAGGAAAATGGTTGATGATATTAGACAGACACAACATCAAATGCGACATAGTTTGGATCAGTTGGTTGGGTTAATGACACAACAGGTACATGGGATTAACATACTGGTGAACAATGCACAGAACCCATAGAATGAACCAACTAACACAGGACAAGGAGTAGGTAATGAGGAGTCGGTGGCCAACAAGGGAGGTACACCTACCAGGATAGAGAGAGTTAGTAGCTCTAGGCCATTCATGCCAATATTTCTACCACGTCCAGAACCAATTGTTCCTCAACCAGTTGAGGAAGAGCCAGAGCCTATAGTGGTAGACCAGTATAGATAGTACAGACAGGAATGGGATGAGCTTGGCCTAGAATTTTAGACCCTTATGTCATTTTGGGACTTTGTGGATACCAAAAATAGATAAACTCCTAGGAATAGGGGAAGGCCTATTCATCATGGACAACAGGGACAATAGGGTCAAGGAGAACTTGTGCAGCATACGCCACATGGACGCCAGGAGATTCAAAAAAATATTGGAAAAATCCATATTCCTTTCTTTGATGCATCTGGAAAAATGATAGCCAAGGCTTGGGTCCAGAAGATGGACACATATTTGCAGTTGAACCAGATGACTGAAGATGATGCCATCAAATTTTGTACATTGCATTTGGAGGGCGTTGCTCACGATTGGTGGCATCACGGTATGCACACTCTGGGACATGATCGAGTGAATACTTATGTTGAGTTCACAGAGAGACTCTAGCAGAGGTTTGATAAAAAGGAACAGGAGTTGGAGTTCAAGGAGTTAACTCATTTGAGGTAGTGGGGTTCAGTTGACTCCTACATAGCAGAATTCTAGAGACTATCCATCATGGTTACAGATATGTCAGAGAGATGGTTAGTAGTCCTATTCATGGATGGATTGATGGAGCCGTTATGGGGTTGGGTCAAAGCCTTTAACCCAGGCACATTGCACGATGCTATCAAACAGGCTCGAGACATGGAGGTCACAACATCCAGGACTAAAAGCCAGTTCAAAGGCAAGGAAGTCAAATATTTCAAGAAATATAGGGACCAAAAACCATTCAAGAAGGAAACTGACCAGCAAAAGGGAACATTTAAAAAACTAGATCCTAATACCCTTCATGAACTCTGAAAGAAGGGGTTATGTTTTACATGCCAAAAGACTTGGTCCTCGGGGCATAAGTGTGAATTTAAGGGGAAGTTGCAGCTGATAGAGTATCATTCAGATGATGATAATAATTCTAGAAATTTTGATCAACGATCAGAAAGTGAGGACAACGATGGTGAACAACCTCTAGAAGAACAAGAAACCACCCAGGATCAAGCAGGAAAGGAGAGTAATACTCTAGCTCACCTCCATAGCATCTAGGGAGCCCAATATTTATGGGTACGGGGTGTACTTAAGGGGCAACGTGTGGTGACTTTGATTGATACTAGAGCCACACATAATTTTATCGATGAGGGGTTGGTTGCACGAAGGGGATTGGAGATAGTAGAAGTAGATACATTCAAAGTCATGATCGCAGATGGATTCTCCATTACTTGCACCAGGAAGGTGCCACAGTTGAAGATTGCATTGGGGAATTATGAGGTATGTGATGATTTCTTTGTGGTCAGCACAAAGAATCTAGACGTGGTACTTGGTATTCAGTGGTTGCGTACGTTGGGAGATGTCGTCTTCAACTTCCAGAATATGGAATTGAAGTTTAGATCTGAAGGTCGACAAATAGTGTTGAGAGGGATGACATCAGGAGGAACTCAAGTAGTTTCCTTCAAACGGATGGAGAAGCTTATGAGACATAATCAGATTGAGTGGGCAGCCCACTGTGTTATCCTACCTGCATCTACAGAGGAGAATAAATGAACTTATCATCCAGACATCCAGGCTTTGCTTACCAAACATAGCAAAGTTTTTAGTAGCATACCACCAGGGGTACCACCAGATAGAGGGGTTGAGCATATCATCGAGTTGGAGGAAGGTACTAGCCCTATTATCATTACTCCATACCGACACCCGAAGAGATATAAGGATGAGATAGAGAAGACCATCCATGAGTTGATTGACATGGGGCACATCAGACCAAGCAAGAGCCCATTTGCTTCATCTATGGTTTTAGTGAAGAAAAAATATGGCACTATGCGTATGTGCATTGATTATCGAGCGTTGAACAAAAAGATAATAAAAAACCGATACCCGATACCATGCATAGATGAGTTATTAGATGAGTTGCACGATGCAGTTTATTTCACCAAGATTGATCTGAGATCAGGCTATCATCAGATCCGGATGAGGGAGACAGATGTGGAGAAGACTACTTTTCGGTGCCACTATGGGCATTTCGAGTTCTTGGTTATGCCATTCGGGCTAACCAACGCACCTACCACATTTCAGTCCTGCATGAACAAGATTTTTCAGAGGCAGTTGAGGAGATTTGTGTTGGTGTTCTTTGATGATATTCTCATATACAACCGCACATGGGAGGAGCACCTGAGGCATCTGGATGAGGTGCTGAGTATTCTAGAGGTAGAGTCTCTTTTTGCTAAAGAGACTAAGTGTGAGTTTGGGATGATCGAGTTGTTATACTTAGGTCATATCATCAGTGCTCAGGGAGTCAGGATGGACCCTGAGAAGATACAAGCTATATTGGATTGGCCGCCTCCGACCACCCTTACACAACTCAAGGGTTTTTTGGGTTGTGTGGGTTTTACCATAGATTTGTCAAAGGATTTTCATAGTTGGTAGCACCTTTGATAGACCTTACTAAAAAGGGAGCGTTCCAGTGGTCAGACAGGGCACAACAGGCATTTGATAGATTCAAAGAAGTCATGAGCAACTATCCAGTATTGGCCATTCCAGACTTCACCAAACCTTTTGAGGTGGAGTGTGATGCATCAGGTGAAGGTATTGGAGCAGTGTTGATGCAGAACAAACATCCAATAGCCTTTGAGAGCCAAAAACTGAGGGGAGGAGAGACCAACTATTCGGTGTATGATCGAGAGATGCTAGCCATCATGCATGTGCTGGCTAAGTTCAGACAATATTTGGTGGGCCGAAGATTTATTGTCAAAACTGACCATAATAGCCTCAGATACTTTTTGAGTCAGAAGGATCTCAATGATAGGCAGATGAAGTGGATCAGTAAGATACAGGCCTATGACTTTGACATTGAATTTGTCAAAGGGAAGAAGAATGTGGTGGCAGATGCACTATCTAGATGCCCCCACTTGTGTTCATTGGTAGAGATTACTAAGGATTGGAGGCCCAAGCTTACAATAGATTAATCTAAGAATTTGGATCACATCAGATTCCAAGTTCAAGAGATAGATATTCAGACTTCTACATGATACACCTATGGCAGGACACCCTAGCTACTATAAGACCTACAAGTAGATCAGGGAGAGGTTTTCTTGGAGAGGGCTTAAGGATGATATCTTGTAGTACATCCGAGAGTGTTTTATGTGCCAACAGAACAAATACGAGCATACATTCCCTACTGGTTTACTTCAGCCACTCCCCATTCCTTCACAGAAGTGGGAGAGCATATCCATGGACTTTGTTACAGGACTTCCCAAGGCGTAGGGGAAGGATTGTTTATATGTGGTGGTAGACAGACTCATGAAGTATACCCATTTCTTCGCCATCACCACAGGGTTCACAATAGTGTAGGTGGCTGAGCTATTTTTCAAGGAGGTATTCAGACTGCATGGCTTGCCTAAGACCATTGTCAGTGATCGAGATAGTAAATTCATGAGTCTCTTTTGGTAGGAGCTATTCAGATTGTGTGGGATAGAGCTGACATCGAGCATGAGTTATCATCCTCAGACTGACGGATAGACAGAGATTGTCAACAAATGGGTTGAGGGATATCTGAGGAATTACGTGTCAGGATAGCAGAAGGCATGGGTTAGATGGTTGCATTTAGGAGAATATTGTTACAATTCATCCTATCACATGTCGATTAAGATGTCACCATTTATGGCATTGTACGGGTATGAAGCACCCAGCTTCATGGATTTGGTTTTAGGTGACAGTCGGGTTCCTAGGGCCAAGGATTTTCTATAGGAGACACAGGATATCATGCGTTCACTACAAGAGAACATCAGACAGGCACAAGAGCAACAAAAGAAATATGTTGATCAGAAGAGGATTGAATGCTCATTTGAGATAGGTGACATGGTTTATCTAAGACTACAGCCATTCAGGTAGTCATCGCTGAAGAGGAGTGGAGCTGAGAAGCTTAAGCCTCGATTTTATGGCCCATTCAGAGTCTCACGACATGTGGGTGAGGTAGCTTATGAGCTGGAGCTACCTGAGAGTAGTAGAGTGCATAATGTGTTCCATGTATCATGCCTCAAGAAGGCATTGGGACACAATGTCACACCCTCGGTAGATTTACCACCTCTGGATGAAGAGGGCAAGTTGGTATTAATTCCAGAGGCAGTAATTGGGTAGAGAGAGCGTACCCTCAGGCGAAGGACTATAAAAGAGTATTTGATCAAATGGAGGAACTTACCTGAGGAAGATGCCACTTGGGAGGGCGATGCTATATTGCAGACTCTAGGATTCCAATTGCTTGAGGACAAGCAATTTCGAGGAGGGGAGACTGTAATGTCCCCTTCTCTGCAGTAGACGGAGCAGAGACCTGTTAGCCTAGTCACAGGGGTCCCCTAGGCTAAACAGTTTGGTTAGGGACTCAACTTGGCAAGAATCCTAGCATTCAAAGGGTATAATTCTACCATTTGCAAGTGTTGACCTTGGAAAAGGGTCGCTAGGCAAAGTGAAAGGGGACATGTTTTAATGTTAAGTTATAACTTTAAGTTATAAAGTGTTATAACTTAAAATCATAAAGTTATTTGTCTAGGACTTGGGCGACCACTTTAATGACATTAAGAGACATCAATTAAAAATTATAAAATAATGACTTGTGGAAACCTAAAATGGGCGCCCAAACCCTAATTTGATGTTCTCTTTAAATTGGCTTTTTGAGGCTCATTTGTGCATGGAAGAATTTATGTTTTTTGGAGAAGCTTTTCAGGGATTTTCACCAGAAGATCACAGGGCTTGTTGAGAGTGGATTTCTCAACAGGATTATCAGTTTCAAATGTGGAAGATCATCTCTAGCTGATCATGGATTGAATTTCTCAATACAGAGGAATTATTTGAGCTTACCAGAGGCAGACAAGGGTTTGCTAATTTATGAAATCATCTGGGTTGACAAACTGACCATCTGGGTTGTATTATTTTGGCCATATTTCTTCTGGGTCAGTGTCATTTTGATTTAGTTTGGAGTGTTGGATGCCATGTTGGAGCTGGTCGTACAACATATGGGCACCTAGGGAACCGTGCCATTTGTTCATAGCTGAGAAATGCATCCTTGAATCATTCTGGGAAATTTACCAATCTATTCAGCTCACCAGTTAATCATTTTAGTGGCATTTGGAAGTCATTTGGAGTGGGGCACAAATTTCTAGACAAGGTCGAACCTTTCAGCCAGTCGTACATCTATTTCCAGCCACCTCGGAGTGCATGCAAAAATAAACAGGGCATCATTTCACAAGTTTGGGGGTCACAACTTGGGCGGCTACATTGGGTGGTCCTTCTGCACTTTACGGTGACAAAATCGGAGTACCAGAGCTCAAGTTATGAGCAAATGAATGCTACAACTGTACTTTTCCTGTGTAATTTTTGCAAGTACAATATTGTACTTTTCAGGTCAGAATTAAATAATAAATAATTTCTTCCTTGCTCAACATTTGTTGTCAGTTATTCCTTGCGTATTCTGTTATTATGCATGATGATCATTATATGAACGCAAAAATTCATCAAAATCCCTATTGCAACCTTCAAATCAAACAAAATCACAAACTGAAAACTCAACACATAAACCTCAAAACTCAGACCAGCAAGTTGGGGTGTATATTATACTAAGGAAAGACCAGTGAATTTAAGGACATTTCCATTGGCTAAGGAAAGACCAATGAAGTTAAGGATATTACCACTAGATAAGAAAAACTAGTGAAGCTAAGGATATTATTGCTGGGTAAGAAAAACTAGTGAAGATAAGTATTTCCACTAAGTTGAAGAAAAACTAGTGAAGCCAAGAATTAATACCACTAGGTTGAAGGACAACCAATGAATATTAAAGATTCAGATTTTAGAGAATCAATTCAAGTTGTTGCAGTAAAATATAATCTTTAGATAGATTGAGTTTACCTATTCCAATAATATATTCGGAATAGAAGGTAGTCTACAACATAGTTTTAGGTCTTGGAGATAGACCTTGATATTGATAGAGAAAGGAGACTTGAAAAAAGTCCCATTAGAAGCAGAGAAAGGAGACTTGAAAAAGGTCCCACTAGAAGCAAACAAAGGAGACTTGAAAAAAGTCCCATTGAAGGTAGATTCAGAGACCTAAGAAGAAGGTCATACTAAAGATTAAAGATAGAAGAAAGAAGACTTCAAGATATTGAGAAAACTTGAAGGTAGCAAGAAGACTTCAAGACAACAAAAAGTCTTGAGGACAGTCCTAGTTAAAGGACAACACATAGCACATTAAAGGCAACATATTAGTAGTCCACATTGGACAACAAAATCAGAGAATTTAGGTTAGCAAAAGAGCAAGGCAGTATTTAGAAAGAGTGAATGCCACAAGGGCAGTATTGAAAGCAAGTGAATGCCACAAGGGTAGTATTGAAAGTGTTTGAATGTCACAAGGACAACATTGAAGAGTAAGGTAGTGTTTGAAAGCCACAAGGGCAGTGTTAAAGAAAAGAGACAACAAGTTTAGAGAATGCAAGGCAACATTCGTTGCATCCTCCATAAGCAAGTTAAGTGCCACAATAGCACCACAACAAGAAGACTTGAAGCTAGAGAAGGCAACATATTCAGTCAAGAAAAAGACTGAAATCTAGAAGAACAACATTGAAGACAGAGAAGAAGTATTAAAAGTAGAAAGAGATAGAGAAGAGTTTCAAGAAAAATCTTACTGGATTTGGGACAATCGTCGCCATTCGATGACAAGCCCATAGATATAGAAAAGTAATGCTCAAAATTAAACTAAGCATAGGGGGAATAATTAAGGTGCAAAGGAGCTATAAGGAGTAAAGAAGTCAGAACAACGAAGATTAAAGATAGATTCAAGGGTATCCAGAGAGCACTAGCAAAGTCAAAGGCATAGAAAAGTATACACCCATCAAGTTTGAGAAGCTCTAAAGAAAAATCTTGTTCAATAATAGACTTGAATAAAGAAGCCTGAAATCAGAGACAAGGCAAAAACAAAGGACAACATACAGAGAATATTTGGCCAAGTTAAAGATTGAAAGTAAAGGTCAAAGATGTCTAAGAAAGTAGCAATATTAAGGCAGGAAGACAAGATATCAAAGGCAACAAATTGGAGAGTTTAAAAATAACAATATACAAGGTAGAGAATGTTGCATATTAAAGTAATCTAGCGCATGAGTATCCTGCACCTGCAATAAGGACAACAAAGGGAGATAACACAAGCAAGGAAGACAACAAGGAGATTAAAGAGTTTAAGAGGTTTCAAATGCTAGTCTTATAAGGCACATTGAAATCTTGATACAAGAGTCTTAAGAAGTTCTACCAACTTGATATTTGCACCTATAAAAAAGAAAAGAAAAGCCAGGACAACAAATGATTGTAGTGTTAGATAAAGAAGAGTGCAAAAGAAAGATCATTCTTTGTGCCATTAATCCGAAGAAGAGCATCATTCAGAGTCATCCAAATGCAACACCATAGCAAGACGCTAGTGTAAAGAAGCAAAATATTTGAAGGGAGTGCAATAGCACTCGCAATACTCAACATCTCAAGGAGACAAGCTCCATCAAAGAGATAAGCACCACTTAGACAACTAGAGCCCACTAGACGACCAATGTCATCATAGAATACAATGCTCACTAGACAACTAGCATCATCATAGACTACAATGCTAGCTAGACAACGTCATCATAGGATATAGCACCATCTAGGCATCCAACATAAAAAATACATATACAATGTCATTTAGATGACCAACAACATAGTGCTTTTTAAGAACAATATGGAAGCAAAGGCAACAAAGTGCCATCATGGCAAATAGTGCCATCAAGAAGCCACCATGGAAGTAAATATCACCAAGGTGACAAGCACCATCTAGGAAAATAGTGCCATCAAAGCAAACAATGCCATAGTGGAGACGAACATCAACAAGGAGGGCAACATTGTTGAGAAGTCAAAATGCCATCGTAGTGTCATAGAGAAGCACAAGCATCATAGAGCAACGCAAGCACCATAGGACTGAGACAAGCTGAAATGTTAAGCACCAAAGAAAGGGAAGTGAAATCATTTTTTGTGCACAAATACTAGGTAGTTGAAGGGCAGCCGAGCATTACTATTTTCCAAGCATTAGAACATTTGAAATTATCTCAAGCACCAACCAACATTGCATGCATTCTACCATGTAACATGAAGGAAGTGAATGGGTAGAGTTTGAGATGTTTTGGAGAGAGTTACAAATAGGGATCCATGCAAGGAATCCTGACCAAGCCTCACATGGTTGAAACCAAGTGATCATCCTCTCTTCACACGTTCGAAGACAAGGGAAGCACAGTGAAACACAATGCTAGAGAAATATTTTCCAAGAAATGCGCCATTAAGGAGGTAAATTAGGGTTTCTAAAGGTTTATTAAATTTTACTAAGGTTAAAAGGAGAAATAAGGAGTGTATATTTTTAATTATTAATTTTTCTAAGGTTTATTAAGTTTAATGGAGAGATAAGAAGGTTAATAGGGAAATTAATACCTTAATTGCTTTTTAAAGTTTTGGAGTGATAAGTAGGCATTAGTATATTTAATTTGAAGTTTTTTTTAAAGGGTTATTTAACATTTGAAAGCTTTATTGGTTTATTATTTTTTGAAATTCAAAAGCCATAGAATATTTGCAAATAATTTAATTATGGAGAGATAAGGAATTCTACTTCAAACTTAGGAATTTTTAATTTGCAAACATTCTTAATTTTTCTAGTTTTTAATTAATTAGGGAGCCATAAGGTATTCAACAACAAAGTTTTTTTTTAAATTTAGAAAATTGAAATATTTTTCATTCAAAAACTTAGGGAGACATAAGGTAGACTACACCAAAGGAAATTAATGGAGAAATTATCAAGAGGGACTTATCAACATAAAAAACATTATGGAAGGATACAAGATCACAATTCATTTAACACCCATCATCAACAATGCAAGATAACATCAAATAGAGATAATCATGTGGTTCAAAAAGATAAAGACCTTTGGTACATAGATTTTGGTGTCAATCATCATATGATAGGCAATTTACAATGGTTTGATTATCTAGAAGTCAAAGACAACTTTAGTTTAAAAATTGTAGATGGTAAAACCTATCTTGTTCATGGATGTGGATGTGTAACACCTAGTACATAATTTTTAGATTTTGTGTTACATGATGTCATGTATGTTCCTGGATTGACATCTAATCTCATTTTAGTAACTAAGCTAGTAGAAAGCAAAAGATTGATTGAGTTCAAATATATAAATGGAGTTAATAAGTGTCTCATTAAAAATAAAAATGAGATAGAAGCTACAGGGTCAATCAAGAATGGAATATATGCTTTAGACTCAATTAGTTTCTCTCAAGATCTTGTTTTAGTTCAAAATAACATTGTTGAATATTCTAAGAGACAGATTACAAGAAATGAGAATCAAGCATATTTCTACCAACGAAAACGTTGGGTCAATCCGAAATTCAAGATGATGAAAAATATGAGAGGACAACAACAAGTTGCATTCCAAAGTCATCTACAAATCAAAGAAGAAAAGGATGAAGACAATCAAAAGGAAGAAGAACCAGATCAAGATCTAGTCCATTATAAAGTCATATGAGGATGAAGATTGTATTGAAGACTAAAGTCTTCAATAACCAAATAATGTAATACAAGGGGGTGTTGGAGAATATTACATTATTTGGTACATGCCAATGTACCACCTTGGTACATTATTATATTAGGTGTGTGTCTTAGATTAGAGTGTGAGTTTATATTTCATGTAATGTAATAATGTGCAGGAAATGCACAAGTGTCATGTAATTATGTGTGCAAGTGTTGTGAGTGTAAATGTGCACAAGTGTCCATTATGTAAGAGTGCACATGTGTCCTTAGAATAGGAAAGTGAAGAGTTACAAAGAAGAGTGAAGGTCAAGAGTGCACCATATGAGGAGTCACATACAATTATATATTTGTGACAAAGCATTGTAATTTGTATAAAAAATGCATAGCTTTGTGCATGCATTAGTAGACCTTTATTCAATAGCATTTTCAGTATTTCCATTAGCATTTCCATGTGATTATTTTGTGAGTATTTTTGAGTTATTCTTGTGTTATTCTATTTGATATTATATTTTGAATTATCTATTGAATTCATTATATTGCAACTTTATTATATTTGATCCTGTGATTATTTTCTTGTAAGATTTACATTAAGTATTAGGCTTCAAAATCCATCATTCTCATGGCCAAAAAATATTTACAATGGAACCCATGGATATTATTTATAGTTGAAGTTTACTCCCAAGTTACCTAGCGTGAGAAACTATTATTCCTAGTAAAAGTAATTAATTGGAGGTATCTCTAAAATGATGCTCCACCAAATGCTACCTACCCATAAATATACCTCTAATATGCTTATAAGGCTTCCAAAACGAGTTAGTATGTGATGCAGGAGCATCTCGGGCAGTGCAGAAATCTTGCATCACCAAAAAAAAAAAAAAGTTCAAAGTTAAAAAAAAAAAAAAAGTTCAAAATTTGAAAAAATGACCAAGTGTAAAATTGGTCGCGATATCGCGACACCAAAGTTGTCGCGATATCGCGACGTATTTCGAGCTACGTGACCGAAGCGACAAATGGTCGCGATATCGCGACGAAAATGTCGTCGCGATATCGCGACGTATTTCGAAGCACCATGGCAATGCAACTCACGGGCGAAAGTTAAAATTGGCAAAATCGACTAAGTGAAAATTTGGTCGCGATATCGCGACACCAAAGTTGTCGCGATATCGCGACAACTTTGGCCGGCAAAGCAAAGCACGAGATATCGCGACACCAAAGTTGTCGCGATATCGCGACAACCTTGGCCGGCACAGCCAAAATTCGAAGAGGTGTCGCGATATCGCGACACCTTGGCCGACAGAGTCAAAACGCCAAGAAGTGTCGCGATATCGCGACACCTTGGCCGACAGAGCCAAAACGCAAAGAAGTGTCGCGATATCGCGACACCTTGTAGTCAAAGTCAAAGTGGCAGTTCCAGGTGGCGTTCCACGTGGCAGTTCTAGGTGGCGTTCCAAGTGGCAGTTCTGAGTGGAGTTTCGAGTGGCGTTCCAGATGGCGTTCCAGGTGGCGGTTTCAAAGGCCGTTAAGGCCGTTCCATATGTCCGTTTCAAAAGCCGTTAAGGCGGTTATGAACGGCGATGCATCTCGAGACATGGAGGATTAAAAAGGATTTTCTTTGGCGGATTGAGAGGGGCAGGGGGAGAACAGAGAGGACGGCGGCTGTATTTTACGTTGAAAGCACTGTGTATTGTTTTTCACGGCATTTGACTGTAATAGCTCCCTGTTTCGAAATTAATAGACTGCGACTTTTAAATAAAATTGTGTCATTTTATTTATGGTAAACTTGGCTCCCCATCAAGTGGTATCAGAGCCGTAAGATTCTGAGCGTGTCGAGCAGAAGCGCCGAACGGGAGGCAGCTCACACCAGGATCGGGGTTACGGGTTTTTCTGAGAAACGTGAGACAGAATGCCGCCGCGTAGAAATCGTGGCGCTAGAAGGAACGTGGTTCCTGAAGGTGATTTTCGTGCATTGCAGCGACAAGTGTTAGCATTGCAGGAAGAGTTGCGCAGGGGAATAGAGCCGAGAGGAGAAGATCGCAGCGATGATGACGGTGTTGAAGATCCGTCCGAAGCGGAAGAAGAGGAAATGAGTGCCGCAGAATCGCGAATGATAAAAGCCATTTCGTAGATTGGAAAAAGACCAAAAATTGACGTGTCTACGTATGCTGGAAATTTAAATCCAGAAGAATTAATCGACTGGATTAATGACATGGAAGAATATTTCGATTATGAGGACGTTGAAGACCCTCATCGAATAAAATTTGCCAGAACAAAATTAAAAGGACATGCTGGCATTTGGTGGAAAGGAGTGCAATTAGAAAGAAACCGTAGAGGCAAAGAGAAGATTTCCAGATGGGATCGCATGGTGGAAAAATTGAAACGGCAATTTATTCCAGCAGATTACGAATTAGATCTGCTGCGAAAAATGCAGAGTTTACGACAGTCCAGCAAAACTGTCAAAGAGTATACCGAGGAATTTTTTAAAATTTCTATTAGAACCGGTCATACGGAAGCAACTAAGGAAAGAGTAGCCCGTTACATAAATGGGTTGCGAACCAGCGTGCAAGAGGAATTGAGTCTGGTTAGAATGAACAACATTGAAGATGCTTATCAGTTTGCTCTGAAAGTAGAAGAGAAACTGAATCGCAGATTTGACAACAAGCAAAGAGGAAGAGGTCGTGGTGGAAGAACTGGTGGAAGAACCAGTGGAATTAAATATGATGATCAGAAATAGAATGGTGAAACCAGCAACCGCCAGGAACAGAAGGAGGAGAATGCTTACAGACCCCGTAATCAGAACAATGATTATCAAAGGGGCAGAGGTAGAGGTGGACGCGGATATGGCAGAGGCCGATTCCGTGGAACCTGTTTTAATTGCGGAGAAGAAGGGCATCGATCGTATGAGTGTCCCAAACACCAAGAAGCACCAAATAGAAGGCCTGAAGGAAATGCCAGAGCTGCAGTTGCTGAGGATGGTGTTGAATCCGAGCACTCTGAAGAAGCAGAGCACGGAGAAGTGATGATCACCAGAAGAACTTTGTTGAATGAAGAGAAGGAACCAGATCAACGAAAAAGCCTGTTCCGCACAAGGTGTAAATGTTCAGGTAAAATCTGTAATATTATTATTGATAATGGTAGTACAGATAATTTGGTTTCTGAGGAAATGGTAGCTAAATTAAAGCTAGAAAGAAAACAACACCCGCATCCATACCGGATTGCATGGTTGCAGAAGGATCATAGAGCATTGGTCAGTGAACAATGCTTGGTCAAGTTCAAAATTGGAAGGTACCAGGATGAGGTCCTGTGTGATATTTTGCCGATGGATGCTTGCCATTTGTTGCTTGGAAGACCATGGCAATTTGATAGACGTGCAAGCGCATGATGGACATGCAAATACCTATTCCCTGACAAAAGATGGAGTACGCCACAAACTGAAGCCATTAAAGGAGGTTGAGGAAAAGGTATGCAATAATGCTAGAATTTGTTTAGTAGATGGCAAAAAAATTTTGGATGGTATGAAGAGGGATTCAATGTGTTATGCATTAATTCCTAATGTAAAAAGAGAAGATACTACTAACATTCCAGCAGAAGTTGAACATCTGTTAGCAGAATTTCCTGATATAATATCAGACAATGTGCCTGAGGGTTTGCCGCCTATGAGGAAGATTAGTCATCAGATTGACTTAATACCAGGATCTAGCTTACCCAACAAAGCAGCTCATAGAATGTCTCCTGGTGAGAATGAAGAATTGAACCGACAAGTTCAAGAATTGTTGAGGAAGGGTTTGATTCGGGCAAGTTTGAGTCCTTGTGCAGGCTGCAGATTACTTGCACCAAAGAAGAATGGCGAATGGCGAATGTGCACTGATTCCCGAGCCATTAATAAAATTACTATTAAATATCGCTTTCCATTACCCAGAATGGACGATATCATGGATTGCTTGAGTGGAGCTAAATACTTCACTAAGATTGATTTGAAGAGCGGATATCATCAGATACGTGTTCGAGAGGGTGATGAATGGAAGACAACCTTTAAAACCAGAGAGGGTTTGTATGAGTGGTTAGTTATGCCGTTTGGATTGACTAATGCACCCAGTACATTTATGAGGTTGATGAATGAAGTATTGCGTGACTTCCTGGAAAAGTTCGTGATAGTGTATCTAGATGATATTCTGATTTTTAGTACCACATTGGATGAACATTTGTTGCATGTTCGGACAGTTTTTGAAAAACTGCGTGAGGAGCAGTTATTGATCAATATACAGAAGTGCGGTTTTGTACAGAAAGAGTTGATATACCTGGGATTTGTTATCTCAGAGGAGGGTCTGAAAATGGATCCTGAGAAAGTGAAGGCTATCCTTGAATGGCCTGCTCCAAGGAATGTGACAGAGGTAAGATCATTTCATGGTCTTGCAAGTTTCTATAGAAAGTTTATTAGAGACTTTAGCAGTATTTGTGCACCCCTAACAGAAACTATGAGAGGGGATAAGAGAGAGTTTAAGTGGACTGCCAAAGCAGATACCAGCATGCATATATTGAAGAAGAAAGTGACAGAACAGCCCATTCTGGCACTTCCAGATTTTAGTAAAGTGTTTCAGGTTGACTGTGATGCCAGTGGCAGTGCCATTGGAGCTGTGTTGAGTCAAGAAGGTAAACCTCGTTGCATATTTTAGTGAAAAATTGAATGATGCTAGAAAGAAATACTCTGTTTATGATCAAGAATTCTATGCTATAATTCGGGCTCTTAAGAAATGGAGACATTATTTGCTAACCAAAGAGTTTGTTTTATATACTGACCATCAAGCTTTGCAGTATATCAATAGTCAAGGTAAACTTAACCAACGACATTTGAAGTGGGTTGAATTCTTGTAGAGTTATACCTTTGTACTAAAGCATAGAAGTGGCAAATCTAATAGAGTTGCAGATGCCTTGAGTAGAAGGCATAATTTGTTGATGGAAATGAGAGTGCAGGTTGTTGGGTTTGAGGAACTCAAGAGTTTATACCCAACAGATCCAGATTTTGCAGAGGCATGGACCGCATGTGTGTCTCCTACTACCGTGGATCGCACTAAGTGGTTAGATTTCATGATCCAAGATGGGATGCTGTTTCGGCAGAATCAGTTGTGCATTCCCAGAAGTTCCATGAGGGAGAATTTGATCAAAGAGAAGCATAGTGGAGGACTAGCAGGGCATTTTGGCCGTGATAAGACCATTGCTCTTGTTAGTGAGAATTACCATTGGCCACAGTTGCGACCAGATGTGACCAGATTTGTGCAGGGTTGCAGAGTGTGCCAGATGGCCAAAGGAGTCAGTCAGAATACAAGAATGTACCAGCCATTGCCTGTACCAGGAAGACCTTGGGAAGATATTAGCATGGATTTTGTTCTTGGTCTGCCAAGAACACAACGTGGAAATGATGCCATTTTTGTTGTTGTTGACAGGTTTTCGAAAATGGCCCATTTTATTCCATGTCAGAAGACAAGTGATGCGGTTCACATTGCCGGCTTGTTCTTCAAGGAGGTAGTCCGACTTCATGGTCTACCCCAAAGCATTGTTTCGGACAGAGATACCAAATTTGTGGGTTATTTCTGGAGAACTCTATGGAAGAAGCTGAAAATAGACTTGAAATTCAGTTCTGCGTACCATCCGTAGACTGATGGACAGACCGAGGTAGTCAACAGAAGTTTGGGTAATCTTCTACGGTGTTTGGTAGGAGATAAACCGAAGGGATGGGATCTGATTTTACCCTAGGCAGAGTTTGCTTACAACAATTCTGTCAATCGCAGTACTGGTAAATCACCATTCCAGATTGTGCATGGGTACAATCCTAGAAACGCTTCTGAGTTAAGACCGATGGATAAAACAGACAAGTGCAGTGCTGAAGCTGAAGACTTTGCAGCACATATGAAGACTTTACATGAAGAGGTACAGCAGCATATCAGTCAAATGAATGCTACTTACAAGGCCAGAGCAGATCAGAAGCGGCGTTTCAAAGAATTCCAAGTAGGGGATGAAGTCATGGTTCACTTACGTAAGGAACGTTTTCCTAAGAAAACTTACAATAAGTTGAAGATGAAGAAGTTTGGACCATGCCGGATCATAGGCAAACGAGATTCAGGCAATGCCTATGAAGTTGATCTCCCAAGTGAGCTGAATATTTCACCTATCTTCAATATTTCAGACTTGGTTGAATATCATGCAGGAAGTTGTAGTGAACCACCCAGTCCGGATCTGTGGAACATTCCTGCATCCACTCCAGACAAAGAAGCAATTGAAGACATACTCGACACTCGTGCCGATAGAAGTACCCAAAACAAGCAATATTCGAAGTATTTGGTCAAGTGGAAGAACAGACCTGTCGAAGATGCCACATGGTTGTCCAAATCAGAGGTTGATCGTTTGGGTTTTCCTCTGACCATCCAGAAGTGAGGATCACTTCTAAACATCTACCCCGGGTGTCTGATGCAGGAGCATCTCGGGCAGTGCAGAAATCTTGCATCACCAAAAAAAAAAGTTCAAAGTTAAAAAAAAAAAAATTCAAAATTTGAAAAAATGACCAAGTGTAAAATTGGTCGCGATATCGCGACACCAAAGTTGTCGCGATATCGCGACGTATTTCGAGCTACGTGACCGAAGCGACAAATGGTCGCGATATCGCGACGAAAATGTCGTCGCGATATCGCGACGTATTCCGAAGCACCATGGCAATGCAACTCACGGGCGAAAGTTAAAATTGGCAAAATCGACTAAGTGAAAATTTGGTCGCGATATCGCGACAACTTTGGCCGGCAAAGCAAAGCACAGAGAGGTGTCGCGATATCGCGACACCAAAGTTGTCGCGATATCGCGACAACCTTGGCCGACACAGCCAAAATTCGAAGAGGTGTCGCGATATCGCGACACCTTGGCCGGCAGAGTCAAAACGCCAAGAAGTGTCGCGATATCGCGACACCTTGGCCGACAGAGCCAAAACGCAAAGAAGTGTCGCGATATCGCGACACCTTGCAGTCAAAGTCAAAGTGGCAGTTCCAGGTGGCGTTCCACGTGGCAGTTCCAGGTGGCGTTCCAAGTGGCAGTTCTGAGTGGAGTTCCGAGTGGCGTTCCAGATGGCGTTCCAGGTGGCGGTTTCAAAGGCCGTTAAGGCCGTTCCATATGTCCGTTTCAAAAGCCGTTAAGGCGGTTATGAACGGCGATGCATCTCGAGACATGGAGGATTAAAAAGGATTTTCTTTGGCGGATTGAGAGGGGCAGGGGGAGAACAGAGAGGACGGCGGCTGTATTTTACGTTGAAAGCACTGTGTATTGTTTTTCACGGCATTTGACTGTAATAGCTCCCTGTTTCGAAATTAATAGACTGCGACTTTTAAATAAAATTGTGTCATTTTATTTATGGTAAACTTGGCTCCCCATCAGTATGCCACTACATGCCAAAATACCACTCTCAAAATATTATCCTCAGGATTTGCACCTTTATTTCTACCCTTTTATAGGATGGCAAGCAATTCACTTCAAGAAGTGAGCAATTTGTTAGTTGATCTTCAGTGATTCACTCCCATAAGTCAATCAAGTCACTTTGCAATCAGATTGTTCTTAAACCAATTGACACTTATTGATAAAATTAGCATGTGATTTGTACAAATTTTAAAATTTAAATGGGTTTTGAAAGGCATCCATAGTCTAATCGTATTTCTTTGTACTCTTCTATAATGACAAATCCCAAGGTAGTGTCTAGTTGCTATATTTTTGGTAACTTCATGGGGCACCAAGATTGATTAGAAAGAGATCCTGGATCCTCCCTTTATCCTTAGGCACAGAGTCTACAAAACTACAATCATTGTTGAACAATTGTTAAAACTATTGTTCTCCTACTTTGTCTTCTATTGCAACAGTCCCAATAGTTTTTACCATTCTTCATTACCTTCTAGTTAGATGGAGGCTAGGTCCTCAACATCCTTGAAAATATCTTCTTATGGGTTTTTAGATAACCCATTATGCTTCCTCTTGAGTTCTTAAATTTTGGCATAAATGGGCTCTCACTTCTTATAATTTTCATATGCATCTCGTTCATCGACTTGATCCTTCTCCTCTTGAAACATTGTATCACTAATATCATTATCAAGGATTTTCATATGTGGATCAAACACGTTTAATAATCCGATAATAACTACCCTTTGGATCTACTTAATCATTTCATGTAGTAAGAATTTTATAGAGGCTGAGGTATATTTGCAGGTTTACAACCCTCTTTACGCATCTAGGATTTGCTTAAACTTCTTGACCATATCCTTCCTCTCAACACCTAGTTGTTACACTTGTGTTATTGACATGGTGAATAGAAGCTTAAGTACTTCATGAAATATTTCTTTCGCAATCAACTATTCGTCAACCTCCCTCATGGTCTCTATCACTTGGCTCGGGTCGTGCTTTGCATAGGCTACAAAATGGAAGTATCTCTAAGTGTTTATTACTTCTATATTTTGTCCCAAAGGGAATTGACCCATTGGATGTCAAAAGCCTTCTTAAAATTTATAGTTGTCTTAGTTTGTTTCAAAGCCACTATTTATTCTTAGAGTTCAATTCTATGATCCCTCTCTTATATGACCTCTTAAAGTTGTTTAATCTAATTCTACCCTTATGCTAGTTGTTGGGAGATATCCTTTGATTGTTGTATATTTTTATTTGATTCAACAAGTTGGGATTTGAGGTCCTTGACCTGGTTCTTCAATTGTTCCCTTTCTAAGGTATCCTTCTTCAATGCCTCCTCTTACTGGAGTTACTCCTTTAGGGCTTTGACATGTGCTACCTCTACTTGGATCTCTTCATTCTTATTTATAATTGCTTCATCCTCTACTACTAATTATTCAAATTTTATGGCCACAACAATAAAGTGTTGGTTCATGAGTTGGATCACAATAGTGGATGGGTTGCTTTCTTTGGATTATATTATGTAGAGCTGATCCTCTTACATGCTAGCTGAGACCACATCAAAATGAAAATCCTAGATATTTTGTCTCAAACACTTTTTATTCTTTTCTTATTTTCTTCTCTTTATCCTTGAGGACATCAAATGTGTTTTGGGCATCTATCTCTTCAAACTCACAAATTATGTTCCATGAGAAGGCATGGATTGGTCCCATAGTTAAACTATATTTAGGGGGTGCTTTTGCAAAATCACTCACCTTGGGTAGGGTGAGTGACGTCATTGTTTGTAGAAGGAGTTGCCTTGCCTAGGATGGTGGATAGTGTGGTTGGGTTGATATGTTTTGTGGAGTGAATTAAGTGGAAACGATGGTGAATGTGGTAGTTATAGGATTTGGTCCTAATGCTACCTATACTAATATTTCTACCAATGGTGAGACCATTAGTGAAGAGGTGGATGATGATAAATATGAGAGTGTGTATAGCACCAAAAATTGTAAGGTGGAAACTTGAATGGATGGTGATGGAAATGAAGTGATGGGAGTGGTAACGGGTGTGACTACAACATTTAAGGTGATGTATTTCTAATATAACCATAGACTACACTAGTGGAGGGTGCAAGAAGTGAAACAAAATAAGGTGTGGGAGAAGAATACGAAGCAATAATAGAAGAATACAGGGTAAAAAAGTAGGAGTGGTGGAGGGTTGAATAGGGTTGAGAGTGGAAACAATTGTGTCTATGACTCTATTGGTTCCAAAATAGAGAGGGCATCCCCCTTAAGGGATTTCCCTCTCCTTGAGTTGAGGTTTTTATTGTTTTTGCTCCTGGGTCATCACTACTTTTTCTAATATTGACCTTTATCTTTCAAACCTTGTCATGCTTCAATTGTTGTTTGTTTCATTGACGAGATAACCACTTCCACTTTTGTTGGTGCTATGAAAATAATTTCTAGTGTAAGGGCTTACCACGATCTTTATGGACTAGATAGACCCACTATATTTTTACCAGTTGTTTTTTCCCTCTTATAACTTCTCCAATGCTTTCAATCCTAAATAGCATAGAGTTATTTATTAAAAGAGTTCTCACATTGGACTCATCAAAGTACTTGTCTCATACCAAATATTTTGTCAAGTTAGGATCTTCTAGACTGAGTAACCCAATTTCCTTATGACCCCCAACTTTTAATGATTTATTTTGACATCTAGGTTGAAGTTATATTTGGCCTTTGTGTAAAAGGTGTGCCATTTTGGTGGGTCATTATACCATCCCTATATTTCATATTTATAGCTATGTGTGCTTCCTAGAGTGGCAAGGACTAATTATTCACTTAGAGTGGTCTCCCTATAAATGTTGTATTATTTTTATGAGAAAATGCATCCAAATTTTTGGCCTTGAATGTGCTTTTGAAAACTCCTATGGTGTCATAGGACCACCTACCTCTAATGTTTTCAACCCCCATGTGCCTTTGCTTCTTCTCCATGACTTGGTGAAACAACTACAACTTTTGAGTAATCTTCATAATGGGATACTTAAGCAAGTAGAAGGTTGTTTTTTTTCCCTTAAAACACTTCATCTCCACATAGTCAAGTTGTTTGACATGTTCAATATTGAACAAATAATTAGGTACACATATAGGAAACTTGAAGGGCATTGCTAAAAATTTATAAAGACAAATGAATGATTTGGTCCTCCTCAACTAGAAGTCTCCATTAGGCCATTCCAATAATTTCAAGAGTCATCTAGCCTCATCTAATAATAATGGTATATTTCCTTTAAAATTCTTTGTATTGACCTCTTACACTTCATCATAGAATTAGTAAGAGGTCTTGTTTACTTCTTGATAGGGTACTTTGGTGCATTATAGCACTGAGCGAGATTCTCCATTCATCTTCACCTAATCTATTTTTAATGTTAGAAACCATTATTTCTTTTGATAAATGATGAACTAAACTAGGTAGGAAGTATAGGTGAACTTCCCTTCTTTGAAGTCCTTTAACTAGTTGTCCATTTGATTAGTGATGTATGGGGAATAGTCAATCATATTTGTGTACTTTAAATAGGTCTATAATACATGAGGGAGATGTGCTCCTTATAGATATTTGCATTATTCCTCTCCCCAAGCACTATGGTAATACCAAATAGCACCATTTAGACATCCTCATTGAAAAGGTCTAGTTCCAATGGGATGTTAGAGTTGACTATTAGGATAGGTTTCTCTAGATAAGGAACTAAAAGTCCCTCTAATAATTGGTGTTGATTTTGTAGTAGAAGTCCTTGTGAATTGTTAGGTTGCAAGACATCCACATGAAATGACCATCTATAGATTTTAATTTTTTTGATGTCTCCCTCATGGATGTAAAAACACTCCTTGCTCAATTTTAGGGTTTAGACGCTCATTCTCAATGGATCATGCATTTTGGTGCATACCTCTTCCAATTCTAGGTAACTCCACACTTGTAGGACTAGGTTCATAGCTAACATTAAGGTCCATATTTAAGTGATGCTCCCTGAGTTAGTTTAATATCCCAAGTTGTATCTTCTCAATACCTTTTTTTGACCAGGCCAATGGAGTGTATATACTTTCTCTCCTCTATTCTTCTATGAGGATCCTCAAAAGTTTCTTGATTCTTCTAGGATTAGGGGATGGTTGTCTCTTTCTTTTATCCCTCTTATTCCTTCCTTTACCCTTTGATTATTTAGCTTCCTATGGTAGTGTTGGCATGGGTGTAGATGAAACAAAAATTGTTGGGGAAACAATAGTGGAATGCGGTAAGGTGGGGTTTGCTTATTATAATGATGGTATTTCTAAGGATGAAGAGGTCTCCAAGATGGCTATATTAAGAAAAGGGATGAAATATGAAAAACAAATCCAAGCATTGGATTGTGAGCAACTCACTCCTTTCAGGGTCACTTAGAAAGTTTTCTTTGTTGGGAGTGACTCACTCAAAAATACAAGCAATTAATTCATAAAAAAATGGATGGTCAGTTTGTTTTGCAAGGAGAAGCAAATCAATATTTGAATGAAGTCTTGGGTGCAAGTGTTTCACTTATTGGTTTGAGAGGTTTACTCCATTTTGACTACCTTGTGATTTACAATCGATTCAAGTGATTCACTTAATTATAATTACATTGTTTCATGTTCTTTTGTACATTTCACTCACTTTGTTAAGATTTAGAGTGATTTACTGCTAACAGTGGTAAGTGATAAGATTTTTTTTGGGGGTTGGTACAAAGGTGACAAATGGATTTTATGTAGTGGGCTTCCCCCTTTGTTGGAATTCATAATATTTTCCGAAAAAGAATGAAAGCAAAATATTTATTCAAATGTTATACAAAAAGCAAAATAAGGACATAAGATATTTGGGGGCACCCATAGGCACCACATATAATAACTACATTCATAGATAATATTGCACAACACTTCGATGAAACAATGAGGATTCTAAGGGGTATATCTATAGCAATAGCAAAACCCCAATTACATCATAAATTTTAACTTGAGCCAACATAATGATAGGTTTTAGGTTAATTATAAATCATACATAGGGTTTAATTGTAACAAGGTTAACCATGGACCATAGGGCTTACATAATAAAATATTACAAAACATTTATACATTGAACAACGAAATACCCTTAGGCCTATCTAATACATCATACAATGTTGGCCTTGGAAATGAGTAAAATTACAATATCAACATTTTTATGTAGGGAGGCAAGATCATGTAGACCAATTGAGTTGTTAAATGGAAGCCTTGTGGGTTCAATCCTTTTTTTGACATAGCGAGTAGAACTATGGAGTGAACTGGAAGCATGAAGTAGAGGTGACTTGCAAGAAGGCATGGGAGAGGGGAATGTATGGGGGTATGGACTAGATTACAGTTTGTTGGTTTGTGTGATGTGTAGTAGCTCAATGCATTATGTGCTTGGGAGTAGATTAAAAAAAAATATTAGGAATGTGGTTTAGGAAGAATGAGATAAGAAGGCTTCCTTTTAGTTCCTTATAGCCATGTCCAATGCAAAAGTATACTTACCTACACTTAGCACAGGGACTAGATGAGCAAATCAGTCGACCCATTGGGGGATGATTTGCTTACCCAAGTTGTTGGGCCATGGTGGATACCCCTAATCACTTCACTCTCCATTCTTGAGTGATTCGCTCACAAGGATGACTTGGATTTTTTTGATATATTACATCATGATGACAATATCAAGACTAAACACAAGATAAATTTAGTATCTTCTTACGGGAGGAGGATACAATGAATAAGAGAGAAGAAAAGGTTAAGAGAGCAAGTTAGAAAAAGTGAAAAAATGAAATTGGGACTTAATAGAAGAGAAGGTAAATAATAGTCAAGAAAATAAATATGTATATATTTACAATTTTTTTATTAGGAGTTTTTGCTAAATAGGATAGAGCTAGTGCATATTCATATAAATAAATAACATTCTTCCATCCGTGGTGGTAAGTTTGTAAGTGTTTGGACCCATGATTTGAAGAATTTGATAGGGCCCACTCCAAAGAGAATCAAACTTCTAATGACTACACGGTTTAGCTCAATCTTCATCCCACTTGAACACAATATCCCCTTCTTTGTAGTCCATTTTAATGGCTCATTTGTCAAACCACCTTTTAACTGCATCTTGATGTTGCATGGTCCTCCTGAATCCCTTTTCACTTTCCTTTTCAATAGGATGTTCAACCTTGCATTGGATCAATGTTTGTATCCTCAAGATCTATTTTTTATGATATTTGGAGGGAAGGGATTTCTAAATCGACTGACAACATGACCTATTTTCATAGGTCAACTTGTAAGTATTATATCTTGGTATCACTTGATTTTTCTAAAGTGCCTTTCTCAACTTATTATATTAGTCGTCTATGATTCGACAATGGTTTTATTAGGATTCATTTTATTTTCTTATTTATTGATTTTTGCCAATCTATTTCCCTAGAATAAGTGATTTGAGGATATTTTAAGCAGAACCTATATTCCAAGGTGAATTTTATCACATTGATCCCTTTGAAATAAGTGGCATTGTTAGTGACTATGATGGATGTATTCCTAAATGTGGTGATGATATCCTCCAATAGCTGGACCATCACCTCTTGATTAGCTAATTTGACTAGTACTACCTCAACCCACTTAGTGAAGTAGTTTGTAGTTATGAGGATCCATCCATTCCCTATGCTTGATAGAGGGCTTATCTTATAGATGAAGTCTAGGCCCCGTTGCTAGAAATTTTCAGTGACTATGGCAAGCTTCGGGGGTATCAATGCTTTTCACCTCTTTTCCAAGAACATACATCAGGATTGTAATTCTTGATCCATTAGAAATAATAAGAGAATATAGTAGGCCAATGTATTCAAATATTAGGATATTGTGGGTTGTGTATGGTAAAAAATATTTTCCTCACTTAACATGGTATTCCTTGATTAGGGATTTTATCATTTCTTCTTTGATGCACTATAGTAGGATGCCATCATAACCCTTTATCAATGGGACATCATCAAACCATGCATAACATGTTAATTTTTCTAAGTTTAACTCTTTCCTTTGAATTTAATTCTTCAGAGACTGGTTTATGTACCTATAAATATCACTCATCCACCCTCTTTTGTTATCCAAATCTATCTCTTTTACCATGGTGACATGGTGTTTTGGATCAAACATTGCCAAGTTTTCACACAAAGCTCTAACCCTAATGAGCTTATTGGGTTTGATCTCAATATCAAATTATTGAATCTTAGTTATCCATCCCACTCTATTTTCCCCTAATTCACCATGAAGTACAATAGATTAGACATTAGGGCGAACTATGAAGATCATGGTCTTGCTTTGTGATAAGTAGCACATAAACTTTCTAAGAGCCTTCATGATACAAACACTTATTTTTCAATGAATTTGTATCTTTCTTTGTAGTTGTGGAGGACCTTACTCATGAGTGAGATGGGGTGTTCCTCGTATTTTTCACCTTTTTGGGTTAATACCATGACAATATCCTAAACACATAAAGCTTAAAGTCTTTGGAAAATTTGGGATTGACTAGGACAATGGCTCTAGTTATGGCATCTTGAATGTCTTGAAAGGTTTTCCTACCTTCATAAGTGTAGTCTAGGGTTGCACCTTTCTTCACCATTTTTGTGACTGGTCGAACCAATTAACTAAAATTGGTTATGAATTTGGTATCAAACTAGGTTTGATCTAAGAAGGACTGGATTCATTTTACTAAGGTGTGCAAGAGGAGGTATTGAATGGGATTTATCCTATTAGAATCTATGGAAAAGTCATATTTTAACACCAAATGATCTAGTAGCTTACCTTCTTAGATAATATAATTAGATTTCTTATGATTGAATAAAATTTCATATTCTCTACACCTCTTAAATACTAACTCTAAATGTTTGATGTGTTTATTCTATCTTTAGAATACATGGTCAAATCATCAAGGTAAAGGAGGATTATCTCACCAAATAGTTTTCTGAATATAATATCCACAACATGTTAGAAATTAGTTCAAGTGTTTGATAGCCTAAACAACATATTTTTCTATGCAAATATCCCCAATTTAGTGGTGAACATTATATTACATTGGTCGTCATCCTTGACCTAGATCTAGTTGTACATAGAGAAACCATCTAGGAGTAATAACATATGCAACCCTACTATCTTTTGCAAAATTCGGTCTATAGTAGACAAGGGATAATGAATTTTAATTATGCTCTATTCAGATTCTTAAAGTCAACACGAAGCCTTATGTTGTAATTATTTTTGTGTACCAAAACCAAATTGGCTACCTGTGTGGAATATTTAATTAAAGATATGATTTTGGTTTGTAAGAGCTTTAGAAGATCTTTCTTCATCACTAAATCAATTTTATGGTTTACTGGTCATTTTTTTCAAAAGGGTTTTGCACTAAGTTCTAGCTCAATGGTATGCTCTATGATATTTTTATCACATACCTTTAAATCTTCATAAGACCATTCAATTATATCCGTGTACTTATGACAAAGCTTCTCATTTCTTTAATGCATTGCTTTCTAAGAAACAACTTCTTTCCCTTAAAGATGATTTTGTTTTGGTACTAGTTTTATTTATGTTGTTGTCTAGATTGAATACTATTTCTAGCATAATTAACCCCTTTGATAGTTGGTTGGTTTTTAGTTGTATAATCCTATCTTTAATGTCATACCTATAGTCATTTTATCTTTAGCATGTTGTGATTCTTTGAGAAAGAACTTAATGATTTGCTTGTCATTGTTGAAGACTTACCAATGATTAGAGTTATTAGGAATTGCTAGTGTGAACACCAATTCCAACTCTTTTGGATTATCCCACATGCTAGTAGTTGGGTCAAATTTTATTGCCATTAATGTTAGTTTATATTTTTTGGCATTCAATTATTTAGGTACTACTTTGATTTCATGTGATGAAGCTTCCTAGTAGATACCAAACTTGATGCTTATATGATTTTAAATGCTTAGTTTTTCATGGCACATTAGAATTTCACTCGATTGATGATTAATTCATAGTCACCAAATATCCTCAGGTTCTTGATCCCTATCTTTTAAACTTTTCTTAAGTTAGTGCGTAATACCTCATATTTAACCATAATGTTTGTGCAATTGAATAGTAATCAACATGCAAAAATTAGTTTGTGCATCCTATGGATCAATGAACTAAATGTTAGTGCCAGTATAATTTTTGATTCTAGTACCATCAAAGTGCATTGTCCAGGTCTTATAAGCTCCTTGTGCGCATTGGATGGTTAGAGCTAGGATGTTAAGTGGTTCTTGTAATATGAAATAGTTTCTAAGCTTTATTTATTCAAAGTTGACATATATATATTCCTCATATTTTAGCACAACAATTATCATATTTATTTAAGAGGTTTGGTTATCTTCAAGTCCTTCATCATATATAAAATCTAGGAGCTCATTTCAATTCACTATGCCATCCTTGTTCAATTTATGTAATAGGTAATGGAATTGAGGCTTATTCTCAATCCATATCATCTTCCTATCTCTAGGGACCTTCATGTGAGCATAGTCCATTACCAGATACCCATACACAAATAACTTGCATGTCCATTCTCTAGATAATAACATATCAAAATATGGAGGATATCGATAATTATCACCTCCTACACTACTACCAATTTCAAATGTTTTGCTATGGTTATGACCAGGTCTTTGAGTTTTCTCATAATGTTTAATCTAGTTTAATCCGTTGTCTAAATCATATGTCTAGCTATCTTAATGTAGGGTAGCCCCATTTCTTCATAGATTACCTTTAACATCACTGCCACTACTACCTTGAATTGACTATGCAACCCTTCAATAGATAATTTTTAATATCTAAGATCATAACATGGATATGGATTTAATATTTTAGGCTTTGAAGCATTGAATATGTCAACTCAATTGACCTAGATAGTAGTTGAATGCTCTGTTATCAAGTTTTGTTGCTTAGCTATTTTAGTTTGAGTAAGTTTTAGTTGCTTGTTCTTGGTGTAGCTTCTTTCTCGCTCCTTAAAATACTCTTGAAGAAAATTTCATTATTCAAGTATAGCTAGTGCTTCCAACATGCTCACTTTGGTAGTCATATGTTTCATCTATTCAATGATATTGAACTTGAATTCAACATAGTGATTTTCATTGTGCAATAAACTTTTTGCATTGTCTCGTAGTTGTTGCATGACCTTCACTAGTGAGAGAAGGATATTCTAGACATATTTTGCCTCCTTTTGAAATTGGTGCATTTTAATATCACTCCTCTTTTCAATGTATTCATTTGTTTCTTTTATACTCCTCCCTTTAGTTTTGGGCCCTTTCTCCTTATCTATCATTTTCTCCTTATTGGTTTGCACTTATGCTTGAGCTATATGTACAATATTATTTTTCTTTTCTTTCTCTTGCTATGTAATTACCAACCCTTTATACTTCAAATGCAATGGTGATATCACTCTCCTAAGCACTATAGTTTCCTTTTTTGCTTTATTTTATTTCTAAACCGAGGGTTGCTCCTTTGATGCCTTTGTCTTGCCTCTAGTCCTAACTCCTTGTTGATAAATACATATAGCATAGTCCTTTAACATGGAATCTTCATCTGTTTCAAAAATGCTAAAGTTAAAAATATTACATTGTTAGGGTTTGGTAAGGCATGGGCTTACTGTTATAGTTAAAGTTGTTGGTGTGCATGTTGATTCATTGTTTGTGTCACTTGACCCAAGATGATGGCCAATGGAGCTTGACATTGTTGTCATATTGGTTCATATGAGAATACCTAATGCCTATAACACATTTCATAGGGTTGTGTCATTTATAGAATAGAAACATTATAGCATATTAATTTCTAAATTAAAATTCAACATGTTTTGGACCTAATTAGTCCCTTGATTGGCACCTTGTCAAGGCACTTGGTCTTTAGTGAGATAATTTTTTTTAGATTGTCAATTTTAAAATTATTTCCACTACCATATTTTTGTGTGATTTTGATTTACTATGGAATTTAGTACTTCCAATAGTTATCTCATTTCAAGCTTATCAAAGAAATCATAAATAGTTTTTTGTTGACTGAGAAGGGATGTCAATTATGATGGAAAGGTAATATTTGATGATGAATTCTAGTGAGGATGTGTGACAATAAATGGGAAGGGTGATGGATTGGAAACAACAACTAGTTGAGCATTTGGGATGGGTGAAATGGAAGGTGCAAGCCCATGGATTGGTGTATTTTTGATAACATAAGCAATGTAGGCTATAAGTAGGGCATGTGGTGATTTTCTTATCATAATAAAAATATCTTCTACATGGGCCACTTCTTCAAAAGTCGTAGTTAGTGTATTTTTATTAGCATTACAAACCATAAAATCTAGGTCAAATTGTAAACCCTTTATATAATTAGGTAATGCTTGTTCTTCATTACGCCTAACATTTTGCACAATCAGATTAAAGGTCCTCAAGAATCTAGTGTTATATTCATGCATATATTCCTAAGAATATCCTAGTATTGTATTCAATTGAAATGAGATAAAATAATCACTACCCATACTACCAAACCTATGCATAAATGTTTCTATAATTGATGCCTAACTAGTGATAGAATTATCAAGCAAACCTCTATACCACAACGTTACTTTGTCATACAAAGAGTAAATTAGTAAGAATACGATAATGTCCTCATCCTAAATATAGTGAATCAATTTGAGTGTAGATAAATCACTGAGGTGGTCTAATACTGTATTATTACCATTCCCATCAAAAGTTGGTAATGCTTTCATAAGAGTGTGGGATAGGGGAATAGGATTTTAGATTCAAAGGCCCTTGATAGGTCCAATTAGGAAGTTGATTGGCCTAGGTGGAGTCATTAGATTATTTTATAGAGGAGGAGGTTGACCACACTACTATTAAGGTGGTGGATAAGGATATACTATGTAACCTTACGGTGGATATGGAGGATATTGGTATGGAGCATAGTAAGGTTTAGGATAGTGAGTTGGAAAGTAGGGGTAGTGGATTATGACAAACCCATTACTAATTTAGAGGAGGTTGTATATTTAGGAATGGAGGATGGTATTACAAGCCTTATGGAGAAGGTGGGTATTGTTGTGTACTTTATTGTATCTGACTAGCTAGATGCGACATGGTCCCTAGGGTTTTTTGCAAGTCATCTGCATCCCCAATTGTCCAATTAAAACTTATAATTTTTTAACAAGGATCCAAATTTGGCTGGGATAATTTATCCTAAAGATCCTATATTCAGATCTACGAATTATCTAGGAGGAAGATAAGATATGTTAGACAAGATGGATCTAGGAAAACCTTGAGTTGAAGCCATACTAGTAGGAGGCATAATTTGACTACTAGATGCAATGGGTTGGTTGTCATCAATTGCATGTTGGTAAGTTATAAAATATAGATTACTCATGGAGTTATTTACATCAAAGGACATCCCATAAATAGGATTTGTGTGTGTTAAGGTAGGACCACTACTTTTCCAAGTTTGGTTTGCAAGAGTAGATGAATAACTCATTTGATATACAAGGAAATTAATTTCTTGTAATATAGGATTTTGACTAATGGTATTGACCATTATAATTTTTTTCTTTTGAAGAAATTAGATTATATATTAGAATCTCCTCAATCTCTTCATCTTGATGTATCCATGCAATGGTTTATTCCTTTCATTTCCCTTTTATATTCCTTCGATGGTATGTGATCATCTCTGCTTATTGATGTTATTTTTTATATTTTTGTGCCTTTGAGCATTTTTTATAAGTATATACTTGCATGGATTGAGTTAGAGTCAAAACTTGAAAATTTGTAAAATCAAGTTTGCAAAGTGATTCGCTATCAAAGTAGAGAAAATACCTGTTTAGGTGATTCGCTAGAAAAAAATGAACTTTAAATTTTTTGAAGAGCAATGGATAGAATAAATCACTTCAAAACTAGAGCGAAGCACTCTCTAAAGAGGAATTAAAAATAAACTTATCTTTCCTAGCAAATTACTTTACAATTTTTGAGTGAATCACTCTTAGATTCGACCTGAAGAAAAATCACCATGCTAGAGCGAATCACTTGCTAAATAGAGCAAATCACTTTCTAAATAGAGCAAATCACTAGATTTTCTAATATTTGGAAAAAAAATCTCAAAATTTACCCCAAATGCTTCTTGCCCATGGCAGATACAAAATTAGGGTTAGATTTGAGTCTGGTACAATTTTGATGTTATCTAGATTGTTTGCTTCATGAAAATTTAAATATTCTAAATTATGTGTCGGAGTCATCATTCACAAAGTACCTACAAACATTAGACACATATAATGAAAATATGTAAAATTCAAAGTTAATTTTAGATTGGGCTTGATAAATTAAGTCTTTGGCCTCAATGAATTGCTTTGAATTCAACTTGTGCAAATTGGATAGATTTGGAGCAAATCAATAGCAAGATGGAGTGAATCACTGCTTGGAATGAACTTAGAAGGTTTTTCAAACGATTGGGTCAAACAAAGTTAATTGCTCCAAACTTGGAGTGAATCACTACCTATGCAAAAACTTGGCAAAGACGCTTTCAATTTTAGACCAATCATTCCATCCATGATGAATGCAAATTTGGTGCCAAAATGGAGAAATTTAGCCAAATGAAGAGCTAAAATGCTAATTATGGGATGAATAATGGGATTCATTCCATTGGGTATGCCAAAAAATCTATGTTGAATTGGAGAATAGTCTTGACTTCTATTTTTATTGAAAATGTGCCCCAAATATAACCTTTCAATAATTTAGTAGATAGAAGGGATTGTGGCTCTTTTCAAAATCTTTATTTTTATCCCTCCATAGGTTGGTGAGCAATTTGCTCCAACAAGTAATCAAATCGCTTAACTTTGCTAATGAATTGCTAGTTGATCCTAAACATTTTTCTCCCATGATCCAGTTGTGCCACTTTGCAAGTGAATCACTCTTGAACCAATGGATAATTTTTGAGCAAATTGACACTTGAGCTATATTAGTCAAACTTTTGAGGGGTTTTGGAAGGCATCAACATGATCTCATTGTTTTGTACTCTTTCAAAATGATAAATTCCAAGGTAGTGATTAATAAATACAATTTCACAATGCACCTTGATCTATAATGATCTTGATTAACAAAACCTACATAATGACTATAATTTTATTCTTTTAAACTCGTTAGATACAAATGACATCTTAACAAGGAAAAAGGTATATTTTATTGGGTGTCATGTTCAACATCTTATCCTCAATGGTGGATGATTAAAACAAATTAACTTTATTTTTTACCTCTCATAAACCCTAGCTTTCAATGATGATCATTAAAAACTTATAATTTCTATTAATTGAATTGAAAAATCCTGATTTGTTTTGGTGAATTGAATGGAAGCTATAGTTCTATGCTTGCCATGACTAATAAATAATATAAAAAATAAAAATTAATAAATAATAATTTCAGTTTCAATTTTATATCAACATTTAAAATATTATATTTTATTTTCCAACATGGAACTTCATCTTAGGTATTTTGTATTTGAATAAGAAACATATTATATGGTTGATCATTGAGGGGGTTATGCAAATTTTTTGTTTGATGCATAGTTGAAGCCTGATTCAAAATGGAAACTATTGGCTTGGGCACGTTAAGCTTGTAAAGATCCAAAGGTCAAAAATTATATTTATGTGAGCAACAACTACAAATCATGGGTTTCTATTAGTAACCTTGTTGAAGGAGAATAACTCAAACAAAAAGTAGATGAGCTTCAAAATATTC
Organism: Wollemia nobilis; assembly: GCA_028583015.1. Classification (NCBI taxonomy): domain Eukaryota; kingdom Viridiplantae; phylum Streptophyta; class Pinopsida; order Araucariales; family Araucariaceae; genus Wollemia; species Wollemia nobilis. Next base: position 2,058,655 of record JAQPPZ010002200.1, read on the forward strand.
TTCAAGAGTTTTTGCTTATTTTTTACTTGAAAGAATGAGCTAGCTTAGAATCTATCAAACGATGGTGGATAGTTGGTGAAGTTGTGATATGAAGATTTAGAGAAATATGAATTTCCTACTCTGAAATATTTTCCTTGGAAAAATGTTTGGGCACTAGAGGCTTTCCATAAGGTCTCAACATTCCTTTGGTTAGAAATCTAAAGCAAGATTCTTACAAGAAAAATTCCACAAAGAAGAGGATATCATGGACCTTTCAAATGTGCCTTGTGTGAGAAGGATTTAGAAATATATGATTGATTACTTCTTTACTATCCCTTTGCTCACATCCTTTGGGACTAACTTTTCAAATATATGAGAATATAGTGTGTAGCTCCATCAGCATTGAAAGTTGATGAAATGTTGTATTAATTGCTTTAAAGCTAGAACATTGTCTATCCTATGAATATTGGTCCTATTATTATTTGTTGGAATTTATGGTTTGAAATGAATAATATTATTTTTAAAAATAAATCTCAAAATCATGCCCAAGTTTGGAATTGTATTATGGTCTCTCTTGCATAATGTTTACATATATGGTGCTCTTCATGTGAAGTCTCAAGTGAGAAAAAAAGATGTGCTAGCCACTTTTTTTTTTTAAGCGAAAAACCCCTTGTGGGGCCGCCTTGGTCTGAGAGACCACGAACAAGGGGTTCTACATTGTCAAAGTCACTCGGGAGTCACACCCGACCCTGCCCGTACCAACATTATCAATTGGATTTTGGATACCCAATTCAGATTTTTGGTAGGATGGAGATTTGAACCTGGGACCTCCCTTGGAGTATTGCCCTCTCCTCTCCAACTCACCTACAACACCTGGGTAGAGGTGCTAGCCACTTGGTTATATATTATGAACCTTTATTATCATTGTTAGAGGTCATTCACCAATATGCACAAATATTAAATAAATGGACCATGATAATTAATCCACATAAGAAAATATATGAAATTACCCTTCAGGTATGGCAACACCAATTATACTCCTTAAGAAAGGAATCACTCCACAAGTCAATATTGTTACAAAGAATACTTGATTCAAATTGCTTTACCATCAGGTCCCTCTTTATATAATCCTATTGTGCTTTTTTGGACAAGGCATAACCCTATCCTTATACAACTTATTAGTATAATTTTTTTATAAAGAAAACTTGGGTTATTTTTAGCCAATGCTTTTTACATATTGCCATTGTATTATTTATGACTTATGCCCACTATATAATAAAATATTATATTATTAGGTACATATCATGCATACCTAACATTCCACCCTCCTTACAAATATTTTATCCTCAAAATATAAGAAAAACTAAATAGTATGATCTTTTGAGCCATGCTAACAATTGGTACTGATCTTGATCATCCATCCATCCCAATGAAACTCTGATTGGTGGTGGTATTTGATGGTGCTAATATGTTATTTTTCCACCTAAGTATCCATAAGTAATCCTTTGGTTCCATGTATTCAGAAGTAATCCTTTGGTTCCATGTGTTGGAGGTATCTTTTTGCGGGCTATAAATACATTGTTTTTCATCCATACTTGCTTGCATTTGCCTCTAGTAGCATATCTATAGTTTTTGCTCCTTAGGTTCCATGTATGTTCATTGTAGTTCTTTTGTTGCTTTATTTCTTGTTCCTATAATTGTAGTCTCTCATGCTGGTGTGGATGGCAATATGCAATAACCTTAGCTAGTTATTTTACTTTCTTTGACTCATCAAAATTTTGTTCCTCTATCTTATGCTCTTTTCTTTTGCTCCTATACTTTGGTTTGTACTTGGAATTTTCTTTTGCTTTTGTTTTTTCTTTGATATTTGGTACTACTTCCTCAAACTCTACTTTAGGTTCATTTGTTTTTTCTTCAATTAGTTTCCCTGCAACTACTTTGTGCCTATTCTAAAATTATCACCCCTTATACTAAGAAATATCTTGTACTATTATCTTCTTTTTCCTGTATCTAAACTTCGTGAACTACTTTTGTATATAAATATTAACAGTGCCCAATGAATTTAACCAAGGCTAATAAAGAACAATATCTACATCATCCATCTCAATAGCATGGAAATTAGCATGCAAAATATACTTATCCATAGAAAGCTTCAAGTCTTCAAAAATTTGAAATCTCTCTCCTTGAAATTGTCCATCTTTGATACTATTTGTTGGAACCTATAAACTATTAGCCAAGTCAACTTGTGGACTTTGCCAAGGTGATCCACTATATCCTTATATATTCATTATTCTTGTGAAAGTATTAGGGAGAGCTTTCTCAAAGACAAAAATGGAAGAAAAAATCAAGTATTCAAGTTATAAAAAATAGCCCCTTTGAATCTCATCTCCAATTTGTTGATGATAATTTTCTTTTGGGTCATCCTTTAGTTAGTGAGGCCATGGAGTTTAAATCAATATTATCATGCTATGAGAAAGCTATTGGATAGTTGGTTAATACTACAAAATCAAATATTTTTATTAACATTCCCTTATATTTACAACAAATTTTTGTGAATATTTTAGGATTTATATTGAAAAATTTCCCCAACTTGCTTAGGTATTCCTTTGTCTCATAAATAAAATAAAAATAAGCTTTGGGTATCTTTTTTGGATAGAATGAAAGCTTGTTTGGTAGGTTGGAAAGGTAAGTTCTTAACCATGGTAGGAAGGCTATAACTCACAAAGACTACATTGCAATCCATCCCTATTTATATGATGTTTTTGTTGTAACATGATTTCTTTTTTTTTGTATTTCTATCTCCTTCCTTGAGCCATTTCTCCTCAGATTTTTGGAACCAATATGCCTCTTCATTTTTCAATGCATTACGAAAAAATAAATTCATTATTTTTCTTTCACATACGAATCCCAATCCATTCCATTATTTTATATTATCTCTTGTAGATTTTTGATCTTGGATTCATTTTCTATATTTTCTTTAAAAATGTTACCAAAAGATTTGGGATTCCAAATCTTCATTTGGTCCTTTATATTTTTAATCTTTTGAACAAACCTATAAATACATGATCCTTCACATACCACCATAACATAACCACCTAGAAAAATCAGGGTCTTAAAGCCACATATACTAGAAGATAAGTGGCTTTGGATGACCATTAACGGGTACATCACTAGTCAAAAGAATGGGTTTATGATTTGTTCTTGAAGAGATTGTAGAATTTATTTGCAACCATTTATTTTTTTTGTTAAGTAGCATTTGTATTTATAGCGGGTTTTAACTAGGATCCCAAAACCTAATTACATAAGAGTTGGTAATAACATGTCGAGAATAAGCTATTACAACAAAATTCTGGGCCCAGGGCACCAATACCCTAAAAATGAAAAACAAACAAAAATCCCGCCCAGCGGGAACAGGTAAATTTGAACAATCCCTCCCAATGGGAAACCACTAAAGAGTTGGTAATAACATGCCGAGAATAAGCCATTATAAAAAAATTCTGGGCCTAGGCACCAGTACCCTAAAAATGAAAACAAATAGAAATCCCGCTCAGCGGGAACAGGTAAATTTGAACAATCCTGCCCAATGGGAAACCACCAATTTTGAAGGAAGGTAAGTTTGAAGATCTCGCCTAGCGAGGAGCAACTAAAAATAGCCATCGTGTAAATCTTGCCCAGCAAGAAGCAGTAAAAAACCATTATAATATGAATCCCGCCTAGCGGGAAGCAGTCGAAAAACCACCAAAGAGTGAATCCCGCCCAGCGGGAAGCAGCAAAAATCCATCCCAGTGTAGATCCCGCCCAGCAGAAGCAGCAAAAACCTCTACCAAGTGAATCCCGCCTCCCAAGAAAACCAACAAGAAATGAGAAAAACCCGCCCAGCGGGAAACCCAACGGTTTTGGAGAATCTTGCCCCGTGGGAAACCATCCCGCCCAACAAGAAACCATTCTGCCCAAAAAAAATGGGTAATCTCGCCCAGTAGGAAGCAGTTAAAAACCAGCAAAGAGGAGATCCCGCCCATCGGGAAGTAGCCAGAAAGCACCACCAAGAGAATCCCGCCCCCAAGACAACCAACAAGAAAAGACAACAGGTTAAGGGACCAGGGATACAGGGACTGGGGATCCCAGGCGGGAAGAGGTAACAACCACAAATATGGGATCCCTAGGATCCTAGCCTGGGGGATCCAGGGTCTGCATGCATAGATCAGATCCCCCCAAGATTTGAAAAATACAGCAAAACCTAGAGAACCCAACAACAGGGGCCAAGAATCCCATCCTTGCACAGGAGAAACTTTAGGTAACTGGGACTGAGGCTGGGAACAGCATAGGTAGAGAAAAAGCCCCCCCCAAGGCCAAACAAATGCCCAGGGTGTCCACCAAGGAGCAGAACTAGCACGAAGAATCCTCCAAGGAGAAAATCGAAGAGGGCCCTCCCCACAGGGACAGGACCAACAACAGCCACAGGATCCTAGAGAGGATTCACTAGCAAAAAGGGGAAAGAGGCCCCCCCAGAACACCCTCAAAGCAGTAATGACCTCAAAGGAAACCCCAGGAAGCCATTAAAAACCCAACCAATCACCCCCACCACCCAGAGAACCGTAGGGAACCAGATCCATGCCAAAAACCTACAAAAAACCCCAGGGGGAAGCCTGAGGGAAAAAAAGGGAAGGGATCCCGAAAACAGCAAGGAACCCTGGGAAGCACCAGGCCAAAAACTCAAACAAGGGAACCCTGACCGACTGGGAGAGGTGCAGAAAGAGGAGAAGGATCTCCTTCAAGGAGATCATCTACAACAAACAATCCCAGGGAGGGATGACATGGGAAGAGCCAGGGATTGGGCAGGAACCAGGGGAAGGGGAGCAGGGAAGGGATCAGGGCCCTCCCTCTCTACTTTTTTCCCTCATTTTCAACCATTTATTGAATAAGAAGAACCTGTCCAATTTTTTTGCTATATGATTTTACCCAATGCGTATATTATCCCATGTATATTAAAAACTTGAAGGGCTAACATCATAAAGGTAATTTGAATTTACAAATGAAACAAAATATTGCATTGATTCATACCATCATAGAATACCACCCTTATTTTTTTATGGAGTTAGAACAATGTTGAAATCACCCCCAAGAGTCCATAGATCACAATGAATCATCATTGTATTTGACAAAAATATGTTAAGGTTCTTCCATCATCTTTCATGAGGAGTAACTATAGTTGGAGCATATACATCTATAAACCCAACTTTGATGTTTTTCTATTTACTATAAAATAGTCTAGCAACCTAGTTACTTTTTGCTTCTAAGAATTTCCCATCCTATTTGCATATGTCCCCTATTATTACAATACCACCTAAATATCCTATAGAAGAAATTGCTAGACAATCACCCATCTTCCAAATCTTCTTAAAAGCATCCTTACATCCTCACTGCTTAATTTTATTTCTTGTATTAAAATAAACTCAGGGCTATAACAACCTATTAATTCTTTAATAATTATTTTTTAGGGGTCTTATTCATACCTCTAATATTCCATGATACCATTTTCATCATCATCATTTTTTATTTTTATTAGTAAGCTTAGCTCACTTGTTTTTTTTTGCTGGATAACAAAGGGTTGTACTCGGGTCTCTCATCCTTGACAAAAAACAAGTCTCTTCTTTAGAGCTTGAGAGTTTACAAATAGATTTGCTTCTCAACTCAATTGAGATGTTATAGCTAGAAACCTACATCATTTTACATAAAATGTCTAAATTCTTGATTTTTATTTTTTGGACCTTTTCAAATTTTTGTGTAAATACAAATATTCCAGAATTCAACATCCTTCTTGACATTTTTCTATAGCAACCTTCACAATACCAAAACTTCACCTCTATCATCTATGCATTGCATCTTAGTAGAGCAATAGTTCCAAAACATCACACTATCATAATCCGCTTTACCAAATCTGGATTGCTAGTTTCCTTCTTGAAACACAAGTGCAACCACACAAATTATAATAAATAGTTTATATGAAAACACATTAATGTTATAAAATAAAGCAAATATTACCAATGAAAAAAATTAAAGTAAATCTTAATCATTATTTTATTTAGGTAGTAAACATTTTATTGCTAGCTTCAACTAAACTTACTACTTCCTCTAACCATGGAAAGTATAATTTAACTTCACGATCCTCAATCAAAACCCCTCTATTGGCTAGCCTATTTGCACATTTTTTTCTTCCCTTAATGTATGTGTAAACTTGATTTCTTCAAACTATTTAGCAAGATCTTGAATTTCCACAATTATCTCTTATATGTTCCATAGAGCTTTTGCTTTCCTCAAAATTGTATTTATTACTATGAGTGAATCACCTTCCATCCATACTTTATTCTATTTCATTTGTTTGCATATTTTTAACCCTTCTAAAGTCACCCAAGATTCATCTTCATTATTTTTCTTAAATCCACTATTAAAAGCATAATGAGACAAAATATCTCCTCTATTATTTCTAATTATTCCTCCTCCTGGATTTTCTTTAGATGACCAACTCCACATTTGGTGGTTTCCACTTTATATTCTTTGACTTATTTTTGTTTCTCTTGTACCCAACATCATAATTCCATTTGATGACTTGAATCCATCTATCAACGCTCTCTGCTTCCAGATTAGGGACTGAGTGAGTTGATATGGTTGGATTAGACTCCCCTATGGCTAAACATATCTTCCTTTTTATTACCTCTAGATTGCCTTTCTTTCATTTAAATATTCTTCTATTCCTTTCTAGCCATACAATCCAAAGTACTGTATCTTTTGATGTATCCCATATTGTCTATAAAGCCTCACTTTTAAAAGTGCTTTATCATTTCTTTAACCATTCTTCAATTCTACTATTCATCACCATGCATTTACTAAACATATTAAGAATCCTGATGAGGCCTGGAAATGCCTCATTTTGCACTATGGTTAACATATAAAAATTACCATATTATTAAATATACAAAGTTAAATTGCCAAATAGTTGATTAGAATATATTAATTGTTAATTGTTTACATGATTTTATGTTAGAAACATTATACCTCTGTTTAGACTATTTCAAGCATTTTACTTGTAAAAGATAAAAAATGAGTATCATGTCAATTCTGATGTCATACTGCAATAAAATTACATTCTGATGGTATGGATAGATTCCTCTCATTGATAACTACAACTTTAATTTTGAAAGCAAGTCAATTAGAGCTGTAGATAAAAATTTATGAAGGTTACATCATTTTGGAGCTCATGCCTTAGTTTATTTTCTGAGTTGTTAACAGGTGCAAATCTGCTTAGTTTATTTTCTGAGTTGTTAACAGGTGCAAATCTGCATTAAGGGGCATATTTGCGGATCTACTGGGAATGATACAAAGCAATTTAAGGAACCAAATTCATACCAGTTATAGTTCATAATGGATAAAACACATGACCTAAATTTAAAGGCATATGGACAAATATTGTGGAAGTTATGGGGCCCACAAAATGATAATTTCACACTTTTTGACTGTTGGAAATTTTGGTAAAAATCTGTGTTAGATGCCAACTTGATAGTAATGCTGGAAGTAATTCTTGAGGATTTAAGAGCTAAAAATTTAACGAGATGTAATTAATACATCCAAGAACATGTGGGTAAAATTTGGTGTACATTGGAGTTACGAGGCAAAAGTTATAAGCACTCCAAAAGGGCGGTTGTGCATGTTTTGACTGCTGTAAAAAAGACAGGTGACAATCCATACAAATTCCAGCCACCTGTCACTATGAAGGAAGGCATGGAATTTGTCAATTAAATATGCAGAAAACACTTGGAAACAGATGATGGAGGCTAGGAGTGACTCTTTCTCCACTTGCCAACACTTCCACGTGATCCAAAGAGGAGCAACTAGTCCAAATTTTGAATTGCAGGAAATCTGGAAACAGTCATACAAATTCCAACCAACTATCAATAAATAGCATGGCTTGGAATTTGTCAATTCCAACATGTAAAATCTATAGAATTGGTCTTCTGGGAATGAAGGAAGATTTTTTAGTTAGTCAAAACCACTTTCTTACATATCTAATTCATGGATAAGTGCAAAACTGTTACACTACCTGATATTCTGGAGCAACTCCGGAATGAGCACAACATGACCAGTTTTGGTCAAAACTATAAACAAAATGGTCAAAAAGATGGAAAATGGCGAGATGAAGATGGATCTAGCTATATGAGGAGTCTTTTCACCCCTTCCAATGCATTCCTCCCAATGGATGACACATAACAAGGAAAATGGATATGTTGCAGCATAACAGTTTGTTGCATTTTAGAAAGACTTTTTCAGAACAGTTGCTAAATCCCTGAAAGGCAGCAACATAATGGATTGGCATATGTAATAGAATGTTATAAATAATAGGCTCCCATGTTGGTTGAGCCAGGTAGAGAGGTAGATAAGTAGAGAATAAGGATAGGACTTGTGGTAAGAAAGTAGATCTATGGCAAATTGCAGTTTTTAGCAGGTTTTCTTGCAAATATTGTAATGTTACTTAAGACTAAATACAGTGCAAAATTTCTCATTCATCTTTTGTCCCATTAAATGTCTGAGTTTTTAAGTAGTTACGAGAGAGTTCTTCTTCCTTCTTCTGGAACAGGGGAGCAAGGGCCACTTCCAGGTTTAGAAGAAGGCTTATTGGTGATAGGTTTTTCTGCAACTTTTTCTGCAGCAGATTAAGTAGAGACTTGTCATATTTTATTTTTTGTTCTTAACTGTGTTTTAGTAAATGTAAGTCATATTTTTAGTATTAGATTTGTGTGCATGGCAGCTGACCACCTAGCATAAGTTTTTTTCCTATTTTCATCAATTATTTACAGCATTTTGATATTCTCCATTATGTGATTAAATAGTTGAGTGTGCATTTCAATTATGCAATTCTTTTCATTTCTGTTATTTCCATTATGCTAGTGCCATTAGAATTAAATTTTTGCAAAGTTGTTATTTCTGTCATTTTCATTTTGCAAAGCGTAAATAGGTTTTATTCCTGTTATTTTAGATTTTGCAAGGGTAATTAGTTTTAGTTTTCTACAACCTTTCCATTTTTGCACTTCTTCTTTAGAAAATGTAATTAAGATTCTAATTCAGTTCATAAGACTAGTGGTGACACCAGAAACCCCCAAAACTGACTTGTCTCATCAATAAAGCCTATTTTTCTAAATGAGTTGATTTTCAAGCTACTTATATCTCCTTTCGTATATAGCCTTGGACACCGCCCTGGATTGACAATTATAATGATTAAATGGTGTGATTGACGACACTCATCATTTTTGGTGTCGTTGTTGGGGACCATGGTGTTGTTAGAAGGTAAAAGCAACCCAATAATTATTAATTGTGCTAAGTTATGAAATTCAAAGTGAAATATGGATAAATGACTGGTATAAGTAATAATTTTTGGTAAATTGCATTTAAGCCCATTTAGAAAATAAGCAAGAAACCACAAGAATAATTTTTTTTACAAGAGGTTGAAATTATGTCAAAATTGTCTAAATTTATGATTTCCAAAAATGTTGGAATTTTCAAAGAATCACAATCATCGACTTCAAGAACTGCAGGATCCTTTGAGAAATTATTACAAAAAAAAAAAATCAGTAGTTCAACACCACTTTCTCTTGACAAATCCATACACTCTAGAAAATTTGACAAGATTTATAATTGTTTTTGGGAACCTATAATGGAAGTGTCACAAGATAATCTAGGGAGAGCTAGTAATGTGTTCTATTCTAGTACAACTAGTGCACCTGCCAAAAAATTTCAAAATCACATTCAATTAGATCTTAATCAATATGCTCCCATGAAGGCCATTTCACCTTCAATATTACCAAATTTCAAGGGAAATACATCTGAAGATCCTGATATGTTTTTGTTTGAGTTTAAAATTGTATGTCAAGCTCATGATTACACTAATGATAATCAGAAGCTCAAACTGTTTCATTCCACTCTTAAAGAGTTAGCTCTATGATGGTTTATCACCTTAGCACCTGATTCAATTAGAACTTGGGATGATATGGAAAATATATTCTTGGAGAGATACCAAGAATATTGTCAAGTCAAGAATCAAAATGATGAATTTCTTACAATGAAACAAGAGGAAAATGAAATTTTAGAAGACTATATAGACAAATTTTCTTTTGTTCATAAGAGATGTGGAAGTGTTGAACCTGAAATTTGCAAAGTCATATTCTTAAGAGGACTGCAAGATGAATTTAGGGATGCATTGGATATCTTAGGGAAAGGAGATGCAAATGCACTTGAATTTCAAAAAATCATTAAAATTTGTAAAAATTATTCTCATTCAAGGCATAGAAAAAACAAAATTGGTAGTAACACAAATGATTTGAAAGAATGCATGGAAGAGGCTGATATTTTAGTACATCTTGATAAAGCAGTATATGAAAAGAATGAACCTGTTGAACCTTCAATCATCTATTGTTCAAAATGTAATGAGAAGCAACACTCTCTTCATGACTGTCTTTTAAACAAAACATTTATACCTGCTACTTGTAGCATTTGTCAAAAAGGACACCCCACAAATCAATGGAGTTTGTTACCAGAACTCAAAAGTGTCTTTGAAAAACAGTCTCAACCTATGAAAGAATACAACTTTGTAGGACAAAGACAAGGAGACAATTTTCTTAAGTTTCCATATTAGAATGCTTCTCAATTTCCTACACATTGGGGAAATAATCCTTGGTATATGTCATGGTCTACTATAGGTCCACTTCAACAATGTTGGAATCAACAACCATGGGCATATTCCCAAGAATTGTCTCAACATGGTTGGATGCAACAATAATGGAATCAACAACATCCACCATGGTTACAGCCAAAACTACAGGGATATCAATGTGTACAATAGCAAAAACTGCACAAAGGGCAGCAACATTATCAAAAACATAAATCAAATTTGTTGCCCACTCATACCCATAGTTTCTCTCATGGACAAAAAAAGAAGAAAAAACAACCTCTGTTTTTAGTTCAACCTGTGGCCAATCCCAACAATGTTAAACAGGTAACCCCTGTATCTATGGTTGAATCAAAAAATACAGCCATAATAAATGCTTATGACTGTGATAAAACTCAGTTGTGTTCAAAACCACTTCTTGAACATATTCCACTTACTAGTATAGAAATAGAAGCTAAAAGGATTGAGCATGAAAATAAATTTGCACTAAAACAAGAAGAAGAAAAAGAAAAATATGACTCATCAAAGAAAGTACCATGTCTTGAACAGTTTGAAATATCAAAATTGACATCTTCACAATCAAATTGGATAAAGGAATTAACACATTTTTATTGTTAAAATCCATTCACTTCAAGCTATTAAATATGTACCAATCATTAATAAGATTGTTCAAGAAATATGTTTTAAGAAATCAACGAAAAAGAAGAAAGTATATCTTGAACCCATACAAAAAGGTGGAAAATCAGTAAACTTGCTTGCAAGAAAACTTATTCCACCTAAGTATGATTGTCTAGGAAGTTCACAATTTCTTGAATCACATAAGAAAAATGAAAAGAATATTTCAGTTTTGGCCTCCATAGTTGTAAAGGGTAATGAAGAAGAGTTGGATTCATCCAAAAAAATTTTTTTTGCTGAAAATGTTTATATTTCATATTTTAAAGATGAACCAACTACTATTCAACAATTATTATGTAATGATGAAAAGCAAAATTTTGAAAAATTGTCACCCATTCCAGTACAAAATAGTTTTCTTCATTTACCACATGAATGTCATCATGATGCTTTACTAACACTTTATGCATCTTGAGCAATTGGTATTGAGTTGTTGCAGGTACAAAAAAAAAATATTTTGTAGTTGAATGCATTTTATGAACTTTGGTTGGAAGCACTTCACCAAATAGAGTTCACTCAACAAAACTGGAAAATGTGGCATGATGATCACATTAAGAGTAGCAAGGATGAACCAAAGGAGTTTGAGAATGAAGTTGTTCAACTTTATTTGATTGATGATTTAAGGAGGACATTAGTGGTGAATGGACATCTTTTACAGGTGTACCATCAACCACTAACAAAGGTGGAATTTGCTCAATCTTTCACACAGTTACATTTGGATAAGGCAGAAGAGGCTTCCTCTTCTGGCAAAGATTCCAAATGATCATATCTTTGAATCTTGAAAAAACAAAAGAAAAAAAAAAGAGAAAAAAAAATGAAAAAAAGAAAAAAATGAGAGAAAAGAAGAAAAAAATGAAAGAAAAAAACAAAACAAAAGAGAAAAATTGCAGCATAAGGCATGTTCCATAAAATGAAGATACATGAGGATATGCATCAATTTCAGCAGAGAGAAGAACTAATGAGGTCAATACTCCATTTCTGAAAATACAGAGACAATGATGATACAAGGAGATTCTTACTACTTGAATGGAAGAAAGGTTGCATCATTGTTGCAAGCTTTTAGCTAAAAAAGATGTTTTCATACAAAAAAATTAACATGTTTTTGTAGAATAAGGATTGTTTTTATCTAGAATGAGAGAAATTCTCTCACATTACAGCCTCATGAGATACATTTTATCTCATTGAAGCCCTTGAAAATATGGAAGCTGGTTGAAAACCAAAAATGGCAGCCTCTTCTGATAAAAAAAAAATGAAAAAAAGGAAAGAAAAAAAATGAAAAATTTAGTAGTGAAAACCTTCTCAGAGGCGTTGCTGAATTGGCTTGTATGAAAACCGGTTTTCCGACGTGCATTGCCTTGTTGATCCACCCATCATCGTTCCACCATTGTACAAATTTCACACTGCACATGTGTTATGTTTATGTTTTCGAGATATCTTGCCAACAATCATCGAAGCGACTTGTAAGGTGCATGATAAATTTTCGAGACGATGAAGGTATGTGTTTCTTGCATTCAATCATAGTAAGCATTTAACATTTAATATATAATAATCGGTATTTGGCATAAACTATTCATATAATATTGGCAAGTTAAAAATGTCAAGAAACACCCCCTTTTGTCCTTAGTTGCATGGAAAATTCAACACTTGAAGATTTTGTTTTACTCCTACCGCAATAAATTCTGAAGCATATTCAGAACAACAGTCTCATTCTAAAGCAGGCTTCAAACCGAGACAAAGTGTGCCAAAAATTCCTGCAAATGTTGTAGAACAGTAGGGCACATTATAAATTGCAAAGGGAAAAAAATAAAGAGCAACATAAAAACAAGAAAAAAAAAAAAAAAAAGAAAAAAAGGAAAAAAAAGTTGAAAAATTGAAAGGTTGTATACAAAAAAATGAAATACCTGTGCTAATTGAAAATGTTTGGTACAACAAGAATAAAATTGCTAGGCTTACTGGGATGCATGAGGGCATGCATCAGTTCAAGCTGGAGGGGAATGATGAGGCCTGGAAATGCCTCATTTTGCACTACGGTTAACATATAAAAACTGCCATATTATTAAATATACAAAGTTAAATTGTCAAATAGTTGATTAGAATATATATATATATATATATATATATATATATAAAGCGAAAAACCCCTTATGGGGCCGCCTTGGTTTGAGAGACCACGAATAGGGGGTTCTACACCGTCAAAGTCACCCGGAGTCGCACCCAACCCTGCCCGCACCAACATTATCAATTGGATTTTGGATACCCAATTCAACTTTTTGGTAGGGTGGAGATTTGAACCTAGGACCTCGCTTGGAGGATTTCCCTCTCCTCTCCAACTCACCTACAACACCTGGGTGGTTTATTAGAATATATTAATTGTTAATTATTTACATGATTTTATGTTAGAAACATTATACCCCTGTTTTGACTATTTTAAGCATTTTACTTGTAAAAGATCAAAAATGAGTATCATGTCAATTTTGATGTCATACTATAGTAAAATTACATTCTGATGGCATGGATAGATTCCTCTCATCGATAACTACAACTTTGATTTTTGAAGCAATTCAATCCGAGTTGTAGATAAAAAGTTATGAAGGTTACATCATTTTGGAGCTCATGCCTTAGTTTATTTTCTAAGTTGTTAACAGATACAAATCTGCGTTAAGGGGCATATTGGTGGATCTACTGGGAATGATACAAAGAAATTTAAGGAACCAAATTCATACCAATTATAGTTCATAATGGATAGAACACATGACCCAAATTTGAAGGCATATTGACAAATAATGTTGAAGTTATGGGACCCACAAAATGACAGTTTTACACTTTTTGACTGCTGGAAATTCTGGTAAAAATCTATGTTAGATGCCAACTTGAAAGTAAAGTTGGGAGTAATTCTTGAGTATTTAAGAGCTGAAAATTGAACTAGATGTAATTCATACAGCCAAGAACATGTGGGTAAAATTTTGTGTATATTGGAGTTACGAGGCAAAATTTATAAGCACTCCAAAAGGGTAGTTGGCCATGTTTTGATAGCTGTAAAAAAAATAGGTGACAGTCCATACAAATTCCAGCCACTTGTCACTATGAAAGAAGGCATGGAATTTGTCAATTAAATATGCAGGAAACACTTGGAAACAGATGAGGGAGGCTAGAAGTGACTCTTTCTCCACTTGCCAACACTTCCACATGATCCAAATAGGAGCAACTAGTCAAAATATTGAATTGCAGGAAATCTAGAAATAGTCATACAAATTTTAGCCAGCTATCAATGATGAGGATTGATGTATGATCTTTCATATGACCCCTCTAGTAGTTCCTAGCTTAGGTTTGCTTAGTTTATTTCTAGCAAATTGATATTGTAAGTGAGTCTCTTTCTCACATGCACTTGTGGGCACTAGTTGTCTTCTAGTTGTCTTTTAGAGTGTTAGTTAGCAAGTGTGAACTCAAAGTAGGAAGTGTGTGCTTCAAGTTAGCTAAAATGGATCTTCTAGTTAGCAATCTTAACTTAGAAGTTTACGTGCATTCTCCTTTGCACCTTTGTAGCTTTTGGTTGAAGCGTGTGAATCAAATCCATGATTTCATGGGTTGGTTATGTATTTTGGGCCATTAGTGCCTATATAATGATTTGTAAATAATAGAACTCTTAGTTGGATTTTCAATCCTTTTCATTGGTATCAGAGCCTAGTTCATGTTTGCACTAGGGCTTGTGAGGTGAGAGGATAGGAGATAGAAATATTATGAGAAACGTATTCTCATTGAGGACTCGGTTTAAGCCCAAAGGGAGCTTGAAAACCATTCGGAGAAGGAAGTTCCTTCGCCGACAAACCCCTCGTTCCAACTTCTTGCTTATGCTTAAAAAGTATAGGAAGAGTTTGCCCCAGAGTTCTTCGTATACCGATCCTTGGAAGGGATTGGATCGTAGCTACGGTCCAATTAGGATTAGGGAGCCTTTTGACCCTGCTTCCCCCCCCATTTTTGAGTATTGAAGAGCTTCAGGAGGACTCCAAAGCTAGGTCGTGTGTCGACTTAGAGCTGGGTGCCTTTCAAACGCTGGTCGTGTGTCGACCGGATCTTGAAAGGAGAGCTACTGGTGGGAGCTGGTTGCTCACATTTGCTTAATTTAAAGTTTTTCAAATTTTAGATTAACCCCCCCTGGTTAATTTATAATTTTTTTCATTTTGTTCTAGAAAAGCTTTAAAAAAATTATTCAATATATTATTTTAATAATATATTTGTTGAATTGTTGATTTATTGTAAAAAAAAAAAAAAAGCAAAATTTTTTTATTTAATTTTTTACGACACTCGGCCTTTGCCTCGTTGTGTTCGGCGACTCTCAGCGACTTTCGAGCTGCGTTCGATGAGCGACCGGCCAGCCCGATTCGGCACCCCGACACGCGAATTTGCGACAGGAGGGGAGGCGGCCGACGACCGACAACCGACGACATTTGGTCAGTCGTTCGACTATCGTCCGGTGCGACAACGTCGAGCAGAGCCGAGGCATCCGAGACAAACGCGCGAGGTCGTCCCGCGACAACGCGAGGCGTCCGCGATCAGCGAGGCCGAGGCGTCGGCGACACCGTCGACGCCGACATTCTCAGCGTGACACCCGCTGTCATAGCCGACGGCGCGTCGGCCTCCCGTCCGCGCTATCTAGCCCGTCGTTGTCGAGTCAGCGATCGACGCGTCGAAGAGACAACACCGTAGCCAGGCAGAGGCCAGCTACCCGTCCTTCAACGAAGAGAGCGCACGGGTGCGCTTGGAGCCCACAGGTTTTCCTCTAATTTGAACTTGCACCACTTTACCTGAACTTCGTGCCTCGGGAAGCGTGCAGAGGACAAATTGGCAGCATGCAAAAATTTTCATGCACTGTAGTTTTTGTCCAGTCTAAACAGCAGAAAGGGTAATTTTATTGTAAAATTTTAAATTTTTACTATTTTAGAGTGCAAGTTAAAATTTTATTTTATTAATTTAATTTTTAATAACTTAATTAAATTCTTTAATCTTTTGATTAATTGAAATTTAATTTTTGATTAAGTTATTTTTAAATTAATAAATGTTAAAATTGCACTTTATATTAGTTAAAAATTTTCAAAATTGCTAGCCTTAGGAGTTAATTTTTCAGTTAAGCAACACTCCATTGTAACAAGGAAATTTGCATTGTACTTCCTTGATTTAGTGCTTTCTTAAACTGTACTTCTGGCTTATACCCGAGAACACATGGCCTCTGACTTGGCTGCCCAAGTGGCAGAATTGGCCCATGTTGTAAACACTTTGGCAGATAAGGCAAATGACACTACAATGGCGGAAGTCCTTGGCAACCTTGCCATGAAGGTAAATGACATTTCTTTGCATAATACCTCCACTTCGCTCATGATTCACGTTTGAGAGTTCGTTGTGAAGTCCCATTGTATGATGGATCCAGGAACCCTGATGTCTTGAATAGTTGGATTCTTGACATGAGTTCTTGGTTTGCTTTTTCTCAACTTTCAGAAGATGATGTAGTGCCTTATGCTAAGCTTAAACTTTCTGGCTTAGCCAAAGTACTTGTGGAACGAAAACGAGGACAAGAACTCACCACATGGGATGAGCTTGTACAATGTCTTAAAACCAATTTCTATCCTTCAAATTATTCTAGAGAATTGGTTATTAAATGGTTTCGTTTTCGCCAAGGTACTAATATGTCTGTACAAGAATATATTTTCCAATTTAACAAGTTCGTAATACTTGTGAATGTGGAGGATGATGTTCCAGGTTTGATTCTCAAGTTTCAAAGTGGCTTGTTAGAACATTTGTACAGGGGAACTAATGTTTGTTTCTATGGAAACATTGGATCAAGTTTTCAATCGAGCGCAGCTTACGGAGGACAAGTTCAAGGCGCAATCGCAGGCATTCCGCACACTTGTTACTCAAGTGGTTGGAAACTCATCAAAAGGGAATAATTCTTTCTCTCAAAAGAAGAATTTTGCTCAAAAGAAGAATGTGTCTTCTCCATCTCCTTCTTCTCCTTCCCCTTCCGCTTCTACTCCTTCTTCCTCTTCTTCTAAATCTTCATCTTCTTCTTCTAAGAAATTCTGCAATTATTGTAAGAAGAAAGGGCATGAGAAAGCTGATTGCTTTAAGCTCAAAAAGAAGAGTTTAGTGATTACTACTCAAGAGGAGGATGCTTCCAAGGGTCCCCTTGAGTCTCGTAGGGAGAGAGTAGAGTATATACGGAATTACGAGGTAAGCTTAATGAAGTTACCTTAGTAAATGTAAGTTCTTCAGATGGAGCTCGTGATGCTTTGTTCATCACTCGAGCCCACTTACTTCACAACTTTGCAACTGATTGTATAGTGGACAATGGCTCGCAGAAAAATCTAATTGCGAGGTCCATTGTCGAGCGTTTGAAGTTACCTATGGAGCCTCATCCTCAACCTTATTCTTTGGGTTGGAAGGATAGTGGAAGAGGCTCAGAAATCACTCACACTTGCACTTTAAAATTTGCACTTGGCCCACATTTCATAGATCAAGTCACTTGTGATGTGACTCCTATGGATTGTTGTGGGATTTTGCTTGGACAACCTTTTCAATATGATAGGAGAGCTGTTTATGATGCTTTTAAAAGAACCTACACACTTCAAAAATATGGTAAGGTCTTTCTCATTAAAAGCACCAACACTCCTAATATCATTCTAAGTTCCAAGCAAACGAAAAGAGTAATTAAGAAAGGTGGTGATGTTGCTCTAATTTTCATTCGCTCTCAAAACACTTCTACATCTACATCCATTACAAAGCAACACTCTTCAATGGATAAAATATTGCAAAGTTATTCACACATATTTCAGGAGCCAAAGTCTCTTCCTCCAATTCGCACAATTAATCACAAGCATTGAAATAATTCCAGGTTCTTCTCTTCCTAATGCTCCCATGTATAGACAATCTATTTTGCAAAATGAAGAAATAAAAAAGCAAATAGAAGATTTGTTGTCTAAGGGTTTCATTAAGGAAAGTACTTCTGCTTGTGCATCACCTATTTTGTTAGTTCTTAAGAAAGATGGCACTTGGAGATTATGCATTGATTTTCGTGCATTGAACATAATTTCTGTGAAGAATAGATATCCCTTACCCCGCATTGATGATTTATTAGATCAGCTTCAAGGAGCTAAGTTCTTTTCAAAAATAGATCTCAAAAGTGGATATCATCAAGTGCGTATCCAAGCTGAGGATACATGGAAGACCAGCTTTCAAGACGAAGATGGGCCTCTTTGAATGGTTGGTCATGCCCTTCGGTCTTACTAATGCTCCCGCAACCTTCATGAGGTTGATGAATGATGTATTTCGTGAAGTCCTTGACAAATTTGTCATTATATATCTTGATGATATATTGATTTTCTCAAAAACTTGGGAGGAACACCTTAGGCATATCCAGCAAACCCTTGATCTTCTTGCGAAGAATCAATTATATGCCAACTCTTCCAAGTGTTCTTTTGGCAATACTTCAGTTTCTTACCTTGGCTATGTGATTAGTGAGAGTGGAATTCAGGTAGATCCCCTTAAAGTTGATGTTTTGCTTAAGTGGTCCCCTCCTACAACTCTCACTGAGTTAAGGAGTTTCCTAGGACTTGCGAACTTTTATCGCAAGTTCATTCCTCAATATTCCACCCTTGCAACTCCATTGCATTATCTCACTAAGTCCAAAACTCCATTTCATTGGGAGAAAAGCCAAGAAGTTGCCTTTGAGAAACTCAAAAAGAAATTGTGTACAGCACCGGTGTTAACTTTACCTGACCTTTCTCAACCTTTTGAGATTGAAACAGATGCCTCTAAAGTTGCCTTAGGAGTTGTGCTCAAACAGAATGGTCATCCAGTTGCTTATCATTCGTAAACCTTTTTTGCTGCTAAGTTGAACTATTCTACATATGACAAGGAGTTGTATGCTTTAGTTCAAGCCATTAAGTACTGGAGACACTATCTTTTGGGAAAAGATACAATAGTACACACTGATCATATGCCTCTCAAGTTTTTACAATCTCAAAGTAAAATTGAAGAATCAAGACATATGAAGTGGGCCTCTTACCTCCAACAATTTCACTTGGTGATCAAGTACAAAAATGGGAAGAGTAATACAGTTGCTTATTGTTTGAGTAGGCCTCCAGCCGCTCTTGCCTTAACAGTCATGTCCACTTCACACTTGGGATTTCAGACTTGGCCTAATCAGTATTCTCAGGATCCTGATTTTGGAAAAATATTTGAGCAAGTGAGTAAGCCTTCTTCTTCCAATTTGCGTCCTTTCCAAGATTTCTACATCAAAGAAGGACTTCTCTACAAATTGGACAAGGTTTGTGTTCCTTGTGAACCTAGAGTGTCGCTTCTTAAGGAAGCTCATTCTACACTTTATGGTGGTCACTTTGGGAAGCATAAAACACTTCATCATTTGCAACGATTTTTCTATTGGCCAAAAATGCAGAGGGATGTGTTGAGATTTCTCAAGCAGTGGTGCGCAGTTTGTTGTCGCTCAAAACCAGCTAATAGAAAGTTTGGCTTAGGCATGCCTTTGCCCATTCCTTCCCGTCCTTGGGAAAGCATTTCCATGGACTTGGTTAGTGGTTTTCCTATGACAGTGCGCCAACATGATTGTGTGTTCGTGGTGGTTGACAGATTCAACAAAATGGCTAAGTTCATTCCATGCCGCAAGACAAGTTCTGCATCAGACTTAGCTCAATTTTTCTTTGATAGCATTTGGCGTTCCTTTGGTCTACCTACCAACATTATCTCGGATCGTGATTCACGCTTTGTGGGTCACTTTTGGCATTCTTTGTGGAAGATTTTGGGAGTTTCCCTTAACTTCTCTACCGCCTATCATCCGCAGTCCGATGGGCAGACTGAAGTGGTAAACCGTACACTTGTGCAAAGTTTGCGAATCTATCATCACGCTTCACCAGCAAAGTGGGACTTGAGTCTCACGCATATTGAACATGCCTATAATAGGGCCCTACACTCTTCTACAGGTCATTCACCCTTTGAAGTTTGTATGGGATTTCAGCCCTTGGCACCTTATGAGTTACCTTTATCTTTGCCTTCTCCTGTCACTTCACATCTTCAGAAGGAGCAAGACAAGGCACACTCATTTGTTCAACACTTGCACAATCTTCAATCAAAGGTGGTTGAGATTTTGCAAAAGACACAGCAGCAGCAGAAAAAGGCCATGGATCGACATCGAATTCCTCATCCTTTTCAGGTTGGTGATAAAGTTTGGTTGCATCTTGACAAGCGGCGTTTCACTGATAAGACTCATAGCAAAATCAAACCAATTCGCTATGGGCCTTACACTATTCTTCAGCAGGTGTCCGAGAATGCTTTTCGCCTTGATCTTCCCGCACACTTGGGAATTCATGACGTCGTCAATGTGGATCTCTTGAAGTTGTACTTTGACTCTACATTGGAGACTGCACCAGCTATCAGTCATCCTGTGGACGTGGTTCCTGAAGCTAAGTTACCATTGGATGCAGATCAGATCTATGACACGAAGACTCGACAGACTCGTCAGGGGTCTACCACCTCATATCTTGTGGCTCGACGAGGACAATCGCCGCATCAGGCTCGTTGGATTTCTTTTCATCAGATGTCCCGTGACTTTCCTATTCTTTTGAAAGCATTGGAGTCCAATGCTTCTATTGTGGGGAGGCATGATGAGGATTGATGTATGATCTTTCATATGACCCCTCTAGTAGTTCCTAGCTTAGGTTTGCTTAGTTTATTTCTAGCAAATTGATATTGTAAGTGAGTCTCTTTCTCACATGCACTTGTGGGCACTAGTTGTCTTCTAGTTGTCTTTTAGAGTGTTAGTTAGCAAGTGTGAACTCAAAGTAGGAAGTGTGTGCTTCAAGTTAGCTAAAATGGATCTTCTAGTTAGCAATCTTAACTTAGAAGTTTACGTGCATTCTCCTTTGCACCTTTGTAGCTTTTGGTTGAAGCGTATTGAATCAAATCCATGATTTCATGGGTTGGTTATGTATTTTGGGCCATTAGTGCCTATATAATGATTTGTAAATAATAGAACTCTTAGTTGGATTTTCAATCCTTTTCAATCAATAAATAACATGGCTTGGAATTTGTTAATTCCAGCATTTAAAATCTATAGAATTGGTCTTCTAGGAATGAAGGAAGATTGTTTAGTCAGTCAAAACCACTTTTTTACACATCTGATGCATGGATAAGTGCAAAATCATTACACTACCCGATATTGCAGAGCGAGCTTCGGAATGAGCACAACATGACCAGTTTTGGTCAAAACTGTAAACAAAATGGTCAAAAAGGTGGCAAATGGCGAGATGAAGATGGATCTAGCTATATGAGGAGTCTTCTCACCCCTTCCAATGCATTCCTCCCAATGGATGACACACAACAAGGAAAATGGATATGCTACAACATAACAGTTTGTTGCATTTTAGGAAGACTTTTTCAGAATAGTTGCTAAATCGTTGAAAGGCAGCAACATAATGGATTGGCATATGTAATAGAATGTTATAAATAATAGGCTCCCATGTTGGTTGATCCAAGTAGAGAGGTAGAGAGGTAGAGAAGTAGAGAATAATGATATGACTTGTGGTAAGAAAGTAGATCTGTGGCAAATTGCAGTTTTTAGCAGGTTTTCTTGCAAATATTATAATGTTGCTCAAGACTAAATAAAGTGCAGGATTTATCATTCATATTTTGTCCCATTAAATGTCTGAGTGTTTAAGTAGTTAAGAGAGAGTTTTTTTGCCTTCTTTTGAAATAGGGGAGCAAGGGCCACTTCCAAATTTAGAAGAAGGCTTATTGGTGACAGGTTTTTCTGCAGCTTTTGCTACAGTAGATTAAGCAAAGACTTGTCATATTTTATTTTCTGTTCTTAACTGTGTTTCAGTAAATGCAAGTCACATTTTTAGTATTAGATGTGTGTGCATGGCAGCTGACCACCTAACATAAGTTTTTTTCTTATTTTCATCAGTTATTTTCAATATTTTGATATTCTCCATTGTGTGATTAATTAGTTGAGTGTGCATTTCAATTATGCAATTCTTTTCATTTATGTTATTTCCATTATGCTGGTGCCATTAGAATTAAATTTCTACAAAGTTGTTATTTCTGTCATTTTCATTTTGCAAAGTGTAAATAGGTTTTATTCCTGTTATTTTAGATTTTGCAAGGGCGATTAGTTTTAGTTTTCTGCAACCTTTTCATTTTTGCACTTCTTCTTCAACAACTGTAATTAAGATTCTAATTCAGTTCATAAGACCAGTGGTGACACCAGAAACCCCCAAAACTGACTTGTCTCATCAATAAAGCCTATTTTTTTGAATGAGCTGATTTTCAAGCTGTCTATATCTCCTTTCGTATATAGCCTTGGACACCACCCTGGATTGATAATTATAATGATTAAATGGTGTGATTGACGACACTCATCAAATCCATTGCCATAGTTTCTAAACTATTGAGCAATGTCCCCAAAGATGGTCTATACTCTCCTCATTTTTACAAAGAACACATTGAGAGGGGCAATGAAAACTCATTTTCATAAGGTTATCCCAAGTTAAAATTCTTCTATGACTTACTACTCAAACAAAAATTTTGACTTTAGGAATGCTTGGGCTATCCCAAATATCTCTTCATACTCTTGAGATATTCTTATTTTGTTGGTGTGTTACATTATATCCGCTTCTTGTTGTGTATTCTCCTGAGCTATTCAACTCCCAAATCAATTTATCCTTGGCTCCCCTCGAAATAATCATGATTATATTTCTATTCAATTGCCTCCTATCATCAATGTCTTGTATACTTGTAAAAAAACTTCTTTCCATTTGTATCTTCCTTCCCGATCCTTGTACAAAATGTTTGAAACCCTATCACCATATTTATCTTGAGGTAATCTCATCCAAAGTTTAAAAATTGGTTCAAGATTGAGTGGGTTTTTATTACACAAAGTATCCATCCAAATATAATATCTTTATCTCGTTCCCACCACCCATCTTAAACCTTTAATCACTAGATCAAATAGATTTTTTTAGACCATTCCAAAGTGCAGAACAATTTGGTAGAGAGAATGTAGTAAATATTAAGCTTGGGTCATTGGGCTCAACTTACTTAGAATAAATCTTGCCCATTGTCATTGACTCTCTTTGTACAATCTCCAAATTACTTTTTCCCTAAGATCTAAGTTTGCATCTATAAGAACTCTTAAACCGAGACCTCCCCTAGTTTTATAATCATACGTCTTGTTATATTTCACCAAAGAAATTTTCCTTTTATCATATAAACCTAACCACAAAAATGATCGCATAATATAGATTAAACTTTTTTCTATTAATTTTGACATAGTATAAATTGACATATATGTTGCAATGGCTTGTAAGATTTACTTAATTAATTGCACTCTTCATGCTAATGCTAACCATCTACCTTTCCATACTGATAGTTTATTCTTTACTTATAACTAGATTTCATAATTCTATCCCCATTCTCCCCTCAAGTAAGGGCATCCCTAGATAATTTGTTGGTAAATTTGCCTCCTCCATTTGAAGTAACTTGCAAATTCTTGCTTTGATTTTAGTTGGAGTATTTAGGGAAGTAATTTTTTTATTTTATCCTATTAAGTTTTTTCCTGATGCTCTTTCATATTCCTTTAATAAGTCATTCAAAGCTCTGGCCTTGTTTATCCTTACCCTTCCAAAAATGATTGTATCATCTACAAACTATTGATGAGTGATGTTGTCGATGATATTACTAGCCTTGATGGGTGATGTTGAGCCCTTTAGAGGAGAAGATTAGTAATGGATTAAAGCAAAGTCATAATAGATGGATGCATTCCTTTTTTATGTCAATTGTATTGCATTTAAATTGTTTTGCTATTGATAACAAGGATTAGAGGATTAAAAAAAGAGAAATTTTGAAAAATCTTGGTTTTTTTCTTTCCAAAACCTTAGCGACTTTTGGGATTTTTTTGGATTGAGATCATGGAGTTACCAATTTTCACTGGAAATGATGACATTGATGCTCAAGAATGGTGGATGAAGTTTAGATCTCTATATTCTAGTGAGATTTTTTGGAATTGCAAACTTTTTTATCTTTTAAAAGAGGAAGCTCATGATTGGTGGGATATTCTTACTAAGGAAAGATATGCTAAGAAAAGAACTTGGACATGGGATGAAATGGAGCATGCATTATTGAGTCAGTCAAACCCTTATAAAAAATAGCTAGTTTGAAGGTCACCATCAAAGGATATGAAGAAGAAATAAAAAAAGCTTTAGAGGGAACTGAAAGAAATGAATAAAGAGGATATAATAGAAGGAAAAAATATAGATGACAACATGCAAGTTCATGGTGGATTTCAAAAGAAAAATCTTAAGAAGCAAGGATCCAAGGAGAAGCAAGAAGGAGTTATGGTAAGCAAACAAGTTGAAGAACCATTAGAAATATCAAAAGTTAAATTTATAGTAGCAACAACAATATAGTCCATGGAAGAAGTAGCATTAAAGTCCAAGAAAGCCTTGTAAAAAGTGCACAAGGATGCACCAAAGGAAAGGTATAAGAGAGAAGATTGTGAAGAAGAATTTAAAGTATACAAACAATTTATTAAAGAATCAAAGGGAACAAGAAGCAAGATTCGAACCCACAAAGAGACAATAAAAAAGTAACAAGTTACTAATTCCTCTAGCATACACAAAAATAAAACAAAAAATCAAACGAAACAAAATGTCAAGTTAAGGTTGCAACATATTAACACCCACACCACCTTGAGCGACAACAATCTTGGAGGCATGAGGCATCAATATTTTAGATCTACATGGAGTCAGAAAGGCATCAAGTATGACAGTGTTTGATAGAAAAAACATAATATTTTTGGATTTCAAAGGGGTGTACAACATCAGGGAACACTAGGAGAAACTGTTCAAAATATCAAAATAGAGCAACAAAAGCATGAAGTCTACAAAGCAATTATGAATTTTTAAGTGGCACAATGGCAGCTTGGCATCTTAAAAAACCATCACTAATCAAGAGTTCACTTGGATGGATGGACAAATAAGATTAGAAATTCTCAAGAAAAAGATGCTCAATATTTGTATTTAATTTTTTTTGAAGATCTAAAAAATGAATATAAAAAATTTAGACTTTTTTGTGAAAAAAGATGTAGATATCTAGTTATAGCATCTCAATTGAGATGAGAATTAAATATGTTTGTAAACTCTCAAGCTTTACAAAAGAGAGTTGTGATTTGTCAAGGGTGGGGCCATGAGGACAACCTCTTTTTCTTAAGTAAAAAAAACCTTCCTTCCTCATCTTTTGTTTCAAACCCATAACAAGGTCGTGACTTTTTTTTAAAATGGTTGTATAAAATTAAAATAGGCCTCACCCCTATTATATCATGACCAAATAGTGGTATTACAATAACTTGACTATTATACGTATTGTCTACAAAAATTCAAATATTTTTGAAAGTATAATTTTAATCAATTAAACTAATTTTTTTTATACATAGAGGAGTTGGTTACATCCACACCATTTTTAGTAATTGCCAAATACAGGGTTCAAACCACATGGGTTGCTTCCAACAAGCCTATACCACCTCGTTATTGTCAACTCGACGTGAGAAGGACCACCAGTCACTCAGGATTCGTACCATCATCATTAGTCTGACACGCACTTAGAAGATTCAGATTAGACTACTACCTTTGCAACATGCATGTCCTCAAGATTTGAACCTAAGTCTCTTCTTGGTAAGTGCCTAGCCAAACAAACAATTATCAATCCACCTAGCCCTTGAGAGTCAATTGAACTAATTTTATTTATTAATCTTTATAATGTTAAAAATTTTAATCGACGTAATTGAAGGTTATAATGGCAACAAGGAGCAATATTTAAACCTACAACGAGGTGATGAAACAATATATAAAATAACCGATTCCTCTAACATTAATAAAAAAAATTATATATATATATATATATATATATATATATAATAAATAAAAAATATAAAAAAAACGACTTAAATGTGAATGAAAACGAGTTTTTTTTTTTAAACAAAATAAAAGAAAAAACAAAATTTTGAGAAAAACTAATTTTGAAAGTTACAAGGATACTACAAATATTAGCAATAAAAGTTAAACCTAAAAATAAGAATAAAAATAAAGAAAAATATAATACTTTTAGATTTTAAAATTATTTATATTAAAAAAAACTTTCAAGTCTTATAAGAGATAAAAATAGACGGTGGTCAAGAT
Organism: Wollemia nobilis; assembly: GCA_028583015.1. Lineage (NCBI taxonomy): Eukaryota > Viridiplantae > Streptophyta > Pinopsida > Araucariales > Araucariaceae > Wollemia > Wollemia nobilis. The sequence goes on from JAQPPZ010002200.1 coordinate 2,085,256, forward strand.
AGAAAGATATTAAAAAAGATAATTCACTCTTGATATTGATGTAGATGTTAATCAGTGTCAATCAACATTATTGATGTTTAATTGTGACCTTACTGATGTTAAACCCTTTGACTTGTATTATGCGAGCCTATGCCAACTTCAAAGGTAGGCGTGTGATAGATGTTATAGGAAAATGTATGAGGTTGTTTGTATCCGTTTGTATGCAATGTAAGACCATAGTTGTCGGTGTTAATAATCACAAACAATGGTGCAATGGTTGGTTTTGATACAAGCATGCGATATGTCTAAGATCTCCATTCGCTAAACATGTTAAAACATTTTTATTTTTTTATTTTACATGTAAACATACGCTTGAAAAATTTATAGTAATTAAAAGTGTAATAAAAAAGTTTGTTTGAAGTATTTAGAGAAGAAAAAGAAGTAATCAAACTTTGAACCTGCTTATCATTGTTAATTGTCTTCTTCTTAGTCTCTTGTTAAACTTTTTGAAGATCTTGAATCTTATGAAAGTTGATGAATAACATCTTGAGGCGTGTTGGAAGGTCCATAGACTTGGGAATCCCACATATGAATGCTAATATCTGGTGTATTGCAGCAAGATATAGGTTGATATATATTCATATGTATATTCAGCTTTTGTTTTTAGCTGGTAGATAGTGCTAACACCAAAATATTGTAATGTTCCGGTTAATTATATAACATAATCTTAGCTTTTATTTAAAAAAAAAAAATCTTTTGAGTAGGTGAGTTGGTTTATCACTGTGGGGAACTTAACAAAAGGTATTGGTTGTGGCCGACCTGGGTACGATTTCCACTCCCTCTTATACATGCACAAAAAAATCCATTCCTCGTTGGTTGTGGTCAGGGTTTAAGGATTTTTTTTTGTGTTGTTTTCACCATTAACCAAAGTTTGCGGCTCTCGAGGTTTCTTTCTAATCTAAAAGTTTTGTCCTCGAGGGCTAGGTGGAGTGGTAAGACATTGGGCATTTACCAGGAGAAGACCTAGGTTCAAACCTTGAGGGCATGCCTAATATGGACAAAGGTAGTAGTTTGACCTGAGTTCGTTGAGTGTACGCCAATTTGATTATGGTAGTACCAACCCTGAGCCACTAGGGGTCTTCTTCACTCCAGATCATGTTTATTGAGGTGAGGTAAAGGTTATAGTGGTAGCACCATGATTTCACGCTGCGATTGAAGGCAATGAAATTTGACCTTGTGACTAATTATTTGAAAAAGAAAAATAGTTGCAAATTCCTCCGTGATAAAATAAAAAAACATATTCATGGGCTTTTGTACATTAAAATTATTCAAGCAAGCCAAAATTTCGAGAACAATAAAAAAACAACTCACACAAATCTTAACTTAAAAGAAACCGATAATATGTTGTTGACTTAAGTGCCTTTATTCAAGCTTAATTGAATATGTTTATTATTATTATTTTTTGGTCGAAGAAGAATTAATAACTATTAATTATTTTTTACTACTAGTTATGGGTTCAAATTTCGGAGCTGTCACTATAACTCTTACCCCACTTCATTGTTAATGATTTGGTGTGAGGGAGACCACCCTACCCCACCTCGTTGTTAATGACTCGTTGCGAGGGAGACCACCCCTACCCCACCTCGTTGTTAATGACTCGTTGCGAGGGAGACCACCGATGGTTCGAAATTGATACCAAAAGTGACGGAGTCAGGTCAAACCACTACCTTTGTCCCAATAAAGCTTACCTCCAAGGTTTGAACATGGTTTGCTTTTGGTAAGCGCCTAAAACTTACCAGTCCACCCAACCCATGGGATTATTATTATTTTTTTTTGTTGAAGGCCAAGTACAAATGAGTGGCATAATTGGAACCATACTTCCTTAGGGTATAATAGAGCCTCCCTCCCACTGATTTGAACTTTGGTAGCCTGAATAACAGTTAGATGGGTGTTTCTATAGGACAATATGCATTTTTTTTTAAATGAAAATTATAAATAAATAAAAAAAACTTGTACACCCAATTGTTTGGAATTATGTGTATGTTTTTATATTCAATTGATTAATTACATTATTTAATAATTTATTGTTTTTAGTAATACATACAACTATTAAGGCTTGCACCCATAATTTAATATTTAATTAAAACTAATATAACAATAATATAAAAAGGGAGTGAGTGTGAGCAAAAAAACGAGCCTCACTAGGTAGCATGTAATAAACAACATATTTGAAAGCCATAATTGGAAGTTTTTTTTTAAAAGGTTGAAAAGTAATAAACAACATATATCAGGGACCACCCTTTTCAATGGTATGCCTTTTACCATTGCGGTGTCCCTATTGGAAGTTAGGATTTCCAAGTTAGAGATAAGAATAACTAATATATGAAAAGTTCACTCTAAATAGTTAATGTTACATCCAAAGTAAAAAACAACTCACACAAATCTTCAGTTTAAAAAGAAAAAATGTATTAAAATAATAATTGTTGATTTAAGAGATGTGAAATGAAATAAAAGATTTTAATTACGTCCGCGAGACCCAAATATGGTCTATGGGACCTCAAATATGGAAGTACAATTACTCAAATCATATCATATGATCTTTAATATCTTTGAGAAGGTTGTTCCTTCTCCTGTGATTTGTGTTAGTAATTTCCCAACTTTTTTTATTTTACTGTCTTCAAATAAATCTGCCATAGACTCGTTCCTAAGCGTTTCTTTGTATTTGTCACGGATATCTGAAAAACTCGGGCATTTATAGATGAAGTGTTCCTCTGTCTCTACTGCCCCTGTGCTGCATAGAGTACATATCCTTTCTTCCCATTGTTCTTTGGGCGTTGTCCATCTCCCTATTTCACATCTAAACCTATGAGAGCTAGTCCTTATATGAGCAATGAGTATTTTTCTTTCCACTTGTTTTCAGCGCCTATATACGTTTTTTCCTTGTGGTCATACGTTGGGTTAAAATTTGCAATATAATATTGTCTTTTCCTGCTTGCATTTTTCCACATTCCACTTCTGAACTTTTCATTCACATAATTTTTTGTCTTTTTTGACAGTTGGGCATTCATTTATGTTGATTTCCCAACGTTTCATCCATTTTTAATTTTGTTTCATCCATGTATTCTTTCGCCTATGCAACTCTTCGTCCCTAGCTGCCCTAGGCCATCTATCATTTGTCATGTTTTTTGTTTTTTTCCAAGTAACATAATAGCTTGGTCATAGCAATTGCTTCTAAAGGGAACATTCCATTTTTAGCTAGAATAATTTCATAAGAGGTTGTGGCCTTAATTTTGAGAAAGTTTGTGATTAGATATTTTTGAATCCTTTCTATTTGCCTCTATTTTGCATTTTTTGTGCCACTAGTCCACACCTCGCAACCATACAACAAAACCGGTGTAACAAGTAGGCCAAATAAGACCTTGGTGATCTTCCAGTACCACAACTCGACATTCCTACACCTGTTTTGAAGTGCATATAGTGCTCTACGACCACTTTGAGTTCTTTTCATCCTACATGTATTTCAATTAAGTTTATCATGAAAGTCTATGCCCAGGTATTTGTATTCTACTACTACATCAAGCGGTTCTCCTGCAAACTGAAATTTGAGTTGTTGCTTCTTCTTTTTTGCTGAAAAAATCATAATTTTTGTTTTGCTCGTGTTCACCTGCATCCCAACTTCTTTACAAAAGAGTTCTAGAGCTTGAAGGTGATCTTCTAGATCTTTGGCTATTTTGGCCACAAGAATTACATCATCTGCATACATGAGGAGTTTTACCACATATTTGGCTAAATGCACACCCTCTCCCCCAAATTTGTTTATCCATTTTTCTAACTTGTCAATGTACAACCCAAATAAGGTCGAAGATAGAGGGCAACCTTGTTTGACACCTATGTCACTACCAAAACATTTAGATAACCCTTCCTGTGTTTTGATTCTAGCCTTTACATGCTCATATAGTCTGTGAACTGCTGCCCTGTAGTGAATTGAAATCTCTAGCTCTTCCATTCTGCTCCATAATTTTTTCCTTGGAACTGTGTCAAATGCCTTTTTGAAGTCTACAAAACAACAAAAAGCCTCCTCTTTTTTATCCCATATTTTTTCCACTATGTGTTTGAGTGTGATACAGTGATCAATAGTTGAGTGCTTGGGCCTAAAACCCGCTTGCCCCTTTGCTCTCTTTCCCTTTTCTTATGCCCATATGTTGATCTTACGCTCTATCATACTCCCAAACAACTTTGCAAAGAGAGGGTTGATCATGATAGTTCGATAGTTTGAGGGATTATTTACATCTCCACTTTTAAATAAAAGAATGGTCAAGCTAGTTGTCCACTCAGTAGAAAAGCCATTTTGTATGACCTCATTGAAAAATTCTTTGATTTGTGGTGCCATGATATCTACCCCTATTTTATATGCTTTGCTTGAAGATTGTCTATGTCACGGGCTTTACCAGTTGCCAACTTTTTTATCCCTTGAATAATGTCTTCAATTGTGAAAAGTTCTTTCTTGACAATGATAGTAAACTTAATGCAATGGTAAGGGTTTTGACTTCTTTTTAAGAGGTTCAAGGTTCAAACCCCAATTAGTATGAGGAGACCAAGACTCCTCATAAAAACATGTGTAAACTCATTAAAAAAAACATGTTGTTTACTTTTAAGTGCCTTTATTTAAACTTAATTGTCTTTAATATTTATTTTTGTTTACAGAAGTGGAGACTATAAATAAAACTAAAAAGCTTAATTTTTTAGTGTATTCAATTTTTTTAGAATAATGTATGATTTAATATTCAATTGATTAATTGTATTATTTAATAATTAATTAATATTTAATAACACAAAATTATTAAGGCTTGCCTCCATAATTTAATATTTAATAAAAATAATACAAAAAGGGAGCGAGAGTAAGCCAAGAATAAGGAATAACCTTGCATTTTGATGCTATAATTATTAAGAGATTTAACTCATGACAAGAGATTAGAGAATGAAAATAATGAAAAAGAGGTATTAAAGTGGAACAAAATTCCAATGTAAGAATATGCCATTCGAAATAAACTGTTTGTAAGGGAACAACATCACATGAATTGCTTAGAAAGCAAGAGGGCCAACTACCCCCCACACACATGCTGCGACTAGATGTTAAGGAGAGAAAAAACTTAGTTTAGATAAAAAATATTTCACTCCAAAAGAGGAGGTAAAGAAAGTCTATCTACAACATTAGACGACAAAGGCCATCATAGTTCATTTGATCAACCATTAGAAGAAGAAAAAAAAAAAAAAAAAAAAAATATATATATATGTATGTATATATATGTGGGACAAGAAAGTACAGTGTATGAGTACAAATTCAAAAGAAACTAAAGGTGCAAAGGAAGATGTGAAGAAAAAAATTGAAACAAAGAGATCGAAAAAAGGTCATGTTTATTTTATGTAAATCATTTTTTTCCTCAAGTAATATAAAATCCTCGTGACAATAGAAATAAAAGTAGTGTAAAGGTTATCGAATAAATAGATGAGGACGAAGGATATATGTAATTTAGGATTTTTAAGGTAAACATAAGAAGGTAATTGTTATGGAGAAGCATCCTTGCATTTTAGGGTTTTTAGGGCAACATAAAGAAGAAAGTAAGTTTGAGATTATCCTTCATAGCAAGACAAACCTATAGCTGATAAGTCTAACTATGAACGTTGTAAAAAAATCAAAGGATTGATGAAAATGAAAGTATTTGGTGGAAATGAAAAAAAATGGAGAGAAAGGAGAAAAAAACAAACCCAAAAGGATATTGATATGGAGACACAAAAGCAAATATCAAAAGTGTGGCCTTGAATTGGTTAAATATTTAGCATATGATACCTATCAAGTAGTTGTCTAGGCATATATAAAAATGAAAAAAAATTAAATTTCAAATTGTAATTGAATAATTTATTGTTATTAGTATGATTATATCGTAACTATTATATTTTTCTATGATCTAGACACGTGAAGAATATATTATTACGTTGAGAGGCGTTCCTACAATGGTATAAACTAGACGGGGGTGGGAGGCAAAGAGGTCATAAATGTCATGCCGTAAACAATTTTTTTTTTATTAAAAAAGTCGACATTAACAAAAACATTTAAAATATTTAAACTAAAATTCGACTAGCCAGCCGTTGCAAACATTTAAAATATTTAAACTAAAACAGTCAACTAACCAATCGTTGCAACTGTTTAATAAACTAGCTTAGATATAAAATATATATATCTAAAAACGTCGAGAGTTATCAATCTCGAGGCGCTTATCTTGAACATCACACCCCCAAGAAATGAAATAAACGCCTCGAGATTGATAACTCTCAACATTTTTAAATATATATCCTTTATATCTAAGCTAGTGAACTATGAGAGATAAAAATTGAAAATTTTACAAAAATAAATATTTAATTGACAGCTTGCCTAAGAGGTGCTATTTGTTACATGGATAGATTATTGTGTGTGGAGCTAAGTGCACAAATAAAATCAAGAAGTGAGGATGAAAATGATATCTTGGACTATAAGGTGTATGAATAAACAAGAAGTGGTGATGAAAATGATATCTTGGAATATAAGGTGTATGAATAAGACCCTTGAAAAAAAGAGGAGGTATTAGGAACTAATAGGTTTTCATTTGTGATGACAATTTTTATTTTTTTTTAAAATTAAATTGTAGAAGGTAATTGGATGAGTGTGATTTTATCTTATAAATATAATAGGTTAAGAATGATATATATAATAAAAAAGTAAATGTATGTTTTTTTTTTTTAACCAACGCACAGACCTGCGCACAGGGTTGAGAGGCTCCCCCAACCATGATCCCTCCTAAAGCCCGAGAGCTATGCTTATCAATAGGGAATTTAACATCCATCCCCTAGCATACTTGCCCACGTCATGGTTTGAACCTTGGATCTCTTGAAGAAGAGCCAAAGCCTAAATTGTTGCGTTGTTCAAGTAAATGTATGTTTGATATATATATATATAAAAGTAAGAAGTTGGGCACTTACCAGGAGGAGACCTAGGTTCAAACTTCGTGCGCATGCCCAATCTAAGGCAAAGGTAGTAGTTTGACTTGAGTCCGTTGAGTGTGCACCAACTTGATGACAACAATACCAACCCCGAGTCATCGAGGGTCTCCTTCACTTCGGGTCGTGTTTATCGAGTTCAAAATAAAAAGGTAGTTATCAATTCTCTATGATAAAAAAAAATAATAGATTACTACCTTTGCCCTAGATTAGGCATGCTGCCGAGGTTTGAACCTAGGTCTCCTCTTGGTAAGTGCCCAACTTCTTACCAATCCACCTAGCCCTCATGGACTAAAAAATATATATATAAAATAAAAAAGTAAATGTATGTTTGATAAAAAATCAAGTTAAATTACCGAAAGAGAAATGTAATAAGTTTTAGATAACGCAAAAATGTTCGAGCTTTGGCTCTTCTTTGGGAGGTCTAAGGTTCAAACCGTGGTGTGGGCGAGTGTCTGAATGGTGGGTGTGTGTTAAATTCCTTATTGATAAACATAACTCTTGGCTTTACGAAAAATCATGGTTGGAAAGAGACTGGGAAGAAACTACTCAACCATGTGTGTTGGTTGTAAAGTTTCTCACACTAACCAAATATATAATTAAAAAATATTAATATTATAAAATAGAAAAAAATATAATATTTTTTAATAATTTAATAATTTTAAAGATAAAAAAATTATTAAAAAAATATTCATACTCTTAATACATCCAACTATATCAATCTTATAATAATAATAATAATGCGTTATTACAACAAACTCATCAATTATATATATAATGAATAATTTAATCTTGTCCTTATGTTTGGGAGGATAGTAGAGACTTAGGTTCCAATCTCATGGCGTACCCATGCATAGCCAATAGTCTGATCCGAATCCTCTGCATGTTGCATTTGATTGATTGCGCTTGATTGACTACGGTGGTCCGTTCCCTGCATATCCGGTGGTCCCCATCTTCTGCCGGGTGTTGAACCAGACTGACGACAATAGTACCAACCCTATGCGTTCGATGGTCCCCATCTCACGTCGGGTTACCATCAACGAGACATGGGTTTGTTGGATGCAGTTGCTGATGGTTGGAACCCTGCCTTGGCAGTTACTACAAATTGTGATTTTCACCTATGTACAAAAAAAAAATGTTTGGAAGAATAGTCTTGCTAGTTTCCCTTGCACTTCATATTTTATTTTTTTAAAATTAAAATAATAATATATAAATTAAAAATTAAAAAATAAATTCTTTGGGAGAATAGTCTTGCTAGTTCCCGTTGTACTTCACATTTTATTTTTTAAAATTAAAATAATATTAGATAGATAAATAAGTATTAACTAAAATTAATTAATTTTTTTTAATAAAATAAATGCAAAATATTTCATAATAATTAATTTTGAAGTGATTAAAAACAAATTCTATAGAAACTAAATTTTAAGATGTTTTATCTAAGTACACAAGTAATAGAAAAAGGCATTGGACTTTATTAATTCAATTCACAACAAAGATAGGTCCCATGTACCTAGCTTTTCAACCTATTAATTTTTTTTTTTTTTTAAGATGTATAAACTATAGGTGAGATATAACAAACTAGTCACTAAACCTAAAATACATTGAATGAGTGTGAGAGTATCTAATGAGTAGATATAATAATAACTTTAATTAATTAATTATTTTTTCAATTGGTTATATGGATTGGAACAGTGCCATGAGTATTATATCATGGTATTGCAATAAAGTTTGGATATATTATTCATGTATAGGTTGATAAAATTTGAAACTTTGAAACTTGGTCTTCTCTTTAAAATGTTGACGAATCTAAACGATGAGTTAATGCCACCTAATTTTAATATAATATAATTTTAAATAATTAAATTAAAATATTAAATCTTGAAAGAAAAATTAGAAGTTTAAATTTAATAAAATATAACATCTAAGATCAAAAGATTTGAATTGTTTTTTTTTTTTTTTTGTTTATTTGGTTTTTGTGAGAAACCTCTATGACCGACTAAACAGTCTCCTCCCAACCATGACCCTGGTAAAACTGATAGCTATATTTATCGATAGAGAATTCAATGTATTTTGTAAAATAAATTTAATTTATAATTTAATAATTTTTTTCTAAATATATAAAAGATTAATACCATTATTTTAACAAAGTTAACTAGACTTTAATCTTAATCTTATAGAATATAAAATTAAGACAACTAAAGACAACTAACTGGCAAACACTCAGTTACTATTTAATCAATTCTTTTTAAGTACTTTTTCAACCTCCCAACTAGACGGCAAAGTTCTAATCACTGTGTTGTCTTGAACCTCCCAAAAAGACAAAGCTCTAACCTGGGCACTTAGAAATTATTTTTCCTGATTATCTTGAATGAAAATTAATGTCATATCAAACAAAACCTGAATAACGAATCTGTACCTAAATTTCACAAGTCCCATTCTCTGATATGGGAAATTGCAAAGGGACCCATTCTTTTCCGAATAAAATACTATTATACCCACCGTTCAGTAGCTGGCGTTTGATGAAGGAAAGAGATGTTGCTTTATATCGTCGAACACGTGATTAGGTGTAGCAGGGCGTCACACTATTCTTGTTTAACCAAATCAGTTTCTTACACTCTAAGTCTTTGTCTTGTTCAGATCGTTCACTTCACCAAATGCCCTTCAAAGGTAAGCAAGGTTTAATGAAAACCTACCTGGTTTTTGATGTTGATTTATGTTGATTTGTGCAGATATAGTCACGAGTTTTTACAGTAATGTAGGCACTGTGTTTGGGCTCAGTTAGATTGATAGTGTTAAAAAAGAGTGAAGCTTTAGTTTGTTTTTGGCCTCAATTACATTGATGGTATTGAAAAGGAGAGTAGTTTTAGTGTGTTTTACGCCTCAATTAGATTGATGGTATTAAAAAAGAATGTAGTTTTAGGCACCCAATCCCAGTGCTCCCTCTTTTTCTGTGCAAGACCTTTTCAATCCCTTACTGGTGTGGGTGGCTCTCAGTTTTTCAATTTTTCCCTGAAAGAATTCATTTTGGATGTGGGGGTGGCTACAATTTTTTTTGGCTTGTTCCCACTAAAGAAATAGAAGCTGATTCCCAGATGAATCTGCCGCCTCAGTTCATTCTATATATTGTTTTTGGCAGAGGTGGTCATGCTTTAGCCCTTAATCTCATGTAGTGGTTCCTTTGACATTGGACCAATGCATGAGCTTTCAGATCCAAAGTTGCAAGCTACTGAAACCCACGATGTTGCAGTCCGTCATAATCAGTCCAAGAAGGGGAGTGAGCTGTTTTATCAAAATGGGGATTTTGGTCTTTCAGAGGTTGAACGATGACTGAGAATCCTGCTGACTTACTCTTTACTTGTTCCATTTTCATCAATTCTTGGTGACATTAAGTCTATTGTAAGCTTGTTGGTGTGACTGTGAATAGATAACAAAGAAAGTGGATTTTTTGCCGGAGATCTCTGTTTGGTCTTTGGGTTAAGGACCGAGTTTGGTGGAAGTCAGTGGGTGAGTCTGTGTGTGTGAATACATTACATATTACAAGGACAGTGGATACCTTGTTGACCTCAGTTTGGTCTTTCAATTAAAGATCTATATTCACAAGGACTTGATTCATATTGCAGACTTTCTCTTAAGGATCCTAATGCAGGCAGCATCATCTTGGAAACACGTAGAAAGTGGATTATGCCATCAGTGAAGAGCTAATACAACCTGGTTATGATAATTGGCCACCAAATTAGTTCAAGATGAGGAATCACAGAATATTTCATTTTGTAACTTCCTTTTATGATGCAGCATACAAAACATTGGCCGGTATATTTGGATCTGTCACGCTGCCAAGCCAGTTTGCTCAAAGAAGTTATAGTTTTGGATCCGGAGGCTATCGCAAGATTGGGTACCGTAGTTTCTGCTACTTGGCAGTCCTGCTTGTATTCATCTTTGTTACTTTTATTATTAGTCATGAATATTTTAGACCACAGTTACCTGCTGAGCTTATATCTCCTAGTTACCTCAGTGCATCAGTCAATAGTGTTATGCAAGGCTATGGTTCAAATTCTAGTTGTGACATTTTCACTGGAAAATGGGTTTACGACAAGACATACCCATTGTACAATGCATCTGCCTGCCCTTTTGCAGAACGGGGCTTTCGTTGTCAGAACAATGGCAGGCGAGATCAACTTTACATGAAATGGAGATGGCAACCACAAGATTGTGATATACCAAGGTATGTCCAAATATTTGGGTTTACATCAAGTTTAGAGGGAGCACGATACCTCTTTGGAACTCTGATTTTCTGTTTATAGAGTGTGTATGCATCTATCTTGTTCCATTTTAATGAATTTTGCATCTTCTCATACTGCAAATAGTTTACTTCAAAGCTTAGTTTTTAAGCTTCTTTCATGTGTATTGGGGATGGATGGGGTCTTTACTAGACAGTTTGTATGCATCTATCTTGTTCCATTTTAATGAATTTGGCATCTTGTCGTACTGCAAATGATTTACTTCAAAGAACTATTTTAGCTTATTTCATGTGTATGGGCGATGGATGGGGTCTTTACTAGACATTTTGTATGCATCTGTCTTGTTCCATTTTAATGAGTTTTGCATCTTCTCACACTGCAAATAGTTTACTTCGAAGCACAATTTTAGCTTATTTCGTGTGTATGGGGGATGGATGGGGTCTTTACTAGACTTAGTGTGGCAACAGGTTCAACTCAGCTGATATTATGAAAAGATTGCAAGGTTTGCGTGTTGTGTTTGTTGGGGATTCAATGGCCAGGACACAGTGGGAATCTCTTATCTGCCTTCTTATGCAAGGTGTAACTGATAAGAAGTCAGTTTATGAAGTAAACAGAAACAAAATTACAAAGCGAATTCCCTATTTGGGTGTTCGGTTTCGTTCTTATAACTTCATTATTGAGTACTACCGGTCACCTTTTCTTGTACAAGAGGGTAGTCCGCCCACACATGTTCCTAAAAGGGTTCACTCCACTCTTAAGCTGGACAAGATGGATTATGCAAACAAAAAGTGGCGCAATGCAGATATATTGATTTTCAATTCTGGACATTGGTGGACACCTACAAAAACTTTCCAAATGTAAGCATTTCTCTTTCCTTATACCTCAAATACTTATGCACGTTACACTAAGTTACTTTCTTATCAGTTTCACTTCAACTTTTAGTGGGTGTTTTTTATTTTGTGTGTAAAGGTATATTTTTGTACATGTGTGGGGAGCATAATATTAGGCCAGTTCAGATAAAGATTACTGAGTTTAGAGGTTTGGATTTAAAGAGCTACTTTAAGCTTCTTGTATTGAAAAGAAAGGCAATGCACAGAAACCAAAATATATCTTTCGGTGAAATAAGGTAACAGCGCACAAACCAGAAAATTCTATGAGTATTAAGGATAACAGAATAACCATGTTTGGAAGTGCATAGCTTTACTCAAATAAAAACTTGGCTTATCCATACAAATGGTTTTCAAAATCTGGTTAACTCATAGTTATTCACAGGTAGTTTGTAAATTTAGATGTTGAACTTATAGGAGAACTATTGCCTTTAACCAGGATCTGAAGAAAGACGATGCATGTTTCTCATAACATGATTATTATTTACAGAGGTGCATTACTTCAGGCAAATATAGAAAGGAATATACATCAATTACTAGCTAGCAAAACTTGAACATCTTGTAGTTATTTGTAGTTTGGTTATGATTTAAAATTTGAAATTAAACAAGGTCTGTTTACTTTAACCAGGATCTGGTCATGTGACCAACAAATTTTTTTTCTTTGATAAATTCAAGTAAAGTTGTTGAAAATTCAATTCAATTAAAATTGCTGAGTCACGGGATGAATGTTTTAGAATATGTGATAGTGGTAAAGCCAACTTTTGGGGTTTACTTTATGGGTTATCTTGTTGATCTCTCTCAGTGTATGCCAACCAATGGAACACTGACTTGTATTGTCTTGGGATCTGTGATTCCATCATTTGGAGTGTATTGATACTCTTGTATGCATCCATCATTGATCTCAAGCGTTTGCACTCCTTTGATCTAGGTTATTGAGTCATCAGTGCATTATGTGTCAATTTGATGTCTCTTTACACTGTCTCATATGTTTATATACTTTCTAATACTTGCCTTGCCTTGCGTTAGAGTTCACTTTCAATCCATATTCAAAGTATGCTGAAATGCAGCAAATTGCAGTCAACCTGCAAAAGCGAGTTGATTTAACAGTGCATATCAGACATGTTTTCACATACATTTTAAGTTGCATATTAAATTATTATTATTTTTTATTTTTTTTTTAAATTTAATGTTATGATGGTGTGTGTGTATATATATATATATTAATATATTGAACTTCATGCTAAATCTATAGCTTTCAATGGGTCGAATTTATTTTGAACTTCAATACTACCAAACTCAAATTTATGCAAAACCTTGTGATCAGTGACATACTAGAACCACGAGGTAGGCTTGTTATAGAGTCATGAATTGCCAAAGATGGTTTTTCTCCAATATGTAGGCCTGCAAGTGTACTGTGAGATTGCTGAATGATTGCATAGCAAAATTACAGTTCCACAAAATGCACTTAATGTTTCCTTTCTTTCCTCATTAACATTACACATCAGTAGTCAGATCAGTTATAGCAGACCTGTGCCTGTTAGCAAATATTGAAACAAACCCTGCCAACAAATCACTCCGAGTTATATGTGCAAGGAGTGGACCAGTTGTTAAATTTATTTAACCAACCTCCTGCATCATCTTTTTTTTTTTTGAGTGAAAAGGTTAAAATTCTATTAATGGAACTCATAATACATTAAAAGGGAAAGAATTCTCCCTTTTTTAGCCAGGCCCAGAATACAAATAAGCTTTCTTTTTGCATACACACTATTACCAAAGAGCCTTATAGCTAGGAGAGGATTCCTTTTGGCTTTCTCTTTCCATCTTCTTGTCGTTATCTCCTTTTTATCCGTAGAAGGTACTAACATGTTTGATCATCTCCATTCGGTGCCCTGTTATCTATGGTATCTTGTTGACCTTGGATCTGAGTCACTTGTGTTGCTCCTCTCCTTAGAGTGTTCCATATTGCTTCCTCCTCTTCAGGTATCTGAGATTCTTTTGATATTTTTGCCTCCAGGGTTTCTGTCAGCTTCCTTGTTAAGGTGTTCCAGGTTCTCTCCATTGGTTTATAGTCTTCTCTAAAAGTTCTTCCATTTCTCTCCAGCCATAGTTGCCACCATATAAAACCAATACCTAGATCCCAGGCACATTTGATTTTTGTGGATGTGAATCTGTTGGCTTTCCAGTAGTTCCAAAAGGTTTCCATGGTTGGGAGTGAGGTCCCCTGTTGGTTGAAAATTTTGAACCATTGGTGCTAGATCATTTGGGCATATGGGCATGTAAAGAGCAGGTGGGGGATTGTTTCCTCTTCATTGTTACACATTATGCATCGGTTCGGACCTCTGAAGCCTCTCTTACATAGGTTATCTTGAGTCAGGATACTATTGTGGGCCACCTGCCAGGAGAAACAATTGATCTTTGTCCAGCCTTTGGGTTGCCACAACTTTGACCAAGGGAAAGGATTGGGGGATTGAGGGGCAGAAGAGATGGATCTATAACCCTCTTGGACTGAGTAAATACCAAGGGTGCCAAAACCCCAGGCTATTTTATCTTGTTCTGCTTTCCTCACCCAAGTTCTTTTGGTCAGGATTTCCTTCAGTTCTGCCTTCTCCGCCTCCCATCCTTCACATGGCCATTCCTCTAGAGGGCGCCATAGGTGGTGTCCCAGGGATTGGTTGTTCAATGGTTTGAGGTAGTGGCCCACATTGACCCAACCATGTTCGTAGAATGCTAGTTTTGGGATAGTTAGATGGGGATATTGGACATCCATGGGGGGTAGCATTCCAAAGAGTCATCCCAAAATCTGGCTTTGCTCCCATCTCCAATTCTCTAGAATAAGCTCTTCTTAATGATAGGAGCTCCTTTCTTTAGTGCTTTCCAGATTTTTGAACCTTCCCCTATTACTGGGAGTCGGGGAAGGTCAGCTCCTATGTGATATGGGTAGTATTTTGCTAGGAGAACCTTGGACCAGAGTTGGTTTGGGTGGGATAACCATCTCCAATAGAGTTTGCCAATTAGAGCTTGGTTGTTTGTTGTTGCCGCTCGGATTCCAAGACCTCCATCCTCTTTTGGGTGACAAACTTTTTCCTAGTTGATCAAAGCCATTTTTTGACTCCCTTTGACACTAGACCATAAGAATCTCTGCATTATTTTGTTGAGGTCCTTCAACACACCTTTTGGGGCCGCTAGGACTAAGAATTTGTACATGGGCATTGCTTGAAGGACTGCTTTTAGTAATGTAACTCTACCTCCAAAACTTAGCCATTTGTTCGTCTAGTGATTTAGCTTAGAGAAGATTCTATCTTTTATTGTTCTCCAATCCTTAGCTTTTAAACTTCTTCCTGAGAGGGGGATTCCTAGGTATTCTAGAGGAGGAGAAGCTTCCTAGAATCTTAGGATTTGGGTAATCCTTTCCTGAACTCTCTTTGTAACATTGAAGAAAATAATTTTGGATTTATGGTCATTTATGAGTTGACTAGTGGCCTTTATATAGCAATCGAGGAGGTTTCTTATGCTAACTGCTTCTCGGATTGTTGCCTCCCCCCAAATTCTGGTATCATCCATAAATTGCAAGTGAGTAAGATCCAGACCAAGGCTGATACTTATTCCTATAATGATGTTCTCTACCTTCTTCTATCTGATATATCTCCCTAAGCCTTTCACATAAAGAATGAACAAGTATGGTGACATAGGGTCTCCTTGTCTGATCCCCTTGGAGGCTTGGAAGGGTTGGGATGGAACTCCATTGATGAGGACTGAGAAGGAAGCCGATGAGACACATTCCAACACCCACGAAATCCATTCTCTTCCAAAACCAAATTTCTCGAGGATTTTGGCCATGAAGTCCTAGCTGACCCTATCATAAGCTTTGGAGAGATCAAGTTTTAGGAACATTCCTTTATTCTCTTTCTTGATGAGGGTGTGGAAAGATTCTTGAGCCAGGATGATGCCATCTAGAATCTATCTTCCTTGCACAAATCCTCCTTGTTCAGGAGATATGATTGTTGGGAGGATTTTTTTAAGCCTTTCTACCATCAACTTGGTGAGGATTTTGTAGATCACATTGCAGAGAGCAATGGGGCGGAAGTTTACAATGTCCTCCATGTCTTTGCCTTTTGAAATCAAAGCTAGGTGGGTGTGATTGAGGGCTTTGAGGATCTGACCATTGGATCTGATCTCTTCTAATGCTTTTGTAACATCTTCTGCTATTGTATCCCAGAAAGATTTGAAGAATTTGATAGGAAGACCATCCGATCTAGGTGATTTGCTAGTTTGCATACTAAAGATAGTTGATTTGACTTCCTCTATAGTGATTGCCTTGAGAAGTTCCTCATTTTGGTGTTGGGAGACCAAAATTGGGATACTATCTAGGATCTCCTATTGGTGGGTTGGAGATAAATTTGGATCTATAGTAAACAAAGTACTAAAGAAATTGTTAGCTATTTTTTGCATACCTAGGGTAGTGTCTTGTCTAGAACCTTGGTCATCGAGAAGAGCATCCATCCAGTTATGAAGATTGTGGGCAGTTGTAGAGTAGTGGAAGAATTTGGTATTTTGGTCTCCCTCTTGCAACCATGTTATCCTTGCCCTTTGTTTCCAATAAGCTTCTTCCTTCTAGTCTATTTCCTCCTCTTTCTTCAAAAGGGCTTCCTCCTGAGAAAGAAGCTCTTTAGATATTACCCCTTCCCTAATTTTGGTGGCCACCTCTTGCATTTCTACTATGATCTTTGCTTGTTGCTTTTGAAAGTCAATGCATTGGAGCTGACTCCAATATTTCAAGTTTTGTCTTACATGCTTGAGTTGTAAGTGGAGTTGGAATTGGGTCATCCCATGGGGTGGTTTCCCTTGTTGCCACCATTGATGAATCAGATCTAGAAGGTCTTCATTTTGAAGCCAAAAATTCTCAAATTTGAAAGGCCTTTTAGGGTTATGCTTTCTTTTGTCTATGGATAGACTAACCAAGAAGTGATTGGAGGCCAGGTGGTTAAGAATATTCGATTGACACTACCATCGATGGAATGCTTCCTCTCCTACTAGGAATCTATCTAGCCTAGATTTTATTGTGTCCCCCTCTTTCCTCTTGTTTGTCCAAGTATTGGTACAACTTGGAGGAGGAATGTCAATAAGCTCTAGTTGATCTGCTTGGGTGATGAGGAGTCTATCCTTGTCATTCAATTATGCTCTTCCCCCTTCTTGATCATTCATCGATATTTTAGCATTCATATCTCCACCCACTATCCAAAGGTCCTCTGGGTAGGCTTCTCTAATAGCCTGAACTGCTTTCCATTGGATTTTTTGATCTCTGACATCCTTCATCCCATATATGTTAATAATCATCCATATTTCTCTTGTATTCCTATTCTTAAGTCTTATCATAAGAACTCCTTTGGTGGTTGTCGAGTTGATTTCTTGGAAAGTATGTCGGTACCACAAGATTAGAGAGCCTCCTAAAAAGCCCTAGGAGGCTTGGGTTGTGTAGTCATACTACTTCTAGTTTCTACTTGATATGGTTCTTATTGATTCAAGAGAGGTTTTGGTTTCCTGTAGTAACATAACATCCGGCTTGGTTTCTAATAGCATTCTTGTGATGACCAATTATCTAGGGTGGTCATTGAGTCCCCTCACATTCCATGTGTGTACTATCATTGGGAATCAATGTTGTAGAAAGTCGTTATTGACTTGACCAATCATGTTTCTCTCAGTTGTTCTCCTTGTTGAATCTTTTCTTTGTTTGATTTTCTTCTTGCTCCCTACGAAGTTGCATTCTTCTATCTCTTCTCAATTTGGTTGATCTCGAGAGTTGGTTTTTCTCTATTTTTCTCAGCAAGTCCCATAATCACATCCTTTGGCTGGTGATGGTCCTGGTTGTGGACCACGATGGCCTTAGACCAATCATGGGGTAGAGATGGGATGGGAGGGTTCACTTGATCAATATGGGAACAAATCGATTGAAGTGGGTTATTGGGAGGGGGACAAAGGGACTGGCTGGGGTCAGCTGAATCTATTGGATTGGAATCCTTTGATTTTGGAGGGGAGGGAGGGTTTGAAGAAGGATGGCTCAAATCTATGATTGTTGGATCTAGATTGGGAGGTGGAGGGAACTCTATAAAGTCTTCTTTGTCCATTGGGTCATCGAGCCTAAGGAGCTCATATTTGTTTGATGGGGCTCTCCCATTTGAGTGGTTGTTTGGGTTACCTACTTTTGGTTGGCTTCTTCCTCTATCTTGGGTGCTAGATTTTGCATTTCTCCTCGAGACGGTTTGGAATCCTTCTTGATTTTCCTTTTGTGTTGATTGGGTTGTAGTTCCTGGGTTTGGTTGACTTTGTTCCTCGACCATCATCGTTAGTTTTGGGTATTGTCTCACTAGGTGACCATATTCATGACATGCTCTGCATCTGAAGGGGATTGATTCGTAGTCCACCTATTACCTCCAGGAAATCTTCCCCACCCTTAGCTCAATTTCAGCCGAAAGCGGTTTTCCTAGATCCATCTCAACACAAATTCTAGCGTACATTATCGAGCCCCCTTCTATTGTTTCTCTAGACCACCCTATGTAGGTTCCCAGAAGATCACCTATCATCTTGAGGATGTCATCCCTCCAAAATTCTAGGGGTAGGGCAAACAATTTGAGCCAAATGGGCATTGTAGATGGCTCAATGCGTGGGTCAAAAGTTGGCTTCTAGGGTTGCATGAAAAGGCCTGTTGGACCAATATTATAAGGCCCCCCCTCAAAAGCCTTGTCTCTATCTGTAGGCATAATGAATTCCACCACAAAATAACCATTGGGTAGGAGAATTATTTCAAATTCCCCTTGAGGGTCCTAGTGTTTTTGGGCCCAATTATAAAGGAACCTGTTTGAGGGTCTTAGACCTACGAATTTGCAAATAAGTGCATGGTTGGATCTATAGACAATGTCATCAACAATTAGTTCCTCAGCTATCTCCAGAACAAGGGTAGAGTCTGTTTGGGGCAAACATCCATTTTGCCTCGCCTGTTCTAGTTCCTTCTCTTTTCTTTTTTTAGTTTCTTGCATAATCTTATGGGCTTGTGCTTCAATATTAATAATTTTGTTGTTGGTGCCTTTAACCCCTCTGTGAAAGATTGAACAACCCTTGGGGTTGACATTCTTGGAGTCGAATTCCGAGAGCAGCAACAGCTCTTCCACGGTCCAGCAGGGCTCCACGTGAGCAACAGCAGCTGCTGTTGGCGGCACCTTCTTTGGCACCAGCGCACCCGCAGAAGACGAAGAACAACCTTGGCGGCGCCTTCTTTGGCACCAGCGCACCCGCAGAAGACGAAGAACAACCCGTAGAATTCCTGGAGGCCTGGTCCACAGCCCCTCCCTTCACGCACCTGCTGGGGAAATCCCCACCGCTGAGAGCCACCTTGATTCCAGTTGCCAGAAACCCTTCCGGTTGACAGAAAACCCTTCACCTCCTGCATCATCTTTAGTATGCCATCTGGAATTAGATTTTCTATGCAATACAAGACTCACATTGAATTGATGATTTTAGCATTAGGCCAAAAGATTACTTTAATTCTAGGTTTATCACATTAATTCTTTATAGTGAGACTGAACTATGCTTCAAATATTTTATTAAGTATAAAATGCCTAGAAATATCCTGTCCAGAAAACACATCATCTATTTTTGCATCTAACGGAAGTTTCACTTACAAAGTCTTATCTGGAAATATCTCCCATGAACTCTGACAATAAAACTATGCCCACAGGGAATTGATGCATCAAATGTTCTTGTTTCCAAGATCCCAGTCATTTTAAAACCACTGAATAATCCATGTGAATGAATAGACATGACCTGCCAGTGCTTTCTACTTCTCTTTTCATTACAACAGAGCTGTGAACAGGTAAGTCTAAAGTACTAAAAGTGACATCTATCTGAGAGAAGGTTCCCTAATTCCAAAATGAGTGTTAATTGATTTAATTTGGTGCCTAATAAAAATCTTCCAGGCTATATCACAACTAATCCACTGGCCATTTATTTCACAGCCATAACTAAATCTTGGGAACAAGTATCCATTATACCAAGTTCTCCTTGTCTCTAACAACAATTCATAAAATCCACAAAAAACAAGAGATTTCCTCCCTAATTTGTCCCAAAGGTAAAACCAAAATATGTTCTTCTACAGATAGTGGGATTACTGCCGAGCCATGATAAGGAATAATACAGTTGACCGACATCCAAAATTTGGGAAAGCAAGTTTACAGTTAAGGAAGATGTTCCAGTCGCTCCTTTTCTAAGTGTTCACCTGTGGTAACCCAAGAATTGCTAGAATGGATCCTGTTATCTTCAAAAACTTCATTCAGACGGTTATCTTTTTTTTACTGCTCTCTGTAGGTGTGGCACAATATGCAAAGAAACTAAAGAGGAAAGAACTTGGAACCAAGTCAATGCTGTGTTGTATTATTCTAAGAGGACTTAATCCTTTAGGCTCTTAAAAAACATCAAGATATGCATAAGAATGGTCTAGATACCGAAAGGAAGGAGCTCCTGTATGGTATCTTCTTTTGTTTGGCATACAGCAAACATGTTTAATTATTTATTAACTTTTGTTTGGCATACAGCAAACATGTTTAATTATTTATTAACTTTTGTTTGGCATGCAACAAACATGTTTATTTCTTTATTAACTTTTGTTGTCTCCAATTTTGTAAGTGTCATGGCACCCATCATGAATGGTACACAGATCATACTAGTAAGGGCCCCTAAGGATTAACTCAAAACAGTCAAGTGGAGTGATATCCCATTGAACTGTATCCATAAAGGGTTCAGTGGCAAAGCTATCCAAACATTTCCTTCTTATCAAATTTGAATTCCCGTTATCTTGGACCCTACCCAAGTGATAAGGGCTAGAGTGGGTGGTTGTAGGAATTTGTAGATATGAAAGTAGCTTCTCAGATACAAGGTTTTTCTAGCTACCTTCTAGAGGATTTACATAGTGACGTGTGCAAAACATGTGCAAAGAATATGCACTTAAAAGCAGTAGCACATGTAACTAAAATCAACCTATGTGATAATTTCTAATCAAAAGGTGAGGATTTTCAAGCCATCTATCCTCTCTGATGTAGTAACAATATATTGAAGATCAACTCCAAATTGAACAACAAGACTAATAGTTTCAGGAGCATATGAAGTTTTAAAAGAATCAATTTGGCAAATAAACTATGCTTTATCAGTGCAGTGGTTTAAGCCCTTTAGGCAACACCCACACAAAATTATCACAGACCATGAACTGATACATGCAGGCATCAACATCAATACAATGTAGCTAGACATCCATGACCTAACAAATATCAACATCAGCAATAACAACATACAAAGAAAAGATCGCTGAAGAGATACAGGACAATGACAACAAGCCTCAGTTGTTAGATGTTCGCTTGTGGTGGAGGTCATTATGTAAGGAACTGCCCATAACTGCACTAGCTGTCATGACTGACCAAAGCAAACACTCAGAGAAGTTTTGCATAGTCATTAAGATGTGCAGCAATGGGTAATGGACAAGCAGACCATCAGGTCACAATCGTGGAAGTTGTCGTAGTCAAGATTGAACAAGTGTTTCTGTTTCAAATAATTCAAATGCAACTAATCACTTCATTTTTACTTTTGGCTGTGGTCAAGCATGTTGACATTTCAACCTCAAGCAAGATTGCAACTTGCAGGGGCAGTTCTAAGGAATTGTGACCTGTTTGACCTGTATATAATCATGTTGGGGTCATATGATGTTTTGATTGGAAAAAACTTGCTAAAGGCTGATAGGGGAAAAATAGTTTGCCATAACATACTAAAAACTAAATGGATCATTTGAAATTTGGATGATCATGGGATGTGTGTCAAGATTCAACCAGTGTTCCTGAGATTTGCTTGCATCCATGCAATCGAAGTGTTGTTTTACATTTTACATACGAATGTCGAATGTATGTAGAGAAATTGGTGGAAGAAAGTGAATGATCATCATTATCATAGTATCTTGTTTTGTGGGAATTTGCTAAGATGAGCTGCTCAAATTGCCATCAAAAAGATAAATTTCCTCTTCCATTGGGCAATTGTCTGAGCCTGTATCCAAGGCACAGTAGTGAAGAACAAATGTCCATTGCTCAGGATAGATGATCTTTCTGACTGGATGAAGGGTGCAAGAGGGTTCTTTAAGATTGGTTTGTGCTTTAGATATCACCAGCTAAGGGTAAAGCTAGTGGATATACCAATATCGATATTCAAGATGCAATATGGCCCCTATGAGTTTTTGGTGTACCACTTGGGTTGATAAATGCACCTGCTGTTTTATGAACTTGATGAACATCATGTCTCACAGGTACTTAGACTAGCTTGTGCCAGTATTTGTGGATGATGTTTTGAGGTATATTCTTAGAGTGATTAAGAGCATTAAGAGCACATGAGACTAGTGTTACAATGCTTGCTGAAACACCATTTAAATGCTAAACTATGCTAGTCTAGGTTTTTGAAGAAAAAGATTTGGTACCCTCAGGCCTATCATCTTCTGAGAAAAAATTGCAGTGGATTAGCAAAGACAAAAAGTACTTTAGAATGGCCCACAACCAAGAGTGCGACAAAAGTACACTGTTTCATGGGCATGGATGGCTATTATAGCCAATTTGTTTTGGAATCTTGCAAATCCCATTACTACCTTGTAGTGCAAGGCAATAAATTTGTATGCACAGAAAAACATGAAGCAATTTTGCAAAAGCTCAAGCAAATGTTGACAAGTTCTTCAATTTTAGAAGTACCAAATAGGGATGGTAATTTTGTAGTATGTACTTACGCATCTTGAAAGGACTGCACACTGTAGATGCAACAAGGGGGTATAATCTTCTAAAAATCAAAGAAATTGAAGAACCAAGAGTTGGACTGCCTAACCCGAGTTGGAACTGGTCATAGTTGTTGATTCATTAAGAATATATTTTTAATGATACTATTTGGTTGGGTGCAAGTTTGAGTAAGAACAAACTGCCAATGTTGGAAGAATACTTTTACAGAAACTACTTCAAATACATGTAACATGACATGGATGTTAGACAGAGTTCTTAAGTCAGTATGCCTTCGAAATCACTTATCTAAAGACTGAGAACAAAATGGCAGACCTCTTGGGAAGATGGGGTAATATTTATGCAGTCATCATTTTATAGATGAACCTATGAGAGTAGATTTTGGCCAAACTTCCTAGAAATGGTATGGGCAAGTAAAATCTGCCTTATGGAATGGTGTGATGACCTGAAATACAATAGTCATGTGCTTGAAGATGATGGATTTTAATTTCAGTACATTCTTTATGTCCCTAAGGGTGACGACATTTGTAATTGGTAATAGATAGAATCACACAAGCTCCTTAGTGCATATTAGTGTGAAGAAAATGATTTTAGATTTGAGGTAGTTGTTTTACTGGCATTTAATGGAGGAGGATGTAGAGTAATATATAGCACATTTCTCAGAGTGTTGAAAGGCGAATGTAAGGCACATACACTCTCTACAGGAATACTATATAGTAATATACTCACGATGTTCTAGAGTCAAAACTTTATACTGGATCCATGGAAATTTTAGCAGATCTACCCATGTTACAGTGATGACAGGATTCTGTACTGGTAGTGGACAACTTGACAAAGATGATGCATTGCATACCTGGGTGATACACTTCTAAGGTACAGTATATCACAGGTATTATTGTCAGTGGAATCGTTATCCATGAAGGTCATTTAGGATGTAGTTTTCAGATGGCTTTAGGGATGTAAGTTGTAAGTGAATTCTATCACAACTTATCATCCTGTGATTGAGGGAGAGACAAAGAGAGTAATCGTGTTTTAGAAGACATGGAGGGTGTGTATGATGCAGACCAGTGGAGTCATTGGGAGGGTACTTGCCATTAATGGAGTTTGCCTATAATAACCACCCTTGGAGTTCAATAGGCATTGACCCTTATGAAGCATTATATAGAAGAGCAAGTTGCACTATGTAGATAGAGGCTGAAAGAAACATAGGATCAAGAGAAGATCTGCGTTGACTTCTATAATGTAGACAAAAAGAGAGTTAAGGCTTCCTAATAAAAGGATTCTGTTAGGATTGGCAGAAGATCCAATCTATCTTATTGTTTTTATAGGACACAAATCCTTTAGAAATTTGGTCCAGTGGTTTAAACTTTTGCCTTGCAATCTTAATATTTCTCAAATACAGGATATGCTACATGCTTTGCATTGTGAGAAGATGTTTCAGATATATCACCTGCACGATTGGACTAACTTGAAGGTTTTGAATAAGGGCATACTTTTAGTGGATTCCATGCAGATCTTGGACTGTAAAAAGTTACAACTTATGGAGGGAATTGTGGACCAAGATCAAGTGCAGTGGCACCAGTACAATCCCAAATCTGCAACTTGAGAGGACCCGTACAGATGTGGCAGGACATTTCAGTTCTCTGACATGAAACTTTTGGGATGAAGTTTCCCAAGGGAATGAGTGTCAGTGCTCCATTAGTTGCATCTAGGCATAGGCTGTTTCTTAAGCCTTATTTTGATATGTGACAATATGTTGCAGGAAGTTTAGACCTTTTATAAGATGTGGAAGCATATTGGTCATATAATTATATCTGAGTCTGGAAAACTCTATGTAATGTGACGTTTTAAAACCTGCAGCAGGTATGATCACTACAGCATTTCCACTAGACAGCATTTCAAAATTCATATAATTAGACACCACTTCCATAAAACCCGCCCAACCTGGATAAAGTCAACTTGTCCTTTGTTTATTTGACTGGGGAAATGGACCTTCCCTTTGAATGTGCTTTGTTTCTAATTCAAGTCAATGATGTACAAAGCTTGTTGACATCTGTTATGACTTATAAGCTTGTGTGTCAAGATTAGGTGATGCTGAAATGTTAAATTTGTTTGTATCATTAGACCATATTAAATTCACCTCCAAAAGTTCACTTTTCCATTCGAAGATTACTAGTAATCATTCTCTGAGTTGAATTCTCTACTAAGAAGAGTTTGGACTCTCTGAGCATAATTGAACGAAATCACATAGTATGACCAACAACCAAAATTCTATATTATAAGCATTTGAATTCAAGTTCTGGTTACTTACAAAGAATGTTAACAGTCAGACAAGGAACATTAACACCCAAAGTACTAACTTTACCTTGAATATAACCTGTTGCCCAATCTGCTTAACTTGAAATAAACCAGTACAAGTCCTTTATCTTAAACCTCTTATTTTTAACTTAAGAAGAACCTTAAGATAGTAACGACTTAACTTTAATATTGAAACAATCCTTCATGTTGATGAATGTTGCATTGAATTCTACATTTTAATTCCCTTAATTGGAGCCAAATAAGTTCTTTATCTTCTTCAAACTTGAATTTCAAAAGGGAGTAGTTTTCCATCTAGTGCGGCTGGTGAGGAGTCTTTCATCCATTATTCAGATGGGAGTAATCTATATTTCAAACAATATATATTAATGGGATGGCAACAACATGCTTCTCAAACAATGTATTCCTTTTTCCTTTATTTCTATCACCTGATGGGTTGTTTGCACATACCACAGTTCATAGTGTATAAGCTCTGTGCTTTCTGCCTTGAACTTTCACTTTTCCTTTTGATTTCCAAATTTATTTTCTTTTGTCTAAATTTTGTGGGTGCTTCAACGTTTTTTTCCCCTTCTGTCTGAGATAGTAGGGGAAGGATGTGTGGAATAAGTTTTTGGCAGTTATGATGCATTGTGGAGAAATCAGTCAACATTTTACTACCCTAATCATGGAAACACCTGGGTTCAGACAGGGGGTGCTACTTCCAGGTTGGTGACTCACTAAAGTTGGGCATGAAGACTAAAGCTGCATATCGGAAAGCCATAAGTACCTGGGCATCTTGGGTGGAAAACATGGTGAACACAAGCAGAACTCATGTCTATTTTCGCAGCTTTGAGCCTTCTCATTGGAAGTAAGTGCAATTTTGTATTCATATTTTGATTTTGATTTGAAGCTTACTGGACTGTTTGAACCAAAATATTTATCATGGAATTTTAAAATTTAAAATACACGTGAACTGAACATGTACCCAACATGATCTACAGAGGTTCATGGACTGATCTACAATGCAAAGTAACTAAAAGGCCTTTGTTTAAAATTGAAAGGCTTGGGACATATCCTTTGTCTCACATTGCATGGGAAGTTATAGCACGCATGAAAGCACCTGTCACTTTTCTGAATGTTACAACATTATCTGCATATCGAACTGATGCACATATTGGTAAGTGGAGTGATATGCCTTCCATACCAGACTGCAGTCATTGGTGTCTCCCTGGCGTGCCTGATACATGGAATGAGCTGTTTTTTGCCTCTTTGTCAATGGAAGGACAAGGAGTATAGGGAAAAGAATATTGATCACATATTGTGAGAAAAGTGCATGCAGTAAGTTGTTCTATTTAACCACATAAATCTGTTTTACCTGGAGCCCTCAAATCTTGCTATATTTTTTGAGTTCTGAATAGATGCCTGGTGAGTTTTCTATTTTTTGGAACAGGTCTATTCAGCAATCCCATAATTAAAGAAATGAACAAGCTTATTTGCTTTTGCTCCAATTTGTTATCCAATTCACCTGAATCCATAGTTTGTATAATATGGTTATTGTTTTTGTGCATGTTGAACAGGTGGTTAGATGACAATTGTACATCCTAAGAATCAAAGATGATACTCAAAGCATCTGATAATGGATTATGTTCATTTTCACAAATACATTGTTTATAGGGAATCCCATGGACCAAAATCCATGTTTGAATGTTATGCAACAAGGTAGCCTGTTAATTTTTCAGGATTATGAGAACACAAGCACTCAAAATCAAAAGCTACGTCTACATCAATCAGACTTCTTCACATTTCTGGGTTTTGGTTTTTAGAACCATGAGCTCCTAATGGGGTTTTTTTGATGGAAAACTGAAGCATCATCAATTTGCTTGGTTTTATATGCTCTCACATTCAGACAATTTGTTCTCTCTCCAATGCAATTAGAATAGATTGGATTTCACAAACAGTGCTATCAGCACATTCAAATTGGTTCTCATTTATCTTAAGGTCCTCAACTCTGAGATAGTGATCTTTTTTGGTCACTTGTTGCAGCTTTATTGTTTTCTTTTTAATAATTAAAACAAAAATATGTATTGACTTAAAATACAGGATACGGCTACACTTCAAGACACTATTCAAAAGTTAGACCTATAAGCAGATAAACGAGATAGATGATACACCGGAATCAGTTCACAAGCAAATGTCACTATCAACTTACGTAATACTGACAGCCATATAACACCATATTGACAGTTTTTCATTTCCAAAGTGGTCCTTAGCTCAAAATGTGAACTATCTTGTATGAAAGTCTGAAAGATTAATCACCTTAACTAGTAAAAAAGTTTCCCAACAATTCATGAGTACAAGGTTAAAATTAATTTGATTCTCTTTTATACCTTTTACCACAAATCTTTAATTAGGCCCTTTTTAAAGTAACAAAATCAAATAGAGTTTTCAGATCTGCTTTAGGTTGCTAAGACAGAATAATAAGGCAATTAATATTGATGTAAAAGGCGGGTATTGATAAAAATAATGATAATTTGACAATATGGGCATAGTTGGCTCTGGTAATGAATTCTTATAAATTTTGTGAAGTCCCTTTTTTTTTTTTAAATTAAAGGTGTCTGATTATGTGAGCTTTGCCTGGGTTATCATAGGAAATTATCCCAAGTGTGAACTGTATCGAGGTAAATATTAAGGTAAATATTAGTTTGTTCAAGTTTATATTGATGCTTTCCATTCCTGGGCAGCAAAATCTTGATATTTAAAATACCAAAAGATATTGAATCCTCAAATACCATAGTGGGATACAATGGTACATTCAAGAGGATATGGAACTTTTTGAATTTTAGACCTTTAGAGATGCATATAATTTTGTTATCATGTTAGGGTAGAATCACAAAGACAAGAAAGGAGAAATAAATAAGAAGAACTAGCCCAAGAAAGACAAGAATTAGAAAAAAAATAAGACAAAAAGAATTAGAAGCAGAAGAAATAATCCCCCAAAAGAAGAAAATTGACAAAGGGTGTAATTTTCATAAGAGCCATTGACATTTGAGGGAGGAGTGTCTAGCAATTCAATCATTGTTCGTTTAGATGCAATCCTCTATTCATTGCACCATCATATACATGTCTATAGACTATTGATGACAAAGGGGAGTGGATCATGAATGTTGAACTAAACGTGATTGTTGCCACGACATGTATCACATTAGAGGAGTCATAAGAGGAGTTTTTGTTTCACTCACAAATGTATGTAAAAGGTAAACCATTAGATTCCATTCTTGATAGTGGGAGTTAAAAAAATATGATTGTTGTTAACATTGCAAAGAATTTGAATCTACCTATCACACCACCTACAACCATATAATGTTGGAGTATAATGTTGCATGACTACAATAAGGGCGAGATATTCATGTTATTGGACGATGTTTTCTCTATTGTCAAACCCTTCATAGATGAAGTTTTGTGCAATATTATACCCTTGGATATAATGTGATCTTTGGCCAACCATTCATGTGGAAGAGACATTTTGTGTATGAGTTAAGACCTTGGAGTTTCATCATCATCATCCGCCAAGGTCAATTCTTCAAGATATCAAAGGTATCTCCTCTTACTTGTAGATCTTTAGTGCCAAACAATGCAAGAAAAATGGGAAAATTCATTCTCTTGATGGTCAAGCCAAAAAACACAAAGGAGGACTTTGGTTACCACCATGTTGATCTCATAATCTATGCACCAAAAGCAAATGGACTATTGACTTGTAGTAGAATATGATGACTTTTTCAAGTCACCAACTAGAGTGCCACTTAATTGCAAGGTAAAATATTTCATTGGGTCAGTTCTTGGTTCTTTGCTTAGCACACGTGTATTGCTTGTCAATCCTTCAAAACAAGAAAATAAGAAGCTAGAACTCAGAATTAATTCAAAATGGGCCTATTAGATTGAGTGCTTCACCATGTGGTGGTCCAATTGTCTTAGCTTCAAAGAAATATGGAACATGGAGGCTTTGTATTGACTACAAAGCGTTGAAAAAAATAATTGTGAGGAATTGTTATCCACTTCCTTGGATAGATGATTTGTTAGAGCAACTTTGTGGTCCATTATTCTTTACCAAAATTGCATAATCAAGTATATGTTGAGCCCATCAATGTAGGAAGATTGCATTCAAATCCAATGAGGGTTTGTTTGGGTGGTTGGTTATGCCTTTTGGCTTGACCAATGCACTTACAATCTTCATAAGGATGATGGATGACATCTTAAGTCTTTGTATCGACTTAATTGTAGTAATTATTGTTTTTCAAATATGGCTACCATCATTCCTTGTAAAAAATCCATTTCAGCTAGGGAGAATTCTAAACTCTATTCTATCATGTATGGATCAACTATGGTTTATCCAACTTTATTGTTTCAAATATAGATAAAAAAATTGAGATTTTTTGGTCCATCCTATCAAGCATGATGGACACCAAGTTGACCGTGTCCATAGCGTTCCATCCTTGGACTGATGGTCATACCAACGTTGTGAATTGATTCATTATATATCTTCTTTAAATGTATAATTCCAAGCATCTATGCACTTGGGATGAGATCATACCCTACATTCATGATGGTTACAATCAAGTTCTACAAAACTCTACGTATCCATTTCATGTTTGTTTTGGGGCCCAACCCCACGCATAATGTAGCACCTCTTGTGCAGTCCATAAAGTCCTCACCTCATGGACAAAATGTAGTAGAAAAGGCAACACGGTTCATGGAATGGATTCAACATATCTAACAAGTCCATGACCTCTTAGAGAAGTCAACTCAAAAATATAAACATCATGACCAACATTGAGTTCCATATTAGTGCAATATTGGAGATAAAGTATGGTTACATATTTAGGAGAGACTTGTAGAACTCCATAGGAACATCAAACTTCTTCACTATAGGCTATGCATCATCACTAAAAGGTGGAAAATAATGCTTTTGAGCTTAATGTTCTATCTTAGCTTGGTTTGCATTCAATCTTCAATGTTGAACTTCTTAGGCCTTATCATCCACCTTTATGGAGACTTTCATAGTAGCACAATTGAAAATTGAACCCAGTCCAAATAATTTAGCACCAATAAAGGAGAGTCAAATTGTTGATACATGAACCCAGGTGTTGTAGGTGAGTTGGATAGGAGAGGGCAATCCTCCAAGGGAGGTCCCAGGTTCGAATCTCCACCCTACCAAAAAGCTGAATTGGGTACCCAAAATCCAATTGATAATGTTGGTGCGGGCAGGGCTGGGTGCGACCCCCGGGTGACTTTGACGGTGTAGAACCCCCTGTTCGTGGTCTCTTAGACCAAGGCGACCTCGCAAGGGGTTTTTCGCTTAAAAAAAAAATAAAATTGTTGATACATGGATTATAACCGCAAAAAATGGTCCATACGCATATACATAGTGATTAGGGGAGGATAACTTATCCCCAAGGAAAATGACTCACAACACATCAGATCAAGAAACATTTTTCACAACTGTAGAGACCATTGCTTTTCAAGGGGGATGACTAGTTGAGGCATGTGACCTTACCATTTTTTCAAGGACATATTTTTTTGGTTTTCATCTACATGAGATACTTTAGAGGACCTAAATAGAAAATGATATGTTTACTAAAAATAATAAATTTTTATATCTAGATATTTATAGCTAACATCTCCATTAATGTTAACATATCACTAGAAGATAAAACACAAATCATCTGTAAGTATATTTTATTTAATGTGCACTTTTTTAAGTTAAGGAATGTGAACCATCACATTTCCATATAGACGATTGTCTATATCTAATACACTTAGCTTTCTAACTCCACAAATTATTGTATAAAGAGTGATGTACCTTCACTGTAAAAAACAAAATGTGTAATGGATGCAATGTTATAGGCTTATATGTCTTCTAAAGATTTGTTTGCATTATATAAATAAATAAATAAATAAATAAATATATATATATACCCTTGCATGACACAACTCCAATAGATGGAAGGAAAACAAACATAACAGTCATCTATCAAAGAGGAAATCAATTCGATTATTTTTCTTCTATAGTAGAGGTTCTTCCTCCTTTAGAGTGGCAAGATTTGAGAATGCATTTTTGCACTTCAAGCTCCTGAGGTAATATCTAGTTGTAACACATTTTGTAGGATCTTCATTTTTAGAAAATTGATTGTCATCGATTGTTTCATAATTAGCTTCAAGAATACCATTTGAGGTGCTAATTTTTTTCATTGAATTGTCTGGAAGGTCTTTAGTAACTATTTGGCTTTTATCAATGATCTGATTCAAATTCTCCTTTTGGGGTTGAGTCTTTTGTTGCTCGCATGATTCCTGCTGGACAATTGGTGCATCTAGAGGATGAGCTTCTTTCTTTTGAATTGGGACATTTGAAGGTTTCAAATCATTCGCATGCAGGGCCTTCTCCTCCACCAAGGATGAATCAGAGCATGATTGGATGACCGGACATCTCTTCTTTAGGTGGCCATATTGTTGACAACCATAACATCTTAGGGAGAAGTTTTCATATTCAATATTTTGGATCCATTCCCCTTTGCTTGAGAAGATAGTAATGGATTGAGGCCCAAGAATTGAAACATCCATCCAAATAGCCAATCTTGTTTTACTCATTAGTTTTACTGGACAAGTTTTCCTCTGTGTGGACATTCATATACTGGAATGCACCAATGGTATTGTCGATTTTGGTGAATATATTCTGTCTTCAAATCCACAAGGAGAGCATAAAGATTCACCCAGATTGAGAAGCCATTAACTTCTTCTATAAAAGGGTTGAAACTAGGAGTCCAAGGTCTTATATAGACACCCGTTTTTCCGAAAAACCAATTATATCTGTAATCCATTACCCTATCTCTATCCCCTAAATTAGAAAAGGAAACATTTTTTTTTTTGGGGGTAGAAGAGTTACTTGGAATTTTATACTGGTTCACTAATCTCTAATGTATCCTTTGAGCTCCTCTAATTGTTTGGGCTTCATGATCAATCAAATCCAATCCAAATCCATCATTTGAAATCTTGATAGAGGGTAGAGGTCCATCCACTCGTGAACCCAAATATTCTTGAGAGATATTTCTTCTGAGTGAAGAGGCTTTCTCACAGATTGAAGAGACGAACGACTCTCTTATTTCAATGGTTGACTGCACCTAGGGTTTGCATTCCTTTCGTGAAAACTGTAGCCAAATTTATCGCTTTGTTCCATCGCTTGATTGCACCTAGGGTTTACACCCCTTTCGCAAAGACTATATATAGTTTTTTTTTGAAAAAGCAAAGACT
Source organism: Wollemia nobilis (assembly GCA_028583015.1). Lineage (NCBI taxonomy): Eukaryota > Viridiplantae > Streptophyta > Pinopsida > Araucariales > Araucariaceae > Wollemia > Wollemia nobilis. Next base: position 2,117,791 of record JAQPPZ010002200.1, read on the forward strand.
ATATATAGTTAAAATAATAAGATTATTATTTTTTTCATAACACTAAACTCTTAATTTCAGATCAATTTCTATGTTTAAATTTTATGGGTTTCCTCAATTTAGTAAGAACAATATGAAGAGCACATGTGAAAACGTTAAAATTTTATAGAAGCAAGTTAATGAAGGCCTTTAAGTGTGACCTTAGTTCTAGAAACTTGCAATGCGAACTTACCACATAGTGATGAAGAGCATCTCTCATAACCTCATCATTGTTGTTTTGTGACACATAGTTGATTGTAAGACCACATAGATCTACATCATCCTTAAAGATGGTGTTATGTAGATCTATATCATGTATAAACAGAAAACCATATCAAATATTCATGTCTTTGATTCAAAATGATGATACATTAGAATGATAATGATAAAATTTGTACACATAATAATTTTGCTTTATATCTTTATCATGAATGCAATATATAAACTACTAAAAGATTTAGTAAAATTAATACTAATTACCATCTAAAATAGAAAGAAAATACAAAAACTATATTATAAAAACTACAAAAAGTGGCTTTCAAAAGGAAGAAATCTATCCAACATGTATTTGAATTTTGACATTTTCAATTATTCCTTTTTAGTTTCTAGTTTTAATGCTATAATTACATTTAATTTCTATCTACATTTATAAAGGCATTTTACCTAATGTACAACATGATGAAAAAGAGAACAAAGACAAAAATAATAATCAAGAAGAGGTGTTGAAGGACATTTAGGAGCTTGCATCTATAAACTAAGAGTTAGGATAATAAAGTTCATTGTGAATAACAATATTCAAAAATTATATTATAATTGAATTGATGGATATTATAGTTAATACTTGTGATAATAGGGTGAAAGTTGCTTATGACTACAATTTTAACTTACTCCATGATTGTTGGAGATATTACATTATTTGGTATATTGAAGTACTATTGGGTATTATTGTAAATATTTAGATTAGGAAGAGTGTGTCTAAAATATGTGTCAAAGTGTAAAGAGTGTTTATGTTAGTAATAAAGTGTGAAAGGTGTCCAGAGTGCAAGTTAAGAGTCATAAGTGGTAGGTGTCAAGTATGGAAGTGAAGAGTCATAAGTGTTAGGTGTCAAGTATGGAAGTGAAGAGTCATATGAGATGTGTCAAGATGTGAAGTAGGAGGTTATGTAATCATGAGAGTTTTGTCATAATGTGAGGCATGTGAAAGGTTGCATCTCTCAAGAGTTTGAGGAGAGCGTTAATTAGGAATATTGAAGAGTTTATATAAAGTTATATATTGGAGACAATGCTTCATGCTATGTAATATCTTTTGAAAGTAATGAATGAATTTTATATTGTGAGTAATATTTGTGTTAATTGTGGATATGATTTTTTGTGAGTGATATTTGGTCCTGGAGAAATTTTGCCAGTGAGATATTAAGGCTTAATTGTCACCAATGATGTTATGCATAATTTGATACTTTTAAAATTGCTATTTAGCATCAAATATAAATATTTTGATTGTATGGATAAATATTTCATTTTTAATTTATGTTTTAGAATGTGGATGTTTACAAGTAAGGAGATTTGGAGGCTTAGAAACATAAAAAAATGTTCCATTATACATGATAATAGTTTTTTTTTTTTTATAATGTTAATCTCCATCATGACATCCCCTTTCTTAGTTTAATGTTATTTGTTCTTTTATTTTCACACTTAACTTGAAGTTGGAAAAAATTATGTCAATTCTTGACACATCTTTTCCAAATCTTGAGTACATCTCCTCCCCACTTTTACAACTCTATCACGAACTAATTTAGATAAGTTTTTATCATCTTTTAAGTGAAACAAAAACATTAGAAAGTATTTATCAAGAAAAGCTCCTTTGTTTATTGTTGAAGTTGAGAAACATGTGATATTACATTGCTTTATATTTGAACATCTTAGACAAAAGCACTTGTTACAACATGATGAAGTTGAACACCTTATACAAGCTATTAAGCTTACCATCTACAAGTGTAGATGGATACCTTAAGTATGTCTTGGAACATTACAAAATGTATCCAAATAAAGATTCTTTAGATTAATGTAATGATGTCAAAGTGAATTGCATTTGAGCTCAAAAAAAAAATAAAGTCATTTATGTAATTTATTTTTCTTTTTTCCTTGTTTTTCTTATAAATCCTATAAAACCTCCCAATGAATGAAATAAAAAAAAATTCTTTTAATAATTATTAATTAATTTTTAATCATATAAAAATAAACAATTAATTGTAAACTAATAGTCCTTTGTTTTTCTTAAAAATCCTATAAAACCTCCCAATGAAATAAAAAAAAATTCTTTTAATAATTATTAATTAGTTTGTAATCATATAAAAATAAATAATTAATTTTAAACTAATAGGCCTTTAAACAAATAATCATAAATTTAATAATTTATTTTATATATATATATATATATATATATATATATATATATATGATGCTAATATAGAATTAAATAAATAAACTAGTATATTTGTATGTTCTTGTTATAACTTCAATTTTAATAGGTGTTGCACACTGTCTTCATGTTGCTATGAGCGTAGATGCAAAAAAAAGATGATATGCTTAATTAGAAATTCAACAAATATATGACACAAAGGTGAATATGTTAATGGTAATCAAATTTGAATTAAAAACAAAGCTAAATATATTTTTTATATTTTAAAATTGTTTGAATTTTTAAATGTTTTCAAAAATAAATTTTAATTATTAATGTTTAGTTTGAATAAATTATAATACTATTTTTTAAACAAGTTTACTTATGCGATTACTATACACCTCGTCGTGGTTTAATTAATGTTTAGTTTGAATAAATTATAATAATATTTTTTAACAATTTCACTCATACAATCATGTGCAGACACCTCGTCTTGGTTTAATTAATGTTTAGTTTGAATAAATTATAATAATATTTTTTAACAATTTCACTCATACAATCATGTGCAGACACCTCGTCTTGGTTTGAATCTAGATATCTCGAAAGAAAACCCAAAACCTCAACCACTGCACTATTCCACACAGACCTATTGTAACACTATTAATAAAATTTTCAAAAATTAGTTTAAACTTTTAAATTTACTTAGGGAAGAATGAACCAAAGAAATTTTGGAAGTAACTAAGCGTGAAAAAGATGTAAATTAAAAATAACATAACAACTAGTCAGTGGTTGGAGTATTCAAAAAAATTGTATGAGCGTAGTAACCAACAAAAGACACCCCTACAATCATTGTCAAGAATGAACTTTTCACAAATGAAGACATTATTCAAGGGATAAAAAAATTAGCAACTGCTAAAGCTCGTGACATAGACAATCTTCAGGAAGAGCATATAAAATGGGGTTAGATATTCTTGCACCACAGATCAAAGAGATTTTCAACGAGGTCATACAAAATGGCTTCCCTATATAATTGACAACTAGCTTGACCATTCATTTGTTTAAAAGTGGAGATGTAAATAATCCCTCAAACTATCGAACTATCATGATCAACCCTCTCTTTGCAAAGTTGTTTGGGAGTATGATAGAGCGTATGATCAACAGATGGGCGGAAGAAAAGGGAAAGAGAGCAAAGGGGCAAGCGAGTTTTAGACCCAAGCACTCAACTATTGATCACTGTATCACACTTAGACACAGTGAAAAAATATGGGACAAAAAAGAGGATGTTTTCTGTTGTTTTGTAGACTTCAAAAAGGCATTTTGACACAGTACCAAGGAAAAAATTATGGAGCAGAATGGAAGAGCTAGAGGTTCCAATTCACTGCAGGGCAACAATTCACAAATTATATGAGCATGTAAAGGCTAGAATCGGAAGGGTTATCTGAATGTTTTAGGAGTGACATAGGCGTCAAAAAAGGTTGCCCTCTATCTTTGACATTATTTGGGTTGTACAAAGAATGGATAAATAAATTTGGGGGAGAAAGTGTGCACTTAGCTAAATATGTGGTAAAACTCCTTATGTATGCAGATGATGTAATTCTTGTGGCCGAAACAACTAAAGATCTAGAAGATCGCCTTCGGGCTCTAGAACTCTTTTGTAAGGAAGTTGGGATGCAGGTGAACACGAGAAAAACAAAAAACATGATTTTTTCAGTAAAAAAGAAGCAACATCTCAGTTTGTAGGAGAACCTCTTGAGGTAGTGGTAGAATACAAATACCTAGGGATAGACTTTCATGACAAGCTCGATTGGAATACATGTAGGATGAAAATAACTCTAAGTGGTTGGAGAGCACTATATGCACTTCAAAATCGATGTAGGAATACCGAGTTCTGGGGCTTAAAGACCACCAAGGTCTTATTTGGCCTACTTGTCACACCGATTGTGTTGTATGGTTGTGAGATGTGAGCCAGTGGCACGACAAATACAAAATGAGGATAAATAAAAAGGATTCAAAAACATCTAATTACAATTTTTTTAGAATTAAGGCCATAGTCCCTTATGAAATTATTCTAGCTGAAACTGAAATGTTTCCTTTAGAGGCAATTACTATGACCAAGTTGTTATGTTACTTGAAAAAAACAAAAAACATGAAAAACAACATATGGCTTAAAGCAGTTAGGGATGAAGAGCTGCATAGGTGAAAGAACACATGGATGAAACACAATTAGAAATGGATGAAACATTGGGAAATCAACATAAATGAATGCCCAAATTTCAATAAAGACATAAAAAACTATGTGAACGAAAAGTTTAGAAGTGGAATATGGAAAAATGAAAGCAAGAAAAGAAAAGACAATACTATATTACAAAGTTTAATAGAACGTATGACCACAAAGAAAAAGCATATATAGACATTGAAATCAAGTGGAGGAAAAAAATCTTCTTTGCTCATATAAAAACTAGCTCTCATAGGCTTAGATGTGAAACAAGAAGATGGACAATATCCAAGGAACAATGGGAAGAAATGATATGTACTCTATGCATCACAAGGGTAATAGAGGTAGAGGAACATTATTTTATCTATGAATGCCCGAAGAAACGCTTGGAAAAGGGTCTATAATAGAGTTATATGAAGACACAGTAAAATAAAAAAAGTTGAGAAGTTACTAATCCAAATCAGCAGGAGAAGGAACAACCTTTTCAAAGATATTAATGATCATATGATTTGAATAAAAATATTTTTATATTTAGAAGTCTCATAAAGCATGTTTGAGTCTCACCAACATGATTAAAATCTTTCATTTTATTTTTTAAAATTTAAATACTTCCAAGACATATGTATACTATTTTGAGAATCTAAATAAAGTAAAATATAATATTTAAGATAAATCGTGATTTCTTTCCATCAAATTTTGAAGATTTTATATTTTGGTTCTGACTTCTTATTCACATAAAAAAATCTTCATATGTTTATAATTTTGCACCGTTCATTTCATTATTAAATATTATATTATTTTTCATTCTTTATTTTGCGAATGTATTTTGTTATTTTGATCTTCCACCTCACAAATAACACATGGGTGTTAGTTTTGATACTTTAACTTTACATGGCTTGATTTTTCAATAATTAATAAATAAATAAATTTTTTATTTTTAAAAACTAGTTTTAGGATTTGAATTATTATTAGTAGATTTTTTTTAGGTTAGATTATTTGGAATAATATTGTAGATTGAATTTGAATATCTTTGAATGTCGTCACTAAAATTTTAGTTCTATGATTGTGAATCAAATTTGAATGTCCTTGATGTGAGCACTATAAACTCTAGTCCGTTGTAAAATTGTGGATCGAACTCAAATGTCATGATTATAAATTTTAATTCATTGAATAAAATGAAGTCAACGGGACCTTAATCCTTTAAACAAAGATAGCCAACCGACAAACACTCGGTAGCTACCAACCGACCTATCCTCTTCTAAATACATCGTAATTTAAACCTAAATCTAAAAAAAAATCCCAAAACCTTACCACTATATTATCTTTAAAAAAAAATTCAAGTAAAATTTTCAACATAATCAAGTTTATATTTTGGCATTGTGAGTTTCTTAATATCTTAGCTAAAGGTTCTTGGAACTTTCCTCCCATATCTCATTTTTTTATTAGCTAAAACTACTATTCCTAACGAGTGGTTTAAAGAATATTTATACTATCATCATCAATTTGGATTGTATCATATGATTTTTATTTTCTTAAAGATTATACACCATTATAAAATTTATTATTATATTATATGAATTAAGAAAAAATATTTTAATAAATTGTTTGTATTAAAAAACAATTAAACAATAAAATTTTTCGTTTATAATTTTTTTTTGATGAGGAACCTTTTATATACAACATATCCGCAACATGTGAGGGGAAAGATTTGAACCTGGGCCTCTCGACAACTGGAGAGTTGTAACTACTCACTTGCTCTCCAACTCCTCTACATGAGCGGATAATTTTTTTTAATTTTATATGTTTGGTAAGTAAAGTCTAAACTACCATTATAATAGTTACTTATGTTTTTAATAATACATTGAATTGATTCTTTATTTACTTTTATTTTAATTTATTTCTTGTTGTTTTTCCAACAATATTTGAAAACTTGGAAAGACATACTTGCCCACTTCCTTAGTATATATTCATATAAAAGAATGCAAAAACATAAAATAAGATACTTCATTCTTCTTGACATATATAAAACACCAAAATACCCTTATAGTTTGTGCAAATTAATCTCAAGAAAAGAAATAATATCTTATTTCAATTGCTATATAAAAATATATCTTTGTATTATTTGACTCAAGATTGTAACTAATAAGATCAAAGCATGCATTCACTATGATGACTTAATGTGTAAGGGTAAAAGAAACATAGGGTTCATTTTCACTCTAATTACACAAAACCCATACATAGGTCTCCCCAAAACATATGTTTTTATTGCTTGATTAAAATTTGTAACAAAGAAGACCTAAAACATGCATCCATTAAGATGATTAGATGTGTAAGGGTAAACAGAACCTAGGGTTCACTTTCACCCTAATCACAAAAGCCCCTACAATAAAGCATCAAACTTATATTTATATTTAAAAAATATATATTTTTATTGCTCAATTAAAGTTTGTATTTAAGAAGACCTAAAACATACATCCACTAAGATAATTAGATGTGTAAGGGTAAAAGGAACCTAGGATTCAATTTCACTCTAATTACAAGAAGAACATCAAACATGTATTAGTGTTTGCACTAATGCAAAGAGCGAAACACTAAGGTTATGTAGGTTAATGTAGAAAGCAAGACGCTAGGGAAATCTTGGCACTAGAAGAAGTGTTCGTACCAATGCAAAAAGCAAAATGCTAAAGTTGTGTGGTTTTTGTTGAGAGGATTGCGAGTGAAGCTAGAGCCACAATGTGCAAATTGGAGAGCCTAGTCGTACTGGGGTAGAGTGTGAGGTCACTTAAAAAGCCAAATTGTGACGTAGAGAGCCAAAAGCAAAGTAGAATTCATAAACAATAAACCCTAGGAGTTGTAGAGTACGATGGGAGGATTCTACATTGTTTAGAGTGGAGGAGGATTCAATTCTTTTTGCAATCTTGAGATCTTCAAATATGGTGGAAGAGCAATGGGTTCATCCAAAGTGTATCAATGCTTCAAACCCTTATCATGAATGTGGTGAATATTATTTCCAAAAAATTGCTAAAGCAAAGGAACTCGAGGAGAAAGAAGAGATAAGAGCGAGTGCGAGATGGGAGGCAGTGTGCGCTAGGAGGGAGTGCAATATAGGAGGGAGTGCAAGCCAAGAGTGAGCTCCACTAGCTAGCATGAAAGGAAAGTTATACTTAATAGCACTAATGGGAAGTCAAGATACCCTAGCTGGAAGTATAGATGTCCAAGTTGAAGATAAATGGAAGAGAAAATATATGGCAAGTTCAATCTAGGTAGTAGATGTTACACCAAAAGTGACTATCAAATATAAGATGATTGAGCATGATATAATAATTTTGAAAAGCAAAGTTAATATGTAAGTTCCATAGATCATGGCCAAGGTTTTGAGATTCAAGATTGGATTAAGTGGAAGTGGGGATTGAATTCAAATTGCTATGACTTTTCTTTCTAAAGGTTTTCTCTTTGTCATATTCTCTAATTCAAAAATCAGGGATAAAATATTGAGTGGTGGCCTATGGTTTAGAGGTAGAGATATCCTTTATTTAAGATCCTGGATTGAATTTTTTTATGTTGAGACAAAAACTATTAAGAACCTTCCAATTTGAGTTAGGCTTTTTGGATTTCCATATTAGCTTATCAATAAGGATATTTTGAAGAATATTGGAAACACTCTAGCCGAATTCATCAAGGAAGGGCTAACTATTAAGGAGCAAAAACATGCTATATATACCAAAATATGTGTTGCTATGAATATTTCAAAACATCTGCCACAACCCATTAAGATTAAATCTGAATCAAGAGAATGAGATTAAAAAGTGAATTATGAAAATATCATATTTCATTATCACGATTGTTATAAGACTGACCACTTGACAAGAGTTTGCAAAGTGAAAACTTTGAAGAAAGAGATAAAATTTTGGTCATGAGATAAACTTCAAGGCAAAGCAAGGAAATCATACATTAATAGAAGGTAGAAAAATTTAAGGATATTCCACTTCTAAAGAAGGGGCAAAGAAAGCCTTCTACAACATCTTATGGAAAATACCACCATAACTCACTTGGATCAACCGTTAAAAGAAACAAAGAAGGATATAAGGGACGAGAAAGTACATGTAAGTTCAAGTGCAGAAGAAATGAAAGGTGAAAGAGAAGTTGTGGAGGAAAATCCTAACACAAAGACAGTAGAAGACATCAAGATTTTTCCACATAAATCATCTTCATTTTTCTCAATTAGTATAGAATCCTCTTCTAGTAATAAGAGTGAAAGTTGTATAGAGGTTATCCTATGCACTTTAGGGTTGAAAGAACAACATAATAAATAAATAAAAGAATTTTGTAACAATTAGGGCTTTTAGAAAAAATACGGAGGTGATTGCTTTGGAAGAGCGTCCTTACCCGTTAGGGTTTTAGGGCAATATTAAGAAGAATATGTTTTTGAGGTTATTCCTTGCTCTATAGATCCTTCACAACAAGACAAACTTATAGATATAAGTCTTACTCCGAGTAGTGTAAGAAGATTGACAAGATTGATGAAGATGAAGAGAAGTCAAAAAAAAGAGGAAGACCTAAAAAGCAAAAACAAAGAGAAAAAGAAACTAAGAGGAATATTGATATGGAAAACAAAAGCAAATATCTCAAGTGTTACCAAGAAGTAAGGTTAAACCCACAAATACAAACAAAAAATAACAATGAAAATAATATCTTGGAATATTAGGGGCATGAATAAAAACTTTAAAAATAGATATTAAAAAATTCTTATATTATTATAGATAATATATTATATCTATAGATATGGAAAGTGGGCATCCGTATGAAATGATATGAAAATGATATAAAGGAGTTCATTGTGAGAGCAAGAAAAATGACAAATTTCTTTGATATAAAAGATAAATGAAAAACGTTTTTGATAGAAAAACAAATTAAATACGATTTAATTAATTTAATAAAATATAATAAAAATAATGTAATATTTTATTTTTTAATAAATTTTATCCTAATAAAAATCACACATAACATTAAAAATTATATTAAATATGTATTTAAAACTAAAAAATTCTTTTAAATTCTTGTTTGTAACTTAGAGCTTCAACTAATATTTAGAATGATAATATAGTTATATATAAAAGCTTTCTATGGCTAGGAGAGGACACATTAGATTCTTGAATAAATAAATGACTTCTCAATAAAATGACAACATACACAATTAAAAAGGTGATAAATTTTTCCAGATTTTGTTGATAAAAATCTTAATACTATGGTAATGTTGTGCCACCCATGTCCAACCCAGGTAATAAAGAGGTCAGTTCTCCGCTTATAAGAAATCAATCTCCAAAATTGATAATAGGAATTCTTAAATAATTTGTCTTAGTTAATGAAGGATGGTCTATAAAATAGTATTGCTCACAATTGAGCATAGTAGGTTTAATGAGAATGTTGAAAGTTTAGTTATGTATTGCAGTTATTCGACCATGTAAATTAAAATATCTTGTTTTTATTTTTAATTTTATTAAATATAAGGTTTCCTATATGCTTTTACTATGAAGGGCTTGTGTATTATTTATGGTATTTTTTACTAAAAATTAAGATTGTTTATAATGGCATCTACTCACTTTGACAAATTTACAAAGGCATCTAACCACTTTTAATAAATTTTAAATGAAAGTGAAACAAAAGTAAGTAGTAACAAGTTATCAAGATCAAGGGTGTGAAATTGAGGTAATTTCTTCTCACAACTATTTGTGCTTTAATTTTGATTTTAGTTATAATTGTAGTGTTTATATAGATAAACATATAATATGAGGTATTAAAATTGTCTTTATCATATTAAGTAAAATATTGATGATTTTAATTGTGGAATTGAAAATGATTTTTTTTCAAAATATTTATTCAAAATCTAGTTTTGGATGGTTGTTTAGTTTGAGATCTTGTTCTATTTAAAAAGGTATGGTAAAAAATTACAGAGTTTAGAAACACCTCTTTCGTTAGAATAAATAAGGTAAAAGTACAATCAGGTAAAGGTACAATCTCCTTTCTATATGATGCTAGCAAAAATGAGAATGTTGTGATCAAAACAAGATTCATGTCAAATTTTGGCATATCTAATCAAATATGTAAATAGATTGTCATGTCTTGTAATTTAACATTGGTATTAATATGGTATAAAATGGGTAAAATATATTAATGAGATTGTTTTGTATAACAATCATCAAACACTAATGACTTTACATACTAAAAGGTTTTTGATTGTCTTAGTGAGAAAATAAAATTTTACATATATGAGATCAATCTAACTACTGTTTACATACAATCACATCTAAAATAAAGTCTCAATATAACAAAATATATTATCAATAAAATTAAACTAAACTCACGTCTTGTACAATTGAAACAAGAGGGCAAAAAATATTAGTAAAAAAAAATTGTTTACTAAGTTAAAAAGAAATAACTTAAGATGAAAAACAAACATTGTTATATTTTCACATAAATAAAAAATCTAAAACAAAAACATTTATTATAACATCAATTAGTTAACAACTCATACACATTATTAATTTACCATTAAAAAGTAGCACAATTAAAAAAGAAAATGAAACATAAAAATAAATACATACAATATTTCAACAACTAAAAATGAGTTGGAAGCAAGTAGGAAGTGTGAGTAGGAAGTAAGAAGCAAAGTGAAAACAAGGAGTGAGCACCACTTCTTGTTCCAAATCTTAGGATAAACTCAAAAACTAAAGGATTCATGTGAAGAAAATCTTGGTAATTGTACCTTGACACTACCTTTGCAAAATTTTACATATTTTGAAGCAAGGACCAATAGACGGGGACAAAATGGTAAAATATTCCTCAAAATTATAAATTTTGTAGACTTTAAAAAGTTTCAATTCGCTCACAAAATATGTTGATTGGCCTAGACAAACAATTTGCTCAATAAAGGTGTTTATTTGCTCAAGAAGCAATTTGCTCCACTTGCTAACGTGAATGTGAGCGAATCACTCAATCATGGCACAAAAGTAAAAATCCACATGAATTTTGAGGAATATCTTTCAAAAAGTGATATTTTTGGCATTTTGTGGTATACTAAGCATTTAAGCCTGTTAGAGGCATTTAGAGCATATAACATTGGGAAGTGCAACATATTGTTAAAGTTGCCCCCAAATATTTACTTTTATTAGGAGTAATTATTTTTCACCCCAGATAACTCAATGATAACCTCTTACTATAAATAGGTGTCTAGGGCTCTTATTGTAATCATCTTTTGGCCATCATAATTCATAGCTATACTTTGTGAAATCCACATTATGATTTGTACTCATGAGATTTTAAAAAATTGACAAGTCCTTGTGCATCCCATTAGAAGCGCCACTTCATGGTTTGTCAAGTACATAGTGGTTGGGTACTGTCCTTCTAGCCCATCTTGTCATTATTTTATCAATTTTATAAATCAAATGAATAGATAAATATGGTATTCGAGTTCTTGTGTGTTAATTGATCACATGCTATCCTCACTATGGTGTAACAGTCATATTTGCTTTCATCTCTCACTCTCTAAACATCACTCATTTACTTTTTACTTTTAGTTTCCCCATTTACTTTTGTGTGTGCATTTTTATTTCATGCAAATTGCTAGTTTAGATTAGATCTAAATGAGGATAGTAGGGAGTTGGCATTAATCCGAAGGTTAAGGGAAGCCTATGGAAACCTGATGTAAATCCAATTGCAAGAGGTTAGGACAAGAACCTCCAAGCATAGAAAACTGTGATGAAAAGAAAACAAAGCAAAAAAGTTCCCAATCACATAAAAACCACAATAGATGGAAATAAACCAACAAATGCTTTATTCTCTCATTCCTAGATTTCACCCCCTTTTACAATGCGATACCAAGGGAATATATAGATCCCAAAAGAAACCCTAAAACAAACCCTAAATCTTAAAACCCTAAAGATAAGAAATTACAATATTTTATTTATTTATTTTTTTCTGGTTATTTCGTTTTTTAGTGCTAGTAAAAAAAATATCGGATAGCCCTCTAAATTAATACACATTATTGGTTTTCCCATATTAATCCTCCTAGAAAATATCAACACCTACACATGCCTAAATAAGAAGTTATCCCAAATATGCTCCCTTCTAGATTTAAAAAATAATCCAATTTTTGAGACACTAGATGAAATAATTAGGGTCCGATAACACACTACAAAATATTCAATTCCTCTATAGAATCCTTGCCATGACATTATCCACCTTGTTATCTAGCTCCCCATAAAATTTCAAATCAATCCAATGGTTGGATCAAAAGTTATGTCGTTCGAAAGATAGACTCCTACATCAAAACCCATCCAACCTTATTGAAACTTGAATTTGAAGGCATAACATTTAAAAACAATTCAATCCAATTCTCTAAATCAACATAATTTCTAGCATGCCTGGGATGAACCCCATTTTCATGCATTTTTCTCTATTTTTGTGCCCAAAAATGCATCCATAACAAAAAGAGCAATTGGTTTAATTAGGTAAAATTGTTAGGAACCTCCTATTAAAATAAAGCTCACTCACACAAATATATATATATATATATATATATATATATATATATATATATATATATATATATATATATATATATATATATATATATATATATATATATTTTTTTTTTATTTGTGGAAAACATCCCAAAAGGGATGCCACTTTCGGGTAAGACCCAAGGAGGCAGGGGTATCCATTCCGCCAAAAACGCCCAGGACTCGGACCTGGCCTACCACCTTTGACATACTCAAGGAGCAAACAAACACACAAAACCAAATTAAAAAAAGTAAATAACAACAAAAATAATAAAATAAAATAAAAAACATGCTCCTTGAGTGTGTCAAAACCAAAAGCACAACCAAACACGCACAATAAGATAAAAGAAACCACAACACAAACCACATAGAAAAACACAAGAACCACATAACAAAACACAAACAAGACAAAAACAACAAGACACTACAAAGACATAACCCAAAAAAACATGAAAAATAAACACAACCAAAACCTAAAAAATAAAATAAAAATAAAAATAAAAATAAAAACAACCAACAACAGACAATAAACAAAAACAAAAAACATAGAAAACACTCACACATAAAAAAATGAAATAACACAAACAAAGAGAAACCCAAGAACAAGAACGAAAAAAACACAAGAACAATAACAAAAAACATAAAAAAAAAAAACAAAACAACAAAAACACAAGAACAACAAAAAACAACACAAAGAACACAAAAACAAAACAAAACAAAAGAACCCACCCACCTTAAAAAACTAAACAAAAAACAAAGAAGACAAAAGAAAAAAAAATGAACAAAACAATGACCTATCTAGACCAGAAGACTATTAATGCAAGAATCAACAGAGGAAACAAAATAAAGAATAGAATGAGCTAGGGAACTAAAAAAACTGAATGAACCAAAGAGAAACAAAAAAAAAAACAAGAAGAAACTAGGTACCTTCGTAACCGGAGCCATCCAAAGAAATGATAGAAAGAAGAGCTTCCCTAATTTGAGAAGCCCACCATATAGGAGGGTGGCCATAACAAGTAAGATCACCTTTGTCCAAAGCCCAATTAGCTAAAGCATCAACACTCTTGTTTTGATCTCTCGACCACATGATTGTAATCAACTTTCAAAAATCCCATCCGGATTAACCGAATCTTCTCAATAATTCTTTTTATTCTCCAATCCACCTTATGATTCTTAGAAGGAGTCTTCAAGAGATTAATCATAAGTTGAGAGTCGACTCAACTAACACCTTTTCCCATCCAACCTTAGTAGCCTCCTGAAGGCCTCTAAGGATACCATACCCCTCAAGCAAGGTTATTGGAAAGAATACCCAAATTCTCAAGCAAAAGTAAAAACCAGGGAGCCATCCGAAAGTCTACCAATTCCTCCCACACCGGCTTTTCCAGGGTTCCCTCTAGAGGCTCCATCAGCATTGACTTTTCCAAAATCCTTAGGAGGAGGTTGCCAATTTCTAGTCCTATCCATCTTACTAATACTCACATTCCCTTTAAGTTGGTTGCCCTTAGAAGGTTTAATCTTCAATCTTTGCATCACTTGATCCCATCTTTGGTGGGAGTTTTGGGGGTGATTAAGGAGTTGATGGACTGATTCAACTAAGTTGGCTATGGTCTTTTGCCAAATATAGTGAATATCCTTCCTATCTTGATTAAAAATTCGGTTGTTCCTTTCATTCCAAATATTCCAAAGAAGAATGGTAGAACCCATCCAAACTAACTCGCCTAATAAAATGATCAACACCCTCTTGATTAGGCCAATCCCTCCAAAGCCGTTCAAAAGTGAAAAAATTGGACCACTGTAAGCCAAGTAAAGTTGCCATTCTCCTCCATAGCTCAGAGGCTAAAGTACACTCAATAAAAATATGGTTGATATTTTCTACATTCTCTTCACACATTTCACATCTAAAAGGGCCATGAAAACCACGCTTCATAAGTTGCTCACCAAGAAGAACCCTACGATGCAATAAAATCCAATTAAAGAACCTCACCTTAGGCCAGAGCTTTTGAGCCCACAATTGAGAAAATATGTCAGAAGAATGGTTGGGATTATTATGGCATAAGGTCAAATAACCTTGAGCAACCGAATACTCACCCTTAGTAGTGTTGTTCCATCCAAAACAATCTTTTTCATGGGACCAAGAGAGGGATCTCATATGAAGGATGCCTTGGATATCTTGTCTTTGCCTTTCTGGGATTTGAATAGGCCAGTCCTCAATAGGGATCCAATATCTACCAACCTTTGAATTACCAAGCATGGTACCGACAAGTAATTAGCCACCTTTATCCAATTAGCTCGGTGAAGCTCCTCCATCCAAGGCCTCCAATCGGGAAACTGAGTTATCAAAGGCTTGTGACCATCCCAAGAATCTGTCCAAAAATTTGCATGTTGACCATTATGAATGATCCAAAATAATTTTTTCTTTATCAAATCCTCACCAGCCTTAAGAACTGCTAAAATGGGAGAACCTTTGGTAGGAAGTTGATAGCGAACAAGGTCTTCAGGACTTTTGTTCTCAAGATATTTAGCACGGAGATTATTGGCCCAAAGAGCATTGGGGTTATGCAACATCCTCCAATATAATTTAGCAGCTAAAGCTTTGTTGTTATTAATTGAAGACCGGAATCCTAACCCCCCTTCACTCTTAGGAAGACATAAAGTATCCCATTTCACCAAGGCCCATTTTCTTTTCTCCTTAGTACCACTCCAAAGGAAACGATGACCGATTTGATCCAATTCTCGAAGAACAACCTTTGGGATATTCAAAACGGAAGAAACATAAATAGGAATAGCTTGAAGGACTGATTTTACCAAGGTGATTCTACCCCTAGAAGAAAGCCACTTGTTGGTCCACTTTCCAATTTTCTTCTTGACTTTGTCCAACAACCAATTCCAATCTTTATTTTTCTCGCCTTTTAATATTTATGGGAATACCTAAATAAGTGATTGGAAGAGAGGTCTTCTTATATCTTAATTTATCCAAGACCATGGATTCCTCGTCTAGCAGAGCAGATGAAAGAAAATAACTTTAGATTTGTCTTCATTGATCAACTCGCCCAATAGCCTTAGAAAAACAGCTAATGATTTGCTTAATATTAGAAGCTTCCTTAACCGTAGCTTTACCTAAAAGGGTAGAGTCATCCACAAATTGAAGATGAGAGATAGGTCTAGCTCCATGAGCAATGGTAACTCCCTCAAGGGTTTTGTTTTCCCTCTTTTTGGTTATAGTCCTACCCAAGCATTCAACAAGAATGATGAATAAATAAGGGGATAGCGGGTCACCTTGCCTAATACCTCTGGAAGCCGGGAAAGACCGAGAAGGCCTCGCCATTGATAAGAACTAAGTAGGAAACTGAAGAGATACATCCCATAATCCAATCCATCCAATCCTTAGAGAAACCAAATTGCCTCAAAACTTTGATAAGGAAGTGCCAATCCACTCGTCATAAGCTTTGGATAAGTCTAACCGGATGAACATAGAAGGAGAATTTTGCATATCCATGGAATGGATGGCTTCCTGAGCAAGAACTATCTCATCTACTATTTGACGTCCTTCCACATATCCCCCTTGCTCGGGGAAATAATCTTATGCAAAAGAGGCTTCAACCTTTCTCGCCATGATTTTAGTAATAATTTTGAGAAGAACATTACATAAAGCAATAGGTCTAAAAGCCGAGATATGATCAACCTCTTGAGCTTTTGGAACAAGAGTAATATAAGTTTTATTGATAACCTTCAAAATTTCTTTGGATTTCCTGGCTTCTTCCACCACCTCTAATAAATCAACATGAAGGATATCCCGTAACTCTTGGTAGAACTCAATAGGAAAACCATCAGACCTGGGGTTTTCCTTTTTGCATTTTAAAAACTACTTGTTGAAGCTCATTGATAGTAACAGGAGCAAGTCAAAATAGAGTTCTCCTCATAAGTGATAAGAGAAGGGATTGCTTGAAGAACATTTTGTTGTGAAGCCGAGTCAAGAGGAGTAGCAAAGAAAAGATTGGAAAAGTAATCAACAACAATAGAGTTCATGCCATCCCAAGTATAAACAACATCTCCGTAATCTGATTTTAAGGAAGAAATAAAGTTGTGAGATCTTCGAGCTAGAAGAGATTTGTGGAAGAAATTTGTGTTTCGATCTCCTTCTTTGAGCCATTGAATTCTAGATTTTTGCTTCCATAAGATTTCTTCTCTTTTTTCCCATTCCTCTAACCGAGTTGTGAGTTTAATTTCATCTCGCACTTCTCTTCTCTCGTGAGGCCATCTAAACGGATTTTCTTATTCAAATTTTCAAGATGAGCAATAACTTCATGTTTTTTTTTATGAACATCCCCAAAATCTTTCCAGTTTCCAAGTCTTGATTTTGGATTTAATGTATTGCAGTCTTTTGGCAAAACAGAACATCTTAGTCCCATGCCTAGGTTTACCTTCCTTCCACCATTGTTGCACACGAGGTCCGAAGGAAATGTCTCTAAGCCACATTAATTGAAAACGAAAAGGAGAGAAACTCACATTGGTTTTCCACATTTCCACCATGACCGGCCAATGATCCGAACCAACATTATTAAGAGTCTTCACTTTAGGAATGTGACCATGGATTAAGAAATTTTCAGAGAGCAAAAACCTATCCAATCTCTCCATTATACAAGCTAAGCCTTGCCTTCTCGTTAGACCAAGTCATAAGGCCATTATCTAGTTGGATATCCACAAGATGGAGGTTTGCAATATATTCGCTCATGAGGTCAGTACTTTTGTCCAAATTTCTATTTCCCCCATTTTCTCATCCAGAGAGAGGATGGTATTGAAATCTCCTCCGATCAAGATCCAAGCTTTAGGAAAATGAGAGATAATATGAGTAATATCCTTCCACTGTCTTCTTTTTTCCTCCAAAGAAGTCGGGGCATAAACAATAATGCAGAGCATAATCTGGTTGGAATGTCTACTTTGAATAGCTATAGCCAACAAACCCCAACTGCCAACCATATGGTGAATAACTACCTCTTTTGGGTCCCAAAGACAAGCAATGCCACCCGAAGTCCCTTGGGAACCGAGGGAAACCACTTTTCCAACTGGCCAAATTTTACTCGGCAATTAAGTCCATATCCTCCATTGACATCTTTGTTTCTTGAAGGAAAACAAGATGTGGATGATTTATCTGAATCATTCTTCTAATTTCATTTTGTTTTGAAAGACTCCCTTTGAGTCCTCTAATATTCCAAGTGATGATCTTCATTAATACCAGGGCTAAAAATGTTGGGAAGGGCATTAATCTTACCTTCCTCTACAAGCTTTTCACCTTCTTTTACCATATGATATTGATTGGTCTTGCGACCTACTTTTTGATTAGAATCCATCTTCAATTTTTTTTCCCTTGTTTCTTGACTTATTCCAATTGAATCTGAGATGGCTTCTAACCTTGAAGAATGCTCATACACAGCCAAAATTTTACTAGATGGTTCAATGGAGTCTATATTGGGACCCGCATTATTTGAAGTTTTGACATTTGAAATATTGTTTTTCTTGTGTAAATTTTCTCCTTTTTTTTTTCTGTTGAAAACCTTTGATTTGTTGGTTTGTCTCTCGAGTTCTTTCCTTCATATTTAAATTGTGTTTCTAAGATTTCAGTTTCCATTATTTCCTCTTCCTCACTTGGGACATCATTTGTGGAAAGGATTTCAAACATATTAGCAAATGACTTTGATTGATCCTTCATTACCGGTTTTTTTCTAGTGTTCTTCTTCTTAGGTATTTGGAAACCTCGCTGAGTTTATATCTTCTTTCTTTTGATCAGGAATTTTATTTGGGCAAGCACTGGCCAAATGACCATATTCATGGCAAATTCTACAACGAAAAGGAATGTTCTCATAGTCCACTACTTGCTCCCAAGTGTCTTCCCCAAATTGTAATGTGATCTTTTTAGGTAGGGGTTTGTCAAAATCCATTAAAACACAAATTCGAGCATAAATAATATGTTCAAAATTTTGAGTACAATCAACGAATCATCATAAAAGTTCCTAAAGAGTTTCCAATTGAAGAAAAAATAGTAGGATTCCAAAATTCAATAGGGAGGCCAAAGAGTCTAACCCACACGGGAGCTATAGAAGGCATCTCTTCTTCGGCTTTAAATTTAGTATGCCAGGGCTTCATGAAAAGCCCTCCCCTTCCAAAAAACCAAGGACCCCCTTGAAAAGTTTTCTCTCTATCTTCATTATTAGCAAATAAAACAAGAAAATAACCATTTGGATAAATAGAGATTTGTAACTCACCTTTAGTTTTCCAGCTTTTTGCAGCCCAGACTTTGAAAGCAGATAGACTCGGACGAAAACCCACGAACCGACAAATTAGTCCTCTTTTTTCCAAATCTTCAATGCCGATCCGAATGTTACCCATATCAAGCTTAACAATAGAAGTTCCATCAGCCGCTTTAAGACATCCTGACTCCGTTTTCCTGGGATCAATCTTAGGCATTCTTAGAGGTTTATGAGAAGCCCTAATATTGATATTAGCATTGGGCCGAGGCTGTCCACCACGAAGGGCATCCCTAAAATTCATTTTTGGGACCGAGTCTTCAAAATTCTTACCCTTGATAGGGGTTTTCACAGTAGAATTATTTTGTGGGTGCACCTTAGCACCAGATTCACTTGAGATATGAGCCATTTTTTGATCAACTCCTTGAAACTTATTTCGTGGTCTCTTTAATCCTTGCCCTAGACGCCGTGGAAAGGTATGGTTTTCACTTTTCTTTTGTGCAGCAAATTGGAAGCCGTTGTCACTCAAGTTCACAGTATGATCTGTTGAAAGACAAATTTCTAACCCATCTTGTATCCCCCGCAACATTTCCTGCTAAAATATTGAGCATAAACCACAAAAATATTGGCCGCTAGGGCCCGAAGGCCCTAAAAACCAACCTCTGGAGCCGCTTGCACTCAACCCGGATGAAACCCTCGCATAGCCGCTTGCCAAATATATCGTTCACACATAGGGATGCGCTAGGATCTGTGTTGCTCCAAATGATATGAAAATTGGTGGAGACGTTCTAGGGTTTTTCAGGCATCTACCCTCAAAATTTCAGCTCAATCCGAGTTCGGATGAGTGAGATATGGCCGAAACGAGTTCGGTAGTTTGGGCAGTCCTACGAAAAACGTCTCTCCACTCACACAAATATTGAAAATAATAGAAAATTTATCAAATAACATAGCACACTATGCAAAAAGTAATTGCAAAATTGAAACAATCTCACAAAACAACTCCGAATCATGGGTCTCTTTGAGGGGGCAACATTATTTAATATTTTATTAATTTGCAAAAAGGTACATTCATACATGGTTTCACATATTTTAAATAAGGACTTCATGCAACCCTAACCCTAAGCTCAAGAGTTGGATTACATGCAAAATGCCACTTGAGATAGAATCTTCTACCAAACATCGGTTACATTCTTGATAATAGTTACATAAAAGGGCACCACTTGTCTAGGTGCCTTACTTGCCACATACCATTACAAAAGTATTACAAAATAATAATATAAGTGGGTTCCCACATTGGACATGGGTCATTACATAAGCAATTGAGAATTACAAAAATAATGTTAGGATGGGGTCCTAACATGTCCTTCCCCTTCAAAAAGCTTTGTCCTCAAAGTTGTAGATGAGGAAATTGGTGCTAGAGCTAGTGGAGAGACTCCCAAGTAGAATCTTCTGACTGTAGACCATGCCATTAAATAAGGACTTCAATAATGGTTTAGATGTGAAGCATGCACATCCTATGATCCAATAATTATTTTGGCTTGAGCAATATAGAACATTCTTCATTCAATTTTATGAGAGCAAATTGAACCTATACCTGAGTACCCACAATATTCTAGAGAGAGGAGACATGAAAAATAGGGTGGAGCTTGGATGTTGATGGTAGGGCCAATTTGTAGGTCGTGGCACAAATTCATTGTAAAACATGGTAGGTCCCATAGTACTTGGATGTGAGTTTCTAGCACCTACAAAGCTGGAGGGATGATTGTTTGTATGGCTATAGGCGAAGGAGGGCCATATTACCAATGTCAAAACTATACTCAGAATGATGTTGACTAGCTTGTTGATGCATCCAGTTTTTGGCCGCTTCCAAATTAATCTTCAGGTGACAAAGGACTTAGGTATGTTGGTTGATTATAGTGTCGAATTCATGGACCTTAGAGTTGCTTGGAATGTAGGAGGGTGTGCATGGAGGTCAACCATAAATAACTTCAAAAGGGGTGACCTTGATCATCGTGTGATAAGAAGTATTATACCACCACTAGGCCAAGGGAAGCCACTTCACGCATTGAGTAGGATGATCTGAGGCAAAAAAATAAAGGTAGATCTCTAAAAATTTATTGATAATCTTAGTCTGGACATCTGTTTGTGGATGATAAGTTGAACTCATCTTGAGCTGATTTCCCTACAACTTAAATAATTCTTTCCAAAAATTACTAGTGAATGTGGGGTCACGATCAAGCATAATGAAGATAGGAATGCCATGAAGATGAAATATAGAATCAAGGAAAATTTAGGCAATGGTGGAGGTTGTGTAAGGATGGGAGAGGAAAAAAATGAACATACTTCGAAAGATGATCCACTACCACAAAAATAATTATTTTACCTTCAAAATTAAATAACCCTTCAATGAAATCCACTAAAATATGTGTCCAACCTATTTGGGAATTGGTAAGGGTTGTAGAGTGCTTGGAGAATGCACCATTTCACCTTTCATCCATTGACATGTGTCACATGCTACCATAAAATTGTGTATGTCCTTCATACACTTCCAAAAAAAGTATGCTTAATCCTTTCATATGTTTTAAGGAATCTTGAATGGCCCGCAGTGGGAGAAGTCTACATTTCCTTCATGAGGAGTTCTCAAAGTGGAGATGTGTGAGGCACAACAAGGTATTGATGGTAGCGTAAATCTTGTCCATCCCAATTGTATCCAGGATAGGAGGTAGAATCTGTTTGAAGGGAAGCAACCAAAGTTTGCAAACCTGAATTCTTAAGCACTTCCTCATGAAGAGAATTTATCCATTGGGGAATGGGAGAAGAAATGGAACATATCATACTATGAGCCTCAAATTGACGAGAGAGAGCATCTGCCATAATGTTCTCCTTTCTATTTTTATAAGTGATATCATAATCATAGCCCATAAGCTTAGAGATCCACTTATATTATTCGAGGGTGGCAACCCATTGCTCTAAGAAATATTTGAGACTTTGATGATTTGTTTTAATTGAAAAATGATGCCCAATGAGATAAGATCGCCAATGAGTGACTGCATGTAAAATGGTAAGCATTTCCTTGGCATAAGTAGATTTGCCTAAATTATACCTAGAAAGTGCCTTACTAGTGAAAGCCAAGGGTTATCCTTCCTATATCAACACCGTACCAATACCATTGCTAGAACCATCATTTTCAATTACAAAAGGCTTAGAAAAATCAAGCATTACTAAGATCAGAGTTTTTTACACAGCGTGCTTCAAATCTAGGAAAGCCTATTCAGCTAGACCCATCCAAGTAAAATAATATTTTTTTAACATGGATGTTAAGGAACCAACAATTTATCCATAATTATGGATAAATTTGTGGTAATAGCCAGTAAGTCCCAAAAATCCATGAAGAACTTTGAAAGTGTGAGGTTTTGGCCCACTCTTGGACCACCTGAATCTTTCTAGGATTAACTTTAATGCCATATTTGGTGATAATATGTTCCAAATATTCCACTTTAATCAAACCAAAATAACACTTGGATTGCTTAGCATAAAGTTGATGTTGTGCCAATAGTTGTAGGGTCTAATCCACATGGATGAGGTGCTCTTCCCAAGAGCGACTATAAACCAAAATGTCATCAAAGAAAACTAGAATGAATTTACGAAGAAACGAACAAAAAAATTGTTCATGAGACTTTGAAAAGTGGAAGGTGCATTGGTCAAGCCAAATGGTATTACCAAGAACTCATACTGGACCTCGTGAGTACGAAATGCGATTTTGGGAATATCTTCATCCTTGAATAAAATATGATGGTACCAAGAACAAAGATCTAATTTAGAGAAAAACATAGTCCCATGCAACTCGTACAATAATTCATCCAATACTAGAATATGAAAATTATCCTTAATGGTGAGCTTATTGAGCTTACAAAAATCAATACATAATCATCATGAACCATATTTCTTTCTTACTAATAATATATACAAACAGTATGGGATGTTACTAGGGTGAATGATTTCAACTTTTAACAATTCTTACACTAGCTTCTCTATCTCTGACTTAAGGGCATGAGGATATCGGTACGACCTAATGTTAGGTGGTACACTACTAGGGACCAATGGAATGGCATGATCATGTGAGCGATGCGATGGCAAATTAGTCAATTCGATAAAAACTGCATTGTGCTTTGACAATACAAGTTGTAAATCTTTTGGAATTTGATCCACTGCTATAGTAGATGGTTGGATTACAAATATTTGCGCAATGACCCCATGAAATAAATTTTTAACAACTTCTCCATAAGGATTGAACTAATAATTTGAGGAGGCCCTACTTTGGAATTGTTGGCATTTTTGCCACACTACAATCAAAAGTCAAAAAAGGAAAAAATCAAAAAGCAACCATTATTGAGAAATCGATCTAAAAGAAAACCTATGGAATTGAAAATTTATCCAAAGGACGGGAATTAAAAAATTAGACTTATGGTGAAAGAATCACCCCAATATCCCGAACGGTTTGAGAGATATTAAAGTTTTCATGCTGAGAAATTTCTCCAACATAGCTTAAAAATATAATTTGAAGCCTTTAGAGGCCCCATATGAGGATGAAAAATGGACAAAATGGATGGACCATCAATTTTTGTGTTGTATATCTCTTCCCAAGATTTCCAACGATATATTACAATAGATAATAGGGTCAACGAATCAAAAGTTATGGCTATGGGAAGATGTTCCACTAAAAATCCATTTTCAGGGCGAAAATCCATTTTCGGTCACTTTCGAGGCGAAAATCCCTTTTCGGGCACTTTTGTAGCGAAAATAATAAGTGGGTATCGGTCACGGTCAAAGTCAAAGTCACCCTAGGGGGGCAAAAATCATTTTTG
Source organism: Wollemia nobilis (assembly GCA_028583015.1). Taxonomy (NCBI): domain Eukaryota; kingdom Viridiplantae; phylum Streptophyta; class Pinopsida; order Araucariales; family Araucariaceae; genus Wollemia; species Wollemia nobilis. The sequence continues at coordinate 2,142,087 of JAQPPZ010002200.1, forward strand.
CCCTTCTTTAGGACGAATTTCTAAATGAAGACGTTCAAGAGAGAAAATCAAGCATAATGTGTGCCTTGTGAAGTCAAAGTCAAATTCACCCCAGAGGAGGGTAAAAATCACTTTCACCCTTCTTTGGGGTGAAATCCAAGTTGAGGACACTTTTCGAGGCGAAAATGATGAAGTAACGTCATCCAAGTGAAGGTTGCTCAAGTCAAAGTCAAAGAGAATTTAATGAAGCCTTCACCCCATTTTGGGCAGAAACAGTAATTTCGCCTAGATTGGAGCAAAAGTCCCAAAATAACATCTTTTAGCTCCAGTCAAAATCAAATTCACCCATGGGGTGGGGTAAAAATCATTTTTACCCCTCTTGAGGGCAAAATTAGTCATTTTTTGCCCATTTTATTGTAGAAGTTTTTATTCCATTTTTTTGGCAAAGTTCTCTATTTTTGGGTAAAATTTCTCAAGAGAAGGGTGAAAGCATATTTATGGGCAAAAACACAAAATTGCCTGGGTGAAATTAATTCTTGTCCCCTCCCTTCAACAAAGTTTTCTTTGGAAGGCATCACTGTGCTGATATTTTTTTGGGAAAGATTGAAGATTGGTGGAATTTAATTCCTGAAGAAATGAAATTAATATTTCCATAATTCTTGCTGAAGAAACACTGAGATTAAATGCTACATCATGGATTCTAGTGTGATCCTGTTTATTTTCGAGGTGCCCTCCAATGATCTTGCCCATTTTCAAGACAAATTTAATTTAGCTACTACTTGTGAGGGAGTGAATACTAGAATGTTGTCTTGGAGGTTAAATGCTACGTCCAATGTAAGTTCACCCCATTTTGGACAGAAACAGTAATTTCACCTAGATTGGAGTGAAAGTCCTGAAATAACATATTTTAGCTCCAATCAAAGTCAAAGTCACCCCTAGGGTGGGACGAAAATAATTTTTACCCCTCTTGAGGGCAAAATCAATCATTTTCACCCATTTTTCTTGTAGAAGTTGTTTTTATTCCATTTTTCTAGCAAAGTTCTCTATATTCGGGTGAAATTACTTAGAATAAGGGCAAAAGCATATTGATGGGAAAAAAAACCAAATTGCGTGGGCGAAATTAATTCTTGCCCCCTTCAACAAAGTTTTCTTTTGAAGGCATCACTGTGTTGATAATTTTTTTGAAAAAGATCGAAGATTTGTGGAATTTAATTCCTAAAGAAATGAAATTAATATTTTCATAATTCTTGCTGAAGAAACACTAATATTAAATGCTACGTCTCAGATTCTAGTGTGATCCTATTTATTTTTGAGGTGACCTCCACTGATCTTACCCCTTTTTAAGACAAAATTAGTTTTCATTGGATCTCCACTCGTGAGGGTAATATTTTGAGGCGTAAAGGGATGGAATGGTGTCTAGAATTTAATATCCAAGCTCCTTATTACCATGCAATATTACTGAGTTCCAATGCACCGACATCTGAGATGATTTTCCATCGTCCAATCCTACTGATTTCCTAGACGCTCTCCATGAAAGCAGGATCGCTTCTTCTTGAAGAATGTTCTGATTCGATCACCTTTTTTGCCGAGGAGAGAATTACTTTGGCTAGTCTTTGACTAGCCGATATTTTATTCTATTGTGCATTCAATTTCAGAGACGAAATCCTCTATAAATACTAAACATTATGATGTAATGAAGAAGGATATACACTCTATAGAAAAACACTTTAAGTTTTCTACATAAATAGAAAGATATTCGACTTCTGGTTCTTTGAGTAGTATTATGTTTGATCTCTTTCTACTTGGCATTTATGATTACGTTCATCTCCATTATTTGTTGATTTTAAATTCCGCATCTGGATTTAGCTACTTCTTGTGAGGGAGTGAATACTAGAATGCTGTCTTGGAGGTTATCTTGGAAAACTGCAAGTGGTTCTTGTGCTTTGCTTTTTGTTATATGCTAATTAATACTTACTATGAATTTTTATTGGTAGTTTATCCCCATATTTTATTTTTGGGTTATAGCCATATTTCCCATTTCTTTCTATTATTTCCTATATCTTTCCTGTTACCCTAATCTTTAAGCCGATCATTAGTTTTAGTACAGGAACCAACCCTTTTTGGAGATTGGTTTGAAGGACATCTATTTTCTTCGACCTTTCAATGTTGCTCGGGTCTAGGGCGCACAAATAATATTTTGTACTTAGGCAGATTCATGACCAACAATTTTTGGCAAACTTGGTGGAAAAAACAATCTTTGTATTTTAAGGAATCTCGAGTTTGGTGAATCTTTGGCTTACCTTCATCTAAAAAAATCATCTAGCGACTCTATTAAGTTGAAGATCTGGATCTCATGACAAGTGTATGCCTTTTATAATGAAAGAAGACACCTCGAAGAAATCAAGGTTTAGTGAGCAGCCTTGACCTCGCAAGCAGAGAAAGAATGTTCACCTAGTGAATCTGACTCAGTAGCATGGACCATGATATTTGAGGACCACTGCTATAATGGCACAAATATGGTATCCTAGCTGGGATGATCTTGGCCCTTTGAATCTCCAATGTCGGTATGATATTCCCAAATACTGAAGACCCTAACAAAATACAATGGAACTGAGGAAATGGCCCTAGAGCACCTTGAAGATGTTGTTGCTCTAGCGAACATCCATCGCATAACCCAAAAATATGTCATGATTAGACTTTTGGTCCTATCTATGGAGGTAAAGGTGCTACAATGGTACATACTGCTCAGGCATAAGAGCTTTTTCTCATGGGGGGACTTAGCAGGAGCACTCGTAGACACATTTGATGGCTCTCAGGATCCCTTTCAACTCTTGATGCACCTTTCCACCATCATGAGAGCACATCTAGAGAGCATCACATACTTCACTATCTAATTTTGGAGGATTTGGAGGATAATTCCAAAGAACATCTTTTCAACACCTGACCAGACCCACCTCTACTATATTCAGGATTTTCACCTAAACATAAGCCTCCTCCTACTACAATATGGGAAACAAATATTTCATCAAGTATTTCAGGAGGTAGTACAAGCAGAGTGGCTCTTGCTCCAAGTAGGAAAGTTGTAGTGGAGAGAAACTACCTTTCCATCACTCTATCCCGTAGTTGCTGCTATTATATGTCTTGCACAGTATTCACAATGGTAGATCCCTCAAATTGTGTAGAGACTTGGAACATAGCTGTGTGGAGCACAAGAGGCAGATCTCATCCAAAGCCAATGAAGGGAATATGCAAGCACTACCCCAGTAATGAACAATATGGTTTCTTACAATTTCCATAGGGAGATGAACCAAGAAGGGGAATAGGCTTAAGTGGTATATTCTGAGAGAAAAGAGGAAATAATTTTATACCTTTTTGTACCCTTGAGCATAGCATACAAGTACTCGATCGAGAACCAATAAGCATGCCTCATCAAGAGGCTGATCTTGAGGAGATCCTAATAGAAGGGCTATTACCAGAAAAATCCTGTTGTCACATTAAGGAGTTAGAGGAACCTGTACCCAAGAGCCCATAGCTAGTAAACTCTCTCAGGTAGTGATATTGGCTCCAATGTGGTAAATATATTTACCATATTATTTATTAATTGTATGAGTACTGACATGCATGATAACCTGCCATGTTGCATCTTATTCACAACCTAGAAAACTTTGGAAAGAGGTCATCCAAACTTCAAAGATCAACTGAAGTACAATTAGATCTAGTCCGAACATTACAGATTCACTATATAAGAACCCAAAGCCAAGTTTGTGGTGGCGACACACCAATCATGTCAAAATTTTTTGTGTTAATAGTGTAAATATGCTGGCTGATAAATAAAGTGTTTAGGGCACTAAATGGTGTGATCTAGTTTAAAAAAATCTAAGGTTTCAACCACCCATGTCATTGGCTCAAATGGTGTCAGAGCCCGTAGGTACGCATTTTCTCTTCTCTTGATCATGAGCATTTGGTGACCATTTCCATTCATTCTGCAGTACCTTCTTCCACTTTGCTTTCATTTGTTATACCCACCATTTCTGTTTCCATCCCCTTTTCATAATCATCAGTCACCAATGCTCCTTCCATTGTTCTCATTTCTTCCATTCCTCCATATTTAAGTTTTTTGGCCTCTATCCCTAACCCATTTTCTATTCCATTGTCATCTCTCATATTCCACCCCCATTAATAATCCCATCATTGTTGTAAGTACCCCAACCCCATCAAGGGTGAGTGTATCCATAACCTCATCCATTTTTTCTCCTTCTGTTGAGCCAAACCCTCAACAAACTTTGTTATTTTTTTTTATATTTTTGAATTACAAGATCCATTGGTGTCAGAGATCAAAGTCTTTCCAGAGCACCCTGAAGCAGAGAAAATCAGCCAAGCTTGGTGAATTTCCTCGCATTGGGTGAAAATACAAACAAGTGATCAAACAATATTAGGTAGCACAAGAAGAAGCTAGTGCAAGCAGTAAACGATTTGATGTAGTAGGTGGTTATGACTCCGTTTCCCAATGGATAAAGGCCCTGGGACTGATTGAATCTAGATGAGCTGAATACCCCGTGAGCCACCAAAAGTGTTGGCATTTTTTCCACACTACAGTTAGAAGTAAAAAAAGGCAAAAATTGGGAAGCAAATTTTTTTGGGATGAAGAACACAAGCTTATACTGAGAGGGGGGGGTGAACAATATAAGACCACTCTTTACTTTTATTTTCAATTAAATATTATGCAGTGTATAGACAATAGTATCAATAGCAGTAATAAAGCAATGCATAAAACACCATACACAATAGATACACCATAGTTTATGTGGTTCACCCAATGTGGGCTACTCCACGGAGAAAATATTTTACTAAAAATTTCGTAATCAATCTCTTTGGGAATCCTTCCCAATTACAATGTTTATGGATCTCTGTCCAAAGGATATGCTGATCCCCTAATCTCAAGTTCATGGATATCTTACATAGGAGAACTCTTTACCCTTCTGCTCTGGCTAGTGATCTTCTAGAAGACTCTGTCTCTCTCCTGCACTGACTGGTGGATCTCTCTCCACTTGAAGACTCCTCACTCAGATATGTCTTCAATTGTATTGGCTACTGGATCTCTATCTATTGAGACTCTGTCCTTTGTAATCTGTCACCTCCAAATCTCTATCAATAGGCTCACTCAGAACCTGCTCAATAGGCTCACTTAGAACCTGCTCAATAAGCTCACACAAAACTTGTCCAAATCTGCTCAACAAGCTCACACAAAACTTGTCAAATATGCTCAACAAGCTCACACAAAACTTGTCCAAATTTGCTCAATAAGCTCACACAGAACTTTTCAAATCTGCTCAAGAAGCTCACATAGAACTTGTCCAAATCTACTCAACAAGCTCACACAGAACTTGTCCTAATATGCTCAAGCAAGCTCACCAAGAACTTGCCCAAATATGCACAAGCAAGCTCACCAAGAACTTGCCCAAATCTGCACTAGCAAGCTCATCAAGAACTTGCCCAAATCTGCACTAGCAAGCTTACCAAGATCTAGCTTAAATATGCTCTAGCAAGCTCACCAAGAACTTGCTCAAATCTGCTCTAGCAAGCTCACCAAGAACTTGCTCAATAATTCAATATCATAGAAGCATAAAGAGAATTGTTAGAGACTCAATATGTTCTATACTCAAATCCCAATCTCAACTCAAATCAATATTATAGAAGCATAAAGAGAATTGTTAGAGACTCAATATGTTCTATCCTCAAATCTCAATCTCAACTCAAATCAAGCATAAAGAGAATTGTTAGAGACTCAATATGTTCTATCCTCAAATCTCAATCTCAACTCAAATCCAGAATATAGAATAGTTTATTTCATGGAACTTGAACAACCACTTCACACAATCACTTGACTAGGCTCAAACAACTCTTCTCAACCAACTACCACAAGGAACTACTCTTTCTTACAAACCCTAGTCCAAGCATGTATCAACCAACTCAAATGTTTCCAATAATGCTCAACCACAAATCTCACATAACAATGATACTCATGTTCTTTTCAAGTTAAAGTTCTTTGCATAACCAATGGGCTTCAACAACAATGCTAATAAAAAATTCTTCACATAACAATGATACTCATGTTCTTATCAAACCCTATCTCAGGTTTTTCACACTACTAATGTCTTCAACAACAATGCTTATAAAACAAGGTTTAATAGCAACTCTCAACCTAGAAAACCTTGAGACATTCAACCAAATACTTTAAAAAAGGCAACCACGATTAATACTTTTCTCTCCAATGATATTTTATAAATCAACCACCATAAACAATCAATAGGAGAATGTGCCCATACCTTTTATGAAGATGAAGAAGCCTCTTGGTTTTCCACAAAATCTGTCTCACTCAACACACTTTCTTTTTCAACTTTCAACAAGAGTTAGATATCTTGATTAATAACACAACAATAACATCCAAATAACACCTTATTACTCCTACTCAATAACATACACCATGTCACTTCATAAATGAATTAATCTCTTTTTAAGAAGAACAAAGCAACCTTCACTTTTGAACCTCTTTACAAAATCAGAAATATCTCTTTACACACACTTTATTTCTCCCTCTAAGTAAGTTAATCAAATAGCCCTCGGAATAAGCTTTCCAACGATATATAATATGATATACTTCTAAAAAAATAAATCACTAGAAATCTCTCCTTTTTAAACATGCATCATAACCCTTATTCCTCCTAGGGCAACTTTAGAAAAATAAAATATATCTAAAAATTATTAATTTGCCTCTATCCTTGATGGGATTCGATCTTGTGACCTTCCTTGATCAGCGTCTTAACCACAAAAAATCTGTCGTTGGGCCACACGCCCTCCTGTGCTCAAAAGGAGCACACAACAAAACCTTATGCTGCGAATATTTGCGCCCTTCAAAAACAAAACACGCTTCATGCGTTTCAACACAGCAAAACACCTCTGGAAAAAATCGAATGCAGGACCTCCTGCTTCACACACAATGCACGAACGACTAGGCCAAGGAGACCTATACGTTTGGATTTACTCCATAATATTCTCTTCAACGAATGTGAAAATCATAAGCCTTTTAAAACCCTTTTCACACACACTTCGACACACGATGCGCAAGCTCTTTTACCATTCAAATCCAAATATCAAATCGAGCGCTTAGAGAAATAAATCGAAACTTTGGGCATAAATTGACAGAAAATGTATAAAAATTAAGAATGGCCTGCACTATGGTTATTAATGCTAAAACTTGGACACCTATTTGAACAGAGTTTTAGCTTTCTAAATACATAAGTGAAGGATAACCAAGGGTGTTCTCAACTCTGCAAAACTTAAGTCTTGGTAGGAATGTATGAACCAAAATTATGGAAGCATGCCCTTAGAGTATACACGTATTCTATCATGAGTACAACTACAATGATCTTGAGTAAGATTGAATATTTAATATCTGGAAACATCGTTTCTAGGGTGCGATGTTTGTCGCCATGTAATGCTTATAATCCATTTGACTTTACAAGTCCTTTTTCTGAACGCTTATAGCTATTCAAGGAAATTAGGAACCCATGTGGGGAATATTGATTGTATGCTTTGGAATTCAATTAGAATATGTTTTTTGAAAATAATATTTTAATTTTGGTAAAGGAAAACAATGAAAGTACTTTACATGTTTGTAATGTTGAATGCATTACATATGACAATGTGTTATTGCTAATCAACCTCTTATAAAAAGGGTGAGAAATGATTTATTAATTACCAATAGATGGTATGATTTACATGAGGAAAAAGAAATAATGACATGTTTTCAAAACATAGGTCTACTTTAATCATATCTTTCAAGGGAATACTTATTAGTGGAAAGCTTTAAGGCTAGATCTAGAAGTTAAATTTTGTATAACACATGAAACCTTGAAGCTTAGAAAATAAGCAATTGGAAATAGTGAGTAAACACTTAGTTTATCATGAAATTTAGCATTGGGAATGAAGGATGCTCATTAAATACCCAAAGATGTTGAGGTGTAAGTATGCACACAATAAGTTTTGAGAGCAACTGAATATCGATGGAATTGGTCGAAAAACAATGTGACTCAGTCAATATTGGTACGTGGGGCGATATGGGACACCATCTCCAGGTTGCTACTCAAATAGTATTGTGATAAGTTCCATGTCCTTTTAGCTTAGCTAGTTAAGCCACAGAGCTTGGTATGGGATGAATATTTGTGAGTTAAAAGAACATGCATGATGAATTTCAAGGTCATGAAATTGACATGAGTAAAGGAACAATCAGTTAGTCACAGAGGCATATGTACGCTAATTCCTTCATGTGAGCAGAAGAACAAGTTGACTAGATAGTCAAAGGTTCAGTATGAAAGGAATAGAGAAGCAAGCATTCACCCTCTAGGTGTTATGGGCCCTCGAGGATAACCCTTGCCGTGGAATGACCCTCGTGCCAGGAATTCAAAGGCGTGAATGAGACGAATCATTTCCATAGAATGACACTAACCACGAGATGCAACCTATCTCGTCCACTTGCATTGCTGTCTGTAGTAGTTATAGATCCAAAAGTGGTTTTTATATGCCTGTACTAACTCTAGAAAATATAAATAAATTTTGGGTGTAAACTATTTGCTATGAACCTGAAAGCCCTCATCTGAACAAAAACTGTAGGATGAAAACAAAAAAAAATACTGTAAAAATATTTGTTTTTTTTAATGGTATAACCAAGTGAGTAGCCTGGGGTTGTTACAATATCTATGGACTTGTTTGTTGAGGGTTCCATCTTCTAGAGATTAATGGACTTGTTTGTTGAGGGATCCATTTTCGAGAGATCTGTGGACTTGTTTATTAAGGGTCTCATTTCGAGAGATGTGTAGATTTGTGACTTTTTGGGAGTGTTGTGAGGTTCAAAGTGAGAAATCTACCATTTTGAATATTTGTGAGATTTGTCTGCTAAGGGTTCCATTTTCTAGAGACATAGATTTGTCTACTTAGGGTTCCTTTTTTTGAAGATTTATAGATTTGTATGTTGAGGGTTCCATTATATGGAGATATGCGGACTTGTCTACTAAGGGTTCTATTTTTTGAAAACTCTTCAAAGATATGAATGTAAAGAAACTAGTAATGAGTGTTATTTTGTAGAGTTTTGAAACAAGCTAGTTCAATGTTTTGGATATCTTATAGCCTTTAGAGATGAGACTTTTTGGTTGGTAAAACTAAACAAATCAATCTAGGATTGTAAAATGGTTTAGGCCCTTTCAACATTCTTAACCATTTTAAGTAGGATATTGATTTTTAAAACAATTTAAAGTTTAATAAAAATGAAAATAAAGTAAATTATCTCAAACCTCACAAAAAATTAGATTTTCCAAATTTACATTAATATATATATATTCATTTTGATCCCTTTTTTAGTCCCATAATGTTGTTATTTACCTCTTCAACTTAGGTTGACATGCAAGCATGCATAAGGCTTTAAATTTTTTTTTTAAATGTGATTTGGACCTTTGTAGAAATATATCTTCATGCAAAAATATATTGTATAAAAAAACATTTGTGTGAAAATACTTTTATCCAAATAAAAAAAATTTGCCTTCACCCTTCTCACTTGCTCTTTAAAAAAAAATAAAAAATAAAAATAAAAATAAAATAAAAATAATTCTTCATATATTCTTATTAAATTACATTAGCTCAATGAATCAATGAGTTAAATTCTTCTTTCAAACAGAAGTGCAAGATTCAAATTTTACGCATAATTATTAAACCGTTACAATATTACCATACAATCATGATATAGTACAAGGAGAGACATAAAATCCTATGATATGATTTGATAATGAAATTCTACTAATATTATAAAAAAATTACTTAAAAAATAAACAAATTAATAGTGAATCAATATTTGCCTATAAGTTATGGGGTTCTATTCCAAGTGGGCTTAATGTTCATCGTGACATTCTCTATTGCGGACCAAATTGATGTATTTTCAACATTCTTCTGTGTCTTGTGGACCAATTTAATATGAGGTTGTTTATTTGCAGTTATATTCTTATGTTAGAATTATGTTTTATTTTAACACTTCTACCACCAAAAAAATAATAATAATTTAATTGATGTTGATTGTCACATTCTCCCCTGTACTGTGGACCAACTTGATGTACTTATGATGTTGTTTTTTCAACATTCTTCTCTGTATTGTGGACCAATTTAATGTAAGGATGTTTTTACCTCTGTACTGTGGAGCAATTTGATGTACTGGTGATATGTGAGTTGTCCTTCTGTGCAGGAAGTTTCAACCATTCATTTCCATCTATGTAAGAGATGTTGAGATATGGAGCTGCCTGAGTCTCATTAAGCTTTTGTGAGTAGGACATTCTCAGTGTCTCGTTGGCACCAGGGCCACTGCATTGGTACTGCCCATAGAATACAGTCCTAATTATCAAAAGCAATAAACACCCATTAGAGAAAAGAACAAGAGGAAATTCTAAATAAGAAGAAGAAATCATGGATGAAGACGTACAGATCTCTTTTGGGGTCGTTAAAATCATTCCATCCTTCGGAAGCAATGATGTCAGACATGTAAGTGTTTGAGAAAACCACAAGAGAGTAAGGACCCCTTGCTCGACCCAGCCAGATCCTTCCTGTTCCTCCAATAGTGCAGTTCACAAAAGAGAATCCTGTATTCTCTTCAGCAGATTGCCTCCCTTGGGCTGTAATAGCTCCTGTTATGGTCATCAACCCACTTGGCACAGACTTTGCAATGGAATTCAGCTGGCAATCCTACAACAGAATTGAAGTTCAACCAGTGTTAAGTGGACCATTCAAATTTTTGAGAGATGGGTCATTGTGAACCTGCAATAATATGGCATTAAAGATTATTGGGATCACCTCAAAAAGAGATCTTGCATTGCCAAATATGAAATCTATGGAGCCCTGTATAAAGCATTCTTTGAAGTAATGTCTCCCTTTGTCATCATGAAGAGTATCCTGACCACCATAGAATCCACATCCATAGAAAGCTGCTTGATCTCCTGCTATTCTCAAAGCAACTGCCTGGCCTCCAACATCTCCTGGATTTGGAACAGGTGCACTGTTCTGTTTGGACAAAAAATTCTGTTAATATATATATATATATATATATATACAAATAATGTAAAGACTTTCAATTGTGTTTTTTTTGACCTGAAAGCTTATGTTCCTGGCAATGAAATTTGGTGCAAAAATTGTGACGGATGCACTGTAGGGAGTCCCATGAGAAGTGTTGGCTGTATCGTTCCATACTATGGAGGTCTTGAGGTAACCTTGGCCTTGGAATGTAATGTTGGATTTGGTTTCTGCAACTGAAACCTTTTCTCTGTATTAGACATCAATTACATCAAGGGTCAAGCTGCATATTTTTATATGCTAATTGAAGTTACCTGATATACATTAGACATTGTGCAAAATCAGACATCTACAAGGATTTCAAGGTTACTTACTTGTAGATACCAGGATTGATGACTATGATAGTCTTATTGGGACTTCTCTCTGGAACTGAATTTACAGCCTGCTGCAAACTTGTGTAATTGCCACAACCATTCTGATCCACTATCACAACCTGGCTGCAGACTTCATCCAACTCAAAATGGGGTGGAGGTTTCTTATCACATTTATTTTTATGCCTCTTTCCGTGGTGCCTTCGGGCTATTCTCCTTTCCACATCTATGGGCACAGAACTTACCATGAAACCCAGAGCTTCTATTCCTTTACTTCTTATATAACCGATTTGGCTTGCTAAAGCTGCTGTATCACCACCACCCACATTGGATTCAGGCACTAACTGTATTGAGGTCAAAGCTATGGCAACAGCAGAAACCACAATCTGTAGATTTCCCCTGAAGCTATCCATAATTGAATCCCATTCACATAATGCTTTTGCCTATAGGGTGTGTGTTGTTGTTACTACAATCTTCGTAAATATTTGGTAATGTTAAACACTATTATTTTTTTTCCACCACACAAATATACATACTTGCAGTTTGAGTTTGGATTTTCTGAAAGAAAGCTTAAAGTGTAATATAATAAAACTTGAAATTAAAATTTTAAAGAAATTATTACTTTTACTTATTTGATCATTAGTTTTAATAAAGATATTATTTATTTTTGTTAAATAAAGAACTTTTATAATCCTTAGCTTTCTGCTCACTTACTGAATAAGAATAAGAAGAAGTCAACCAAACTTAGACCCTTCAAGGAATGGAACCAACAGCCCACCCACAAGCATCACACCACTACCCACTGGCCTATCCCTTTATGGACAAAATGTTTAGGGTAAAGCATATGTTTTATTTTTAAAGGTTCTCAATTCTCTTGTAACAAAGTTTGATAGATAAAAACACAAAAACCTACCACTACAATATCCCTTATAAAACAATAACATAAACACTATTACTAAAGAATAATTCATAGCACGCATGTTGGAACCCTCCATTAATCTAATATGAATATCCCTCGAAGGTTAAGTGGATTGGTAAGTGCTTGTTTGGACATACATTTACCAAGAAAATACTGAGGTTCAAACCTCGGGGGCAACATGTTTGCAAAGATAGTAGTCTGATCTGAATCTTTTAAGTGCACGTTAGAATGACAATGATGATACGAATCTTGAGTGATTTGTTTGCATAGGTAATAGTCTGATCTAAATCCTTTAAGTGTACGTCAGACTTGACAATGATGGTATGAATCCGGAGCGGGTCCCCTTCACTTCAGGTCAACAATAATAAGGTAGAATAGGTTTGATGGAAGCATCCCATGTGGTTTGGACCATGTGCTTATCATTACTAAAAATAGTGTGGTTGTGACCAACTCTCCTATATAACCACAAAAAAAACAAAAAAACAAAAAAACAAAATGAACCAACCAAAAAACAAATAATTGAATAGATTTGGTAGAAACAATCCATGTGATTTAAACCTTGTACTTATCAATTACTAAAAATTATATGGTTGTAACTAACTTTTATATAACCAAAAAAATAAAATGAACCAACCAAAAAAACAAAAAAATTAATGAGCATATGTAAGAGAAGAAAAAAGGTGCAGGACAAAAGTTTGATAATCAAATTGACACACATTAGTAAATAGTGCATTAAGTGTCGTGAATATTGTTTTTTCACAAGTTTATTAATATATAGTTTTAGTTTGAATTTTACTTAAAACCTTATTATTCTGTATATGTAAAAAGGATATAGTGGGTGATATCCAAAAAAAGAAATAAAATGAACCAACCAAAAAACAAATAATTGAATAGATTTGGTAGAAACAATTTATGTGATTTAAACTTTGTACTTATCAATTACTTATATGATTGTAACTAACTTTTATATAACTAAAAAATAAAATGAAGCAACCAAAAAATGAGCATATGTAAGAGAAGAAAAAAGGTGCAGGACAAAAGTTTGATAATCAAATGGGACAAAAGTTTGATAATCAAATTGTCACACATTAGTAAATAGTGAAGAAAAAAGGTGCAGGACAAAAGTTTGATAATCAAATTATCACATATTAGTAAATAGTGAAGAAAAAAAGGTGAAGGACAAAAGTTTGATAATCAAATTGTCACACATTAGTAAATAGTGCATTAAGTGTCGTCAATATTGTTTTTTCACAAGTTTATTAATATATAGTTTTAGTTTGAATTTTACTTAAAACCTTATTATACTGTATATAGTGGGTGATCAAGACATTAAAAGAGATAATCTTCCAAATATCATGCGTTATAGGACTAAGGTTTTATGCAGTAGCTTTTTTAAGGATAGATGGAGTAAAGCAAGTTGATGATTTGAAGATGTATTATGTTTAAAAATTTTATTGTTTTTGAGTGGATTTGAAAGTTAAAATTTTGAAATTTTAAATAAAAGGTTTAAAATTTTAATAGGGTTATATATTATTTTATTACGATTTATTAAGGAAGTAAGATTTATAAGGTTTATGATAATCATTTGGAAAGCATTGTTCATATGGTCTATGATCTCATGGACTCTAAAAACTATTTTATCTTTTACCTCTAATTTTTTTTTGAATGAATTTACATAGGTTTTTATGAGGGCTCTTGGTTCCCTCATATTGAGTGGGGTTTGAATTTTGGACCTCTCAAAAAGAGGCCAAAGCCCTTACCACTGTAAGCTTGGAGCTACATCATGATCATATATTGATATTACATTACTTTGGCAATTATGCAATGTATCATGACCACATATCTAATAGCTTGAAAATTATACATTACATCATGACCACATATTGACATTAATAATGGCATTATAATAGCTTGATTTTTGTGTATTACACCAAGACTACATATTGGTATTACAATAGTTTGACAACTATATATTACATTATGACTACATATTGGTTATACATCAACTTGATAATTATGCATTATAACATAATTATATATTGGTATTAGAAAAACATAACAATTATGAATGTGTTGTTGGTAAGATTCACACCTTGTTTTTCTTCTTAAAAGTAGAGGAAATGATTGAGCTCATTCCATTTTATTACAATTATTATAATTGGTTATATGGAACTAAAAAGGTTTAAGCCATATTACATGATCAGAGACCAATTAAAAGGTGTCATTTACAAGAAGTGTCGAAGGAGCATCGAATAAAATCCTCACTTTGAAGTAATCAACACTTGCTGAAACATAGTATGGAGAACAAATACAACAAGGTCAATGTTTTCAATTTTTGGATAAAATTCAATAAATTTGGGTGAATATGAATAGCTCTAGGAGGTGCATCTCGGAAAGAGTTTTATGACACTTTTTGAATCGCTCGACATGGACAAATGAGACCAACATTATGGTCAAATTAGTGAACCACCAAGTCTCAAAATATATGGGATGGGATATTCAAAATTGAGTAATCTTAAAATTGAGTAAGTTTTAAATACTGATTTCCATCATTCAATGAATGAATTTAAATAACCAACACTCATTTAATAAAATGGGTTGATATTAAATAACCAACACTTATTTATTAAAAAAGATGGTTTTAAATAACCAGCACTCATTTTGGATTTAATTATCAACACCCATTTAAGAAAAGAACACCCATTTAAGAAAAGAGATTACACGCATTTAATAAAAAAAAAACGACTTTCTTTTACACAACCTATGATGATAACAATCTTATTAAAAGATCTGCTAGATCTCTTCCCTGTGTTAGATCTCTTTCATTGCATATATCTTCAAAAACTAACAATGCATAATATGTTAGTCATAGAAAAGTAAAAGAAAAAACCACTAATGTTATTGATAAACGTCTACGCTTTTTTAACTTGTTTCATTTTGAAAATGTCTAGTCTCTAACCTTTCGAATGCTCACACGCATTCTAGATGCAAGAGACTCTTACCACAGATTCGTACCTTTGACTTAGCAATCCTCACTACCAAAAACCATTTAATGAAATCCTACTGATTATGGTATTCTTAGTAGTAGAGTCATACCGATTGTGATAAACATTTCATGCAAAATTCCCCTAATAGCTTTCAATGGATATGATTCCCATCATTACGGGAACAGTGATCAAAGAATTAATCGATGTTGATCGTGACATTCTCCTCTTTTTTGTGGACCAATTTAATGTACTTATGGTGTTTTCTTCCTGTCACGAGGAGCAGATGAGTTGTCCTTCTGTGCAGGAAGTTGCAGCCATTTATTTTCATCTATATAAGAGCTGTTGAGATATGGAGCCGCCTTAGTCTCATTAAGCTTTTGTGCGTAGGACACTCTCAGTGTCTGGTTGGCACCAGGGCCACTGCATTGGTACTGCCCATAGAATACAGTCCTAATTATCAAAAGCAATAAACACCCATTAGAGAAAAAAGAACAAAGAACAAGAGGAAGAGAATTTAGTAAAAATAAGAAGAAGAACAATAAGAAGAAATCATGGATGAAGACATACAGATCTCTTTTGGGGTCGTTCCAATCATTCCATCCTTCGGAAGCAATGATGTCAGACATGTAAGTGTTTGAGAAAACCACAAGAGAGTAAGGACCCCATGCTCGACCCAGCCAGATCCTTCCTGTTCCTCCAATGGTGCAGTTCAAAAAAGAGAATCCTGTGTTCTCTTCAGCAGATTGCCTCCCTTGGGCTGTAATAGCTCCTGTTATGGTCATCACCCCACTTGGCACAGGCTTTGCAATAGAATTCAGCTGGCAATCCTACAACAGAATTGAAGTTCAACCATTGTTAAGTGGACCATTCAAATTTTTGAGAGATGGGTCATTGTGAACCTGCAATAATACGGCACTAAAGATTATTGGGATCACCTCATAAAGAGATCTTGCATTGCCAAATATGAAATCTATGGAGCCCTGTATAAAGCATTCTTTGAAGTAATGTCTCCCTTTGTCATCATGAAGAGTATCCTGAGCACCATAGAATCCACATCCATAGAATGTTGCTTGATCTCCTGCTATTCTCAAAGCAACTGCCTGGCCTCCAACGCCTCCTGGATTTGGAGCAGGTGCACTGTTCTGTTTTGACAAAAAATTCTGTTAATATATATATATATATATATATATATATATATGTATATATAATGGAAAGACTTTCAATTGTGTTTTTTTTTACCTGAAAGCTTATGTTCCTGGCAATGAAATTTGGTGCAAGTATTGTCACCGATGCACTGTAGAAAGTCCCATGAGAAGAGTTGGCTGTGTCGTTCCATACTATGGAGGTGTTGAGGTAGCCTTGGCCTTGGAATGTGATGTTGGATTTGGGTTCTGCAACTGAAACCTTTTCTCTGTATTAGACATCAATTACATCAAGGGTCAAGCTGCATATTTTTATATGCTAATTGAGGCTACCTGATATACATTAGACATTGTGCAGAGTCAGACATCTACAAGGATTTACTTCAATCCAAGCAAGAAAATCAAGTTTACTTACTTGTAGATACCAGGATTGATGACTATGATAGTCCTGTTGGGACTTCTCTCTGGAACTGCATTTACAGCCTGCTGCAAACTTGTGTAATTGCCAAAACCATCCTGATCCACTATCACAACTTGGCTGCAGGCTTCATCCAACACAAAAATCCAACACAAAATAGGGTGGAGGTTTCTTATCACATTTATTTTTATGCTTCTTTCCATGGTACCTTCTGCCTATTCTCCTTTCCACATCTATGGGCACAGAACTTACCATGAACTCCAGAGCTTCTATTACTTTACTGCTTATATCACCACCACCCACATTGGATTGAGGCACTAACTGTGTTGAGATCAAAGCTATGGCAATAGCAGAAACCATAATCTGTACATTTCCCCTGAAGCTATCCATAATTGAATCCCATACATATAATGCTTTTGCCTATAGGGGTGTTAGTTGTTACTACAATCTTCATAAATATTTGATAATGTTAAACACTTCTATAATATTTTTTCTACTTGACACAAATACACAGTGCTGTGTGGTTTCAACTTGGATCTTTTGAAAAACATTTAAAGCCCTAACCACTGTGTTGTAATACGATAAAACTTGAGACTAAGACCATGAAAAATACTATTACTTTTACTTTAAAATATTCAAGTTATTTGATCATTGGTCTTTTGCATCAACAAAGATACTATTTATTTTTGTTGCTTAGGAAACATCTATAATCCTTATCTTCTGTTGGTTGGATAAAGACGAAGTTGACTGAACCTGGACCTTCCAAAAAATCGAATCAGAGCAACCCATCAAAAAACACTTGCACTCCACCTCCACCAACCGGCCTTTCTAAGCAAAAATTTTAGAGTAAAATACAGGTTTTATTATTGAAAGGTCTTGGTTCTCTTGTAACAAAATTTTGAACAATAAAAACCAAAAATACCACTAAAACATCTCTAATGAAACAACAACAAAAACACTATTACTAAAAAAATGACACATAACAAACATATGCAGATCACTCCACTAAAACCTATATAATTTACTTCCATTAGACATTGTGTAAAGTCAGACATCTACAAGGATTTACTTCCATCCAAGCAAGCAAATCAAGTTTACTTGTAGATACCAGGATTGATGACTATTATAGTCAAGTTTACTTACTTTGTAGATACCAGGATTGATGACTATGATAGTCCTGTTGGGACTTCTCTTTGGAACTGCATTTACAGCCTGCTGCAAACTTGTGTAATTGCCAAAACTATCCTGATCCACTATCACAACTTGGCTGCAGGCTTCATCCAACACAAAAATCCAACACAAAATAGGGTGGAGGTTTCTTATCACATTTATTTTTATGCTTCTTTCCATGGTACCTTCTGCCTATTCTCCTTTCCACATCTATGGGCACAGAACTTACCATGAACTCCAGAGCTTCTATTACTTTACTGCTTAGATTACCACCATCCACATTGGATTGAGGCACTAACTGTGTTGAGATCAAAGCTATGGCAATAGCAGAAACCACAATCTGTAGATTTCCACTGAAGCTATCCTTAATTGAATCCCATACATATAATGCTTTTGCCTATAGGGTGTTAGTTGTTACTACAATCTTCGTAAATATTTAATAATTTTAAACATTTTTAAAATATTTTTTCTACTTGACACAAATACACACTTCTTTATGGTTTCAACTTGAATTTTTTGAAAATAAGTTTAAAATGCTGTAATAAGAGAAAACTTGAGACTAAACCATGAAAAATACTATTACTTTCACTTTAAATTATTTAAGTTATTATTTTTACTCTTTTTCATTAACAAAGATATTATTTTTATTTTATTTTTTTATATTGCTTAAAAAACATTTATAATCCTGATAAAGACGAAGTCAATTAACCTGGACCACAACAACCTACCAACAAGCAATCACACTCTACCACTACTATCAGATCTATCACTAAAAAAATCTTAGTTCTCTTATAACAAAATTTAAACAATAAAAACCAAAAATACCACTAAAATATTTCTAATGAAACAACAAAAAAAACACTATTACTAAAAAAAAATGACTGATAACAAACATCTGCAGATGACTCCACTAAAACCTATAGAATTTAAGGGAAGAAAAAACGTGCATGCACGACAAACTTAGTTGTTATTCCATCTAGATAAGTTAGATGACCAAATTGTCAAACATAATGCATCATGCACACGTTAGTAAATAGTGCATTAATTATTGTGGATATTATTTTTTTTACAATTTTATTAATATTATATACACAAACACATATTTTGCCCATTTAGACCTGGTTTTTTAAAATAGAATTCAAAACCTTACTATATTTTTTAAAAAAATAGTATTTTTTTTTAGAGAATTGGTTTGAAATTTTGGGACTGTTTCTTATAATCACTTATGCTATCTTGTTTTTAATGTACCATCTTGAGGAGTACGTCTGGCGCCTTTGGTACCATTGCAGTTGGGCCTCATACCATATCACTAATGTCTCACTATATGCCTCGTACCACCTCCTTCAATTTGTCTTTTGGCCTCTTCTATCTACGTATATCACATTTAAGTCAATGTGATTTAGTTCTCAATTGGACCATGAGCATATGATTTCTAACTGATATTTTCTTTTATATATATTTTTTGGTGGTGATTGTATGTAGGATTATATTTAATAAGAAAAATATTTTCTTTCTTCCTAACTTCTTGCCCCATAAAGTTGTTCGGAATTTTTTTTGATAATTGTCTTTATGTCTTATATTTTAGAAATTCATCTAAGTAGATATTCTATCTATTTATCCATTTCTTGTTTTAATTCATCCATTTTTCCTTTCTTTTATTTCAATTTTCTTCTATTATAACTTTAGTTCATTTATTTGATTGATTTTTCAGATATCCTATAAGATAAACAATAGTAATTGTCCCTTTAGAAAAGGTACTTGTTTCTACTAGAAGAATTTATACGAAAATAATGTTTTATTTTAAATTAATTTATATTAAGATATTTTTAAATCCTCTTTGTTTACCTCGATTTTAAGTTTGATGTGTTATTAATTCATATTGTGGTCCCATACAACATCATTGGTACCACTAATAGCCCAAATAAAACGTGTATACCCTTTTAGTACCATAATTCAGGCTCTCTACTTCTATTATATAATGCAAAAGTTCTCTTCATCTCTTAACATTATTTTCATTCTACATGTTTCCCAACTAAGGTTATTATTGATGTTTATCCCAAGATATTTGTACTCTAAAATTTCTTCTAAAATATCCCCTTCAAAATAAAAGTATAACCAATATTTTTCTTTTATTTAGAGAATATCATGATTTTGGTCTTGTTGGCATTTATTTACATGACTACCTCTTTATAGAAATGATCTAACCGTTAAGTACATTTTTAAACACTATGCAAACTTTACAATCAAAATGAGATCATCTACATACAAAAGAAGCTTCACTATATATTTTCCAAATGAACACCATCCCATCCTCTTCTATTTAGACATACTTCTAATTTTTCAATATAGAAACCAAATAAGATAGGGGAAAATTTGCATCCTTGTTTAACCGATATGTCACTTCTAAATGATTTTGAAAGGTATGCTTATATTTTGCTTTTCAATCTCTTGCCATGTATCCAATTTTGTAATATTTATAGCATTGAGGTGAAATGTTTTCATAATTCACTTATTGATCCCATTTTCATAATTTATACTTAATCTTTATGGAATATAGAAAAGGTTTTGAAATTTCTATGGCAACACATATCCTAGCATATACAGCATGTCTTTGTTCCTTTAGATGGGCCTTCCTAAAGCATTGCCAATATTCTTAAAAACCTCCTATTGATGAGTTGATATGGAAGTCCAAAAATCCTAACCCACATTTAAATAATTTTAATAGTTTCTATCTCCATAGAAAAATTCTCACTCTATGGTCTTAAATATAATGCATCTCTCCCCCTAAACCATGGGCCACCACCCATTATTTTATCTTTGATTTTTGAAGTGGAGAATATTATGAGGAAAATCCATTTAAAAGAAAACTCATGGAGTAATTTGAATTCAATCCCCACATTCACTTGATCCAATGTTGAATTTTTGAAAAGCTTGGCTAATATCCATGGAACTTACATATTAACCCTCTAATTTTAAAAACCATTAGTTGATGCTCAATCATCTCATCCTTGAAAATCACTTTTGGTGTAATATCTTCTACCTCATAGGGTTTGTCCACCTTCCTATTACCCCCAAGTAGGGTATCCCTACTTCAATTTATAAATTTTAAAATGACTTTCCTTTTATACTAATTAGTTTTTTCTTATAAGAATCCTTTATTATTTTTTAATTTCCCCAAAGATTTGGAACAAGAAAATGTTAGGCTCACTCCTCCTTTACACTTGCAACATTTGCTTGCTTTCGGAAAAAAGTGAGGCTTGCTCTCAAATCACACTTGCTCAATTTTAGATGTTCAAACTATTTTTGTTTTTGGATATTTTTAACTAATTTGTAAGTTTTTTAAGTCAATTAAAAACCATTTAGGATTTTGGATTGATTTTATAGAACTATGAAAACTATAAGTTCTATAGAAAAGGTAAAAGTATTTTTTTTAAAGTCCAAAATTTTCAACATTCTGTTGGACATTTTGAGTCCCTAAGCTAATATCTTGTCATTGATGTCAAAAGATCATTTAATGTCAAAAGGATCTATGAAGGGTTTTTGTGAAAACCAAGATAGGAAAAATAAAAGGTTTTATTTAAAACCATGGACAGTATATTTGATCTGGGTTTTTCTTAAAACCCAAGTTGGGCTTTCGTTTCATCGAAAAAGGTGCCCCGGTGATGGAGATATTTAAGTTTTAATATTTGGTTTAAATTTTAATTATTTAAAATTTGAATTCAAATTTAAAACTAAATATGCAAGATTTCCATCGACGTCATCAAGCAAATAAAAAGTCATATTTTCGCCAACGTCTTCGATATGATTAAAGGACTATATAAAGGGGGCTTCAATTGATTATTATTTCATCCTTGCTCGTGTAATAAAAGTGTTGGCTATCGAATCGTTTATGAGCTCGTGCGAAATTCTTGAAAAGTGTGGCAACGAATAACACAGACTGCGTTCGGAGAAACAAACATCGTGGGCAGCATGGTGCATTGGCAAGTGGGCCTTGGCTAAGGCACGGGGCAGATGAAAATGCCGAGGATCGAATCCCCTTGACTACATTTTTTGGAAAGCGTGAGAGAAGCGCTTCGGCGCCTTTGGTTTTGCGGAAGGTGGAGACGGGCATAAGGCACGTTGTGCCTTTCCCTTTCCAACGAGCGGCTAGCTCGTGTGGAATCTTAGCCACGGCTAAGACGCTCGCGGTGTGGGCAAGTCAGGGGTTCGAATCCCCTTGAGGAGGTAATTACGTTTTGCATTAATTTAATTTTATTTAGCCCTAAGGTTGGAGTTATAAGGTGGTTAGTGGAAATTAAAGTTTTAATTAAGCTTTGTTATTTGGGTTGTATTGATTATTGCAAAACTTGAGGGGTTTAATGATTTATTTGATGGTTATTAAGAATTGAATTTAGGAGAAATAAGGAGTTGTTTTAAAGTATTTTTGAAAGGCTTATTGATTGTTATTTTGATAAGGGTTTTATTAAAAAGGGACTTTGGTGGATGTGTTTATTTAGTTGGAGTAAAAAGGGTGTAAATTGAGTTATGCTTTATATTGTGATTATTTGAAGTCCACTAACCCTTATTGAGATTGGAAAGGAAAGTTGTGTTTAAGTGTGGCAGATTTTGTGGACAACTCCTTGGCATCAAAAAGGTATGGGCACATTCTCCTATTGATTGTTTATGGTGGTTGATTTCTGAAATATCTTTGGAGAGAAAAGGATTGATTGTGGTTTCCATTTTTGAGAGTTGTTGGTTTAATGCTTCAAGGTTTTCTGGTTTGTGAGTTGTAATTAAACCTTGTTTTAGAAGCATTGTTGTTGAAGCCCATTGATTGTGAAATGAACTTGAACTTGAGTTAGAGAAGAACATGAGTATAATTGTTATGTGAGATTTGTGATTGAGCATTGTTGGAAACATTTTGAGTTGGTTAAATACATGCTTGGACTAGGGTTTGTGAGAAAGGATTGTTCCTTGAGGTGATTGGTTGAGTTGAGTTGATTTAAGCCTAGTCAAGTGGATGCATGTGGTTGTTCAAGTTCCTAGAAACAAACTATTTCATATTCTGATTTGAGTTGAGATTGAGATTTAAGAATAGAACATATTGAGTCTCTAACAATTCTCTTTATGCTTCTATTGAGTTGAGATTGGGATTTGAGTATAGAACATATTGAGTCTCTAACAATTCTCTTTATGCTTCTATTGAGTTGAGATTAGGATTTGAGTATAGAACATATAGAGTCTCTAACAATTCTCTTTATGCTTCTATGAGATTGATTTGAGTTGAGATTGAGATTTGAGTATAGAACATATTGAGTCTCTAACAATTCTCTTTATGCTTCTATGAGATTGAATTGAGATATTGATTGAACATTGAGCTTAGAACATATTGAGTCTCTAACAATTCTCTTTATGATTCTATGTGATTTGAGACAAGTCTTTGAGAAGGCTTGTGGACTGATTTGAGTTAAGATTTTGTGAAATCTTACTATGTAGATTTGAGCAAGTCCTAGAGAGGACTTATTGAGCAGATTTGAGCAAGTCCTAGAGAGGACTTATTGAGAAGATTTGAGCAAGTTCTAGAGAGGACTTATTGAGAAGATTTGAATAGGTTCTGTGTGGACCTATTGAGCATATTTGAGCAGGTTATGTGGACCTATTGAGCATATTTGAGCAGGTTCTATGTGGACCTATTGAGCAGATTTGAGCAGGTTCTGTGTGGACCTATTGAGCAGATTTGAGCAGGTTCTATGTGGACCTATTGAGCATATTTGAGGTTATGTGGACCTATTGAGCAGATTTGAGCAGGTTCTATGTGAACCTATTGAGAAGATTTGAGTAGGTTCTATGTGAACCTATTGAGCAAAATTGTACTAGATCCAACGTATGTGTTTAGTACAAGAGATTGAGTGAACTATGCTAGACCGACTAAACTATGTTTGGTACAGTATTGAGATAGAGCTTTGGAGGTGATAGAGTATAGAGGATAGAGTCTCAGTGGATAGAGATCCAGAAACCAAGACAATTGAAGATAGATCTGAGTGAGGAGTCTTCAAGTGGAAAGAGATCCACCAATCAGTGTAGCATAGAGACAGAGTCTTCTAGAAGATCACTAGCCAGAGTAGAAGGGGAAAGAGTTCTCCTATGGAAGAGATCCACAAACTTGAGATTAGGGGATCAACATCTCCTTTGGACAGAAGTCCATAAACATTGTAATTTGGGAAATATTCCCAAGAGATTATTTGAGAAATATTTAGAAGAAATATTTTCTCTATGGAGGTAGCCCACACTGGGTGAACCATGTTAAAATATGTGTCTCTATTGTGTATGGTGTTTTGTGCATTGCTTTGATTACTATTATTGATACTGCTATCTATACACTACATAATATTGATTTGAGAAGAAAAGTAAAAAGTGGTCTTATATTGTTCACCCCCCTCTCAGTATAAGCTTGTGTTCTTCAATTGGTATCAGAGTGGGTTCCTTCAGAAGAGTTTGATAGCTTGAAGGAAAAGTGGTCTAAGAACACAATGGATCAAAAGGATCAAAAGAATGAGGTCTTCAATAATGTAGTACCAGTATTTGATGGAAGTGACTTCCTATATTGGTGTGTGTTGATGAGATTTCACCTGATGGCACTTGGCAATGAAGTTTGGGATGTAGTGGAATTTGGATATGATTCAAGAGCCAATCCTCCTACAGATAAGGAAGGTAAGCTTCTCATGCATGCAAATTCAAGAGCTATGAATGCAATTATAAGAGGACTACATAGATCAGAATCTATGAAGGTTATGGAATGTACAACAACAAAAGATATGTGGGAACTATTGCATACCATATATGAAGGAGATAAAAGTGTCAGGAAAGCTAAGATCAAAAATCTCAAGGGAGAATTTGAGAATCTAAGAATGAGGGATGATGAAAGCATTCATGACTATCTCAACAAGGTTGATGAACTTATACATGAGATGAAAGGTCTTGGAATGAAGGTTGATGAATCTGATGCTTGCGACAAGATCTTGAGAACTCTTCCAAAAAGGTATAGTGAAAAGGTTTCTGCCATAGAAACATCAATTGATAGTGATAATCTAACAAGAAATGTTTTGCTTGGTATGCTTACAACTTTTGAGATAAGAACAAAAGATCCTATTCCTCCAAAAGAAGTTGCATTCAAAGTGGACAGTAAGAAAAAGGGTAAGAAGACAGAATCAAGCAATGAATCTTCTAGTGATGAAGAAGCTAACTATGGTAGAAGAGATAGAGGTTCCAAAATATTGATAGATATGAGATCTATTAAGTGCTTTAATTGTGGCAAGTATGGACATTTTGCAATAGAGTGCAAAGAGCCAAAGAATAACAATGATGAAGAAAACCAAGATCACAGGTACAGGGAATCTAAAAAACATAGGTACCAAAAGAAAAGTAGGGATGGACAAAATAGACAAGGGAAGAAGTTCTTCCAAAGGCAAAAGAGAAGCTACTATGTGGATAATGCAAGTAAGTACTCAATTGATAGTGATGCTAGTATTTCAGACAATGATAGAGATGAAGTCTTGTTCATGGTTGAAGAAAAAGATCCAGTTAAGAAAAAGACTCCAGTTATTCTCAAGTGTTTTAGATGTGGTAAATTTGGACATCTTGAAGATGATTGCACAAGGGATGGTTATAGTTTCAGTGATGATGATTTTGAAGATGCACTTGGTGGAACAAATGAGAATCTTCTAATGGCATTAGAAGATGAAGAATTGAGTGATCCTATAGAAGACAAGTCAAAAGAAAGAAATGACATGGACAAAGGTAAACAAATAGAGGACTATTCAATAGAGAATGGTTATGATCTCAAGGGAGAACTCATATATGCTCTTGACACAGTAAAGAAGGTAAGAAAGCAACACTCTAAGCTTGAAAGTCAGTTTCAAGAATGTGATGAAGAAATATTATTGCTCATAGAGGACTTAGAGAAGTCCAAGGCTAAGGCAAGTAAGTTCAAAGAAAAGTTAGAAGCAAATATTTTGGAATGTGAGAAGTTAGCACAAGAAGTGGCTACTCTAAAGGAATATTTAAAGGACTCCAAGATCAAGATGAAGAGTTTCACAAATAGCTCTAAGAACTTGGATAAGTTCATTTGTGGACAACAAAGAACATCATGTTCAACAGGTCTTGGCTTTGGAAAGAAACAGGAAAAAGAAAAGTCTACTTCAAGTCTTGAAGAAGAAGGAACTTCAGAAGAAGACACTTCAGAAGAGGGATTCTCAGATGAAAGTGGAAGTGAAAGTGAAACTTCTAAGGATGAGTCAGATTGCAGTGAGTCCAATAGGGACAATGGGCAAAGAAGATTCAGATGGAACAACAATCAGAATAGGAGACCAATGAGGTCTAGACAAGGAAGCTTCAATGGGAGATGCTTCTCATGTCATAGGTTTGGGCACATGGCTTCATAGTGCAGGTCACATGAAAGATAGGTATATGGAAGAGAACAAATTTTCCAAGGATATTGCTATTCATGTAATGAGTTTGGTCACAAGGCAATGAATTGCAGGATTCATGATAGAAGAGGATATGGCTTCACTAGGAGAAATCCTAAGATAGTTGCACATCCAAGGAATAATAACATTAAGTGTTATAAGTGCAATAATTATGGTCACATAGCAAGATGGTGTAGAGAAAATATTCCAGAATCAAGCATGAACAGGAACAGGAATGTGAACAGGAACAAAAATATGAATAGGAACAGGAACATGGGTAGGAACAAGAACATGAACAGAAACAAGAAGATGAACAAGAACACAGACTCAAAAGAAAAGAGACTCAAAAAATAATGAGGACAAGAGCAGGTACAAGAATAGGAACATGGATAAAAACAAGAATAGGAACATGGATGAGAACAAGAACAGGAACAAGAACAGGGATGATGACTTGGAAAGAAACAGTGAGAGGATTCAACAAAAAGAAAGAGGAAAAGACAAAGGTAGAGAACAGTGCTTTTAGGGAGTAGAAATACTCCCACCCTAGAATTAACCACCTCATGTGGAGGTGGGGGAGGGGCTAAGCTAAGAGGCTTAATTCTTAGCCCCGAGCCCCAAAGGTGACCCTTTGCCATTGATGTCAAAGGGGGAGAGATTTGTGTATTTTGGGGAGAGTTTTTGATATGAGGAGAGTTTTGATATCTGAGAGAGCATTGAGCCGGGGGAAGCAAAAAAGAAGGTCAGATTTTAGTAAAAGGATTTGGGTTACCATCAATGACAAAGGGGGAGATTGTTGGACATTTTGAGTCCCTAAGCTAATATGTTGTCATTGATGTCAAAAGATCATTTAATGTCAAAAGGATCTATGAAGGGTTTTTGTGAAAACCAAGATAGGAAAAATAAAAGGTTTTATTTAAAACCATGGACAATATATTTGATCTAGGTTTTTCTTAAAACCCAATTTGGGCTTTCGTTTCATCGAAAAAGGTGCCCGGTGATGGAGATATTTAAGTTTTAATATTTGGTTTAAATTTTAATTATTTAAAATTTGAATTCAAATTTAAAACTAAATATGCAAGATTTTTACCGACGTCATCAAGCAAATAAAAAGTCATATTTCCATCGACGTCTTCGATATGATTAAAGGACTATATAAAGGGGGCTTCAATTGATTATTATTTCATCCTTGCTCGTGTAATAAAAGTGTTGGCTATCGAATCATTTATGAGCTCGTGCAAAATTCTTGAAAAGTGTGGCAACGAATAACACAGACTATGTTCGGAGAAACAAACATCATGGGCAGCGTGGTGCATTGGCAAGTGGGCCTTGGCTAAGGCGTAGGGCAGACAAAAATGTCGAGGATCGAATCCCCTTGACTACATTTTTTGGAAAGCGTGAGAGAAGCGCTTCGGTGCCTTTGGTTTTGTGGAAGGTGGAGACGGGCATAAGGCACGTTGTGCCTTTCCCTTTCCAACGAGTGGCTAGCTCGTGTGGAATCTTAGCCGTGGCTAAGACGCTCACGGTGTGGGCAAGTCGGGGGTTCGAATCCCCTTGAGGAGGTAATTACGTTTTGCATTAATTTAATTTTATTTAGCCCTAAGGTTGGAGTTATAAGGTGGTTAGTGGAAATTAAAGTTTTAATTAAGCTTTGTTATTTGGGTTGTATTGATTATTGCAAAACTTGAGGGGTTTAATGATTTATTTGATGGTTATTAAGAATTGAATTTAGGAGAAATAAGGAGTTGTTTTAAAGTATTTTTGAAAGGCTTATTGATTGTTATTTTGATAAGGGTTTTATTAAAAAGGGACTTTGGTGGATGTGTTTATTTAGTTGGAGTAAAAAGGGTGTAAATTGAGTTATGCTTTATATTGTGATTATTTGAAGTCCACTAACCCTTATTGAGATTGGAAAGGAAAGTTGTGTTTAAGTGTGGCAGATTTTGTGGACAACTCCTTGGCATCAAAAAGGTATGGGCACATTCTCCTATTGATTGTTTATGGTGGTTGATTTCTGAAATATCTTTGGAGAGAAAAGGATTGATTGTGGTTTCCATTTTTGAGAGTTGTTGGTTTAATGCTTCAAGGGTTTTCTGGTTTGTGAGTTGTAATTAAACCTTGTTTTAGAAGCATTGTTGTTGAAGCCCATTGATTGTGAAATGAACTTGAACTTGAGTTAGAGAAGAACATGAGTATAATTGTTATGTGAGATTTGTGATTGAGCATTGTTGGAAACATTTTGAGTTGGTTAAATACATGCTTGGACTAGGGTTTGTGAGAAAGGATTGTTCCTTGAGGTGATTGGTTGAGTTGAGTTGATTTAAGCCTAGTCAAGTGGATGCATGTGGTTGTTCAAGTTCCTAGAAACAAACTATTTCATATTCTGATTTGAGTTGAGATTGAGATTTAAGAATAGAACATATTGAGTCTCTAACAATTCTCTTTATGCTTCTATTGAGTTGAGATTGGGATTTGAGTATAGAACATATAGAGTCTCTAACAATTCTCTTTATGCTTCTATTGAGTTGAGATTGGGATTTGAGTATAGAACATATAGAGTCTCTAAAAATTCTCTTTATGCTTCTATGAGATTGATTTGAGTTGAGATTGGGATTTGAGTATAGAACATATTGAGTCTCTAACAATTCTCTTTATGCTTCTATGAGATTGAATTGAGATATTGATTGAACATTGAGCTTAGAACATATTGAGTCTCTAACAATTCTCTTTATGATTCTATGTGATTTGAGACAAGTCTTTGAGAAGGCTTGTGGACTGATTTGAGTTAAGCTTTTGTGAAAGCTTACTATGCAGATTTGAGCAAGTCCTAGAGAGACTATTGAGCAGATTTGAGCAAGTCCTAAGAGGACTTATTGAGCAGATTTGAGCAAGTTCTAGAGAGGACTTATTGAGCAGATTTGAGCAAGTTCTGTGTGGACCTTGTTGAGCAGATTTGAGCAGGTTTTATGTGGACCTATTGAGCAGATTTGAGCAGGTTCTATGTGGACCTATTGAGAAGATTTGAGTAGGTTCTATGTGGACCTATTGAGCAGATTTGAGCAGGTTCTATGTGGACCTATTGAGAAGATTTGAGTAGGTTTTATGTGAACCTATTGAGCAGATTTGAGTAGGTTTTGTGTGAACCTATTGAGCAAAATTGTACTAGACCGATTGTACTATGTTTAGTACAAGAGATTGAGAAGAACTATGCTAGACCGACTGAACTATGTTTGGTACAGTATTGAGATAGAGCTTTGGAGGTGACAGAGTATAGAGGATAGAGTCTCAATGGATAGAGATCCAATAACCAGGACAATTGAAGATAGATCTGAGTGAGGAGTCTTCAAGTGGAAAGAGATCCACCAATCAATGCAACATAGAGATAGAGTCTTCTAGAAGATCACTAGCTAGAGCAGAAGGGGAAAGAGTTCTCCTGTGGAAGAGATCCATGAACTTGAGATTAGGGGATCAACATCTCCTTTGGACAGAAGTCCATAAACATTGTAATTTGGGAAATATTCCCAAGAGATTATTTGAGAAATATTTAGAAGAAATATTTTCTCTGTGGAGGTAGCCCACACTGGGTGAACCACGTTAAAATATGTGTCTCTATTGTGTATGGTGTTTTGTGCATTGCTTTGATTACTGTTATTGATACTGCTATCTATACACTGCATAATATTGATTTGAGAAGAAAAGTAAAAAGTGGTCTTATATTGTTCACCCCCCTCTCAGTATAAGCTTGTGTTCTTCACATTCTAATGCTTACATAAACCTTGCAAATTAATTTTAGTTCTTACCTACAACTTTTAGGAATTTCAAAATCACCTTTTTAGGTTTTAGTTAAGAGTTGAAAAAATTATAGGTTGTAAAAACTATGAGACCTTGATAAAACCTTATAACTTTTTTCAATTCTTACTAGTTTGAAATTTTTACAAGCTAAATAAAATAAGATATATGAGTTTTTTAGTCATGAATCCACCTAGTTACAAGATCTATGCCTTGTGCACCCTAGACCCGAGCCAACATTGAAATGCCGAAGGAAAGAAATGTCCTCCGAGCCAATCTCCAGAGAGGGTTGGCTCCCTTACTAATCCTACGTTGGGTATAAGTTTAGAGAAATAGGAAAGAGATGGAAAATTGTAGAAAGAAATGGGAAATAGGGCTATAAGCCAGCTTGACAGGATGGGGATAGACTAACAATAGAGCTTTCACCAAGAAACTTAATAGCATTAGATAGAAACATAAGCACAAAAACTTTCAAATATTATGCAAGAAAACCACCTCCCAAGCGCATTCCAGTATTCACTTCCCTATACTAGCAAAGATTAAATTAAAAAATGGAATTCACTCACAACAAATAATGGGAAACAAAGCTTTAGAAATCACATAAAGGAAGTAATCAAATGCAAAATTGATCCAAGAATCAGAAGCGGAGTTGTTTCTATTAATGCAAAAACTTAGAGTATATTTCTGCAGAGTGTCCATCCTTCCATCCTTTACAATGAACAATGATTAGTATTTTATAGAGGGATTTCACCTCTATCATTTAATGCATGTACAACAAAATACTGGTAGATCAAAAACCAACGAACATATTTTCCTCCTTGGTATCATTGAAATTCTGATCAAAACATTCTACAAGAAACCACGATCCAGCTTTGATGGAAGGAAATCACCTAGAAAAGTTAACAAGAGTAAATGCTTGAAGAAACCTGGACGTTAGTGCATTGGAACACAACAAAATTGCCTGAGAATCAGGCAAGAACTTGCTTTGTTCCACATCTCAAAAATAATCTTCCACCAAAGGAGACCACTGTGTATTAGATTTGTTTCAAAAATCACTAAGGGTGGCAGTCGATGCATAAAAAATGAACAAGGATTGTCTTTGATCTCTCAATATTGGAGCGGATATCTTAGAAATGCTTGCCTACATTCCCCTCAAAATTAAATGCTATCCTTTTTTGGAAAATTGTGAAAATGCACTCCGTCTAGGTTATATTTCTACTATAGATTCAATATCGCCCAGAGAAAGGGTAAAATAACTTTATCAGAGCAACCATAGGCAATGGGCTAGAGCCTTCCCTTTTAATTTTATCTTTATCACTACTGTTTTAGTTGTCACCTTGAAAAAGGGTGATAGGAACTTTTATTGATTTAGAGGATGACATCACCTTTTAAATACACCTGTAGCACTACTCAATTCACCAAAAATGATTCTCTAAAATTCTATTCACTCCTTGGAAAGGAGAGTTCAATTTACTGTGCTTTGAATTCTTCAGACACCCTGTTTTACCTTCTGCTCAATTATGGATGAAATCATCAACTTCATGAACCTCCAAAAACTTGGAAATGTCTTTTCATCCCAAGAAGATGTGATAAAGAGCTTCACCCCTATTTCGGGGTGAAAGCACAATTTTCATCAACCCGAATTTGGGCCCAGTGAATTCATCTTTTGAAATAGCATTTCGAATATGTTTCACCCCAAGGAGAAGCGATAGAGAGTTTCGTCCCTCACTTGGGGTGAAAGTGCCTTCTAATCACTTCCATTGCTTAGCTCGTGAATTCACTGTCAACATTATGTTTTCACCCCAAGGAGAGGCGGCGAGGAATTTTGCCCCTCACTTGGGGCGATGGTGCCTTTGAAAACTTCATTTTAATTTGTGAGCACTCGGTCTTTACTATGCATCACCCCAAAGGGGGGCGACAAGAGTTTTTACCCCTTTTCAGGGCAACAACGCCTCTAACTTCATAAATATTTTATAAACTTTCACCCAGGTCAGTACCTTAAAACAATTTAAAAATAAATTTCATCCCAAAGAGGGGTGACAAGAGTTTTTACCCCTCTTTCGGGGCAACAATGCATCATACTCTTCTTAAATTCTTCATATTTTTGCATCGAATGAATTCACTTTGAGGGTATATTTAATCTTGTTTTGCCTTTGAGTAGGCAAAACAAGATTAAATAGGTGATATGAGTATTCACCCTTTGACCGGGCTGAAAGCGCTTCTCCATCCCTTTCTTTGAAATTAAACATAAATTTAACACTTTACAGAACGAACGCATTCTTGGGTGAAAGCGCCCAACTCTGTTCTTCGTGTACTGGAGGCTCTTATTTTTGGAAAACAATTCATACTTGTTGGCAGTTTTTTAAACAAAAAAATTATGTTCCCTTAGTTTCCACGATTAGAATATTATTCACCCAAAATGAAGAGGCACAACTTAAAATTGCAGTAAAACAAAAAGTATTAAAATTGCAACGCCTTCAAGAATAAATTCATCAATTTTTTTTTACAATCATTCAACAAAAATAAATCGAAATGTGGTAAGGTTGCAAAATTGCCAATATTCTTGGTGGCTCGTGGGGTATCCAGCTCGCATGGATGCAATCGACCCCAGGCCTTTATCCATTGGGCTTCAGGAGTCAGCTTTATCAGGTGCATTAGGCTGCTTGCTTGCTCGTTCCCGCATCTTGATCTTCAACCCCTTTGTCTGCAACTTCCTCTTCTTCGAGAAATGCAACTGTAGCCTCGTACACTACGACAACATCAGACCAAGCTTCCATGGTGATTATCTCTGGGCCATTGAGGGAATCCACCAAGTATCTAAAAATATCCACTTGGCCCATATCAATGTAGTTTACCCTTTGACTAAGCTCCAATAAACCAGAATCAATGCGCGTGAGCCTTCATATAGTGGCAACACATGATCTTCGGTGAGTGGTTCCTCCCAAGCATCAACCTCAGAGGCATCATCAATAAACCCCATCCATGCTGCTTCCAAATCTTTTTGAGATAAAATGTTCCCCCTATCATCAGTGAAACTAGGGAAGCCATTCTCGAGCATTGCATTAAAATACGTTGTGGAAATTCTCCTCTTGCTAGAATGTGCTAAGCAACTTGCGGGCCTCCTTCACCTGGTCCAACCTAAAGAAAAATTATTGCAGTACTACCTTGGCATTCGCCTAAGCTCGAGCCATATCACTCATGGGGTAAAATTGGAGGCTAGACCTTACCAATATCTACATCTGTGAGGATTTCACCAAGAGGGACTCCAAGTGCTCTTCACCAATCTCTACTATACATCAGCCATAGGAGACAACAATTTGAATTTCTTGAAGATACATGAGTACCTGCATCACCTTGGCCTTTTGGGTCTTACAATGAGTGAGCAACTGGCTATGTGCCTCCTTGAATTTTTTCTTTGTTAGGACTATGGCCTATGTGGTTTTCACTGCCAGTTGATCCTGCACATTCTGGAGCTGCTTCTTCAGCACCTCAATCTATTGTTTTGCACCGCCCTACTACTAATGTTTTTGAAGCATGGCTTCCAATTCTTCTATATTTTTTTACCACTGAGATACCTCTAACTGAGCGGATTGTAATTATGCTCGAAATTTTTCCAAGGACTCCTCAAGATCGACGATCTTACCCTCAAATTTGAAGAAGTTATTCTTATAATGTTCGTCGTGCAAGAACAAAGAGCTTGTCTCCACCTGGATATTACCCATTGTCTCTATGGTATCAAGCTTGGTGAGATCCTTGGTGATGATCTCATAATGATAATCCTTCGAAGTCATCTTGCCTTGAGGCTTTTGTACCTGAGGAATCATCATCATAGTGTGGGCTTCCATGGTCGTAGGATCAAATGTAATCTGCTTCACAGGCTTTGTTGGTGCCATGGCTTCTCTTCTTTTCTTACTTTTCAGCCACTGTGATGAGCTTAAGCGAGCTTGTATGATTTTCATCGTAATGGGTTGTATTGGAGCTACCACAATCGTTGATTCGGGCACTACCTACAACTCCAAAAATGGGGTAAATGGAAAGCGAGCCAGTTGTGGGTTAGGCTCGATGGAAGTGGAAACATGCATAGTGGAAATGGTGGTAGAAATGGAACTAGTGGTGGAAATGGATGCATGGGGTTCGACCATAGTTATTCTCACTCGAGGAGGAGCTTGCATAGTTACTACCATGGTGGAGGTCACTTGGGTGGAAGATATAGGAAGTGAAAATGGATTCGGAGTGGAGGTGAAAGAACTGAAAGAAAGGGAAGTAGAAGAAGCGAGAATAGAGGGAGCGGAAGTAGTGGTGACCGATGGCTGGGAAGTGGGAAGTGAAATTGAGGAAGAAGGTATTCCAAATGGAGGGGATATGGAAGTGGAAATTTGAGGAAGGGAAGCAACAATCACCACTTGCTCGGGGAGAGAAGAGGTAGAAGAAAATGTACCTTTGGGCTTAGTCACCTTCAGAGCCGGTGGGGATGCGATTGGTTGAAACACTGGATTTTCCTCTCTTGGTTTCTGTCATGACGTCCTCCTCAATATTGATAAAATGAGCACCTTGGACAAATGGATTCACCTGAACCAAAGGGACAATTTCTTGTAATTCTATAAGCTCAAACAAAACTGCAGGAGGCGAGTTTGGAGGAGCTACCCCAGTTCTTCACTTTCTCACAATTTTAATAACTGGTGGCTTTTCTCACCTTTTCTCCTTTCGTTGCAATGGCTCTTCGAAC
This sequence comes from Wollemia nobilis, assembly GCA_028583015.1. Classification (NCBI taxonomy): domain Eukaryota; kingdom Viridiplantae; phylum Streptophyta; class Pinopsida; order Araucariales; family Araucariaceae; genus Wollemia; species Wollemia nobilis. Next base: position 2,177,132 of record JAQPPZ010002200.1, read on the forward strand.
ACTTGTTCTTCTTCTTCGAAGACAAGTGGCGCTTCTTGTACCATGGGATGTTGTTCCTCAGCCACATCTTCTTCACTGCTTGACCTTTGCAAACTTCGAGGCACTATGCAAGCAAATGTAATTGGTTCATAATTGGAATACCACTCATCATACATTTCTGAAAATGTCCCATCCATCACTAGCCCATATGGTGACCCTGTCTTCCTTCGATGGGCCCGCATGATCCACCAATTCATGATTTTCTCTTCGGACCAACTCGGGTGTTGCTCTTTCATCTGACTTAACAACCCCAGTGGAGGAATATGATTTTTATGCACAATGAGGTTATATTCGACCTCCATTTCATAAAAACCATGCTAGGGAGAGAGCGACATCATGTTCTCCACGTGCCATTCCAATTCATGCCCCTCCAGATTATTTCAACACTTTTCAATGTCAGGCCTTGGGCAACAATGAAAACTTTTGACCTTGATGTATTCAACAAAAATTCCCAAAGGGTCATACTTCCATCGTTGTGGTAGCTCCACCATTCCAATGTCATAAAATGCCTCAGTTATTAATTGGTTCTGGCCCACTGGCTTACTTTGATGTCTTTGAAGCAAAACGGTATTTCAAACATGGTTTTATTTCCATGTCCTACTACATACATGTCATTAATGTAATCATGTTATCAAACAACTTCCATAGCAAACAGGTGTCCTGTGGCAAAGTATGGGAGCAAAACTGGTTTATCGATAAAACCAAAAATGCGGAGCACCACTCCTTGTGTCAATAAAAATATATCACCTCTTTTCTTCGAGATGATCTCTTCCCTCATTGCCCTTGGTACTCTCTCACTTTTACAGTAAATTATTTCAAGGGTAGGACCGACAAACAAATGATTGAAATTATAAAAGGACTCATGCCTTGACAAACTAGAAGTCCACATATACACAGACAATTTTCTATTTTCTCTATCAACTTTCTTACTTGCAATAAAAGAAAACTTCTCATGCAAGTGGAAGAAGAAATACCAAACCAGAAAGGACATATGCCTGAATGCCTTCATTTCCTCACTCTGCATCTTGTCTAGCTGGGCATGCATCCTCTTAGAAATACAATCGGCCCAATCAAAGAAGATGGGATTCATCCTTTCTATCATCGCCTCGTGAGTGTAGAACTCAACTTGGGATATATATTGCACTAGAGTCACCTGGCATTTATGCACGATTGAATTTTATGGGAGACCTATGACCCACACTACCATGGAGAACAAGTCAGGGCTCTTAAAATCTGATAACAATTTTGATAACATCGAGAGCTCACCATACTGGGATGTTTTTATCAATTGTGTCTCCATAAATCTGTGCATTGTCACGGTGGATTGATATCTTTCCTCTTGCTCACCCACATGTAGCTTCTTAAAAATAAAATCAGTGGGTGGTGTTATTCCACAAGATAACGCTTTCCAGATGTCTTCAGCTGTAATGGCAAACAATGCTTCTCCTCTCACATTCTGCACTATTTTGGTCTTCAAATTATAAAATTACGAAATTGCATCAACTAATTTCGGGTAGTAGTGAACCAGAGTGCATAGAAACCAAAGAGATGTGCATGATACACTATTGTAAGAGGACTCTAAGGAGTTAATCCCTGCTGCACCGCCGTGTCGACATCTTGGTATAATTGTTTAATGCCCTTGTTGGTTATTACACAATATCCTACTTGAGCCAATGTATCTAAGTACGAATCTTGCTCATAATTTTTATGGCACCTTGCCTTTTCAGATTTTTTTCCTCCTTCATCCTTCTTCTTTGTCTTCTTTGGTTCGTCGATGGCAACTGGTTCGACAATTCTTTTACCCATTTTCTACAAATGCTTTAAGCTCCCAATAATTCTACAATGATATCACTTCAACACAGTAATTTTTATAAAAAAATTAATACTTTTTACCTTCGCTTTGTGGGAACGTCAATTTATAATCGTGCCTCACCAACTGAATTAAATGCACATGGTAAAATTTTGAGAGCATGGAATGAACGCATGCTTTGATTCTTACACTAGGTACGCTTTTCAATGATATTAAAACTGCTCTCAAACTTTTCTTACCCACAATATTCCTTAGTTATCGTGTTCCTAGTTGCCTTTAGTTTCAAAAAGTGCACAATGAAGCTCAACAGGCGTCCTTGGAAATGAACATTACCAACTTTCTACGTGGCGTGTGCCTCGGGACCTTCACCAACCATCTCCTTCACTTCTAACCTCCAAAATTCTTCCTAAGGCCAAAGACGCACTTTTAAAAAATTTTGAGCACTTTTGAAAATGTCTCTTGGCAAAAAGGACTTTTAATAGGTGCGCTCCATCTTTCAGAAACGATCCTTTTCTCCTTATTTCTTGTTTGCGCTTTCGAAGATATGTTGCTTGGTGAACATGAGAAAACCACGTACCATTTTTAAATAATTCCTCCTTCCTTATTTGGATTTGGCAAGCGCCTACACCTCATTTTTTAGAAAAAATTTACCTTTTGCTTTTTTATATTTTTAAGAAAAATCAAATTTAATATCGCCCCTCTTTCCTTCAACTGGTGCCTCTATCTTTAAATTTTCTTTTTATTTCAAGGAGGTTGCATTTAAAACAAAAAGTGCAAGGCAAAAAGTTCTTTTTATTATTTTTATAAAAAAATTTGCATACATTGCGCTACAACATCTATCGCCAAAAAATGGGGTGACTTCACTTTTCGCCCTATTATAGGTGCGAAAGCGCTATTAATATACACATATATTTTTCTTTTTCTTAATTTTTTTCTCTTTTATTTATATATTAAAAAAAACAAAAAACGTTCGTCACCTTTGGATTAAGCGACTAAGACTTTCACCCCTCATTTGGGGCAAAAGTGTCTTCTCTTTTTTTTCTATAATAAAAAATAAGCCAAAGTATGCTTTTACAAAGCAAAATGTGCTCTAACATTAATACAATCCTTTCTTTTCTTTTCTTTTAAATATATCTTTGAAGCAATAAAAAGAAAAATTGTACATATATACATACTTGAATCCGAAAAGGCTTCAGTGGTGGTAAGTCTTTAGATGAAGACCATTTACTGGGATCGATAGCTCCCGACCATCCATGTCCTAGAGATAATAAGCATTAACTGCATTGGCCCCTGATATTTGGAATGGGCCCTCCCAAATCACCTCAAACTTATGGTGCTTGCCAGGTTTTGCTTTGTCTGAATTTCACTTCAACACCAAGTCATCGACTTTAAATGCCCTTTTGGATGTCTTTTTCCCGAACCACTTTTGTGTTGTTTTAGCATGCTCCATAAAGGCATTATACACTCTTTCTCTTTCCTCTTCAAGCTACAAAAGTTGCGCTAGTCTTGCGCTCATGGGGTCGATTTCACCATCTTCACTACCCAGCAACTGCAATATTTGAAGGACCGAAAGCTCAATATGAGTCGAAAAAACTACCTCTTTACCATATACTAGGGAATAAGGGGAGGTTTTAATTGATTTCTTCACTGATATGTGATCCACCCACAGAGCTTGATCTAGCAGCAGATGCCAACTTCTCTTATTGCTCCCAAGTGTTCTTTTTAGTATCCGGAGCAGATTCTTATTAGTAGACTCAACTAAGTCATTTCCCTATGGGTAATAATTGGAAGATGCTTTCAAGTAAATGCCATATCTACTTGTAAACTTGGTGATATTTGCTCCAGTGAAGGGAGTCCCATTATCAGTTATAATGGTGTCTGGCACACCAAAATGAGTAATTAGCCCCTCAAGGAAAGAAATGATTGTTGCTTGGTCTACCTTTTTCATCGAAATAGCCTCTACCCACCGGGTGAAATAGTTTATCGCTATCAAAATATACTTATGCTCGATGGAATAATTAGGATCAATGACCCCGATGAATTCCAAACCCCACTATTGAAAGGGGGATTCTACCTGAATTGGATGTAAATGCAATGATGCATTTTTACTCCTACCAACATACCTTTGATAGCTATCGCAGTTTCGACTCACCTTGTGTGTCTCTGTGAAGAGGGTGGGCCAGAAATATCTAGCTTGAATGATCTTCAAAGCCATTAGCCTTCTTGCATAATGTCCACTAGATAAATCAGAATGGAATTCCTCTAATATTTTTTGCTTTTCAGACCCCTTCACACACCTCAAGAGTACTCCATCTATGTTCTTGTGGAATAATCCACTGGGTAACAAGATGTACCTGAGGGCCTACAACCTAAATCTTCTCCTTTGGGAGGGATTAAGATGAGAGGGACATTTTCCCATTGTGAAGAACTCAACAAGATCTTCTATCCAATCATGATCTTCTACAACTTGGTTGGCAAGATTACTCTCACCAATAACTTCATCTTGTAATGGTGCTAGTGACTGAGATGTCACACTCTTAGCTAGCTCTTGATAAAAGCGCCCAACAATGAACCAACTTGGTCGGTCGAATCTCCACATCATACTCTTGGATATTTGAAACCCAACCTGCTCTTTTATCACCAAGCTCTCCTTGTATAATAAAAATTCTAACATCTAGATGAATGACATAGACTATCATTTTACTTTGAGATACAAAATGTCTGAATTTTTTTAGAGACTTCATGATCGCGTATACTTGTTTTTCAATAAAATTATACTTCTCTTGGTGTGGCTGAATAACTTGGCTTAGGAAAGTGATAGGTTATTCCTCTCCATTATCCTGCTTTTGTGTAAGAACTACGGCATAAATCTCATGTTCACCCACTACATAAAGGATAAAATCCTTGGAGTAGTCTGGATTAATCAATACCGGAGCTTGGACTATCCTTTCTTTGATTTCTTGAAATGCCTACTTCCTTTTTTTGGTCCATTTAAAATCCGTATCTTTTTTAGGAGCTCCATCATTGGTTTCACCACTTGGGTGAAGTCGACAATAAATTTTCGAACAAAGTTGATCTGGCCAAAAAATTATTGTAGGTCCTTTTTGTTAGTTGGCAGTGGCAATTTTAGAAGAGCTTCAACTCTTGTAGGGTCAATAGCTAATCCTTATTTTGAGATCACATGCCCCAAGAGCTTCCCCTCCTTGACAGCGAAAATGGATTTCTTCAGGTTTATGGAAATACCAAATTCTCGGTATTTTTCAAACACCTATCTAAGATGAGAGACATGCTCTTCCCTACTATGCAAGAAAATAGTCATATCATCAAGATAAATCACAATAATTCAATTCAAAAACTCACCAAAGGCAACATCCATGGCTCTTTGAAATGTGGTGCCAGCATTTAAAAAACCAAAAGGTATTCTTTGATACATGAAAGTGCCCCACTTGGTAGTGAACGTTGTTTTATGTCGATCTTCATCCTTCACCTAGATCTGGTTATAGCTATAGATGCCATCAAGTAATAAAAATATCTATGCTCTAGCAATGATATGAAGAATTTGATCAATCTACGACAAAGGGTAATGATATTTCAAAGAGGCTTGATTAAGATTGTGGAAGTCTACACACAAGTGAATATCTCCATTCTTCTTCCAGATCGAAACCAAGTTTGCCACCCAATTCGAATGCTTAATAGGGTAAATAATTTTTGCCTCCAACATTTTTAATAGCTCTGCTTTCATGAGTACCTCAATATTCGGATTAACAGGTCTCTACTTTTACCAAAAAGGCTTCACTCCTTCCTGTAGCTCAATGGTGTGTTGAATTACATTTTTATCATATCCTTTCAGGTCATGATAGCTTCATGCCACAATGTTAGGAAAATTCTCGGCATAGTTATTTGATTCCTTCGAGCTCATAAGGAGAACAATCTATCCCAACTTTGATGACTTTGTTTGGTTCTAGCTTTAGCTCCATGTATTATTTTCCGTCCACCTTGATTCGATGCTTCTCAACTCTATCATTTTGATCAAAGAGACTTTCTAATGTAATCAACCCTTTTGGAATATGATTATTTCTGAGCTAGATCAAGCCTTCAACTTCCTCTCCATCTAATGTTCTTCCTTCCACACCACTGGCTTCTTTAATTAGAAAATTCACAATCTGCTCATCATTATCAAAGACTTGCCAGTATATGTTCTTGTCGGGGACTAAAGGTCTATAAATCAACCTTACAGTCTTGGTATTTTAGACCACACTTTCAATAGGAGAGAAATTTGCACCAAGGGATGCCAGGAGATCTGCATGCTTGTTTATTTCTCGTGAAATTGCTTGAACATTTAATGCATCAAATGATTCAAAAAGGTCCCATACCTTATTGCGATATGCCTTTAGGTAGTGTTTCTTTGAAACACATTTACTGGTCACCTGGTTAACAATCAACTCAAAATCACCAAAAATCTACAATTGTTTAATCCCGAGTTTTTTTGCTTTCTTTAAGCCCAAGCATAGTACTTCATACTCAATGGCATTGTTTGTACAACTCCAAGTTAATCGGTACAAATAGGGTTTTTGAATTCTTGAAGGAGAGAAAAATACTACTCCATCTCCAACACCATTCTTACATTGAGCACCATCAAAATACATTTTCCACAACTGATCAGTGGTAGAACCTGGATCATCAACCATTTTTCTCCTCACCTTTTTTAGGTTTAGTGATGGTGTAGCAACCAATTTTGGTCTCCATCATTGTGTTGAAATCAAGCATAGGAAACTAATCCTCCAAACAGAGCTCATCCATAGCTTCCTCCATCAATTCCATCTCCTCCACCTCTTCAGTCATCAGGTTCACTGAGCTTTCAGCCTTTTCCTCATCTTCAATTTTCTCAATATGGTATGTGGAGGGATTTTCATTATAGATCTGTATCCTCTTCCCTTTGAATGGAATCTCCAGGTGAGAATAGTCCAATGATAGGTAACCTCCCAATTTGGCCATAAATTCTCTAGATAAACACATACTAAAGTATGGTTCAAGGTCTACTACAATAAACTTCATGTATGACAGTAATCTGCGACACACTATGCAGGACAATTGGGATATATTTAATTACCCCTACTATCTTGATAGGAGTTCCATCCAGCTGCAAGACACTAGGGCTACTCCTCGTGTATTCCATTCCCATGACTTCGTACACTACCTTTGGCATGAAAATCGTTGTTGCATCGGAGTCAATCATGCAATTGTGTACAATCCATCCCTCCATCTTGAGAGACAAATAGAATGGAGGAGGTCTGTTCTTTCTAGTAGCTGAAGTAGGCAATGTCTGGGCCAACACTATTTGAGTAAAATTTTTCTTTTTATCCTTCACGAATTTTAGTGATTCCTGCAACAGATCCACTTGCCCTGGCAGTTGTAGCACATCATAGAGACTCACCTTAGTGGGAATCCTCTTTAGTTCTTCAACAATATTATATAACTACGTGTTAGACTCCTTCAATTCATCAACATCTTCATATCTACTCTGGTACTATTGTGTAGCCTCGACCCTCTGGTGCTTGGTCAAAGATGGGTACTTGAGTTTTTCCTTTGCTTGTTCTTTTGTTTCAGTTTGCACTTGCATAGTGGTAGGCTACGAAGTTGAAGCTTTCGCTTGCACTCTATCTTTTGCTTGAGTAGGAAACAAATATTTTAATAAAACAGGCTCATCTGCTTTGGGTGCTTGCATAGGCACTTTCACTTGAGGTTACCGCTTTTCATTTTGTACCTTTTGTTTCTACAGGTACCTTTAATGGCTCCATTTCAACTGGATTTACCATGATAGGTTTCTTCCCCAACCTTGTGAGAACAGAAACTTGCTCAATAGATGGGACCATAAAATTGTGATCCATTTTTGAAATCATATTGACCTGACCATCGGTAGCACTTTCAGCTAGCGTCTGTACATAGTTCAAATGAACCATATAGGTATCTTCACCATGAGGATCATTGCAAGTAGAGCACCAATATGTCCACTCTGATATACTTGCTTCTTCATTAGCCAACATAGTTGTATTCTTATCAACACTCCTACTAGTTGAAGCCGCTTATTCTCTAGTAATTGGTGGAGTTTGAAATCTTCTTGACCAAAACTTAGCCTCAACTTACTTCTTAACTATAGTGATTTCATTCGACATTGTCCTTACTATCGAATTGATCGAATTCATCTCCTATAATAGTTTCATATAGGGGTTGGTATTTGGGGGTGTAGGAGGTGCTGGTAGAGGTAGAGGTGTTGGTGGAGCAGGCAATTGCAATGGAATAGGTGGCGTTGGTAATGCTGGGAATGGAACTGGTGCTGGTAACTATGGAACAACATGTGTAGGTAATTATGGAATACTTGAAGTAGGGAGTTGTGGAACTAGAATTGGAGTGATTTGAGGTGATCCCGAGCTCCATGAGGGAACAGGGTACATAGAAGGCATAGGTTGTGAGAATGCACTAGAATACAAATGTTGTGGAAGATCAGGGAGGATAGGCATTGTTACCTTCGGGGGTAGTTTACCTATGGCAATTAGGTCCACTTCGGCCTTTTGAGCTTATGTATACAAATATGGAAATATGTGGATATTGGCTTATCAAACCGCCATACCAATATCGGAGTTGAAGGCTCAAAGATAGTAAAACGTAGCTTGTTCATGGGTAGGCTAGAGACCATTAGGGACTCTTTGCCAAATTCGAGAGAATATGATGTTGAAATCAACTATCTCCTCCTACGGGTATCTTTGGATGGTTGTGAATTGATGCAGTAAGGAAAAAGGATCAACTTGCTCATGAAAATTTTTAATCAACAACTCCACCAACTGGTCCCATGTGGTGATAGTAGCAGGTGGTAAGGACCGGTACCAGTACAATCAACTTTCCTCTAAGAGACAACACCAGCAATCACACCATGATGTCTTCATCTGTAATGCCATGTATTGTCGCCAAAGATGCCACATCTTGAATGTGCTCATAAGCAATTTTACCCATACCATCATAGGTGGGCAAAGCTTTTAATTTTGCTTACGGGACTAGATTTTGCACTTGTAGATTTAATGCTCTAGAGCTATTCCATGTTGAAAACTACCTGGGTGGTTGTGGTTGCTATGGTGGTATATTTTGAGCCATATTGACTGGTGTGTGTGGTTGGGGAGGTGGAAAACTAGTAGTTGTACTAGTAGGACTTGTAGGGATAGAAAATACACCACCTAATTGAGAAGATGCTATAATGGATGGGACAGTCGAAGGTACTAATCTAGGGTGTTCCCCTAACTTTTGGATATCAAGTTCATACAACTCAATAGGATCTTTGGAATTCTTGGCCTTCGATCTCGTAATCATGAAGAAAGATTTCACTTACCTCATGTTTGAAGCCTTCTAGGTTGAGTTGAGTCACCAGATGTTCTAATCCTATAGTACAAAGTGAACATCAAACCTTTATACTATTGTCAATGGAAAATTTTAAAGGTCCCATCGGGTATGCCAAAAACTATTGGTCATGAATCTACCTAGTTATAAGATCTATGCCTTGTGCACCCTAGACCCAACCAACATTGAAAGGCTAGAGGAAATAAATATCCTCTGGGCCAATCTCTAGAGAGGGTTGGCTCCCTTACTAATCCTATATTGGGTATAAGTTTAGAGAAACAAGAAAGAAATGGAAAATTACAGAAAGAAATGGGAAATATGGCTATAAGCTAGCTTGACAGGATGGGGATAGACTAACAACAAAGCTTCCACCAAGAAACTTAATAGCATTAAATAGAAACATAAGCACATAAAACTTTCAATGATTATGCAAGAAAACCACCTCCCAAGCGCATTCCAGTATTCACTTCCCTATACTAGCAAAGATTAAATTCAGAAGCAGAATTCACTCACAACAAATAATGGGAAACAAAGCTTTAGAAATCACACATAGGAAGTAATCAAATGCAAAATCGATCCAAGAATCAGAAGCCAAGTTGTTTCTATTAATGCAAAAACTCGGAGTATATTTCTACAGAGTGTCCACCCTTCCATCCTTTACAATGAACAATGATTAGTATTTTATAGAGGGATTTTACCTCTATCATTTAATGCATGTACAACAAAATGTTGGTAGATCAAATAGCCGACAAGCATATTTTCCTCCTCGACATCATCAAAATTCTGGTCAAAACATTCTACAAGAAACCATTATCCGACTTTGATGGAAGGGAATCACCCAAAAAAGTCAACAGGAGTAAATGCTTGAAGCAACCTGGATGTTGGTGCATTGGAACATAGCAAAATCACTTGAAGAATCAGATAAGAACTTATTTCTTGTTCCACATCTCAAAAATCATCTTCCACCAAAGGAGACCACTGAGTATTAAATTTTCTTTGAAAATCACCAAGGGTGGCAGTTGGTGCATTGGAAATGAACAAGAATTGTCCCTGATCTCTCAACATTGGAGCGGATATCCTGGAAATGCTTACCTGCATTGCCCTCAAAATTAAATGCTATATTTTTTGTAAAATCATGAAAATGCGCTCCCTCTGGGTTATATTTCTACTGTAGATTCAATGTCGCCCAGAGAAAGGGTAAAATAACTTTATTGGAGCAACCATAGGCGATGGGCTAGAGCCTTCCCTTTTAATTTTACCTTTATCATTGTTATTTTTGTTGTCACCTTGAAAAAGGGTGATAGGAACTTTCATTCTTTTAGAGGGGTGATGTCACCTGTTAACTACACCTGTAGTGCTACTCAATTCACCAAAAATTATTCTTTGAAATTCTATTCACTCCTTGGAAATGAGAGTTCAATTTACTATGCTTTGAATTCTTCAAACATCTTGTTTTACCTTCTACTCAATTGTGGATAAACTCATCAGCTTCATGAACCTCCAAAAAATTGGAAATGTCTTTTCATCCCAAGAAGAGGTGACAAAGATCTTCACCTGTCTTTCGAGGTGAAAGCACCATTTTAATCAACCCAAATTTGGGCCCAGTGAATTCATATTTTGAAATAGCCTTTTATCAACCCAAATTTGGGCCCAATGAATTCATCCCAAGGAGAGGCCATAGAGAGTTTCCACCCTCACTTGGGGTGAAAGAGCCTTTTAATCACTTCCATTGCTTAGCTCGCGAATTCACTGTCAACATTATGTTTTTGCCCCAAGAAGAGGGGACAAGGACTTTTACCCCTCACTTGGTGCAATGACGCATTCGAAAACTTCATTTTAATTTTCGAGCACTCAACCTTTATGATGCATCACCCCAAATGAGGGCGACAAGAGTTTTCACCCCTCTTTTAAGGTGACAGTACCTCCAAATTCTTCATAAATATTTTATAAAATTTCACCTAGGTTGGCACCTTAAAACATTGTTAAAACAACTTTCACCCCAAAGAGGGGTGACAAGATTTTTTGCCCCTCTTTTGGGGCAAAAGCGTGTCATTCTTGTTTCAAAATCATTCATTTCTTCATGTCGGGTGAATTCACCTTAAAGGTATCCTTAAATTTTGTTTTCACCTCTGAGAGGGACGCCATGGATATTTGCCCTTCGACCAAGGTGAAAGCACTTCTTCATCCATTTTTTGCAATTCAATCATGGATTCAACATTTTCCAGGGCGAATGCGTTCTAAGGCGAAAGTGCCTAATTATGTTCTTCTACCAGAGGTGCCTCCTCTTAGAAAATGAACTCTTCTAATGGAATTTTTAATTCTTGACAATTGTAAACAAAAACGTAATTTTTCCATGATTCCACAATTGCAATACATTATTGTCCACAATGAAGAGGTAAAAAATTAAAATAGCAATAAAACCAAAAAACTACAATGCCTTCAATAATAAATTCATTAGAATTCTTTATAGTCAATCAACAAAAATTGAAATATGGTAAAGTTACAAAACTAACCGAGTCTTAATTTTTTTTTCTAAAAATAATTTAATTTGATATTAATTTCTAGGTTTATTTTAGACTAAAAGTTTTTTTTATAAAATTTGATTTAATTTACAATTGATTATAATATTTTTTAATAATTAGAGTCATGCATTCATGTATGGGAAAATATATTTTTTAATTTTTATAAGGGATGAAATATGAACTACCCATATTATATCATCACCATATAGTGATAATACGATAATTTAGCAATTATGCATGTATGGCTTGGCAAGGTTCGAACTTAGGTCTCTTCTTGAAAGTTGATGAATATAACTAGTTGAGATAATTTTATTTGATGTGTAGGAAACATTTTGAAATCAAAGAAAAAAAAAGTTATAACTGAAGGAAAAAATCCTTATTTTTTCTAAAAAAAATTAAAATTTATTTTTACGCACTATTATATTTTTATATTGTAGTATCACTCATTGTGTTACACTAGAATCACTAGTACAATTTTATTCTTTTCATGGAAGTATAATCTTGTAATGCAATAGCACCACACTAGAATGAAAATATTTAAAATACATTAAGGAGGTGATATGGTGGCAATATAATGTTACTAACAAAGTAGCACTACTTAGCATAAACATAGCACCACAAATATTTTTGTTATTGCTAAATAGTATTAGGGTGATACCATGTTGATGCTAAAGTGAATATAAGGTGATGTTAAATTAAGCATCATTCTAACATCCTTTAAGATCTTAAAACTTAAAATATATCAAATTGTTTAAGAGGGAATTCAATATGTAAATTTTTATTATAAATAAACTTAAACTTCAATTTTTTGTTGAGGGAGACTAAAATTTAAGTTACAGGACTATAATTATAGTAAGTTTATGCTAGAATGACATAAATATGTATATTAGTGTCATTGTAGAATTATCATAGTATCATCTTAGTGCATTTATAGTACTAACAAAATATTTTGAAAAAAACATACATTTTGATGTCATTATAGCACTATGTTGGTGCTACCTATGATGTTACATCATCAAAATATAGTACTAGTGGTAGAAGTATATTTTCATCACTCAATGATGAGAATACAAAGCGATAGTCAAATGTCTCCCTTGATCCTTGCGATAACACATCTTCCTATGCATGCAACTTCATCTTCTCCACTCAATCATGACATAGACTTGCCACCCCTTCTCTATTTCATAAATATGCTTACTTTTGACTATAACCTATAGCTATAAATAATTTAACCATAATATCTACCTACAAACCTTGTACATATATAGAGGGGAGAAAACAACAATAATCATCTAGAACTATACTATAGATGATTGATATGAAAAAATAATTCCCTCCATACCTTGTTTGATAGTATAGAGGACCACTTCCTGCTCTTCTTTTGCCATGTTAAAATCAAACTAATGTATAGTTGACTAATAATTTACCAAACTTCAAAATAATATTTATTGTTAAAATTATAGGTTGCAAATCGATGATATAGGTAAAGTTATCAAGCATAAAAATGATAACTATGGTAATATTTTAAAAAATATAGCACCTTCAACTTTAGCAAGAAATAAGTCATAATTTTGTTCATAATTAAAAAAAAACTATATACTAATGAAGAGTTGGGAATGAAGTGTAAAATAGAGATAATATTTTTATTTTTTTAAATTGGTAGACCTTGTAAATTATGAGATTTTGTAAAGGTCATTTTTAAAAAAAAAAACTTTTTATGAAAAATATATGTATTATGATGATTATGAAATTTTATATGTGATGAATTTTTTATCACTTATTTTTGGATATCTATTCTAGACACATAGATCTTCAATACAATATAATTTTAATAAAAAATAATAATATATAAATCATTTCATGACTCTATCGTAAGACATAAACATTTAGCAAGGATATTTGATATCCAAAAAGAGGATGAAGAAGTAATACCAGAGGAAGATCGAATTAGACAAGGGGTGGTGGATTTCTTCAGATTTTTGCTAACAAAGGAAAAGGAGGATGATCATGAAGCTATGGAGAAATTAATGCAACATATCCCAAGGATTCTATCTAGAGACATGAATGTAGAACTTTTCAAAGAGGTGAGTGAGGAGGAGGTCAAGGAAGCAGTATTCTCATTGGGAAAAGATAAAGCTCTAATATTTCAAGTGGTTTTCTTCCAAGTCTTATGGAACATAATGAGTAAGGATATAGTAGCAATAGTAAGAGAGTCACACCATTGAGATAAATTATTAAAAGAATACAATAATACTTTCCTAGTGCTCATTCCGAAGAAGATTGGGTTAAAAGGATTTAAAAACGTTAGGCTAGTTAGTCTGTGTAACACCATTTATAAGATAATATAAAAAGTGATTGTGTTAAGACTAATTTTTTCTCCCAAAGATCATTTTAGAGTAGCAAGGGGGCTTTGTGAAGGGTAGACAGATTTTGGATGGAGTAATCACACTCCATGAGACCATGCATTCAGTTAAAATTAGTAAAAACGAGGGAATGGTATTAAAGTTTAACATGAACAAAGCCCATGACTAGGTCTCATGGTGTTTTCTTGATAGAGTCCTAGAGAATTTTGGCTTCATCAGACATTGGAGAATATGGGTGAATAGTTGTTATGGAGGACCTAAATTCTCAATTATAATGAACAATTATTTATTTAGATTCTTTGGAAGCAACATGGGTTTAAGGCAAGGGGATCCTTTGTCCCTGTATCTCTTCATAATAATGATAGAAGCATTGGGAAGGTGCATTGGATTAGTAAAACAAGACAGAGCACTAGGTAGGTTGAAACCATGTATATCTATAGAAGGTATTCACCAAAAATTTGTGGATGACATAATTTTATTAAGGAGATCGTTTGTAGCTAAGGCAAAAGTATTTAGGAGGATACTAAATCTCTAAGAAAAAACATCTTAACAAATGATAAATATGGACAAGAGTAAGATTTTTTTTATAAAAACTACAAATAATCAACAAAGAAGAATAACAATAAAACTCGGATGTAGTATTTCAACTCTCCCTTCTGTTTACTTGGGAAAGTCGATGTTCACAAGGGCATTTAAGGATCAGATGTGGAATGTTTGTATTGACAAGATCCAGAGTAAATTAGCTAGTTGGAAGGGGAATTTTTTGAGTCAACCAAGTAAGTTACAACTTTTAATAGTATTCTCAAAACAATCCCTATATATTTATTATTAGTATTTGAGAAACCACTTAAAGCAGCTAGTATAGTAGAAAGTATTAGAAATTTTCTATGGTCAAGACTAGAGGAGAAGAGTAGAATTCCACTTGTAGCTTGGGAGAGAGTATGTAATGATAAATCAAGTGAAAGACTTGGGCTTACAATATTAAGGGGTATGAACAAGGCTTTGGCAACAAAGGCAAGATGGAGGCTGGTGAAGGAGGGTCATGCCTTATGGGAAAGAATTCTAAGAGACAAATAACTTGATAACCAAGAGGATAGTATATTGTTTACCACACTAAAGTCTTGTAAGGGATATTCATTATGGAACAATATAGTAAAGGGTGGAGAGATGATATAGAAAGGCACCCAATGGAAGGTGGGGAATGTTGAGCAATGTGCAGCGACAATATTGTCATTGTTGTCAACACACTCAGATGGACAGGTTGATGCAGTTGGTAGTTGTTCGGAGGTTTTTCAGAGTATGTACAGTGATGTTCAATTCTTATGATGATGTTTTCGATGTTCGGGTGAAGTTGTTACAAGTTGTTCGTGCAAATTTGCAAAAGTTGAAAAAATCATCAAGAAGTTGTCAAAAAATTGCAAAAGTCATCACGGGTGCAGTTGGACAGGATGGATTAGTTTGGAACATGCCAGCATGTTAGGAAATAGTCTAGAACAATTTTGGAGGTGTCAACACAATGTTTGGATTGATTGGTGATGTTTCTGGTATCTTGGCGGATGATTTGGCAAGTGGTTGTATAGGCCAAAAAATGGCAGTTTTGTCAAAATCACTACGAGCAAACCGAAAAGAATTTGATAGTGAAATTTGAATTAAAGGTGGTAATTATATTCGATAACATGTGTTCCAAATTTACACCAAAATGGATAAACGAGACGAATGTTACAAGCATTGCAAGACTATCACAAAAATGCTCTTTTTGGAAAAAGTGTGTCAGCAGTAGTTTTCATGGAGGTGGTACAGGCGAACCGTAAGGAGTTATTCAGTGAGTTTTAGGTTGGATGTAGTAAGAATTGCATAGATTATATGTTTCAAATTTTAGAGAAAACAGAGTTACGAGGTGAGAGTTATGATTGTTGCAAAAACGGTACAGGTCAATTTTATGTCAATTTGTTCCACTTGTGCAAAAGCCTTCAGTTGACCGTTTTGACCTTTCAAAGTTGCCAGAGTTTTGGTTTCAGTGTTGTTACACCTTCAAGACATAAAATAGAGCATCTTTCATTTTTAGTTTGAGGTGTCACATGGCTCCGAAGTAAGAGAACGAGTAAGGTGTCAATTATTTGCATGTGATGTGTTTGACGAAATGTTTTCTCAAAATAAAAAAAAGGAAGTTATATTGTTTTAAGAAGCTTCATTAAAGAAAATATTTTTAAAATTAAAAAGGGAAAAATAATGCAAGTGTGTGATTTTTAAGTGACAAGGGATTTTATTGAAAAGTGGGGACTTTATTTTGTGAAGAGAGAAGTGTGTGTGGAGAAAATTAAAGAGTGAAAATCCGTGATTTTTGGAGAGTGGTGAAAAATGTCACTTCAGTATTTTGAGAATAACGTTCTCATATTATATCTATTTTGGATGAAAATTTGAGAGGAGTTCATAGACAAAGTGCTGCAAAATACCCACAAAGCGTTTAGCAATTGGCAGAACGAGCTAAGAGAAAAAATAGTTTTTGTTTTTTGAGAAGAAAAGATTCAAATTCTGAGTAATGCAAGGAGAGGGATGTTATACTGGGTGAAATAGAAAGTTTTAGATTTTGAGCTTACAGACCATAAAGGGTTTTGGTTTTAGTGAAGACATTCATATATGTCATTTTATTATCAATATCAAAATCAAGTGGGTGCTTGGTAGAGGGGTTGGTGCTCCTTTCTATTGGTGCAGATAAATCAGGGGTTGATGCTCCTTCTAGTGGGTTCTGGTAAATTGATTGTAAAGTTGGTGCTTTGCAAAGGCTGGATTTGGATGGGAGTCTAAACAGTCATTTTTTGGGATGTAGCCAAATCGGTGAACCTCGATACATCTTATGTTGTGTGATGTTCTCTTGTTATATTTGCTTTATTTGGTTTTATGTTTTCATTGTTTTGGCTTTGAGTGTTGAAGATTTAAGTTTTAAAGAGCTACACCGATTCACCCCCCCTCTCAGTGTCATTGTGAGACTAACAATTGGTATCATAGTGAGGTTCCTAAATAGGCTTTGTTGGCTAATGTGATCTTGGAAGTGACACAATGGTAGGTGGTGAAGGTTTCTCATCAAACAAAGCACCATTATTTGATAGAACTAATTACGCATTTTGGAGACTCGGGATGCAGACATATATTTGTGCTTTAGGATATGATATTTGGGATTCAGTAGATAGTGGATACACAATACCCACAACTTCTCCAACCTATGTTGCTGGTAAGAAACTATTTGAGAATGACTCAAAAGCAAAGAATGCTATCATGTGTGGATTAGTGGACATCAAACTGGTAAAGATTATGGGTTGTAAAATGGCAAAGGAAATATGGGAGAAACTAAAGAGCATTCATGAAAGAGATGTTAAGATCAAGGAGGCCAAGTTACAAACACATTGAGCTCAGTTCGAAGTATTAAAGATGAATGATGATGAGAATATAGAGGCATATATGCTGAGAGTTAATGAAGTCATTAATGCAATTAGAGGACTCGACGAGGAAATCAAAGATTTTGTCATCGTGAAAAAGGTATTAAGATCCCTTCCCAAAGATTTGATTATAAAGTTTTAGCTATAGAAGAAGCTAAAGATCTAAATTCTTTTAGTATGGATGAGATGCATGGTTCTTTGACTGCATATGAGATGAGAATAGGAAAATATAAACCCACAGACAGAGAAGCTACTTTTAAATCCCATAAAAATATGAAAGCAAAATAAGAATCCGAGGAAGAAGAGACATCAGATGAAATGGAAGCAAACTTTGTTCGAAAACTAAAAAGGGGAAAAGAAAAATACAGAGGAAAGTTACCGTTTAAATGTTTCAACTGTGGAGGCGTTGGGCATTTTGCAGCTAAATGTCCACTTAATGAGAAGAACATAAGTGATGAAGGATCGCATGAAGAAAGAAGTGACTGGAAGAAAAAAACAAATTTTAGAAAAGACAACTTCAAGAAGAAAAGTTTCATCTCCAAGAATTTTAGTTCATCAGAGGATAGCTTCAGTGAGGATTTTGAAAAGGAAACAAGTGAAGCTCTTTTCATGGCACTCAAAGAAGAAAAACCAAAAAAAGAATAGGAATATGATGAAGAAGAAATTGATGAAGAAGTGAATTTGGAAGAGGAACTAATTGCAGCTCTAGATGAATTGAAGATTGAAAGGAAAAAGAATAATAAAATTTCAAGAAATCTTGAGGATGCAAAAGAAATCATAACAAATTTGAAAGTATAGATAGAAGAATCCAAGAAAATCTCCGAAGATCTCGAAGTGCAAATAACCATGAAAATAGATTATTGCAGCAAGCTAGAAGAAGAGATTGTTGGTTTAAGAATGCAACTAGAAGAGATGAATTAGAAAATTAGTTGTTATCACAAACATGAAGAAAGTTCTATGAAGCTGGATAAGATCATAAATAATCAAAAGACTACAAACATCAAATTTGGTTTGGGTTTTGATGAAGGAGAATCATCAAATGGATCAAAGGCCATAAATGAAGAATCCACAAAGAATGAAGAGAAGAAATAGGTTGATCAAGAAAAAATGAATCATGCAAAGAAAAGCAATAATGCAAGGCACGAAAGGAGAATTGACAATGATGGCTTCACCAATGTCACACATCAAAGAAGAAGAAGATTTAGGGCTCCTACGACAACATGGCAAAGACCACCACCCAGGTTCAATCATCTCTTTTCTAGTTACTATTTTAAATACAATGGTTATGGACATAAGATATCAGATTGCAAGTATAATGTAGGACCAAGGAATTTTACCAATAGAAATGCTTTTTCATATTTGATGGATTATGCAATAGAATGTTATAACTATCATAATTTTGGGCATATTGCAAGAAATTGTCGAAGTACATTTGCATCAAATCAATTTTAGGAAAGAAAATTTCAGCCAAATGGAATAAGACAAAATAGAAAATTTCTCGAAAAACATGCACAAGCTACTGAAAAAGAAAAGCCAAAACAAGAGCCCAAAATTGTAATCAAACTTGAGTGGAAAGAAAAAGAGTGACCTAAGGAAGAAAAGGAATCCTTGATCGTACAAATGAAATTTAAAGTTCAGAATAAATCCGTACCATGGATACTTGATAGTGGATGCTCTAGTCATATGATAGGTGACAAACAAAAATTTGACAAGTTGCAGTAATATAAAGGTGGTTCAGTAAAGTTTGGAAACAATGATGGATCTAAGATAGTTGACAGAGGTTTAGTTAATATTAGTGATGGAAAAATTAGGTCAAAAGAAGTCTTGTTTGTGATTGGTCTGAAGCATAACTTGTTGAGCGTAAGTCAGCTTTGTGATAGAGGTCATAAAGTGATCTTTAAGAAGCAAGGTTGTTAAGTTAGAAAGGTAAAGAATGGGAAGTTGATAGCAACTGGATCAAGGACATCTGGAAACTTGTACACTTTCTCAGAGATTTTAGAAGGAGCTTGCTTGATTGGACAGGAAGAAGAGAATTGGTTGTGGCACTAGAGGCTCGATTATATCAGTTTTGACAATCTAGTAAAAATCAGCTCAAAGAAAGCAATGAGAGATATTCCCACCATTGGAAAACCATAAAATAGCATTTGTGCTTCATGTCAAAAGGGGAAGCAAACTAGAGTCTCACTTAAAACAAAAGAGTACTACACAAGCAAACCTTTAGAACTACTACATATCGATTTATGTGGACCCATGAGAACACAAAGCATAAACGATGACAAATATTTCATGTTGTGTATAGATGACTATTCTAGGATGACATGGGTACTATTTTTGAAGCATAAATATGAATATTTTGAGATGTTCAAGGTTTTTAAAAACCAAGTTGAGAATAAAACAGAAAAAGGTATTAAATTTTTAAGGTCAGACAGAGGAGGAGAGTTCATTTCATAGGATTTCACAGAGTATTGTGAAAAATATGGCATTAGGAGACAATTTTCAGCAGCTAGGACACCTCAGCAGAATGGTGTGGTAGAAAGAAAGAACAAGACAATGCAGGAAATGGCACGGACTATGTTGACTAAGAGAAAAGTAGCAAAAATATTTTGGAAAGAGGTAGTCCATACTGTGGTATATATCCAAAATAGGTGTATGTTGAGGATGCATGAAAGCAAAAGTTCGTATGAGTTGTGGTTTGGTAAAAAGGCAACAACAAGATACTTTAAAGTTTTTGGTAGCAAGTGTTACATAAAAAGAACTGAAGAAAACCTTGGTAAACTTGAAGATAGAGTGGATGAAGGTATTTTTCTTGGCTATTTGTCAAAAAGCAAAGCTTACAAATGCTACAACAAGAGGCTAAGGAAAATTGTGGATAGTGTCGATGTTAAAGTTGATGAAGGAAGGGAACGAGTAATTAGCTATGAAGAGAACTATCCAATTTATGAAGATGTCATTGAAGGAGATGAGGAAAAGAAAACAGAAAAGAAACCAAAAATTGACTCAGAGGATTCAAACAATGATTCAGAAGTGGAAGAAAACAAGAAATTCAAAACAGACAACTGGTAGAAAGATCATCCTAGAGAGCAAATAATTGGAGACCCCATAGTTGGTGTTTAGACAAGAAGAAGATTAGTAAGTAACTACTCTTTATTATCCAAAATTGAGCCCAAAAATGTTGCTGACACAAGCAAAGATGAAATTTGGGTAAAGGCAATAAATGAAGAATTAGATCAGATTGAGAAAAATAAGACTTGAGAGTTAGTACCAAGACCCGCAAATAAAAATTTAATCGATACTAAATGGGTCTTTTGGAATAAATTGAATGAAGATGAACAGGTAGTCAGGAAAAAAGCAAGATTGGTATGCAAAGGCTATACACAAGTTGAAGGTATTGAATTTGAGGAAACCTTTGCACCTATGGCCAGACTAGAGGCAATTAGAATGTTTCTGGCTTTAGCAGTTTACAAGAATTTTAAAGTTTATCAAATGGATGTGAAATCAACATTTTTGAATGGGAAACTTGAAGAAGAGGTTTATATTGAGCAGCCAGATGGTTTCCAGCTTGTTGATGATCTCAACTTGGTTTGCAAGTTGAACAAACATAGTAATTTGTATGTCAAAATAGAAAATGATCATAATATTTTATTGTTGTATATGTAGATGATATCATATTTGGTAGCAGCAAAGATGACTTGTGTAAAGATTTAGCAAATAAGATGCAGAAAGAATTTGAAATGTCAATGATTCATGAACTTTTGTATTTCCTCGGATTGCAAGTTAATCAAAAGGAGAAGGGCATATTTATTTCTCAAATTAAATATGTGAAAGAGATGTTGAAAAATTTCACAATGGAGGATTGTAATCTAGTTAGCACTCCCATGATGACAGGTTGCAAGTTGAGCAAGGATGACAAATATCCACATGTTGATCAAACTATGTATAGATCTATGATTGGGAGCTTACTGTACTTGAAAACTACTAGACCAGATATTTTGTAGGCAGTATGTATGGTAGCATGATTTTAGGCTAGTCCCAAGGAGACTCATATGAGAAGAATGAAGATGATTATTTGGTACCTCAAGGGTACTATGGAGTATGGGTTATGGTATCTGAAAGGTAAGGACTTCACCCTTATTGTGTATTCAGATGCAGATTGGGCAGGATGTGTAGATGACAGGAAGAGTACTAGTGGAGGTGCATTCTATCTTGGAGACAGGTTGATCGCGTAGCACAGTAAGAAATAGGAGTCAATATCCTTATCCACAATAGATGCAAAATACATTACAGCGACAACGTGTTGTACGTAGGTGTTATGGATGAAAAAAACTCTAAAGGGTCTTGGAATTAATTTCAGTGAGTCGATTTCAATTAAGTGTGATAACACCAGTGCCATTAACATCTTAAATAATCTGGTTATGCATTCTCGCACAAAATATATTACTATCTGATATCATTTATTGAAGGAGAAAGTTACAAAAGGTGAGGTTAAAATGGATTTTGTTCCAACAATAGAGCAAGTAGTGGATATATTCACCAAACCATTGCCCAAAAAAGTCTGAGTACCTTCGCAAGAAATTAGGAGTGGTCACACTTCCCAAGAATTGACTAGCTATTGGGGCCACATTCTCAAGGGGAGCATTTGTGTATTTGTTTATCTTTTTGCTCATGTTTGTGATTTTTGCTAAGTGTAATAATTTTTACTTAAGAATGTTGTGCATGTTAGAGTTAAAGTGCACTATGCCTTCACCTTGACACTTATCAGTTTCTCTTGAAAAGTTTCATGTGTTGAATATAGGCTTATGCCTTTATATTGTAACCATTTGTATCAATAATAGGCATCTCATCTTTGTTCATTTAAAAATTAGTCCCAACATTTGGTATCAGAGCTCCAGGATTTCTCTGGCCTTGTGAGCTTGAGAGGGGATTTCCCTCATGGAAATCCCCCCCTCATCCTTCTTCTTTTTTTTTTGATGCAAAATCTGAGTATGCTCTAAACTTTCTGGTGTAAACCGATATGGTTTATCAGAAAGGATCCTTGCATTTTAATAAAGATTTTTTTTTATGTACTTGCTGGTTCTCTGTTTGTGATCGGATTTCCAAACGAATACACATTTGTGCATAGTGTTTTAACACATGCTCTTGTTGGTGGTGATGATGTCTAGACACCATGCTGTCTTTAGTTCTATACTGGAGACATGATTGAGCACATCATGGAGGAGATGAAATCCATCCTCAATGACTCAGTGGCATATACCGGTGCGTGTTGTACCCGATGGAAGTCCCGCGTGTGTGTTTTGTTGAGCTACCCAATTAAACTGGATATTCCACATTTATCACCACTAACGCTATTTATCCAACAATGTGTGAACTACGTGCGGAGTAGATGACGCTAATGGAGAAGCTCCAGTTTCGCTACAGCCAAGTGTTTAGCCATGTTTCTGAGAAGTGGAGTGACCCGTGATTAAACCCGCAAACTCACATGTCGTTGGTAGTCTGAAGGAAGTGAAGATGGAAGTGGCCGATGGGAAATTCTTCTCACTCGTAGTTTGTTTTACAACTTCTTGAACGTTCAACAGAAAGGAAGCTATAGCCATTGGTAACTACGATTTTGATGGGCTATTTTAATTTTAGGACAGTGAAGCGCCCAGTGTATTTTATGAGAAAAAAGAGGGGATCCAAAAAGTGTTGGCGACGAAGGCGATCTAGAAAGTGTTGCCGTAGCTTCCATTCTTTGTTACCGTACTGAGCATTTTTATTTTGACCTGCAGCGGGTGGGTTCCTGTAAGAGGATCGAGTTTCAAGTTTCATAGTTTGGTCCGCAACCGACGTGCTACTCCATGTTGCAAACAATGGCTCACTCTGGAATAGATCCCTTGATTTTTGAAATCATTTTTCAAATTCAACCGCACGTGGGAACAGGTGCTTTCATTCTGGGCTCGATCCCTTGACGGCCTGGCTAAATATTCAGAAGAATATCATGGACTGCGACAAGCCGTGGAGGGTGACAAGGTGATCGTATGTGTAGGAGTCTTTCGAGGACTGTCTGCTGTTTTAATATGCTGCTCTATGATGAAGACGTCTCCAACTTGATAGTTACCGGATCATGCTATGTTTGGCATTTGTTTGCAATTTTTTTCTTTTTTGATCGAAGCATTCGATCTACAGTAGAAATGGCTCAGTCTTGGCTTGTTGCTCTAAGTGCCAAGATTTTGTTGGTTATATATGCTGTGGAATTAAGTTCCTGCACTATTGCGGGGGTATTTGGGGGCTCCAAAAAGTTTGTGGCTCTAGTCGAGGAGCAACCCCTTGTGTAATTTTCCATACCAGACCACATGGACAGCAACGGGGCTCGTGGAAAACAGAGGACCGTTGTGCTAGTTGAGGAGAACTTTGTAGTGGAGATGGTGGCGTTGTGGCCCCTTAGGACTTGGCACTATTTGTAGGGTTTGAAGGCCATGAAAGAGGACATGGCAATGACAGCGGGAGTTAGGTGGTTTGCATAATCCATCTAGGAGGAAGTGGAGGAGTCGAGGAAAGAGTTGGCGGTACCTGCTCCTACTCCACCAATGATGGCGTGAGGCAGAGTAAGATTGCACTGCAACTCTCCAAACACAAGGAGATTAACATAGTCAAAAATCCAAGTGGCATCCAGCAAATCGTCTATGGAGGAGGCAATAAATGGCGAGAGGCAAATAGGCATCAAGCTAAAATTCATCCCCTTGAGAGAAATTATGGCGATGTTGAGGCCGACGATGACTCAAACTCGTGGAAGCCGAGCGGAGGCACATGGGACTCTGCCAGATTGAAGTGCAACCACAACCCGAAGTCGAAGTCGAATATCCAGATGAAGGTGAAATTCTATCTGGAACCACCGGGGGACTCGATCACCTGTCGCTCCAAATTCAACGCCCTCTTGGCCGAGTGCATCCCCATTTTCTTCCGCAGTGACTCGATGTATGAACAGTACACTTGGCACCTTCCACCCGATCCCGATGCCTACAACGTCTACTCCTGAGAACACGATCGTCAATGGGAGTCTTAACATCACCGACATTTTCGAGTATTGAATGATTTTGGTTATGGGGGAAGTATTTATTATGTGAGTGATATTAAAATAGCATGTGGTCTTGCAAAGACAAGTGGGAGGGCCTTTATATATATATATATATATATGGCCAATGGCCTTAATTAAAAGTTTTTTCAAAGCATGGGGGCACTAGTTTTTCATGATTGTTCCACATGGGCAGTAAAAGTGAAAGATTCACATGTTTCCCAATGAAATTTCTCTTGGAGGGAAAATAGAAAATGAAGAGTGGAAGGCCAAAACGGCCCATGTAATTCCCTTGTGAGGGTAAATTGATATGTTTTTTTTATTATGCTAGAGAGTGATGCCACCACATTGCGAGGGGTATTTGTTGCTTAGTGAGGTTACTGTTGTTTCTCCCATGGATGAAAGACTTATTGAGATCCGACTATAGCCATGTATATAGTCGTTGGAAAGATTTTTTCAAGATGGACATATTGGTGGTGTCCATTTGTAATTTTGAGGTTGTTTCAATTGATTTTTTTAGCCTCAAAGTTTTTCTACCTTGGAGTGCACTTTCGGTTGTACCCGACACTCCCAAGGCACTTATAAGTGAACCTAGTATCTAGTAGTCTCCTCTTTCTACTTGGCGGATGCAGAGGCTGGTTACCCATGCATTTTGGTAAGATGAGGTGCATACCATAAGGACACTTATTCTAGGGACTACAGACATAGACACCCTAGACTCTATTCGAGGTTTTTTTGGATCTACTTCTGAAGACTACAGACGAAGACACTTCAGAAGATTCTCTTCTATTCTTCTTTCTTATTCTCCTCCATATTTGGATCTATGGCTCAATTCTATTGTATTTCATGGCTCGTATTTATTTTGTATTAAGGTGCATTTTCGGCAAAGACCGACACCTTCTAGATTGAGTTCACCATAAGAAGGGATTTCATATTTATGGTGAATCTAGTCAGTGACCTACGAGAGGCAACATCCTCTGAGGATGACCTATAGAGGCAACAGACCCATGGAAGTGGCTGACCCTGAGGCACTTAGACGACTGACCCAGTGGCAACAGACCCATGGAAGTGGTTGACCCTAAGGCAACAGATCGAGATGTATACATAGTGAATCTAGCATTATTCATAGTTGGAGAGCCAAACGCAAAGAGCACGAGCCTAGACCAAATCAGCAATAAGAGAGGATGATAGGTTGTTTTCAAGAAGTCAACATTAAGGGGGAATGTTACCTAATGTTGACTTGTTTTGTTTCTTCTTTAGTTAGGATAGTGCACTTTAAGGGGGAATGTTAGAGTTAAAGTGCACTATGCCTTCACCTTGACACTTGTCAGTTTCTCTTGACAAGTGTCATGTGTTGAATATAGGCTTATGCCTTTATATTGTAACCATTTGTATCAATAATAGGCATCTCATCTTTGTTCATTTAAAAATCAGTCCCAAAAGTGCATGGACTGAGGGGGAGTTTGAAGCAGCCCTTTTGTCTTGTTGTCAAAGGGGAGAAGAGTTACAGGAAATTGTGCGTGTGTTGCCAACAATTCCAAAGGGGGATATTGTTGAGCAAGGTGCAGCAACAGTATTGTCATTGTTGTCAACACGCTCATATTGAAAGGTTGATGCAGTGGAAAATTGTTCGAAGGTTTTTTAGAGTATGTATAGTGATGTTCAATTCTTATGATGATGTTTTTGATGTTCGGGTGAAGTTGTTACAGGTTATTCATGTAAATTTGCAAAAGTTGAAAAAATCATCAAGAAGTTGTCAAAATTTTTTAAAAGTTGTCACGGGCGCAGTTGGATAGGATGGATCAGTTTGGAACATGCCAGCATGTCAAGAAATAGTCCAGAACAGCGTTGGAGGTGTCAACACAATGTTTGGATTGATCGGTGACATTTTTGGTATCTTGGCGGATGATTTGGCAAGTGGTTGTACAGGCTGAAAAAGGGAAGTTTTGTCAAAGCACTGTGAGCAAACCGAGAAGAATTTGATAGCAAAATTTGAATTAAAGGTGGTTGTTATCTTCAAGAACATGTGTTCCAAAAAACCACCAAAATGAAGAAATGAAGCGAAAGTTACAAGCGTTGCAATACTATCACGAAAATGCTCTTTTTGGAAAAAGTGTGTCAATAGTAGTTTTCGTGGAGGTGGTACAGGTGAACCCTAAGGACTTATGAAGTTATATTCATATTGGATGTATTCAGCATTGCATAGATTCTATGTTTCAAATTTTAGAGAAAACAAAGTTACGAGGTGAGAGTTATGATTGTTGCAAAAATGGTACAGGTCACTTTTATGTCAATTTGTTCCACTTGTGCAAAATACTTCAATTGGCCGTTTCGACCTTGAAGAGTCGCCAGAGTTTTGGTTTTAGTGTTGTTACACCTTCAAGGCATAAAATAGAGCATATTTCATTTTTTTTTTGAGGTGTCACGTGGCTCTGAAGTAAGAGAACGAGTAAGGTGTCAATTCTTTGCATGTGACATGTTTGATGAAATGCCTTCTCAAAAAAAAAAAATAGGAAGTTATATTGTTTTAAGAAGCTTCATTAAAGAAAATATTTTTAAAATTGAAAAGGGAAAAAGAATGCAAGTGTGTAATTTTTAAGTGACAAGGGATTTTATTGAAAATTGGGAACTTGTAAAGGAGCTTCCTTACCTTCCTTTGCCAAACCCGAATTACGTGCACTTACAGATCATATATGTAACAGAGAATGAACAGGCGAATGATATATAAAAGACGGTTCAACAGAAGATGATTTATTATGTAAAAGTATAGCCACTAGGAGGGCAGATCCCGTCGTTAAGGCACAGTGCGATTATGCAGTGAAAGAAGATAAAAAATGATAAGATGATAAAATGTACTAAACTAGCTAATATATATATATATGAATTTAATACTCGTGGAATACCTAACCGATGGCTAGGTTTGGTATGTAACATGACTCCCCTCCTCAGAAAGCTTTCTCCTCAAAGCTAGAAATGTCTAGAAAATACTTTTAGGTTCCCATGTGGCATCCTCCTCTGGTAAGTCTTGCCATTTGATGAGAAATTCTTGAATCTGGCGTGACCGTAGTCTTCGTACTCTTTGTTGTAAGATTTCTTTCGGTTGGAGATATATGTGTCCTTCCTCATCGAGCACTGGTAATTTTGATTGACCTTGCACTTTCTGACCAATTACATTTTTGAGACATGAAACATGAAATACCGGGTGTATTCGTGATGATAAGGGTAGCTCTAACTGATAAGCTACTTCTCCAATGCGGCGGACAATTTGGTAAGGACCATAGAATTGTGGAGCCAACTTTTGGCTGGAATTTATCTTTAACGATGCTTGTTTGTAGGGTTGCAACCTTAGAAAAACCCAGTCACCTATATTAAAAGTTCTCTCTGATCGGTGCAAGTCCTGTTGTTGTTTCATACGATTTTGTGCTTGGAGTAAATTCTCTTTGAGGATGGTGAGTGTAGCCTGCCTTTGTTGGAACCAATCACCCACTTTGGCTACTTTGGATGACCCTTGTACGTAATCTGTGATGATTGGAGGCTTGGTGCCATACAATGCTTCAAAGGGAGACATCTTAATTGAGTAATGGTAAGAAGTGTTGTACCACCATTCTCGCAATGCTAGCCACTGGCTCCATTGGTATTGTTTATCTTGAGCGAAACATCTTAAGTATGTACCCAAACATTTGTTAACTACTTCTGTTTGACCATCTGTTTGTGGGTGGTATGCCAAAGACATATTCAATTTGGTACCACTAAGTCGAAATAATTCTCGCCAAAAGTTACTAGTGAAGATGGGATCTCTATCACTTACAATATTTTTGGGCATACCATGTAATTTGAAGATTGAATCCATAAATACCTTTGCCACCTTGCTTGCGGAAAAAGGATGTTGTAAAGCCTGAAAATGAGCGTATTTGGATAACCGATCTACGACTACAAAGATTACTGTCCTGCCTTCTGATTTAGGAAGACCTTTAATAAAATCCATGGATATATGTTCCCACTGACGCTCTGGGATGGTTAATGGTTGTAACAACCTTGGTGATTTAACTGTTTCTCCTTTATTGCACTGGCAAACTTTGCATTCGACGACCCATTGTTTGACTTTGGCTTTTAATCCTTTCCAACAAAATGATTGTTTGACCCTTAAATATGTCTTCAAAAATCTTGAATGTCCTGCTGATGGAGAAGCGTGTGATTCGTCGAGGATCTTTGATTTGAGTTCTGAATTGTGTGGAATGTAAATGCGGTTCTTCTTTTGGAGGATTTTATCTTCATAAGAGAACAAAGGGTGTTTAGAGGACCCTATAGACAATTCTTGAATTATCTGAGCAGTTTCGCTATTGGATAACCATTCATCTTGTAATTGAGTCACCCATTGGGAGCAAGGACCTGAAATAGCGTTAATGATTACTTCATCTTCATATTTCCTGGATAGCGCATCGGCGGATACATTTTCCTTACCTTTCTTGTATTCGATAACAAAATCATAACCCAATAGTTTGGTTAACCACTTATTTTGTTCCAGATAGGAAAACCTCTGCTCAAGAAAATGTTTGAGACTACTATGATCTATTTTTATAATGAAGCAGCTACTGATTAGGTAGTGTCTCCATTTTTCTACCGCATGAAGAATAGCCAACATTTATTTTTCGTATGTTGATCTTCCCAATTTTTTCCCCGAGAGCTGTTTACTTTCAAATGCCAATGGATGACCTTCTTGCATTAATATAGCCCCAATTCCTGTTTCTGACGCATCACATTTGATAATAAATGGTTTGTGAAAATTGGGAGTTGCTAAAACTAGAGTTGTACACATGGCCTCCTTAAGAGCTTCGAAGGCTTGAGTAGCCTCTTTCGACCAATGAAAAGCATCCTTCTTTGTGAGTGCTGTGAGAGGTGCTGCAATCTTACCATAATTTTGTACAAACTTGCGATAGTAGCCCGTGAGACCCAAAAAACCATGAAGTTTCTTGATGGTTTTAGGTAAAGGCCACTCTTGAATTGCCTTAATATTATTGGGGTCGACTTTGACGCCCTCGTGTGAAACTATATGACCAAGATACTCGACTTCTTGGACACCAAATGAACATTTGGAACGTTTGACAAATAAATTTTCTCTATGTAAAATGTGAAGGGCTTTATCCACATGATGTAAATGGTCCTTCCATGTTTTGCTATATATGAGAATGTCATCAAAAAAAACTAACACAAACTTATGGAGGAGTGGACGAAACACTTGGTTCATGAGACTTTGGAATGTGGATGGTGCATTGGTGAGACCAAAAGGCATGACCAAAAATTCATAATGATCTTCATGAGTACGAAAAGCAGTTTTGGGAATATCTTCTTCTCTGACACGGATTTGGTGAAATCCTGAGCGAAGGTCTAATTTTGTAAAAAATTTTGCACCATGCAAATCATCTAGTAGGTCATCTATGACAGGGATAGGAAATTTTTCCTTGATAGTGAGTTTATTGAGAGAACAAAAATCAGGACACATACTCCAAGAGTTATCTTTTCGTCGAGCCAGAACTACAGGTGAGGAATAAGGGCTAGTGCTGTGACGAATGACTCCATGATCTAGCAGATCCTGAATGATCTGTTCGATTTCTATCTTTTGTGGTTGAGGATAGCGGTAAGGATGATTGTTAGGTGGGACACTCCTTGGAATCAAGTTGATGGCATGGTCATGAGATCGTTTAGGTGGTAATCCTTTAGGTTCTTGGAAAACCTCTTTGTAATTTGTTACGATGTCTCGTAAATCTTGAGCAGTAATATCCGAAGTTGCTCGAGATTGTGTTTCCAAACAATTAATTTGAACTATAAATCCATATCCACCCTTTTTTAACATCTTCTCCATACTATGAGAGCTCACCATTTGTGATGGAGTAGTAATGCCTTGTAAGCGAATGACTCGTCGATTTTCCTTCCATTCCACAAATAATTTTTTGAAATTGAAGCTAACCGTGTCTAATGTTTCCAACCATTCAACTCCCAAAATGACATCAGAGTTCCCTAAATTCATGACGAAAAGGGATCCAAACCAGGTATATGTTCCCATTTTTATGGAAAATTGAGATGTTCGACCAACACATTGCGCGTTCACCCCATTGGCCACTAGAACCTAGAATTTGTCTTTGTTGGAAGAGTTAATGAATAAATTCAAAGCTTTTGCTGTTTTGATGTCGATAAAATTGTGGGTATTGCCAAAATTAATTAGCACATTCACCTTTTTCTGGCGGAGAAATCCTGGTACCTTGATGGTATGGTGAGCGGTTAACCCCATGAGGGCATGTACAGAGATTGCCATCGTATCCTCTTCCTTCTCTTCTAGAGTACTTGGTAGTTCTTCTTGCATGGTTCTTCTTGGTGGTAAGTTTCTTCCTCTTCTCCTTCATATTGATCGCATTCAATATGAAAGTTTTGTTTTTGGGCACATGCTTGTTCTCTGGGATGATGAGTGTGACATTTATAACAAAAGTATCTTGATGGTTGATCATTTCTATGAAAGGAATTGTTGCGATACGAAGGACGACTATAAGTTTCACGCCGTGCATACAACTGAATTCTCTTCTTAGCCAGCTTGGCTATTCTTATACAATCGTTCAGTGAGGTTGGATTTTGAATGTCCACCTCCACCCTAATATTTTCTTTCAATCCATTGCGAAAAGCTCCTACCACTGTGTCGAGACTGAGGTCTAATGTATATGGTAGTAAACTGGTGAATTTCGAAACAAACTCGCTAACCGATCCTTCTTGTTTAAGAGATAACAGTCTTACTGTGTATGACGATGTAGCTTCTTCATCAACTCTTTCTAAAAATTAGGTAGTGAATTTTTTCCAGTTAATAGTAACTCCTTTTTTTTGCTTAAGCCATACGAACCATTGGTAGGCCTCAGTGCCTAATTTTGATGCAGCGAAAGGGACTTTATCAAAATCCTTAATTTGGTATAAGTTGAGAATGCCTTCCATTTTGGCTATCCAACCACGAGGATCATGACCCTCAAAAGTGGGCATATCAATGCGTGGAAAATTATTAGGGCCTCTCGGTTGGTGATAACCCATATCCCTTTCCTGATCTTGGTTATACCGCTGTCTATGATAGCGATCCCTAGAATTATTCGGATTGCCTCTGTGCTGCTCCCAATCGTCATCCTGGTCATCATTTTCTTCATTCCTTTGTGCATGGGAGTGATTTTGGGGATTAGTATTGGGATTAAGTCAATTTTGTGCACTCACTAGGTATTTTAGGTTGAGACTAATTTTGTGCATACCATCTAGTAAGAGTCGAAGAGTTTCATCCGTGGAAATGGCCGAGTTACTTGAGTCTCCTTGTGTGATGTTTTCATCAGTTGGGGGAGGGTTAGTAGCCATAGGGTCTACCAGTGGATGATGTGGATTATAACTGCAAATTTTGAAAGGAGAAGGAGAATTTTTTGTACCTGGGCTTCGACGAGGTCTTCTTGCGTTGTTATTGGTCGTCTTCGAGCTTGATAGTCGACCGTCAAGTCCTTTTATCCAATTTCTACTCATGCACTATTCAAAATTTCTTGCTTAGTAATCCTTGAGCTTCAATTTTTGCAAAATGTTGGTTTATCTTTTGGCAAAAAATTTGTTGTTTTTCTGCCTTAAATGCCACTCCAACTGTGGTGCGAAGTTGAATTTTGTTGGCTCCTTGAGGAGAACTTTGGATAAGTTCGTGACAACTTTTAGCACTATCCGACGATGACAACTTTACACTTGAGCGAGACACGACACTTGACTAACCTGGACGGCGGACAAGACCACCGGAAGACAACGGAGGTGACATGACTTGACCTGTGAGAGGACTATACCACCAAGGACGCAACGCGAACAATGATAGATGCGACATGAAAAATGAGGATGACTAAGCTATACATGACACGGAGAACGCAACGAGAGGACACAACAGACACGAACCAACAGGGAATGACACGACAACAAGACGATAGACCAAACATGACAGCTAAGCCACTGGATGACTAAGCTATACACCACACAGAGAACGCAACGAGAGGACACAATAGACACGAACCAACAGGGAACAACACGACAACAAGACGATAGATCGAACACAATAGCTAAGCCCTGGACTAGACGACACACGAATACAGACGAGCGACACGAACGACGATAGAAAGGTGGAAAGAACACAAAACAGAATAAGCAACACAAAATACGAAGGACCACGGTCGGCTTGGAATACGTGGGAGAGACCAACGAGTATGTGACCTAAGTCACAGATCAATAGGTGCGTCCATCGACTTATAAACGCGCTTGTTGCCACTCTACCCTGCGTGTGGGATAAATATCCTGAACACGATTTAAATAAAATTGTAGTACCTTATCTTAGGCATGAAATAAATCTTTTCCTCGCAATTTGATTGGCTGACGCATTCGTGACGGAAGGCTTCTACGTGCGCTATCCTGCAGCGATTTCTTTCACACTGATTTGATTTTCGAACGATTGGGTGCCTGAACAAGTGTGCAACTGGTGATTTTTTTTTACTTTCGTTTAGATTTTGAGCGATTGGGAAGTGATTTTGACTGGTTATATTCTTCAAAATGTTGTTTTTTTTTTTTATTTCTTGGCTGCTGGTGGACTGTGTTGGAAAACACCTGTGGACGTCGTTTAAAATGGGAGGATACGCGAGATTTCCAAACGTGGTTTCATCAGGATCTTTTAAGGCTCTGATACCACTTGTAAAGGAGCTTCCTTACCTTCCTTCGCCAAACCCAACTTACGTGCACTTACAGATCGTATATGTAACAGAGAATGAAGATGCGAATGATATATAAAAGACGGTTCAAAGAAAGATGATTTATTATGTAAAAGTATAGCCACTAGGAGGGCATATCCCGTCGTTAAGGCACAGTGCGATTACGCAGTGAAAGAAGATAAAAAATGATAAGATGATAAAATGTACTAAACTAGCTAATCTATATATATGAATTTAATACTCGTGGAATACCTAGCCGACAACTAGGTTTGGTATGTAACAGGACTTTATTTTGTGAAGAGAGAAGGGTGTGTGGAGAAAAATAAAGAGTGAAAATCCGTGATTTTTGGAGAGTGGTGAAAAATGTCACTTCAGTATTTTGGGCATAACTTTCTCATATGATATCCATTTTGCCTGAAATTTTGAGAGGAGTTCACAAAAAAAGTGATGTACAATACCCAAAAAGTATTTATCAATTGGAAAAATGATCTAAGAGAACAATTAGTTTTTGTTTTTTTTGAGAAGAGAAGATTCAAATTCTGAGTAATGCAGGGAGAGGGATGTTATACTGGGTGAAATAGAAAGTTTTAGATCTTGAGCTTACAAACCATAGAGGGTTATGGTTTTAGTGAAGACATTCATATATGTCATTTTATTATCAATATCAAAATCAAGTGGGTGCTTGGTAGAGGGGTTGGTGCTCCTTTTTGTTGGTGCAAATAAATCAGGGGTTGGTGCTCCTTCCAGTGGGTGCTAGTAAATTGATTGTAAAGTTTGTTCTTTGCAAAGGCTAGATTTGGATGGGATTCTAAAGTCATTTTTGAGGATGTAGCCAAATCGGTGAACCTCGGTACATCTTGTGTTGTGTGATGTTCTCTTGTTATACTTGTTTTATTTGGTTTTATATTTTCATTGTTTTGGCTTTGAGTGTTGAAGATTTAAGTTGGTAGGTCTGTCCACTTATAAGGAGATGCATGGCTAGAGAAGTACCCATTAGTAAAAGATAAGAAGTTAGCAAGTATCAAAGTAGATTTGGAACAAAATTATGGGAATATGGGAAGTGATTATTTATCTATAGGAGGAGAGGTAAGATGGAAGGAGATAAGAATCCATAATCAGTATGAGAAATAGCTATAAAATCTAACCACTAAATTGAGAGTATATTATGTAAGCCCCAATTTGGTTGAGGATACAATAGTATGGGGAGCTACTCAAGAAGGGTCGTTCACTATTAAATTAGCCTATGATCTTTCACTTGTAGTTCTTGAGGGAGGATTTTAATGGGATTGATTATGGGGAAGGAAAACAATTCCAAAGTTAACAATTTTTCTTTGGTTTATAGTCAAAAATAAGATTTTAATAGTAGATAACCTTCATAAGAGGGGTTTTCAATTCCCTAATAGATGTTACCTTTGTGAAGATCATGAAGAATCAGTGAATCACATATTACTAGAATGTAATTACTCCCTCAAAATATTATATGATATAATAAAGAAGATGGGATTGATGTGGGTGTTGCCTAATAACATGGCAGGATGGATAGAACAGTGGGAGTGTTGAATTTTAAGCCTTACTACCACAAAATATCATAGGTCCCAATATAAACAAGCCATAATATTAAAGGTCTAAATATTAATAATGAAGAGTAGAATAATATATGTGAGCAATTAAATATATATCAAGGACAATATAATATTGAAATAAAGTTCACTTATAATATCAAATATGAATGTAAAATGGCCAAAATCATTCATGAATGTAACAAACCAGGTCTAGCTACTCACTTGGTTGCACAAAATAAAATTCAAACACAATCTCACAATATTTTTTTCAAAATTTTTATTGCTTAATCATAGAAATGTTTTCCTAGATTCTAAAAATTGGTTTTGGGTTAACAACATTTTGGATCACCCATAATTTATTTTATGTATAGATAATATAGCACAAGCATAATCAAACCACCTTTGATTTTAAGACTGCTGTAGCCACCCAACCAAGTGGATGAGATTGGCCAAATCTCTTTGAGGTGCCATTTTGTGGATTCAATTGCCCTCATTTATTATATGTGTACTCTAGAATGAGGATTGAACCATGGTAAGGGTTATCCTTTAGGACACATAATACTTAGAGGGAGGATGCTTTTATCCCTTACCTCATCATATCGAACCTTCGACTAACTAGTTGACTTATTCTAAAACCAGTATGGAAGAGGTTATCGTATTTATGCCTCTGTGACTAACTAGTTGTTGGAAATTAAAGTAGTATAAAAAGGTAAATTTTTTTTTTACAACAGTAAGCTTTGGACCTTACATTTTTACCTCCTTGGATGACAACTAACTGGGCAGATTGGACGGCATGGGTGGTAAGGCATTCGACATCAATTTCCCTTCCTCCTTTCCTCCCTATTTTTATTCATTTCCTAACTTCTCCTATATTTCCTAAGGTTGTTAAATCAACCCTATTTAAGCATTGTAATTTCTAAGTTTCATAAGGTTAATGAATAATATTTCTTATTTCCATTTTACTCCAAGACTCACGTGCCACATCTGGTATTAGAGCCGAGGCCGGAGAGGGCTCGAATATCAAGGTGGAGGAACCAACAACACGAGCACCAAGGCAAGCGAGGTCAAGTGGGGCCCATAGTACGTGATCCGAGGTGAGGTCGAAGAAGGCCCACGAATCATGAATCGATGAGAGGTTTGGAGAAGGCTCGCACAACGAGCATGCAATGAGGAGGAGCAACCTAGGAGAAACCAACCAGAGAGCACCACGTGGCGAGAGGAGAGCAAGGCCGACATAGACCAGATGACACAGAACTGACATAGATCTGACTACATGGCAGAAGGAGGATTGATTATGTGGTAGAAGGAGAACCGATAATGTGGCAGACAAAGGGTTACATGGCAGAAGGAGGCGACAAGCAATGTGGCAACAAGCGACAGGCTAAAGGAGGCAAAAGGGCGGTCATTGATTGCCCGATGGCAATCAAGTGACTATGCGAGCGTTGAGGGTTTTAAACACCTCAAACGCTCTCGCATGGTCGTTGTGGGACTAAAAGTCCCAAAAAAAAATTCTTTCGATGTGGCCAGGTGAAGAACAAGGAAGGCAAGCTTCCCTTGCCTTCCTGTCGAGCCATGCAGCTCGATTAGCTCGATGAGCCAGTCATATAGCGCCCGCCTTCCTGCAGGTCATGAGTTCGAAACCCAGTGAGGAAAAAAGCTTTGAATATTTTTTATTAAAAATCAGATCTGAAATAGCATAAAATTGTATTCATTCCCTTTGGTTCTCATTGCAGTGGTGGTTGAGTTGGTTAGTGCAATTTGTTGATGCCAAGAGGTCGCGGGTTTGATTCCTGCAGACCATAAATTTTTTTTATATAAGTTCTTTTAATTTTTTTTATATTATTAAAACTACTTATATTATATTTAATATATTAAATATAATTGCTTCTTTAAATTTTTTTAGGGCAATTATTTTTTAATTTATTAAATAGTAATATAGTTTTTTAATACATATGGGGGGCGGAGATCCAAGGTTCAAATCTCGGGCCTCGTCGGACTGAACACTTGTCCCTTTCCTGGTGCTTTCAGTGGCATAAAAGGTTTAAAATGATTGTTGCATGGTGGTTATAGGGGCAGACTGAGCGAAGATCTGTGTGGCGGCTTCTGGGGCGGACAATGCAGAATTTTGTGGCGGCCATAAAAGCTGGACAGCCTGCCCGGATTAGTGACGGCTATCGATTCCAACATGTAAATTTACAATATATATATATATAGTTTTCTAATATTATAAAAAAAAGGAAAATATTGTCTACGAGACAATTATTGTAATCAAAGGTGATGCGTAGTCGTTATACCATCATTAATTCTCAATGAATTTGTCAATCCAGGGCTGTGTACAAGGCTATCTACGGAAGAAGAGGCGAAACAGCTATAACTTAGGTCAATCTAGAGCAACAGGTCTTATTGGTGGAACCGGTTGTGTGGGGGGTTTTAGGACATTCCTATCTCTAAATTGCATGAATTAAACCTTAATCTAAGTTGCAGAATTGGAAACTAATCATTAACTACAGAAATGAAGTCCTAATTACAATTGCAGAATGAGACCTAATTATGTTGCAGAAATAACAGTTGTAGAATTGAAAGTCTGATCCTAATTGCAGAAAGGAAATCTAATTACTTTTGCAGCAATGAAAGTCTAATTCTAACATGGAAATGAAAACTGTCAAGGCTCTGTAACAGAAGGTTGTCAATCTTCTGTGCAGGGTTTGACAACAAAACATAAAATGCAAGAAATTGCTGAAAACAACAAATTCTAGAAATAACAGTCTGAAATAAAATGGAAGCTTTGCTGAAAGTAAAGATTACAACTAAAACATTAAGCACAAGATTAATCTAAGCATAAATAAACTAAGACTACAGATATTGTCAGTTGTTTACAAGCAATTGAAATAACAAGTTCTACAACTCATTCTATTGTAGCAAAATCAGAATAAAAACCTACTTGTTAGTCCTCCTCCTAGGTCTGGAAGTGGCCAGCCTCCTTGTCTAGAAGAAGGTATGAGTCTCTCTCTCTCTCTAGATCTTAATCACACTCATTTACAAGCAATATGAAATAGAACTGGTGCACTTTATTGATTAAAGAACATGATTACAATAATTCTGCTGAAAACCTGTTACAGGACTGTAACAGTCAAATTCTACCTATTTTCTGCTTCTTCCTAGCTTCCTTACTTTCTACTTCCTACTGCTACTACTACTACTAGGCTCAACTTGAATGGGAGCAATATTTATAGATGTCCTAAGATCTAATTACAAACAAAGAATATCTCAAAAGATCTAATCCTACAATGCTTTGCAACAAATTCTGGTTTTATCCTAGAAGAAGATTAAAACTTGATCTTTCCCTTAATGATGGCTTTGGTCGGCAATGACGGCAAAGACAGATGGAAGATCTTTTCCTTTACCTTTTCCAACCTTTATTTCCCTTTTTTTGGCTTCAAAAATTGGTCAACAAGTCAAAAAGCACATTCTATTTTCATTTCGAAGATAAGTGGCTTCATTTCGAAGACAATGCAATTCTCATTCCGAAGATCGCTCATTTCAAAGATACTGCAATTCTCATTTCGAAGATACTGCAATTCTTCATTCCGAAGATCCGCTCATTTTGAAGATAATGCATTCTTCATTCTGAAGATCCGCTCATTTCGAAGATGCTGTGTTCTCTCATTTCGAAGATATCTGTTCATTTTGAAGATACTTCGAAATGAACAAATGTGTGCTTTTCCAGTGATTTCTTCTGCATCTCTCAGGTGGGTTATCTCCTAAGATCAAATTCCAATGGTCTTCATCTCTTTCCACATGTGAATTCCATGCCTTGCTATTTATGGACAGGTGGCTGGAATTTACATGGGAAAGACCGATTTTTGCTGCACAGTAATAGTTTGCTTACACTGTTGCCAGATTTAGGTGAAATAAATGCTTGAGACAAATCAAAACATGATTAGTGAAATGCTGCTATTATTCTAAGCATATCCCATTTTAGCAAGTCATAGCAAAAAGAACACAAAACTATGCAAAAAGTTGTAAAAATCAGCATATAATATTCCAAATACATTGATCATGCAAAATGGTTAATATACAACATATTGAATCAACTTAACTAACATATCGGATAAAACATAAGAGTTTATAGGCAATTTTAGTTTTCAAAATATGTTATGATTGAGGCATTTCCGGGCCTCATCATTTCCCCCCAACTTATATTAATGCATGCCCTCATGCATTCTGTTGGGCTATGGAATCACATATGTCCATGTTTAGATTCCATGACCTGTAGAATAATTTCTTGCCTATATAATACCCCCTATTTTCCTGAATGTTTCTGAGCCAGTCTTCAAATTGTTCATCAGGTTGGGCATCTTCCTCAAAGTAGAATGGAACTGGAGTAATGATGGTTGGAGGCCTAAACCTAAGACCTATCCGGTTATGTTGCATGATTTGAATCAAGTTGGATTACACCTTCTGCTCTTCTTCTGGACCATTCTAAGTTGATGGGGGAGATGGGTTCTCTTTTCCTCAAAGACATGGAAAGTTCAGCCCATCTGTCTCTGCACACTGACAATGCTGGGAAAAAATTATGATCACAGAAATTGTTGAATCTGGCCACACAGTCCCTTAAGTTGTTCAAGTACATCCTCTTTATATCATCCCTGTTCATCATTGAGAAGTGTTGTCTGGTGATAACTAGGTGGTTTGGCTGGATTGCTCTGACTAACAACTCAGCCCTTGTTTCAATCTCTTTATTCTACTTTTTCTCTTGATCCCAGTAAAGCTGATTCTGCAAAGTAGACATAAATGCTCTCAATTGAACATCTCCAATGTAGATTTGAGGATGAAATTCTACTTCCTCTGGAATGAAGAAACTGTGTAAAAATAGTTCACACAGGAGATTTTTCTGCTCAAAAGGGCTATCAAAGTATGCTTCCAGGAAATCTGTAGTTGTGTCCAATTTATATGGGAGGTTTGAACTAATCCTCATGACCTGCCATCTGAGGTATTTTTCCTTCAAAATAAGGCTATAAAATCTGGCTGGTCATCTAAATTGGACTAAAAATTTAGCAATTTGACATAAGTCAGACACCTTTTCTTTCAATGCTTGAATTTTTGTTTCCTTGGCTTCTAGCTGTTTTGCTTCCAATTTGAACTTTTCAGTTTTAGTGGCAAGTTGCTCATATCTAATCATCCAGCTAGCTATGTCTGCATTGTACTGCTCTAGAGACACAGTATTAGGTGGTCTGACTACAGGTGGAATCCTAGGTAGCAGATCAACTTGAACTCCTTTTTCTACCACTTCTACTGGTTGATCATCTATCAATAATTCTACCTGTACCTCCTTATTTGCTATTTCTATGGGGTTGTCATCAGATAGTAATTCTACTTGTACCCCCTTATCTATTGTTTCTACTAAAAGTGTAACAGTTTGAAATGCAGGGACCTCAATAGGAGTACTTACTTGAACATTTTCTTGCTGCTGGGACTGTTCCTATGTTGGTGGCTCATCTTCAACATCCTCTGCTATGCTCTTTACCATTTTTGAAGCATCTTCAGAACAAGAAGGCAATGCTTCAGAATGAGATGGTGCTACTTCAGAATGAACAGGCACTTCTTCAGAATGAAGGGGTGCTACTTCAGAATGAACACCCATGTTTGTCTCAACAGAGTCATCTGCCCTTGATAGACCCAGAAGCAATTGAGCCAAATTGTCTTCATCAATGGATACAATTGGCTATTTTTTAGATTGTGACAACATTTTTCTCAATTCTGCCACTTCCTGCTGAAGCTCTACAATTTTTCTTTCCTGTATCTCAATGATACTTTCTTTCTCCTCAATCCACTTGGTTTGTGTTCTAACAACACTTCTTGCTGCTTTCAGCTGCTCTGTGATGTCTTCCACTTCTATTTCTGCTTCAGAAGCTGATGTAGACAAATCAGCTGCAGTTGGCTGCTCAACCAATATCTCTTCTTCTGCAACAATTTGTTCTTGTTCAGGAGGCTCTATAAAACTATCTATAAGGGTATCTACCATATCTGTAGCCTGTTGAACTGTAGCCTCCTCCAAATTATCCTGCTTAGTTTCTGCCTCAACTATCTATTCAGGGAATTCTAGAAAGTTTTTAGAGGCTGGTTGTATCTCTGTGACATCTGGGCTGCTTTGTCCATCTTCTTCCTCCATAACCTATTCTGTTGTTTCTTTCAAATGGATTCTTGTAGACCTCCTAGTTCCAGATGCAAACTTCTTCTTTTTGCTCTATTTTTTGGTGTCAGTAGGGGTTATGGGGTCAGTTTTAGATGCCTCTATTTCCCTTATTATTTCTTGTTCTGTCAAATCAGTAGTCACTCCAAAAAAATGAACCTTCTTTTGTTTTTCTGCTCTGCTGCCAGTTCCAGATCCTCTTTTTCTTTGTTTCTTGGTTCATGAAGTTGAGGGTTCAGGAGCAAGGTTTTTTGTTGCTGTTATTGGGTGTGGTTCTATAACAGCTTCTGGGGCACCTTCTAT
Organism: Wollemia nobilis; assembly: GCA_028583015.1. Classification (NCBI taxonomy): domain Eukaryota; kingdom Viridiplantae; phylum Streptophyta; class Pinopsida; order Araucariales; family Araucariaceae; genus Wollemia; species Wollemia nobilis. The sequence goes on from JAQPPZ010002200.1 coordinate 2,218,533, forward strand.
AGTTTCCTCTGTAACATCTTCTGCAACATTTTTTGTAGTAGTTGTTTCTTCTTCTATAGCAACATCAGTAGTATCTAGTTCTTCTTCTTCCTCATCTTCATCCCTAAAAATGACATCATTTAGGGTAGAGTAAAACCTATCAAAACTCCTAGGGTTTCCTCTAAAATGGTGTTGGCAAACTAGTTTGATGAGGCCATGATGGCGAAGGCTTCCTTTACCCTCCTGATATCTCTTTGCCATGTTTTTTAATTCTTGATACAGATACAGGGGAAGATTTACCCTAACTTCTGGTTGTTGCTCACCATGTCTGAGATGGTTCAAAATTCGTAGATGATGCCCTGACAACAACACATACTGCCCTTCACAGGTTAGGAATTTAATTACCCAGGTGGCTACTTCATCCCAGGGTTCCTGCAGGCTGGCCCTTTTTAACCCTTTGCATGTGTTGTTATGGGTTAAATACTCTGGCTCTCTATCATTTTCTTCTACAAACTGATTAACTACATTTGCCAATGTATTCTTGCCAGATCTAGAAATTGAAATCCCTTCTAATGGCAGCTCAGTAATCTGACTTAAAATTTTAGGGGTTACCTCAATAGTCATGTCGTTAACATGTGCTCGGTTGTTTCTGAATGTATGGGTGAACATGCCAGCCAAATCTTCAGAAGACCCATTAAACTTATCCAGAAATGGCATAAACCCTCCATCTTCAAAAATCTGCATGACTGCCAGATTTTCTCGGAGGTAGGTGGTATCTGCAGGTTTCGTTCTGATCTTTCACCCCATATTTTTTATTTAAAAACCATTCACTACTGTTGCTATTCCTCTGTTGGATCTCTAGTTTTTTATGTTGCAGATTTGTAGAGTTTTAGTTCGAAATCTTCGTTGCCCTGTTTCTCGTCTTCTTCTTCGGAATGAACCGTAACCTGAGCACTGTACTTCGCAAACACGTCTTCGAAAAGGAAGGTGGCACACATTTCTACTATTGCACTGAACACCTATCCGTTAATGATTGCGTGGATGTCCTTGCCGTCAGATCCACCTCATTAGTTTTGCAGATTCTCACGTGCATGTTTATTGGGATTAAAAATTGGTGGCATATGGTTGGTCACGTCCTCCATAATTCTAGTATTTTCCAATGGGTGCAAAAATAAACCATGTGCTGACTGACACGTGTTCCTTTATCGTATGCAACTAAAAGAGTTTGATTTTGTCATACCTTGTCTTCTTGGATGCCACGTGGAAATGCTCTTTCCGAAGATTATAACTTATTGCGCAAACAAAACTTCATTTCGAAGATTATGACTTCATTTCGAAGACGAGTCTTCATTCCGAAGACAAATCCTCATTCCAAAGATTATAACTTCATTCCGAAGACAAATCTTCTTTGCAAATTTAAATCTTCATTCCAAAGATTAATCCTCATTCCGAAGATCAATCCTCATTCCGAAGATCAGGCTGTATTACGAAGGTAAATCATCATTCCGAAGACAGATCTTCATTTCGAAGACAGATCTTCATTTCGAAGATGATGCAGCAAGTCGTCATTTCGAAGACCAAGTTTCATTCTGAAGACAAATTGTCATTCCGAAGACAAAGTTTCTTTCTGAAGACAAAGTGCAACATTCATTTTGTTATCATTTCGAAGACAATTTCAATCCGAAGATAATACAACAGGCACTTATTTTTGGCATTCTTGTTTCGAAGATTAGGCAGAAATCAATATTTTCATTTTCAAAACATGTTTTAAGTATGCCAACTCTTATGAATACCTTTTATGCTAATGGTTAATTGTCATATACTATACACCAATCATTTTACAATGAAGAAATGTAAGAAATATATACCTATAAAAATAGTTAATGCCAGTTTTGAAGAATGACTGCCTTTGTTGATATTCTACTGAGATTTTCTGCAACATTTCAAAACAAGTGCACTTGGTGAATTTGTACAATGATGGTTCAGAAATTTCTCAAGGTTATGCATGCCAGAAAACTGGTTTTCATGCATACCAACCCAGTAGTGCCTTAAGAAAAGGTTTTCACTACTGAGTTATTCATTTTCTCTCTTTTTTTTCTTGATTTTCCCTTTTTTTTTTTTATTTTTACCTCTCCTTTTCTCTCTTTTTTTTTTTCTTGATCTTGACTATGCCCATGAAGGAATTTCATGATTTCCCCTGAAACCATGCCCATGAAGGAATTCATACTCAGAATTTATTCATCTTTTTGTTTTCTATTTTTTTTTTTTGTATTTTTTGCTTTTTCTTGAAATCCATGATCATCTTGATTGTTTTGAAGTGGAAGAGGGAATCTCTTCCACCATTGTGTATCCAAACTATCAAGTTGCTGCAAGAATTCATCTTTAGTCAGAGGTGTATGGTACACTACGAGGCGATGTCCATTTACTACCAACTTCCTTTGTGATCCATCAATAGGGGATAGACGAGCTGCTCCATTGTCAAATACCTCCTCAATCCAGTAAGGTCCCAACCATCTAGTTCTCAATTTTCCAAGGAAGTCTTCATAGCGAGAATCAAACAGTAAAGCCCAATCTCCTTGTTGAAGTTTCCTCTATTGAATGTGACTGTCATGCCACAGCTTCCTCTGCTCCTGAATTACCTCAGTTTGGTGCAGAGCATCCAATCTAAGTTCATCCAATGCATTCAGCTATAGAATCCTATCTGTCTATGCCTACGACAATTCAATTCCAATTTCCAGTGCTGTGCGCAATGTTAGTAGCTCAAATTCAATAGGTAAGAGAGGCTTTTTACCAAAGACTAGTTCATAAGGTGTGAATCCAGTAGTGGACTTCCAAGTAGTATTGTAGGCCCAAACTGCTTCGGGTAATTTATCTAGCCAATTTCTCCTATGAAAAGCTACTATTTTTGTCAAGATGCGTTCTAGTTCCCTGTTTGTTACCTCAACCTGGCCATTTGCTTGTGGGTGGTAAGGTGATGATTTCCTATGTTTGATTTCATACAATTCTGTAAATGCCTTTATGACTTTGGATGCAAATTGGGGTCCTTGGTCTGTGGTGATAGACCGTGGAGCTCCAAATCTCTAAAAAATCTGAGTATACAAGAAATCAATGACCTTCTCTTCACGAGCATGTTTGAAAGCATGCACCTCTACCCACTTTGTCAGGTAATCAGTGCATACTAGAATATGCACCTTTCCTTGAGAAGGTGGATCAATAGGTCCTACAAAATCAAGCCCCCACCTCTCAAATGGTTCTAAAACCATTTGAGGCTGTAGTGGCATCTCATTTGTATGAGTGGGTTTCCCCATTCTTTGGCATGCATCACAATGCCTGATGTACTTTTTCACATCCTTGTGAAGAGATGGCCAATAATATCCTATCCCTAAGATTTTCCTAATTGTGCTTTTTACAGAATAGTGTCCACCTGAGGGTTCATCATGACAAGCTCTAAGGATATCATACACTTCATCCTTTCGGATGCACCTACGTAACACATGGTCAGGACTGCACTTAAAAAGCATACCCTTAATCCATTCAAAAGAAGAACTCTGTTTGATCAATTGTTTTTTTATTTTGAAGTGAAATGTGGAGGAACTTTCCCTGTGACCAAATAATTGGCTATATCTGCAAACCAAGGTGATTGGACTGATATAGCAAATAGTTTTTCATCAGGAAAAGTGTCATCAACTAATTCCCCTTCATATGTATTCTGCAACCTGGAAAAGAAATCTGCCACAACATTAGCTTTTCCTGGTTTGTTGATTATAGTGATATCAAATTCTTGCAGCAACAACAACCAACGAATAATTCTTGCACTTACCATAGGTTTATTCATCAAATACTTAATGGTTGTATGATCTGTGTGAATAAATATTTGATAACTTGTGATGTAATGCCTGAATTTGTTGATGGCATAAATTATTGCTAGGAATTCCTTCTCAATTGTTGTATAATTTTTCTTGGCTCCTATCAAGTTCTTGCTAATGTTGTAGATGGTATAGTGTTCACCATTATCAATTTGTCCTAATGCTGCTCCAATTGTTGTATTGGAGGCATCGATCTATATATGAAATGGTAATGTCCAATTAGGTCCTCTGAGCACAGGTGGAGTTATTAATTTCTCTTTCAGAGCTTCAAATGCTTCCTGACACTTTGCAGTCCAGGAGAATTCAGAATCTTTAGTCAATAGGGCAAACATAGGAGTGGCTATTGTACTAAAGTTGGGAATAAACCTGTGGTAAAAACCAATGTGTCCTAGGAAGCTTCTGACATTAGTCTGAGTTTTAGGAGGAAGGAGATTCTTGATAATTTCCACCTTCTTTGGATCAACTTGGATCCCTTCAGGAGAGATGTGATGACCAAGAACTATCCCTTCCTTCATCATCATGAAGCATTTTTCTAGATTCAAGGATAAGTGGTATGTTTCACAGCGAGTTAAGACTTTGTCAAGATTTTCCAATGTAAAATCAAAAGTTTGTCCACATACTGTGAAATCATCCATGTATATTTCAACACTTTTGGTGGTCAGATCAGCAAAAATTGCTAGGACTACTCACTGAAAAGTTGTTGGGGCATTACACAAACCAAAAGGTAAAACCCTATAGGCAAATGTTCCCCATGGACATGTAAAAGTTGTTTTCTCTTGATCTTCGAGTGCAATCTGAATTTGATTATATCCACTAAATCCATCAAGAAAACAAAAGTATCTTTTTCCAGACAAGAGTATCTAACACCTGATCTATGAAAGGTAATGGAAAATGGTCTTTGTATGTCACCTTATTCAACTCTCTATAGTCTACACATACTCTCATTTTTCCATTTTTCTTAGGAACTATTACCAATGGAGAAACCCATTGGCTATCAGAAATTGGGTAAATGAATCCTACTTCAGAAGTTTTTCAATTTCTTCTTTCACAATATCTCTTAAGGCAAGATTCAATCTTCTATGGGGTTGTCTAACTGGCTTGACTTCTTCAGTATAGATTATATGGGTACATATATCAGGATGAACTCCTGACATATCTTTGTAGTTCCAAGCAAAAGCATGAACATGCTTCTGCAAGACAACTATCAATTTTTCTTCCTCTTCCCTAGTAAAGCTGGCTATAAATGTTCAAAAATTTGCCAGGTTGGACTTCTATTTGTTTTGTATTTAGAAGGACTGAATTCACTCCTTCATACCTAGTGATTAAGGGATTAAGAGGACATTGCTGATATGGGAGAAAAGAAGCGATTTATGTTTTATTGCTGCTTGAGGGAAGCATATCTTGTATGGAGCAGGTGAGAAGGAAAAATCGGATGATGGTGCCATCCATGTGGTAGTGAAACAGAGTTTCCCTATGATAGTACGAGATGGTTCATCTTCAGATTTTTGATTCTCCTCATTACTTAACAACTATTGGATATTTGTTGCTTCCCCTTCTAAACCTTGTTCATGCAGAACATTCATCAGGATTGTTTCATTTTCTAAATTTTATGTGTCACTGAGGTCTTCTATGTGTTCTCTTACTACTAAGGTAGCTAGTGTAGAAATGACCTCTTCGGTTCTTCATCTGAGTCAGAAAACCATAACTGACCTAAAAATTTGCTAGATGGTTTTGCAGGAGGATATAAAGAAATCTGTTTCAGATCAATACCATTTGAAATAGTCATATTTCCAGATCTGCGATCTATGAAGGTCATTGCAGTTGCAAGCCAAGGTCTTCCCAAAATAATGGGATATCCATGTGCTGAATTTCTTGGCTGTAAAACCAAAAAATCTATAGGGAATTCCCAAGAAGAAACTTCTATAGGGACATCTTCAATGATACCTTCAGGTTTTGCAACTGACCTATCAGCCATTTCTAAAACTGTAAATGTGGGGCTGAGATGTTTGAGCTGTAATTGTTTCATTGTATCCTTGGTCATGACATTTATTGCAGCTCCTAGATCTACTAAAACATTTGATATTGGTACTTGAACCTATGGTAACTGTGATAACTGGACTTCTGGGTCACTATACTTTGGAGGTACTAGTTTTCCAGATAAGAGATCAACTATCTTTCCTTCAACCTGCACAGTCTTGGGAAATGCTTTCTTCTTTCTTCCTGCTCTTTTAATGCACAAATTTTGGATAGTATTATTAATCTCTGGTATTTCCTTAATGGCTTGCAATAAGGGCAATGATATAGTCAACTTTTTGAGTTCTTTGACCAATTCTGACTCAGAATTTTTTGGTATTGCATTGAATCTTTCAGGATATGGAATTATCCTTGGTAATTGTTCTGCTTGTGGTTCTATTTTTGTCTCTTTCTCTATTGTTGGTTGGATTCTCTCTGGTTCCAATTTTTCTTCTGTCTCCATTGTTGGTTGGATTCTCTCTGGTTCTGATGATTCTTGCTCTTCATTTTCTTTGATTTCATTTGAAACTGGTTTAGGTACAACTTTTCCTGAACGAAGTTGGATGTTACTACAATCAAGAACATTAATTTCAACATTTTCTTTAGCTTTAGCCACATAGACAGGAGGTGTCTGTCTCATGCTATTTGGATTAGTGATTGGTTGAGTGGCAATTGAGGTTGTTTCACTTGTTGTGTTTGCTGCTATTTTTCTTGAAAATTTTGATTAGGTGCAGGCAACAAATGCTGAGTTTGACCTTGATTCCTTTGTTGCCTTGGATAGGATTGGTATTGTTGACTCCACTGTGGTTGGTTTTGCATCCAATGTGGATTAGTCTGATTTTGATTCTAGGATGGATTGTTTTGATTCCAAGATGGGTTGTTTTGATTCCATGAGGGGTTGTTTTGATTTTGATTCTAGGCTGGGTTACTCCAATTTGCTTGTGGCCATTCTTGGGAATTTGTCCATTGAGGATAATTCCAAGGACGTTGGGGTGGTTCTGATTGTCCCCAAGGCATAGTACTAGGATTATGCCCCCAATTTGTAGGAAAACGAGGGGGATTTTGGTATTGAGAGAAATTTCCCCCTTGTTTTGGTCCAATATAGTTGAGTTCCTCGGTCTGATTTTCTAACACGGTTTTGAGTTGTGGTAGCAGGTGGCATTGATCAGTTGAATGCCTTTTTGAACAGATACTACAAATGGGTGAGATAGATGTTTTATTCAAAGGACATTCCTACAAAGCATGTTTATTTCTACATCTTGGGCAATAAATTGCCAAAGGTTCTATGTTTTTTGCTTTTGTAGACATTTCCCCCAAAGTAGTGTTTAGGTGCACTAGAATATCAGTTTTGAAATTTGCAAGTTCCTCTATCAGGTCCTTCACATCAGTGCCATTTGTGCGGCTTTTTCTTCTTCTCTACTTAGTGCGAGAGTAATTCCTATAGAGATCCATAATTTCATCATTATTGAGAGTGGTTACATCCCATTTTCCCATCAAATCTAGAACTTCTCTGGATTCATCTTGCAATCCTCTCAAAAATATGGTTTTACATAATTCTAGTTCTACAAGTCCACATCTCCTTTGAACAAAGGAGAACCTATCAAGATAATCTTCCAATGTCTCATCATCTTCCTGCTTGATTCTGAATAACTCATCTTTTCTATTCCTTACACGACAATATTCCTGATATTTGTCTAAAAAGACAGTTTCCATTTGATCCCAGGTTCTTATGGAATTAGGCTCTAAGCTCATGAACCAGCGCAATTTTGAATCCTTGAGTGTTGAGGGAAAAACCTTAAGTTTCTGATTGTCATTTATATAATCATAGGTCTGACACACTACCTTGAATTCAAACAAAAACTGATCAGGATCTTTAGATACAACACCTCGAAAGGTTGGAAGTATGCGAAGGTGAAATGGTCTTCATGGGAGAGTTTTGTGTTGGATTCAGACGAATAGGATATTCAAATGTTCTGGAAGGTTGGAGCATATCCTGATCATCTCCTTCATTATGGACATAGCCATGTTGGCCATCTATATTGCCTCCTTCTGCCATAGTTTCCTGTTTGTTGGGAGAAGTTAAAGCTTCCCAAATTGTTCTCTCAAGAGGTCCAAGCCTCTCTGTTGATGATGAGTCCGATGAATTGTCTTTCTTAGGATATTATGATGATGATAAAATTGGTGATTTTCCTTTCTCAAAATGTTCTAATGATGGTGAGACTGGTGATTTTTCTATCAATCTTTATGGTAGTTCAAACACAGGTGATTCACCCCTTAGGCGTGAAGATCTCCTTAATGGAACAAGCCAGGGATCCTTTGGGGTAGTTCTACCTTTTTCATCCCTAGACTTACTCATTCATGTTTACTCTTAAATGACATAAATTAAGTCAATAGTTGTTATCTTCCTCAGTTGTTGTATTCAGATTTTAACCTGAATTTTCATAGCTTAGTTTGATTACGACTATTGGACTATTTGTTTTCTTCAGCAACACTATTCCCTGGCAACGGTGCCAAAATGATGCGTAGTCATTATACCATCATTAATTCTCAATGAATTTGTCAATCCAGGGCTGTGTACAAGGCTATCTGTGAAAGAAGAAGTGAAACAGCTATAACTTAGGTCAATCTAGAGCAACAAGTCTTATTGGTGGAACCGGTTGTGTGGGGGGTTTTAGGACATTCCTATCTCTAAATTGCATGAATTAAACCTTAATCTAAGTTGCAGAATTGGAAACTAATCATTAACTACAGAAATGAAGTCCTAATTACAATTGCAGAATGAGACCTAATTATGTTGCAGAAATAACAGTTGCAGAATTGAAAGTCTGATCCTAATTGCAGAAAGGAAATCTAATTACTTTTGTAGTAATGAAAGTCTAATTCTAACATGGAAATGAAAACTGTCAAGGCTCTGTAACAGAAGGTTGTCAATCTTCTATGCAGGGTTTGATAACAAAACATAAAATGCAGGAAATTACTAAAAATAATAAATTCTAGAAATAACAGTCTGAAATAAAATGGAAGCTTTGCTGAAAGTAAATATTATAGCTAAAACATTAAGCACAAGATTAATCTAAGCATAAATAAACTAAGACTACAGATATTGTCAACTGTTTACAAGCAATTGAAATAACAAGTTCTACAACTCATTCTGCTGCAACAAAATCAGAATAAAAACCTGCTTGTTAGTCCTCCTCCTAGGTCTAGAAGTGGCCAGCCTCCTTGTCGAGAAGAAGGTATGAGTCTCTCTCTCTCTCTAGATCTTAATCACACTCATTTACAAGCAATATGAAATAGAACTGGTGCACTTTATTGATTAAAGAACATGATTACAATAATTCTATTGAAAACCTGTTACAGGACTATAACAGTCAAATTCTACCTATTTTCTGCTTCTTCCTAGCTTCCTTACTTTCTACTTCCTACTGCTACTACTACTACTACTAGGCTCAACCTGAATGGGAGCAATATTTATAGATGTCCTAAGGTCTAATTACAAACAAAGAATATCTCAAAAGATCTAATCCTACAATCTTGCAACAAATTCTGGTTTTATCCTAGAAGAAGATTAAAACTTGATCTTTCCCTTAATGATGGCTTTGGTCGGCAATGACGGCAAAGACAGATGGAAGATCTTTTCCTTTACCTTTTCCAACCTTTATTTCCCTTTTTCGGCTTCAAAAATCGGTCAACAAGTCAAAAAGCACATTCTATTTTCATTCCGAAGATAAGTGGCTTCATTTCGAAGACAATGCAATTCTCATTTCCGAAGATCGCTCATTCAGAAGATACTGCAATTCTCATTTCGAAGATACTACAATTCTTCATTTCGAAGATCCGCTCATTTCGAAGATAATGCATTCTTCATTATGAAGATCCGCTCATTTCGAAGATGTTGTGTTCTCTCATTTCGAAGATATCTGTTCATTTCCGAAGATACTTTCGGAATGAAAAAATGTGTGCTTTTCCAATGATTTCTTCTGCATATCTCGGGTGGGTTATCTCCTAAGATCAAATTCCAATGGTCTTCATCTCTTTCCACATGTGAATTCCATGCCTTGCTATTTATGGACAGGTGGCTGGAATTTACATGGGAAAGACCGATTTCTTTGCACAACAATAGTTTGCTTGCATTGTTGCCAGATTTAGGTGAAATAAATGCTTGAGACAAATCAAAACATGATTAGTGAAATGCTGCTATTATTCTAAGCATATCCCATTTTAGCAAGTCATAGCAAAAAGAACACAAAACTATGCAAAAAGTTGTAAAAATCAGCATATAATATTCCAAATACATTGATCATGCAAAATGGTTAATATACAGCATATTGAATCAACTTAACTAACATATCAGATAAAACATAAGAGTTTATAGGCAATTTTAGTGTTCAAAACATGTTATGATTGAGGCATTTCCAGGCCTCATCAAAAGGGTACATATTTTTTTTTTACTTGATTCAAGGAATCACAAACTATAGAAATCTTGTGTAATAAGCCTAAGAGGCTTAGTTTTTTTTTTGTAAAAGATACCAAGGATCAAATTGTAAAATTGTAAATAGGCATTGATGATAAGACCAAATGGTTGTTATCATGCCTTATGTGCAATTTTAGCAAGAGAAGGTGTAGAGAGGTTTGATGAAAAAGAAAGAGGTTATGGGCTCAACATTGTGTTTAGCCAACTTCAAAATGTAGTGATAGCATATCAAAGGCATCCTGACTCAGGGTACGAGGCAAAATTTGAAGACAACTTATTCAGGAGTCAATTTGAACAATCAAAATCCATACAAGCTGCACCACAAGAATTAGAGTATACACACTACAGTATTTTAGTGGAAATCTTAGAACTAGAATATTCAGAAATAATATTGATAAGTGACGATGAAGAAGAAGTAGCAGATAATTTTGTGAATCAAGAGATAGCATCCCCACATCAATAGGAATAAGCAGTGAATGATAGAGTAGAACAAGTTAGATTTGAATTAAATTTATAATCTCTTCTTTCTTCCTTCTTCTTCTTTCCTTCTTTCAAACAACAAAGTACTTTATTGTAACTGTGAAATAAAGAGAGTTTTTTGGTAACTATGGCCTCACACAATAGCTTACCTATACCAGAATGTAACGATTATGACTATGAGTATTGGTCTATAAAGATGAAGACCTTACCCTTAGGAAGAGGTTTGTTGGAGATAATAGAAGAGGGCTACACAGAACCCTTAGAATGGACAACACTAAGTGTCGTAGATAAGAAAACACGAAAAGAAGAGAAAAAAAGCAACTCTTATGCTCTTTCTCATCTCCAAGCTACATTGGAGAAAAGCATATTCCCTAGAATCGTTGCTTGTACAACTGCACAAGCTATATGGAAAGCATTGAGTGATGGATTCCAGGGTAGTAATCAAGTGAAGTAGGTAAGACTTCAAACACTGAAGAGAGATTTTGAAAATCTCTGAATGAAAGATGATGAAAATTTGGTGATTATTGTGTTAGAGTAAAAGCAATTATGGATAAAATGGTTACACTAGGAAAATAAATCAAGCCTAAGATAATTGTAACAAAAGTGTTGCAAAAACTTACACAAAAATGGAACGATATTTCCATAATTATAGAAGAATCTAAAGATCTTTCCCTTTTAAAATTTGATGCATTAATTGGATCGTTAATGTCACATGAAGAGAGGTTTCCTGAAACTCCTTCAACCAGCTATGGAGGTGATGATAAGGCCTTCACTTCCAATGAAAACAATAGAAGAGGATGAGGAAGAGGTCAAGGTAGAGGTACAGAAAGAGGTAGAGGCAAAGACAACTACAAAGGAGGCAATCAAAATAGAGGAGGCAACCAAAATAGAGGAGGCAATTCCAACAGAGGAGGCAATTCCAACAGAGGAGGCAACTCATACAGAGGAGACAATCAGCAAAGAAGTGGAAATCAAAATCGAGGAAATCAAGGACAAAGTGGAAATCAAGGGCGAGGAAGTGACAAGTCAAAATCAACTTGTTTCAACTATGGCAAGCCAGGTCACTTCGCTCACGATTGCTGGTCAAAATCTTCATAATGCAGCATTAGTCAATATGGTAATTATGGAGAAGAAGATGATACCTCTAATATTTTTCTTTCATATGGACAATCAGAACATAATCTAAATGACACATGGATTCTGGATACTGGTTTTTCAAACCACATGAGTGGCAAAGAACATTTATTTGCTACTCTAGATTCCACTTATACATCCCAAATAAAATTAGGGAATGATAAGACATTGCAAGTAGAGGGTATTGGAGCCATGGAGGTTCCAACCAAATAAGGACTAAAGAAAGTGCATGACATCTATTACACTCCAAAGCTCCAACACAATCTTCTAAGCATTGGATAAATTATGGAAAACAATTACAAGCTTGTATTTTATGAAGGACAATGTATCATTTTTGATAAAAATAATTGTAATCGTGTCATCACACAGGTCCCCATGACCAAGAATAGGTTATTCCCTCTCAAATTTTATGAGCCAGGAGGAGCTCAAATTGCAAATGTAGCTATAAAAAATACAAGTGCGCTTTTGCAGTTGCGATATGGTCACCTTAATTCTGCTAGCTTGAAACTTTTAACTTCTCAAGCTATGGTGACAAGACTTCCCAAAATCAATGAATAAAATGAGGTATGTGAAGGATATGCTTTGGGAAAGCACTCAAGGTTGAAGTTTCCAAAAGGACAAGCATAGAGAGTCAGCTATCCACTTCAGTTAGTACATTCAGACATCTGTGGACCAATGCAAACATAGAGTCTCGAGAACTATTCTTATTTTCTCACTTTCATAGATGACTTCTCTAGAATGTGCTGGATTTATTTTTTGAAACATAAAGATGAAGCTTTTGATTGCTTCATTGATTTTAGAAACAATGTAGAGAATAAAAGTGGAAATTATGTAAAATGTCTTAGGACAGATCGAGGAGGTGAATACTTCTCAAAAGCATTCTTGAAATATTGTAAAGCAAGTGGGATTAAAAGGAAATTCACCACTGCATATACCCACAACAGAACGGTGTGGTCGAGAGAAAGAACTGCACCATAGTTTAAATGGTGAGATTGATGCTTTAGACTAAGCATCTAACTCATATGTACTGGGCAAATGCTGTAAGAACCAGTGTATATATTCTAAATAGAAGTCCTACTTCTAGTTTAGATGGTGTCACTCCTTATGAGGGGTGGTACGAGAAAGAAACCTAATGTAAAGCACTTCAAAGTGTTTGGTTCTTTAGCATATGCACACATTCCTGATTAGAAAAGGAAGAAGCTTGATCCAAAAATTCAAGCTTGTATATTTGTGGGGTATTGTGAGTCTACAAAGGCATATAGACTCTACAATCCCAAGACTCATAAAGTTATACTCTCTAGGGATGTAATTTTTGATGAAGGGGGAGAATGGGGTCATCAAAGAATTTTTGTTGATGATGAGTCCCAAGATGTAAGTTCTTCATAGGTACATCAGGTGTCTCCAAAGAAAATCAAAGGCACACCACCCCTTCCAAGCCCATATAGGAGTACTACATCAATTACTTCAACCACCACTCCAATTCCTTATCCATAAAGATTAGTAAGTTCTTCATCGATGGACATTTATAGAGACTCTCCATCAAGATGTAAAAAAACATTTCAACATCATCCATATTTTCAAATGTTGGATAAGAATTTCCAGAGAAGATTCACTAGAAGCCAAGCTAGTGAGATGAATACAGTTTTGCAACAACTTGAAAATTTGCAATTGTATGGAGATGATGACTCCCATGATCCTAGGGAATATGTAGTCAATTTTGCTTTATTGGTTAGTACATAGCTAGAACTCACTAGCTATGAGAAGTCATGTACTCAAAATATATGGCAAGAAGCCATGAAAGAGGAAATAACCTCTATAAACAATAATGATACATGGGAGCTAGTAAAGCTACCCAAAGGAAAAAATATGTTTGGGTGTAAATGGGTCTACAAGACCAAGTACAATGCTAATGGAAGCATTGAGAGGCATAAGGCAAGACTAGTAGCAAAAGGTTTTACTCAAAAATTTGGCATTGACTATGAGGAAACCTTTGCTCCTATTGCACAACAAGAAACAATCATATCAGTTCTTCCTTAGCAACCCATAAAGGATGGAATGTTCAATACATGGATGTGAAAAGTTATTTTTTGAATGGATACTTGACAGAAGAGGTTTATGTTCAACAACCTCAAGGTTTTCAAGAACAGGGAAAGGAGAACCTTATTTACAAATTGAAGAAAGCACTTTATGGCCTCAAGCAAGAACCAAGAGCTTGGTACTCATGCATTGATGTCTATTTCAACGAGTATGGATTCACAAGAAACAAAAGTGAACCAACTCTGTACTACCTAAAGCATGGAGTAGATATTCTCATAGTTTGTTTGTATGTGGATGATCTAATATTTATGGGTAGTAACAATAAAATGAATATGGAGTTCAAAAAATCCAGGATGAAACAGTTTGAGATGAAATATCTTGGTTTAATGTGATACTTCCTAGGGATGGAATTGCATCAATCAAATAAAGGGATCTTCATATGTCAACACAAGTATGCTCGAGATATGATCAAGAAATTTGCCATGGATCAGTGCAAATCAGTTGCAACTCCAACTGGACATGGGATCAAATTGAGCAAGGATAATGGAGCATCACAGGTTGACATGACCACTTACAGAAGCATGGTTGGGAATCTGATGTTTCTCACCAACACAAGGCCCGATATTCAATATGTTGTTTCTCTAGTTTCAAGGTTTATGGCTAGTCCATCTGAGCTACATCTACAAGCAACTAAAATAATATTAAGATATGTAAAAGGTACATTGGATTTTGGAATCCATTACCAAAAATTTAATTCTATGAAATTAGTTGGCTTCAGTGACAATGATTGAGGTAGCAATATAGATGACAGGAAATCTACATCAAGAAATTGTTTTTGTCTAGGATCAAGACTAATTACATGGAGTTCTAAGAAACAAAATGTTGTAGCATTGTCATCGACTGAGGCTGAGTATATAGCCATCACACATCCTAGTACTCAAGCCCTATGGTTGAGAATAGTTTTTGAAGAGATTGGAGAAAGTCAAAGTGGTCCAACTCGATTGTATTGTGATAACATAAGTGCCATTCAGTTGGTATACAATCCAGTCCACCATAGAAGATCAAAATATTTTGATATGAAGTATCACTTCATTCGAGATATGGTGGAACAACAGATAGTTGAGCTTCAATATTATAACACTTTGGATAATATTGCAGACATCTTCACCAAAGGTATAGTTAAAGATCAATATATAAAGCTGAGAGACTGTATAGTTAGTCCTCTCAACTTTAAGGGGGAGAATATTGGAAATTAAAGCAGTATAAAAAGGTAAAACATTTGTTTACAACGGTAAGCTTTGGACCTTACATTTTTACCTCCTTGGACGATAGCTGACTGGGCATATTGGACAGCATGGGCAACAAGGAATTCGACATCAATTTCCCTTCCTCCTTTCCTCCCTATTTTTCTTTATTTCCTAACTTCTCCTATATTTCATAAGGTTGTTAAATCAACCCTAATTTAAGCATTGTAATTTCTAAGTTTTTTAAGGTTAATGAATAATATTTCTTATTTCCATTTTGCTCCAAGACTCACGTGCCACACTTGGTGAATCCCTTTTCTAGGAGTTATTTAGTGCCATGTCAATACCCTAACCTTGGACTTCATTATACATACTCATTATAACCCACAGTGGTTTGTCCCATACCAAACCCTGTGGCTAATCCAACTAAGTTCAATGAGTATGGAATTTATCATAGTGCTCTTCGAGCAACAACCTGGAAAAGGTGTCCCATACCACCTTCTCATTCTAACCTGACCGAGTCACTTTTTTGACCAATTTTGTCAGTCATCAGTTGCCCCGAAGCTTGTTGTGTGCATACCCGCACCTCAACAACATTGGGTGTTTTCTTATTTTATTTTTGGGTCATAACCTCCCGATGATCTCATTATGTTTACTAGACTACCTTTCCTTTTACCATAAAGAACATACAAACCTATCCCAAGTAAAGGTTCTCTTTTTTTTAAAAAAATAGAATAAAATAAATAAATACATTTTGAAACAAGAGCAGTTTACTTCAAACGATATCATTTAAACACTACTACAATAGAAGTACCACCAACCCTAAGGTTCAGAAATACTCCTTAACCATTTACTTACCTAATTATTTCCATACCAAAATTATTACAAAATTACATTCGGTTTATGAGCTTTTGGAAAGTTGTACTGTGGTCATAACCAAGGTCAAGTCTATTACGATTTTAGACTTCATGAATTACTAAAATTTCTAAAGAATCTATTTTATCGATAGGAAAATTAACTTGCCCCAACATACTCTGGTTGATGGGTTCTACTTCCCATAACAACTAGAGGTTTCTATTCCATTACTACCATCTAATCTTGAACCTTCTAACTTAGAAGTTAACAATAATAATTTTGATTCCCAATTAGGTCAAATGGAAGGTTTCATTTATGATATTGGTCCTGATGGAATTCATAAAGAAGACAAAATTTATCATGCAAGTCTTAGTTTAAGAATTCCTCATATTTTGAGAACCCTAAAAACCAACCACTCACTCTTGGTTTTCAATCTATCATTTCAGGCATTCCACAACTTTGAAATTTAGTTTATTTATTTATTTTTTTGAATTAAAAGGTATGGATAAATCATTACAGTTTCCACCACTACGAAATTGCTTGCATTCTAAAACTTTCTTTTAAGGCTTCCATTATTAAAAGAAAAATGACCATAATTACCTTCCAATACGGTCACCCCAATCCTACTCTCTAGGATATGGTTTGAACAATGTTTCTCAGATAACGTTGAAGCTTACTAGCTACTCTAGATAAACTTAGTAAATCAAAATTGCTATATAGTTCACCCAAAGATTTTTCAAGGTTGAACTAAGTTTTCATTTAATTTTTAACTACAGAACCATTAAGAAATAATGCAAAGTATACATCAAATACATAATTCTCCATTAAATAAAGGATAACATGATAATTATTTCATAATTTTAGCATCCAATATTGCCAAATATTTTCAACGTCGTTCTCTATTACACAACATTTCCAAAGTGGACATAGTTTACAAGAGGGCTTCACCCCTTTCTTTTATTTTTACATAAAGAAGTTTCTTTATCCTTTTCTAAGGTTACAAACTACCTCCCAACTAAGGTTTGATCTGCGCACTTCTTCAGGTGCTTCACTCTAAAAATCTATACTATCTTCTAGACTAAAAATAGTCATGCATTAATTACTCAAAGTTATTATCTTGGATTTTGGTAACTGCTCATGCTTATAATTTTTTGTCACTCACCTGCAAGCTCTTCAATGTTGCCAATCACATATTCTTACAACAACCTTCCTCATTGGTTATCCTGGACGATGACTACTAGGCATTCGGTCCATTTTCCGCATAAAAGAAGTCATGAGGCACCACCAGGGATCAGATACTACTCAAGATAAATGATCATGCATTCTACTATGCACATACATATACTATACTATCACAGTATCAAATAGAGGTTGACAAATCTCCTTGCCTGAGATAAAATTCAAAGAATTCAAACAAAATTCTTCCTTTTAAAACTACCTATAAATTCACAGGTAGAACTTCATGAAACATATCTTGCACAACCAAATTTGTTTTCAACAATCGAAAGAAATAAGGATTTCATAAATATTTCCTTTTATTTTAATCAAACTAGTTTACTCACAACAACATGGCAACGCTCTTTCCAGTGTTCCATTATTTTCAAAACACAAAGAAACATATTCATTTTCTTTTACCATAACACAAGTAAATCAACAAGTTTCAATTCAACATAACAAGAGAAAACAATCATCTTTTCCTCATGATAATCATAGAAAATACATTCATCACAATGAAATATTACAAAGTTTCCAACCTGAGTTTCATGCTTTCTAATTATCATGCTTCACATCTCTATGATTCCTCCTTATAGACGTCCCATCCAAGATGCCTTACTTCCTTCCCTTCTATTTATTTTTTACCACTCTATATGATTTTTTTTTCCCTTCAAAACCAATATACAAAGAACTCAATGAGTTGTTTTCCTCCTCTCTCATGCACAGTTCCAAATAGCCAAGTCTTATTACCTCCACTTCCCATGCATAACTTGCTATCATGGAAATACAACAAATTTTGGTATTTTTTCCTAAACTAACAACAACCATTGAAAGTGTGTCTCACAAGCATAAATTTTTATTAAACTTAGTCTTACCAACTCTCAAACTTTATGCTCAACTATTACTCTTTATTTTTAAGCAAAATAATAATAATAATATAGACTTCAACACATGGAAAACCCCTTTTCTTTTAACAAAAATAACATTCCAAATATTAAACACACACATGCCTAAACAAGCAAGTGGCTCCCATCATCATTGCCACCTAAAAGCATTTCTTATTCCATACCAACAAGCAACATTCAAACAAACATAACTCACATAGAGATGCAATTTGCAATGCACCTAAATGATATGCAAAGTATGAGTTTCCATGTGCTCGTGAGCTGAATCATCACTTCCCTTTCTTACCTTTTTCGCTAACTTGCTTCCTTTCATTGACATCTTGCAACTATCTTGCACTCATAGAGACTGTCAGTAGTACCATGTTTCACAAGAAAAAGGTAAGTTTATTATTTTTTACTTTCATTCATTAATCATGTGAGGAGGGTCATTACATCCTCCCCCACTAGGGATAAACATAGTCCCTATGTTTTTAAACTAAATTAAGCAAAAGAAATACTTTTGTATATTCATATCTTTTACAAACCAAAAGTATTCAATCAAATTCATTGTTCCCATTTAGCACTAAATATTTCAATCATATTTATCATCATAGAATCACATTTTCTCATGATTGTCATATAATCACATCATAGATTATGTCATAATACAATCAGTTAAACATACACCATCATATGTTCCAAAACACTTTACTTAGCAATACATAACATTTACAAGCAACTCTACTCAGTAATACAACAGACATAGTTTACTCTACTAAGTATTCAATTCCATATCCATTTGCATATATACATATATCATGAAATCATATAAAATTTTATGATAAAGTCTACATCTACTCAAATAGATAAGGAAACTACCACTGCATATCTGCCACATCTTCCCACGTAGCATTTATGTCTGAGTAGTGGTCCCATTGGACCCGATATTGCTCTATGCTTCTCTTCCTCATATTATTGGTTCTAAAACCAAGTAGGTGAATAGGTCAAACCTCAATATTTAATGGATCGATCATCTACAATTTGGAAACATCCAAAACATGAGTAGGATCAAAAATATATTTTCTAAAGAGGGACACATGAAAGACATTATGGATTTTGGATAAGCTTGGCGGTAGAGCTAGTCTGTATGCAATAGGGCTTATCTTAGCTATAATCTCAAATGGACCCACATATCTGGAGTCAATATTGGAATATTTTATGGAACTTTTAGTTGGCTTCACCCTTAAGAATACTTTGTCTCCCACAGAATACTCCCTCGGTGTTCTTTTGAGGTCCGCATAGCTCTTCTAGTGGTCTATGACCTCTTTCAACTTTTGTTGAATTCTCTTTAATTGTTCTTCCATTTATTTCACCATTTTTGGTTTGATCACTACCTGATATTCTAGATTATCCCAAGATAAGGGAGTTCTACACCATCTCCCATATAGGGCTTCAAAAGGTGCCATACCTAGTGATGCATGGTAATTATTGTTATATGCAAATTCTACTAGGTATAAGTAGTCTTCCCACTTTGTGTGTTGATCCATGCAGTACATTCTCAACATATCTTCAAGCACTTGATTCACCCTCTTAGTTTATCCATATGTCTCAAGGTGATAAGCAATACTAATATTTAGTTTGGTCCCTAATGCTTGATGCAATACTTGCCAAAATTTAGAAGTAAAATGAGAATCTCTATCAAAGATTATAACTTTTGGAAAACCATGCAGTCTTACCACTTCCCTGGAAAACTTACTTGCTATAGTGGGTGCATCATATTGCACATTGCTTGGTATAAAATGTGTGACTTTGGTTAATTTATCCATAATTACTAAAATTACATCATGCCTAAATCTTGTTTTAGGCAATCCCACTATAAAATCCATTGATACTACTTGCCACTTTTGTGTAGGTATCTCATGTGGGTATAACTTTCTAGTTGGATGCAGATGTTCTGCTTTCACTCTTTGGCACTCCAAACATTTGGCCACATAATTGGTGATATATTTTTTCATTCTTGGCTAGAAATAAGCTTTCTTCAGATTTTTACATATTTTTACCCCTCTTGGGTGCACAGAATAGGGAGTATTGTGCACCTCCTTAAGGATTGTTTCCCTCAATCCTCCTGAATTAGGGACTACCAATCTATTATTGAAAAATAATAGGTCACCCCTATAAACATATTCTACATCCCCTTCAGGTTTCTGCCCAACTTGACCAATACAAGATTGACAAAATTCATCTTTTTCTTACCATATTTTAATTTGATCTAACAGATCATATTGGCATTTTGCCATTGTAGTAATACACCCTCTCCTACTCAGAGCATCGATGACCTTATTCTCCTTACCCTTAATGTACTCAATACTAAAATTGTACTCCACTAAGAATTCTATCCAACATCATTGCCTGGCATTCAATAAGGGTTGGGTAAATATATACTTTAGACTCTAGTGGTCTATCTTTAACTCAAATGGTTTTCCTAATAAATAATATCACCAAATTTTTAGGGCATGCACCACCATTGCCAAATCTAAATCATGAGTGGCATAATTAACCTCATGCCTCTTAAGTTTCCTGGACTCATAAGCAATAACTGCATCATCTTGGGTCAAAACTCCACCTAACCCTTCAATTGATGCATCTATACAAACTATAAACTGCTTATTAGGATCAAGAAATTGTAGGATCGGTGTAGTTGTCAACATTTCTTTCAAAACCTGAAAAGCTTCTTCACATTGCTCTATCCATTTGAAGCCTTTTCCTTTTCTTTGAAGGTTCGTAATGGGTTGGGCAATTCTTGAAAACCCTTTGATGAATCATCTATAATATCTTGCAATCCCCATAAAACTTTGCACCTCTGTTACATTAGTAGGTGTTGGCCAATCAATAATTGCTTCAATTTTCTTGGGATCTACTACAATCCCCTCAATAGAGACAATATGTCCAAGATACTGCACTTGTAGAGTATAAAACTCACATTTGGTTAATTTTCCATATAATTGATTCTTTCTAAGAATCTCAAGCACAATTCTCATATGTTGATCATGCTCCTCTTTGTTCTTGGAGTAGACCAAAATGTCATCCAAAAATATGAGTACAAACTGATCCAACTATTCTCTAAAAATGTTATTCATGAGATTCATGAATGTGGTTAGGGCGTTGGTTAGCCCAAAAGGTAAGATAGTAAATTCAAAATACCCATACCTTGTTCTAAATGTTGTTTTAGAAGTGTCTTCCTCCTAAATCCTCAATTGATGATAACCAGATCTTAAGTCTATCTTAGAAAATATGGTTACTCCTTTCAATTGATCAAATAAATCATCAATTCTTGGTAACGAGTACCTATTTTTGATAGTAACCTTATTCAACATCCGATAATCTATGCACATCCTTAAGGTACCATATTTATTTTTAATAAATAATATAGGAGCTCCCCAAGGTGACACACTTGGCTTGATTAGCCCTTTTTCTAGAAAATCTTAAAGTTGTATTTTGAGCTCTTGTAGCTCTATGGGTGTCATTCTATATGGTGACCTTGCAATCGGTGCAGCACTAGGTAATAACTCAATTGAAAAATCAAATTCCCTCTAAGGAGGTAATCCTGGTAGATCCTCAAGGAATACATCTTTGAATGCTCCCAACATTGGGTGCTTCTGGAAGAGGTCATATTCCTTTTTAGTCTCTTCTTTCCTATTCAAATTAACTATGAAGATCATACCCCTCTTCCTAATAACCTTTTTAATCTACATTGCAGTCAATAAGTGTGGTTTAACTTCTCTTCGACCATAATTAATTCTAATCCTTTGATTAGATTCATCCAAAAATTCCACCCATCTCTCCTCAAAATTTAGAAGAGCCTTATGCACCTTTAACCAATCAACTCCCAAAATGATATCAAATGCATGCAAAGGTGCCACATACAGATGCCAATTAGTCTTTCCTTGTGGCAAGGAGATGTGGGGGTCAAATAGGCATTGGTTAACATGGTAGGTTTACCCTGATCCATACTCTACCTTCCAACCATTGGCTAAAAATCTAGGTCTAACAGGTAAATCCCTCACTAATCTAGATGAGATAAAGCTATTAGTTGACCCACTATCAATCAAAATTTGCATATTTTTATCAAAAAATTTCCATTCATTAAGAAAGGAGTAATTTGACCATTGAGTTCAGAACTACCTGTGGCTACAAAGATTCTATGGCTAGCCTCTTCTAGGGATTTTGAAGGTCGATCAGCTCTGAGGGGGCATTTATTGGCATAATGAGCTCCTTGACATACGTAGCATCTATTTGGTGGAGCTCTATTTCCTTTGCTACTATTCTCATTTCTATTCAAAGGTACGATTTCCCTAGTCCTTTCTTGACCTACAGGTTTTTGGTCCTATCTTTTGGAAAACTCCTTAGCATCTCTCTTGAACCTACCACCTTGATAATTAGGTTTATTTTTTCCACCTTGCTTATTCTGATCTCCTCCTTTGGGTTTCTTATTTTGATCTTTCTCCCACCTCATAAAGCCAACACTTTTCTACTTTTTGAGTTCATATTTTTCCTTTTTGGATAGCTTTTGATAATTAAAATATGCCTTTCTTATTTCTTGATTAGCTTCCTCTTTTCTTGCCAAATCAAATGTAGTAGGTAGATTGATAAGATTGTGCATATTTACCACCATCATGATTCTAGGATGTAATCCCAGAATGAATTTTTGAGTTTTCATTTCTTCATTGCTTTCATATTGGGATGCATATTTTAATAGTTGAATAAAATTTTGGTGGTAATCATGTATTGACATGCTTTCCTATCACAAATTTGAGAATTTCCCAAATTTTTCTATGTAATATTGCCTTGTCAAGAATCTATCTCTAAATTCCTTGACAAACTCCTCCCATTTGAGGTCAATAACTTCTACTTCATGCCCTTTCTTATAATATTTCCACCAATCTAGGGCTACTTCAGTCATATTCATAACTACCAAAGCAGTCTTAGATTCAGAGGATAAAACCACTAGAGAGAAGTAGGACTCTAGTTCACTTAACCAATTTTCAGTTGATTCTCCATCACCCTTTCCATTAAACTTGGATATTATGACCTTTTTCAGGTTCCTATCCAACTCCTTACTCACCCTGGCCCTTCTAGCATTGGATCTCTCAGGTTCCCTTGGTACATCCCTTGCCCTACCTAATCCAATTTCTCTTCCCCTAGCTAAGTCTTCTATGACCCGCTATTGTTGGACAATAAATTCTTGTTGTTAGGCCATGTGGGTTTTCTATTGGGCCATCTCTTCCCTTTGATGTTCCATATGTATTTGCAATAATTGCACTACTTTTGCGAGGTTTCCTTCCTCCACACCAATCTCATTTGGAGGAAGCTCATTAACCCTTTTCAGCCTTCTTTCACATTGAGGACCTTCTCACCTTAAACTCATTCTTGGTCCCCTTACAAGTCTTTCAGTGACTTCCTCCTCCCTACCTCCCATAGGATTTCTCGAGGACCCACCTCGTAACATTCATGCCATTTAACCTATAGGTGAAAGAGGTAGTATATTAGTTTACATTGACTAATCTATTTCACATTCAGAGTCTACAACTTAGAATCATTTTTGCTCTGATACCATATGTAACAACCTAGGTCTAGCTACTCACCTGGTTGCATGAAATAAAATTCAAACACAATCTCAGGATATATTTTTTCAAAAAGTTTATTGCTCAATCCTAAAAATGTTTTCCTAGATTCTAAAAATTGGTTTTAGGTTAACAAAATTTTGGATCACCCAATGAATTAATTCACATATAGATAATATAGCATAGGCATAACAAACCACATTTGGGTTCAAGACTACTGCAGCTAGCCACCCAAGTGGACGAGATCGGCCAAATCCCATTGAGGTGCCATTCTGTGGATTTGATTGCCCTCATTTATCATCTACGTATTCCAGCATGAGGACCAAACCATAACAAGGGTTATCCTCTAGGGCCCATAACACCTAGAGGGTGGATGCTTTTATCCCTTACCTCATCATACCGAACCTTCGACTAACTAGTCGACTTGTTCTAAAACCAGTATGGAAGAGGTTAGCGTATTTATGCCTCCATGACTAACTAGTGAATCCCTTTTCTCGAAGTTAGTTAGTGCCATGTCAATACCCTGACCTTGGACTTCATTACACATACTCATTATAACCCATAGTGGTTTATCCCATACCAAACCCTGTGGCTAATCCAACTAAGTTCAATGAGTATGGAATTTATCACAGTGCTTCTTCGAGCAACAACCTGGAAAAGGTGTCCCATACCACCTTCTCATTCTGACTTGACCGAGTCACTTTTTTGACCAATTTTGTCAGTCATCAGTTGCCTCGAAGCTTGTTGTGTGCATACCCGTACCTCAAAAACATTGGGTGTTTTCTTATTTTATTTCCGGGTCATAACCTCCCGATGATCTCATTATATTTACTAGACTACCTTTCATTTTATCATAAAGAACATACAAACCTATCCCAAGTAAAGGTTCTTTTTTTTAAAATAAAATAAATACATTTTGAAACAAGAGCAATTTACTTCAAACAAGATCATTTAAACACTACTACAACAGAAGTACCACCCACCCTAAGGTTCTAAAATACTCCTTAACCATTTACTTGCCTTATTATTTCCATACCGAATTTATTACAAAGTTACCTTAAGTTTATGAGCTTTTGGAGAGTTGTACTACGGTCATAACCAAGGTCAATTCTATTATGATTTTAGACTTCATGAATTACTAAAATTTGCTTGTCGAAGAATCTATTTTGTCGATAGGTGAATTGATTTGCCATAGCATACTCTGGTTGATGGGTTCTACTTCCCATAACAACTAGAGGTTTCTATTTGGTTGCTACCATCTAAGCTTGAACCTTCTAACTTAGAAGTTAACAACAATAATTTTCATTCCCAATCAGGTTGAACATAATGTTTCATTTACAATATTGGTCCTGATGGAATTCATAAAGAAGACCATAGTTATCATGCAAAGCTTAGTTCAAGATTTCCTCAAATTTTGAGAACCCTGAATACCAACCACTCACTCTCGATTTTCAATCTATCATTTCAAGCATTTCACAACTTTGAAATTTAGTTTATTATTATTATTTTTTAAATAAAAGGTTCAGATAAAACATTACGGGTTCCATCGCTACGACGTTGCTTGCATTCTAAAAATTCATTTTAAGGCTTCTATTATTAAAATTAAAATGACCAAAATTGCCTTCCATTACGATTGCCCCAATCCTACTCTCTAGGATATGGTTTGAACAATGTTTCCTAGATAACATTGATGCTTACTAGCTACTCTAGATAAAATTTAGTAAATCAAAATTGCTATATAGTTCATCCAAATATTTTTCAAGGTTGAACTATGTTTTCATTTAATGTTTAGCTACAAAAACCATTCGAAAACAATGCAAAGTATACATCAAATACATAATTCTCCATTAAATAAAGGATAACATGATAGTTATTTCATAATTTCAGCATGTAGTGTTGCCAAACATTTTCAACATCGTTCTCTATTACATTGCATTTCTAGAGTGGACGTAGTTTAGAAGAGAGCTTCATACCTTTCTTTTATTTTTACATAAATAAGTTTCTTTTTCCTTTTCTAAGGTTACAAACTACCTCCCAACTAAGGTTTGATCTACGCACTTCTCTAGACGCTTCACTGTGAAAATCTATACTATCTTCCAGACTCAAAACAATCATGCAATAATTACTCAAATTTGTTGTCTTGGATTTTGGTAACCGCTCATGCTTATAATTTATAGTCACTCACCTACAAGTTCTTCGATGTTGCCAATCACATATTCATACAATAACCTTGCTCACTGATTATCCTAGATGATGACTACTAGGCATTCGGTCCATGTTTTGCACATAAGAAGTCATGAGGTGTCACTAGGGATTAGATACGACTCAAGACGAATGATCATGCTTTCTACTATGCACATACATATACTATACTATCACAGTATTAAACAAAGGTTCACAAATCTCCTTACTCAAGATAAAATTCAAAGAATTCAAACAAAATTCTTCCTTTTAAAACTACCTATAAATTCATAGGTAGAACTTCATAAGAACTATCTTGCACAATCAAAGTTTATTTTCAATCACAAAATCAGTTTATTCACAGCAACATGGCAACACTCTTTCTGGTAGTTCATTATTTTCAAAATACAAATAAACATACTCATTTTTTTTACCATAACGCAAGTAAATGAGCAATTTTCAGTTCAACATAACAAGAGAAAACATCATTTTTTTCTCATGCTAATCCAAAGAAGACACATTCACCACAATGAAAATTTATAGAACATCCAACCTAAGTTTCACACTTCCCAACTATCTTCACTTGGCTTCTCACTGTTCCCTCTTTTTTCGATGCCCTATCCAAGATGCTTCTTCCTTCCATTTTTTTCTTTTCTTTCACCACCCCATAAAATATATATATATATATATATATATATATATATATATATTTATTTATTTATTTATCTTGTTTTCCCTTCAAAACCAATATACAGAGAACTCGGTGAGTTGATTTTCCTCCTCTCTCATGCCCAGTGTCAGATAGCCGAGTCTTTTTACCTCCACTTCCTACACATAACTTGCTATCATGGCAATACAATAATTTTCGATATTTTTACCTAAACTAACAACAACCATTGGGAGTGCGTCTCACAAACATAAATTTTATTAAACTTTAGTCTTACCAAATCTCAACTTTATGCTCACTATTACTCTTATATTTTAAGCAAAATAATAATAATAATATAGGCTTCAACACATGGAAAACCCTCTTCTATTTTTAACAAAAAGAACATTCCAATTATTAAACACACAAGCCTAAACAAGCAAGTGGCTCTCGTCACCATTTCCACTTCAAAGCATTTATTATTCCATGCCAATAAGCGATATTTAAAAAAACATACTCATGCAGGGATGCAATTTGCAATGCACCTAAATGATATGCAAAATGTAAGTTTCCATGTGCTCACGAGCCAAATCATAACTTTTGTTTCTTACCTTTTCTACTGACTTGCTTCCTTTCATGGACATATTGCATCTATCCTGCACTCACAAAGACTGTCAGCATTATCATGTTTCATAAGAAAGGTAATATTATTATTATTTTACTTTCATTCATTAATCGTGTGAGGAGGGTCGTTACAATGAAAAAAAATGAAAAAAGAACACAATATTAATTGCTCAAAATATGTATACAAGATTTATTATCAATGCTTATTTCACACCTCCTTATTTGTATTTTCTCATGTTATATTGTATGGAGCTTTATCTCCATAATATAGATATAGTAATGTGACTCTTCACATACTTGACTATTTCTCTCCATATGATAGCTCCCATGACCTTTGGATTATCATCTTGCCACTTGTATACTAGACTCTTCACTCTCTTCTTACATGCATACTTGAATCTATGACACTTGCACACTTCTACATGACTCTTACTATTCTACATGCACTCCTAATATAAGAAACTTGTGCACATCCTCATATTACATATTTGCACACTTACATACAAGACACTTGTGCACATTCTCTCAATATACACTTTCATACTAACTTACATGACTTTTGTGTATTTCTTGCAAATTGCACTCTTACATGAAACTTGTGCATTTCCTACACATTGTCATTTACATAAAAGGAAAAATATAAATCACTCATCTAACACTAATCTATTACATATTTAAACTTTTACCATGAAGGTACCTTAGGGCTACATTAGCATGTACCAAATAAAGTAATATGCCTCAATAGGAAGAAGTCATTTAAAAGCCCAAGATAATCAAATTTGGAATCCAAATTTCTCTCATTATGCATGGAAAGTTTGGTTAGGGAGAAATAGAAGGATTTTTAAAGGGAGGAAGAGATTTACAACCAGGAATAGAGAACACAATAGAAACCATAGTAGAGAATATTAAACCATTAAAAGTATATGATATTCTTGAGTCATTGGAAGAGGCTAATTTAAATGAACATTGAAACCTAAGTCTAGTTGGGGTGAATGACAATCCCCAAGGAGGATTGAGGAGCATGACCAAGTGACATCCACCCAAACAAGTATGGTTTGTACTAAATTTCGATGGGGCTTCTAGAGGAAATCCAAAAAAATTTGGATGAGAAGAAATGCTAAGGGATAGCTAGGGAATGGTGATCAGAGCGATGAGTTAGTACTTGGGCATTATGACTAGTCGTCAAGATGAAGCTATAGCAGTCTTGGTAGAATTAAATATGGTGGTTCATTTGGGAGCTAAGAGATTAATAATTGAGGGGTACTCACTACATAATGTTTATTAACTAAATAAAATATCAGTGGCAAGCTGGAGAGTAGCAAACATAGTAATAGATACACTAATATCTTTGAATTCACTATAAAATATTCAAGTGGTACATATGTATAGAGAAGAAAATAGGGTGGTCAATTAGCTATCCAAATGTGGAGCTCTCAAAGAGGAATATAAAATATGGATATTTTTAGATGGGATCCATATAGATGTACTCTAGTTAGTGGTGAAGGAGGGAGAAAATTTAGAAAGTCAATTCAATGGGTTAAAGTTCCAATTTTTAGAATGTCCATAGTAATTTTGTTTTGGATATTTATGGAGATATATAGGATTTATCAAATTTTAGTAGTAAGAAGTTGAAAATTCTACCAATTTGAGTTTTTGAGGAATTTATCTATTGAGGATTCTATTTTTTGGTAATATTTGAATTTGTTTGCTAACGAATCCATATTTTAGATATCTGTAAATTTTTCTGTTAAGGGTTCCTTTCTCTAAAGATCTGTGGACTTGTTTTTTGAGGATTTCATATTTGTAACAATCCAAGTCTATCCACCTGGTTGTACCTCATAAACAAGCCAAACAATTTTTTAGGGTATTTTTTTGTTTAGTTTAAGTTTATTGTTTCAACCTACAAGGTGCTTTCATGTTCACAACAATTAGGATTCACCCAATGATTCATTAACATAATTTTAATTAGTACAGGTATATCATACCACTTTTGGGTTTTAAGACTACTATAGACAACCACCCAAGTGGACGAGATTGGTCAAATCCTATAAAGGTACCATTTTGTGGAATCAACATGTCTCATTTAACGTCCTCTTGTTCTGGCATGAGGGTCGAACCATGGTTGGGGTTATCCTATAGGTACCATAATATCTAGAGGGTGGACACATACTCTACCCATCCCTTAACATATTAAACCTCAACTAAACTGATCAATTTGTTCCCATAATTGAATGTAAGGGGGTTATCGTACATATACCTAGTGTCTAGCTGATTATTCATCTTACCCAAAGTCAGCTAGAGCCAAGTTAGTATCCTAACTTTAGACTTGGTACCATTAACCATTCATGACTTATGATATATGTTCTATACCAAATGTCACGACTGGATTAGTTCCCTTAGTATATTCTAATCCACTTGCAATCTGAGCAATTAACGGACCTATCATTGCACTTCTCGTGAAATGACTTGGAGAAAGCATCCCATACTACCCCTTGTTACTGGTTCTGACTAGGTCACTTATTTTAACCTATTCTGTCAGACCATGGTTGCTCACAAGCCCTGTTGAATGCTTACTCGTATTCCAACAACATTGGGTGTACTTCTATTGGTCATTTATCTCTTTGACATTAAATCTCTTTCATACTTCTCGATGAATGATTTGAGGTCAAGGTTTAAGAGGCTTCTTCTACAATAATTAATGAAATAACTAGAACTAGCACTAAGTCTATATTTAATGTTGATTCTCGAATCTTAAAGTTATAAATATTAGGCTTACCTTCTCAAACATTTGTGCATTCTAACCACTAATAAAGGAATGAATAGTTCCTAATTATAAGAAACATAAGAATACATATATTTCATGTAAATTTGGTTCCTATTCTTTTATAAAAAATAAATATATTTAATTTTATATCCTAACTATATTAGCGACCGATGTTGCCTAAAATGGTTTGTCCTACTACCATTCATTTCCATATATTTTATATTTATAAAATAAATAAATAATCTTTGGCTTCAACTATATCTGTCATTCATTCTTGATAATTCTATGTTTTCAACCAATTATAAGTAAATCGTTCCACCCCATGTTTCTCGTGTTCCTTCTAAGATATTACACTAAGTTTTTATTTTTTCCAAGGTTTCGAATTTAAATATTCAACACACTACCTCCATAATAAAGACTTAATTTATAATAAATTTTATGATACATAACTATTAATAAAACTCTAAGATATCAAGTATTTTTCAATTTACTTTTGAAGTCCACCTTATATGCTCATTTAATACATAACAAGCGGCTTTAACATATTATTCTACTTTTGTTTCAATAGTTATGCATTATAAACTGTAACTATTTAACTCTATCTCACAATTATGTGGTATGGCTAGTGAACGTACGAGTTCACTACTAAACCATTTTAATTTTTGGGTGCAACGTCTCGATATATATATTTATCACAAGATCCCCTTTTTGGAGTGTACACCTATTGTTCCTTCCACTATAATAGTTATGCATAACACAATTCCACCATATTCGAATTGAGAATACAAAACATGAAGTTTATGTTTATATTCTAGTAGATATGGATTTGCACCCATTGGTTTTCTAGTGACCATATTTCACAAGTTTCCACACCAAGTCCATTCTATAGCATAAGATAAAATTAAAACATTTATGTCAACAGTTGAACTGGGCACACTTTTCACAGTTTTAGTAACATTATTTTGTTTGTAAATATCCTAGTACATAGATTTTATCATGCAATCCTTTCATATTTCAACAGTTTCTTAGAAATTTATACAATGGTTTTGATATAAAAGAATGTTAATCTCCTCAAGAATATTATACATATATTTTTATTGCAAAAATAATATCCAATTTCCAATCCTTTTACGTCAATAATATTACATCAGTTTACAATCCTAGGAGCTACTAGGTAAAACAAAGCTTGAGTTTGTTTTCTAGGGAATAACATTGACATTTCTTATTTTCTATGATTTTTACATTTGACTTCAAGGAAACGCAAGCAAGTAAGCTTCTCAGCATGGATGTCTCCTACCTCGAGGATCATCCCAAATCTTGTGTTCGGATTTGATTTGAACACTTCTCTTTATCACTCGTCCAATCTCATATCAAATGTATTTATAGGGATAAAAATCGGTCCCTCTTACATGCAAATGAATGCAACTATATTCTAACAATTATAACATGCATTTCATTTTCATTGAGAGTTTTAGGCATCATTCACACTCTAAATAATAACAACATAATGCAAAAATATTTTTAACAACTTTGTTGACAATTTAAATATGTTCCCCATCACATAATGGACATGTAAAATAATCCAGCAGATAATCATCTATAGGTCTATCACTCTTTACTTTAACAAAACTTGTTAATTCTCCATAAATATTACCCATTCGTAGGAAATTTCTACAATCTCAAACCTAGGCATACACCAATTAGAATTCTAATTTTCACCTAGTTTAATATTCCTCATAAGGACAAAATACTTCACAAGTAATATAGTATTCTACTCTTCTATCATTATATAGTATTGATTGTGGAAATTCATTTTTACAAACAAACCAGAATAATTCATCTAAAAGAAAACTTAGTTATTCAAACTTATGGTATCTTCATTGCCATCACAATTTAAATACTTAGTTATTCAAAGGCAGGGAACACATATACATTTATATATATCATACAAATCTAAGCATTCCCACAATGCACAAGAAATAAGATGCATCTATATGATATGAAATCACGTGAGCTTCCAGGTAATCATGGGCCGAATCATCACTTCCCCCCTTACCTTTTTCCATCGACTCACTTCTATTCATTGAAGACATGCACCTGAACCTGCATTCATAATGACTATCAATAGTACCACATTCCATAGCTAAATACAAGTTTATTCATAAATTTTCTTACAACTAATGGTTGTGCAATGAGGGTGGTTACATCCTTCCCCACTAGAAACAAACACAATCCTTGTATTTCATGCATGGTTAATAAAAACAAGTTAAAATATATACTTTTACATATTCATTTACATAACCGTAAATAAAATTCCATTTACAAATCATACATTATGTAATCATATTCATTCACAACCTATTAGTAATTCAACTTGTTTGCATAATCGATTCACATGATGTTTTCATTTTGCATATAATCACATATCCATGCACAAACTAAAACATACACAAAGCTACTCTACTTAGTAGTCCAGTCATATCCACATATACATACACATACATCATAAATCCATATAAAATATTTTTAAATGTTCATGTCTACTCAAACAAATAAGGAAACTGATTTTGCATATCATCCACATTCTCCCATGTGGCATTCCTATTTGAGTAGTGGTCCCATTAGATGCGACATTGCTCAATTCTCCTTTTTCTCAAGTGCTTGGTTCTAAAACCAAGTATGCGAACTAGCCGAACTATAATTTTTAATGGATCGAATATCTACAAATTGGAAACATCTGAAATATAAGTAAAGTTAGAAATGTACTTCCTAAGGAGGGACACATGGAAGATATTATGGATTTTGGATAAGCTTGGCAACAGAGCAAGTTTGTATGCAATAGGGCTTATCTTGCCCATAATTTTCAAATAAACCCACATATCTAGGCTCAAGTTTGGAAGATTTTATATAAATTTTAGTTGGTTTCACCCTTAAGAACACTCTATAACCTACAAAGTATTCCTTCAGTGTGCTTTTGAAGTCTACATAGATATTTTGGTGATATGTGGCCTCTTTCAGCTTTTTCTAAATTCTTTTCAATTGATCTTCCATTTATTTTATAGTTTCCAATCCGATCACTACCTAATATTTTGGATTATCCCATGACAAGGGAGTCCTACTTTTATTCCATACAAAGCTTCAAAAGGTTTCATACCTAGTGATGCATGATAACTGTTATTGTATGTAAACTTGAATAGGTATAGGTAATCTTTCCATATAGTATGTTGATCCATACACTACATTCTTAGTATATCTTCTAAACCTGATTCACCCTCTTAGTCTGTCCATTTGTATCAGGGTGATAGGTTGAACTAAATTTAATTTATAAATCAAAAATTGACCTATCAGGTGACAATGTTTTTCTTTCACTTTTGGATATTCTAAGCACTTAGCCACATAATTATTGATGTCATGTTTCATACCTAGCCAATAGTAGGCCTTTCTCAAGCTCTTGTGCATCTTTGCCCCTCCACGATGCACCAAATAAGGAGTATTATGTGCCTCCTGAAGTATTATTTCTCTCAATCCACCCATATTTGGAACAACCAATATTTTCAACAAGTCATATCTATATACAAAACATGTATCTTTTACAGGTTCTTGTTAAAATTGAGTATTACATGACTGGCAAAATTTATATTTCTGTTGCAAATTCTTAATTTGATCTATTAAAGCATAATGATATTTCATCATTGCAACAATATGCCCTCTCCTACTCAGAGTATCAACAACCTTGTTATCTCTACCCTTGAGGTAATCTAATCTAAAATCATACTTAGGTAGAAACTCCATCGAGCATCATTGTCTAGCATTCAGCAAGGGTTGAGTAAATATGTATCTTCAATTCTGGTGATTTGTCTTAAGTTAAAATGGTTTCCCGAGCAAGTAGTGTCTCCAAATATTAAGAGCATGTGTACCAACTACCAACTCCAATTCATGAATGGCATATTTCACTTCATGTCTCTTAATTTTTATGATGTGAAGGAAATAACCACATATTCCTAGGTAAGAAATCCTCATAATACTTCAATAGATGCATCTGTGCATATTGTAAATTTCTTGTTAGGATCAGGTAATTATAGAATCAGTGTAGTTCTCAACCTTTCTTTTAGCATTTGAAAGGCTTCTTCACATTGTTATGTCCATTTAAAAGCCTTACTCTTCCTTCGAAGATTAGTAATAGGTTGGAAAATTCTTGAGAAAAGTCTAACAAATAGCCTATAATAGCCTGCTAAACCCATAAAACTATGCACCTCAATTACATTTGTGGGTGCAGGGCAGTCAACAATTGCTTCTATTTTATTGGGATTGACTGCAATCCCTTTAGCAAAGACAATATTTCTCAAATACTATACTTGTGGAGTGTATAATTCACACTTTTATAGCTTCTCATATAGCTAATTTTTCCTAAGAATATCAAGTATAGTTATCATGTTCCTCCTTGTTCTTGGAATAGATCAATATGTCATCAAAGAACACAAGCATGAAACGGTCTAACTACTCTCTAAAAATGCTATTTATAAGATTTGTGAATGTAGCTGGGGCGTTAGTTAGCCCAAAAGGTAGGATTGTAAACTCATAATGTCCATACCTTGTCTTGAAAGCAGTCTTAGGAGTGTCTTCTTATCGAATCCTTAATTGATGGTAGCTTGATATTAGGTCAATTTTTGAGAAGATGGTGCTCCTTTCATCTGATCAAAAATATCATCTATTCTCGGTAATGAGTACCTATTTTTTATGGTAATCTTATTCAACATTCGGTAGTCTATGCACATTCTTAGGGTTTTTCTTTCTTCTCAACAAACAAAACAAGATCTCCCCATGGTGACCTACTAAGCTTAATTAGCCCTTTCTCTAGTAAATCTTGAAGTTGTGTTTTGAGCTCTTATAACTCAATAGAAGTCATTCCATATGATTTCCTAGCAATAGGCACAACTCCAGGCAACAATTCTATAGAAAATTCAAACTCTCTTTGAGGAGGTAACCTTGAAAGGTTCTCCAAAAACACATCCTTAAATTCTCCTAAGATAGGATGCTTTTAGAAGAGGTCAGATTCTACTTTAGTCTCTTCTTTCTTGTTCATTTTAACTACAAAATCATTCTCCTCTTTCTAATGGATTTCTTCACCTGCATTATGGTCAACAAATGTGGTTTAACTATCTTGTGATCACATTGAATTATAATCTTTTGATTAGATTCTTCTATAAAATCCAATCATCTATCTTAAAAATTCAAAATATTCTTATGGGATTTTAGCCAATCAACACTAAGAATGATGTTGAAGGCATGTAAAAGTACCACATATAATTACTAGTTGGTTTTTCCTTGAGGTAAAGTAATGTGAGGATCAAACAAATATTGGTTGACTTGGTAGGTCTGCCCTGGCCCATACTCTACCTTCCAACCATTAGCTGAAAACTTAGGTCTTTCAAGTAGTCCCTCACTAAACTAGTGGAAATAAAACTATTAGTTGATCCACTATCTATCAAAATGCATATATCCTTATCATAAATTTTACCATTTAACAAAAGAAGTTTGTAACTTGTTCATCAAGTATGGGACTACCTGTCACCACAAATATCCTATGGTTGGATTCTTATGGAGCTTTGTGATGTAGATTAGCTCTATGGAGGGACTTTTTGATAAATTTGGGCCCTCTATACACATAGCAACCATTTACAAGAGCTCTACTACCCCTATTGCTATCTTCATTCCTACCTTGAGGTACAACCTCCCTAGCCTTCTCTTGATCTACTGGTCTTTGATAATTTATTCTAGGGTACTCTTTGCCATACTTCCTAAACTTATTACTTTAGAAATTATTTCTATTTTTCCACCTTGCTTATTTTGATCTCTTCCTTTAGGCTTCTTGCTCTAATCTTTGTTCCACTTCAAAAATCCAGCACTCTTTCAGTCCTGAGCTCATATTTTCTTTTTCAAATAACTTTTTGGTAATTAAAGTATACCTTTCTAACCTCTTGGTTTACTTCCTCTGGATGAGATAAATAAAAAATAGTAGGAATATCTACAGGGTTATGCATATTCACCATGGTCATAATCTTGGGGTGCAATCCCAATATAAAATTCTACACTTTCATATATTTCTTTCTTTCATAATTAGGCACATAATTTAATAGTTGGATATACTTTTTTTTTAAAGTGAAAAATCCCTTGTGGGGCTGCCTTGGTCTAAGAGACCACGAACAGGGGGTTCTACACTTTCAAAGTCATCTGAGAGTCGCACCCTACCCTGCCCGCACCAACATTATCAATTGGATTTTGAATACCCAATTCAGCTTTTTGGTAGGGTGGAGATTTGAACCTAGGACCTCCCTTGGAGGATTGCCTTCTCCTCTCCAAATCACCTACAACACCTGGGTAGTTGGATATACTTTTGATGATAATATTGGATTGTCATTGATTCTTGTTGCAAATTAGTAAATTCCCCAAACATTTCCACATAATAATGTTTTATTAGAAATCTATTCCTAAATTCCTTCATAAAATTTTGTCATTTAATCATCGCAGCTTCAATACCCTACCCTTTCTTGAACGTATTCCACCAACCTAGTGCTACTTCAACCATGTTCTTAACATCCCAAGAAGTTTTAAATTTTGATGACAAAAGCACCAGTATGACTCCAGTTCATTCAAATAATTCTTTATTGTATCACCATCTATTGGACATTTTGAGTCCCTAAGTCAAAGTTGTCATTGATGTCACCAGATGAAGTCATCATTAATATCAAGGAATTCAGCAAGAAACAAAGGGGTCAAAAATGGTTATTTGATATCCAAGAAGAAGGCCAAAGATCAAGAGAATCAGTGTAGAAAATAGAAGTTAAAAAGGAGATATAATATTTATTTTATAAATTATTTAAATTCAATAAGAATTTAAATTTTATAAATAAATATTATTTACACCATGGAATGCAATGAGAAGGAAGCAATTTATCCAAGGCATCAAAAAGATATAATATTATAATAATTGTTATTATAATATTAAAGTGATATGGTGAAAACCCAAATAAAATATTTATAATTCTCATTATAATATTTTATAAAGCAAAGTGGGTTTTATAAAGTTTAAATATATTTTATAAACCCTAAGGTTGGGTTTGGAGGAAAAGGCATTCGAAGCGCCTTTAAAACCATCATCGACGTCATGGAAGGAAATCGAGGAAGCATCGACGTCTCCCAAGGAAATGGAGGCAATATAAATACATTGCCCAAAGTTTAAAAACATTATCCTTGCTCGAATATTAATTGGCATGCGAAAGAGATTAAGAGCTCGTGAGATTTATGAATTTCATGGACAGTGAAGAGTTTAAGACAGGAAGCATTGAAATTCGAAGGCACATAGGACAATGTGGCCTAGTGGTGAGTTGGGAAGTGCAAAGATATTTGCAAGTGTGAGGGCCTATGTTCGAAACATGATGGATGCATTGGAGGTCGTGTTGGTTAAGGCACCCAAGGCGCACATTGTTTTTGACAAAGGGCAAAGGGGAGCAAGACTTGAAGCACGTGGTGCTTCATTCATTTCAAATGAGCACGTAGCTCATGCGATGGTTGAGGCCATGGATAAGGTGCACATTATGGGCAAGGTTGAGGGTTCGATTCCCTCCGAAGACAAGGTAAATATTTTTGCATTAAAATTTTAATATTTGCCTAAGTTGGGAGGTATAAGGTTGTTTAGTGGAATTGTTTAGAAAGGTTGCTTAGTAGATAAGTGGTGGTAGTTGAGAATTATCACTTGGAGTTATAAGAAGATTTTGGTTTTAATTTTTAATAAAGTCTTAAATTGCTATATTGGTATATTGGAGGATTAAGACTTTGTGGGTATTGTGTTAATTTGAATAAAGGGTTTTTATGATTATTGTGAGGGTGTTGATTATTAATTAAGTTGGAGTGATAAGGTGTAATTTTGATATTATTTTTGTGTTATGTTTTGTTGAGAAAATTATCTTCTAACCCTTATTGAGATTGGAAAAGAAGTAATTGTGAGTGTGGCAGATTTGTGAGATCAACTCCTTGTCAAGCAAAAAGGTATGGGCAAATTCTTCTTTGGTTGAGTTGATTGATTGGCTTTCTAGAAAATAAATTTTGGAGTGAAAAGGATTTGATTAGGGTTTCCTTTTAGAAAGTGTTTGAGTTAATGCTTCAAGGTTTTCTGAAATTAAGAGTTGTGATTAAAACCTTGTTTGATAAGCATTGTTGTTGAAACCATTGGTTGAGTGAAGAATTTGAGTTAATGCTTCAAGGTTTTCTAAAATTAAGAGTTGTGATTAAAACCTTGATTTATGAGCATGGTTGTTGAAGTGAGTTGTTATGCAAAGAACTTGAACTAGGGTTTGGAAAGATCATGAGTATCATTGTTATGTGAGATTTGTTGTTGAGCATTATTGGAAATATTTTGAGTTGATGGTTACATGCTTGGACTAGGGTTTGTGAGAAAGGGTTGTTTCTTGAGTGATTGGTTGAGTAGAGTTGATTGAGCCTAGTCAAGTGGATGTATGAAGTGATTGTTCAAGTTCCATAAAACAAACTATCCTATATTCTGATTTGAGTTGTGAAAGAGATTGAGATTTGAGTATAGAACATATTGAGTCTCTAACAATTCTCTTTATGATTCTATGAGATTGATTTGAGTTGAGAAAGTGATTGAGCTTTGAGTATAGAACATATTGAGTCTCTAACAATTCTCTTTATGCTTCTATGAGATTGATTTGAGTTGAGATTGAGCTTTGAGTATAGAACATATTGAGTCTCTAACAATTCTCTTTATGTTTCTATGAGATTGGACAAGTTCTGTGTGGACTTGTTAAGCAGATTTGAGGTAAGTCTTTGAGAAGACTTGTGGACTGATTTTGTGTGAGCTTTTGTGGAAGCTTACAATACAGATTTGGTTAAGTCCTAGAGAGGACTTATGAGAGATAAGTTCTAGAGAGGACTTATAGAGCAGATTTGAGCAAGTTCTAGAGAGGACTTGTAGAGCATATTTGAGAAAGTTCTAAGAGGACTTTAGAATATAAGTTCAAGACGAAAATTTGAACAAGAATGAGACAAGAAGACTTGAGAGAACGGAGGGGGAGGAATTGAGAGATTTATGCTAGACCAATGGACTATGTTTAGTGCAGATTTGAGTGGACTTGTGCTAGACAATAGACTATGTTTAGTAAAGAGTTGAGCAGATTTGTGCTAGACCGAATGGACTATGTTTAGTGCAGATTTGAGTGGACTTGTTGAGCAGACTTGTGCTAGACCGACTGGACTATGTTTAGTACAAGAGTTGAGCAGAGTTGTGCTAGACCAATTGGACTATGTTTAGTACAGAATTGAGATAGAGCTTTGGAGGTGATAGAGTAGAGAGGATAGTAGTCTCCAGTGGATAGAGATCCATCAACTAGGGTAGTGAGGATAGGTCTTCTAAGTGGGGACAAGAGTCTTCAGTGGAGAGAGATCCACAAGCCAGTGTAGTGGAGGTAGTAGTCTTCTAGAGGATCACCAACCAGAGCAGAGGAGGAGGAGTTCTCCTATGGATAGAGATCCACAAACTAGATTTAGGGGATCAACATCTCCTTTGGACAGAGGTCCATAAACATTGTAATTGGGAAGGATTCCCAAGAGATTGATTGAGAAAATTTTAGTGAAATATTTTCTTCGTGGAGGTAGCCATCTTTGGGTGAACCACGTTAAATTGGTGTCTCTATTGTGTATGGTGTTTTGTGCATTGCTTTGATTACTACTATTGATATTGCTATCTATACATTACATAATATTGATTTGGAAAGAAAAGTAAAAAGTGCTCTTATACTGTTCACCCCCCTCTCAGTATAAGCTTGTGTTCTTCAATTGGTATCAGAGTGGGTGCCTTCAGAAGAGTTTAACAACTTGAAGGAAAAGCTAACAAGAACACAATGGATCCTAAGGATGTGTCCTCAAATAATTCAACACCAATATTTGATGGAAGTGACTACATGTATTGGAGTATGATGATGAGGTTCTACTTGATGGCACTTGGCAATGAAGTTTGGGATGCAGTGGAATTTGGATATGATCCAACAATCAATCCTCCTACAGATAAGGAAGGTAAGCTACTACAACACTATAATTCAAAAGCAATGAATGCACTTGTGAGAGGTTTGCGTAGATCAGAATCTATGAAAGTTATGCATTGTAGAACTACAAAAGAAATGTGGGATAAATTGCAAGGTATATATGAGGGAGATAAAAGTGTCAAGAAAGCAAAGATACAAAATCTCAAAGGACAATTTGAAGCATTGAGAATGAATGATGATGAAAATATCAGTGCTTATCTAATTTGAATTGATGAGGTTGTTAATGATATGCAAGGACTTGGAATGAAGATTGATGAATCAGATGTTTGTGATAAAGTCTTAAGATCTCTTCCAAATAGATTCAGTGAACAAGTTTTTGCTATAGAAGTATCATTGGATGGTGATACTTTGACAAGAGATAAGTTGCTTGGTATGCTAACAACTTTTGAGATAAGAACAAAAGATCCTATTTCCCAGAAGGAAGCAACATTCAAAGCAATCAAGGAAACAAAGGGTAAGAAGTTAGAATCAAGCAATGAGTCATCTAGTGATGAAGAAGCTAATTATGGTAGAAGAGATAAAGGTTCCAGAAGACCCATAGATCTAATATCTGTTAAGTGTTTCAATTATGGAAAGTTTGGACATTTTGCAATAGATTGTAAAGAACCAAAGAACAACAATGGTGAAGAAAAAAAGGATCACAGGTACAGGGAATCAGAAAGATATAGGCATCAAAAGAAAAGCAAGGATGGACAAAGCAGACAAGGAAAGAAGTTCTTCCAAAGACAAAAGAGGAGCTACTATGCGGATAATGCAAGTAAGTACTCAAATGATAGTGATGCTAGTTTTTCAGACAATGATAGAGATGAAGTCCTATTTATGATTGAAGAAAAAGAACCAGTTAAGAAAAAGACTCCAGTTATTCTCAAGTGTTTTAGATGTGGTAACTTTGGACATCTTGAAGATGATTGCACAAGGGATGGTTATAGTTTCAGTGATGATGAATATGAAGATGCACTTGAAGGACCAGATGAAAATCTTCTAATGGCATTAGAAGAAGAAGTGAGTGATCCTATAGAAGACAAGCCAAAAGAAAGTAATGATGTGGACAAAGGTAAAAAAATAGAGGATTATTCAATAGAGAATGGTTATGATCTCAAGGGAGAACTTATCTATGCCCTTGACATGGTAAAGAAGGTAAGGAAGCAACACTCTAAACTTGAAATTCAGTTTCAAGAATGTGATGAAGAAAGAAGATTGCTCATAGAGGATTTAGAAAAATCAAAGGCTAAGGCAAAGAAGTTCAAAGATAAGTTAGAAGCAAAGATCTTGGAATGTGAGAAGTTAGCACAAGAAGTGGCAATTCTAAAAGAAGATTTAGAAGACTCCAAGAATAAGCTATACAAGTATGTAAATAGTGCAAAGAGTGTGGATAAAATAGTCAAGGTACAAAGAAGAGCAACAAACAAAATAGGTCTTGGTTCTAAACAGGTTCAAAAGAAATGGGAAGAGGAGTCAACTTCAAGTTTTGAAGAAGAAGAAACTTCAGATGAAGATACTTCAGAAGAAGATAGTGTAAAAGGAAGTGAGACATCAGAGGATGGGTTGGACAATAAAGGGTTCAACAAAGACAAGAACAATGCACAAAGAAGATACAGATGGAACAACAATCAGAATAGGAGACCAATGAGGTCAAGACAAGGAAGCTTCAATGGAAGATGTTTTTCATGTCACAGGTTTGGGCACATGGCTTCACAGTGCAGGACACATGAAAGACAAGAATATGGGAATAGACAACTTTTCCATGGGTATTGCTACTCATGTAATCAGTTTGGTCACAAGGCAATGAATTGCAGGGTTCATGATAGAAGAAGATATGGCTTCACTAGGAGAAATCCTAAGACATTTGCACCTCCAAGGAATAATAACATTAAGTGTTATAAGTGCAATAATGATGGTCACACAACAAAATGGTGTAGAGAAGACATTCCAAAAATAGGTATGAACATGAACAAGAACATGAACAGGAACAAGAACATGAACAGGAACATGAACAGGAACAAGAACATGAACAGAACAGGAACAGGAATAGGAACATGGATGAGAATAGGAACAGGAATAGGAACATGGATGTGAACAGGAACATGAATAGGAACAAGAATGATGATAGGAACAGGAATGATGACATAGATAGAAATAGTCAGAGGAATAAAAAAATTCAGAAAAGAAGGGAAGAGGATAAAGGTAAAGAACAATGCCTTTTGGGAGTAGAAATACTCCCACCCTAGAATTAACCACCTCAAAAGGAGGTGGGGGAGGGGCTAAGCTAAGAGGCTCATTCTTAGCCCCGAGCCCCAAAGGTGACCCTTTGCCATTGATGTCAAAGGGGGAGAGATTTGTGTAATGGGGAGAGATTTGATATTTGAGAGAGCATTGAGCTAGGGGGAGCAATGTCCCAGGGGAGCAGAATAAAAAGAAAGGTCAAGTTTTGGTAAGAAGAGTATGGGTTGCCATCAATGACAAAGGGGGAGATTGTTGGACATTTTGAGTCCCTAAGTCAAAGTTGTCATTGATGTCACCAGATGAAGTCATCATTAATATCAAGGAATTCAGCAAGAAACAAAGGGGTCAAAAATGGTTATTTGATATCCAGGAAGAAGGCCAAAGATCAAGAGAATCAGTGCAGAAAATAGAAGTTAAAAAGGAGATATAATATTTATTTTATAAATTATTTAAATTAAGAATTTAAATTTTATAAATAAATATTATTTACAACATGGAATGCAGTGAGAAGGAAGCAATTTATCCAAGGCATCAAAAAGATATAATATTATAATAATGGTTATTATAATATTAAAGTGATATGGTGAAAACCCAAAATAAAATATTTATAATTCTCATTATAATATTTTATAAAGCAAAGTGGGTTTTATAAAGTTTAAATATATTTCATAAACCCTAAGGTTGGGTTTGGAGGAAAAGGCATTCGAAGCGTTTTTAAAACCTTCGCCGACATCATGGAAGAAAATAGAGGAAGCGTCGACGTCTCCCAAAGAAATGGAGGCAATATAAATACATTGCCCAAAGTTTAAAAACATTATCCTTGCTCAAATAATTAATTGGCATGCGAAAGAGATTAAGAGCTCGTGAGATTTATGAAATTCATGGACAGCGAAGAGTTTAAGAAAGGAAGCATTAATTTCGAAGGCACATAGGACAGTGTGGCCTAGTGGTGAGTTGGGAAGTGCAAAGATATTTGCAAGTGTGAGGGCCTACGTTCAAAATGTGATGACTGCATTGGAAGTCATGTTGGTTAAGGCACCCAAGGCGCACATTGTTTTTACCAAGGGCAAAGGGAGCAAGACTTGAAGCACGTGGTGCTTCATTGATT
Organism: Wollemia nobilis; assembly: GCA_028583015.1. Taxonomy (NCBI): domain Eukaryota; kingdom Viridiplantae; phylum Streptophyta; class Pinopsida; order Araucariales; family Araucariaceae; genus Wollemia; species Wollemia nobilis. Next base: position 2,261,999 of record JAQPPZ010002200.1, read on the forward strand.
TCAAATGAGCACATAGCTCATGCGATGATTGAGGCCATGGCTAAGGCACACGTTATGGGCAAGGTAGAGGGTTCGAATCCCTCCAAAGACGAGGTAAATATTTTTGCATTAAAATTTATTATTTGCCTAAGTTGGGAGGTATAAGGATTGTTTAGTGGAATTTTTTAGAAAGGTTGCTTAGTAAATAAGTGGTGGTAATTGAGAATTATCATTTGGAGTTATAAGAAGATTTCTATTTTAATTTTTAATAAAGTCTTAAATTGCTATATTGGTATATTGGAGGATTAAGACTTTGTGGGTATTGTGTTAATTTGAATAAAGGGTTTTTATGATTATTGTGAGGGTGTTGATTATTAATTAAGTTGGAGTGATAAGGTGTAATTTTGATATTATTTTTGTGTTATGTTTTGTTGAGAAAATTATCTTCTAACCCTTATTGAGATTGGAAAAGAAGTAATTGTGAGTGTGGCAGATTTGTGAGATCAACTCCTTGTCAAGCAAAAAGGTATGGGCAAATTCTTCTTTGGTTGAGTTGATTGAATGGCTTTCTAGAAAATAAAGTTTGGAGTGAAAAGGATTTGATTAGGGTTTCCTTTTCAAAAGTGTTTGAGTTAATGCTTCAAGGTTTTCTAAAATTAAGAGTTGTGATTAAAACCTTGTTTTATAAGCATTGTTGTTGAAACCATTGGTTGAGTAAAGAATTTGAGTTAATGCTTAAGGTTTTATAAAATTAAGAGTATCATGGTTATGTAAACATTGATTTATAAGCATGGTTGTTGAAGTGAGTTGTTATGCAAAGAACTTGAACTAGGGTTTGGAAAGATCATGAGTATCATTGTTATGTGAGATTTGTTGTTGAGCATTGTTGGAAATATTTTGAGTTGGTGTTTACATGCTTGGACTAGGGTTTGTGAGAAAGGGTTGTTTCTTGAGTGATTGGTTGAGTAGAGTTGATTGAGCCTAGTCAAGTGGATGTATGAAGTGATTGTTCAAGTTCCATAAAACAAACTATTCTATATTCTGATTTGAGTTGTGAAAGTGATTGAGCTTTGAGTATAGAACATATTGAGTCTCTAACAATTCTCTTTATGCTTCTATGAGATTGATTTGAGTTGAGAAAGTGATTGAGATTTGAGTATAGAACATATTGAGTCTCTAACAATTCTCTTTATGCTTCTATGAGATTGATTTGAGTTGAGAAAGTGATTGAGCTTTGAGTATAGAACATATTGAGTCTCTAAAAATTCTCTTTATGTTTCTATGAGATTGGACAAGTTCTATGTGGACTTGTTAAGCAGATTTGAGGTAAGTCTTTGAGAAGACTTGTGGACTGATTTTGTGTGAGCTTTTGTGGAAGCTTACAATACAAATTTGGTTAAGTCCTAGAGAGGACTTATTGAGCATATTTGAACAAGTTCTAGAGAGGACTTGTAGAGCAGATTTGAGCAAGTTCTAGAGAGGACTTGTAGAGCATATTTGAGCAAGTTCTAGAGAGGACTTATGGACAGATTAGTGTGATATTTTATGGAAGCTTACAAGGCAGATTTGAGACAAGTCTTTGAGAAGACTTGAGAGATATTATTTTTCAAACCTTGAGTTAAGTTTGAGGAGACAGAGTGAAGACTTGAGAAAAATTGATAAATTTGTGCTAACTGACTATTTAGTGTAGATTTGAGTGGACTTGTGCTAGACCGACTGGAGTGTGTTTAGTAAGAGTTGAGCAGATTTGTGCTAGACCAAATGGACTATGTTTAGTGTAGATTTGAGTGGACTTGTTGAGCAGACTTGTGCTAGACCGACTAGACTATGTTTAGTACAAGAGTTGAGAAGAACTATGCTAGACCAACTGGACTATGTTTAGTATAGAATTGAGATAGATCTTTGGAGGTGATAGAGCAGAGAGGATAGTAGTCTCTAGTGGATAGAGATCCATCAACTAGGGTAGTGAGGATAGGTCTTCTGAGTGGGGACAAGAGTCTTCAGTGGAGAGAGATCCACAAGCCAATGTAGTGGAGGTAGTAGTCTTCTAGAGGATCACCAACTAGAGCAGAGGAGAAGGAGTTCTCCTATGGATAGAGATCCACAAACCAGATTTAGGGGATCAACATCTCCTTTGGACAGAGGTCCATAAACATTGTAATTGGGAAGGATTCCCAAGAGATTGATTGAGAAAATTTTAGTGAAATATTTTCTCCATGGAGGTAGCCATATTTGGGTGAACCACATTAAATTGGTGTCTCTATTGTGTATGGTGTTTTGTGCATTGCTTTGATTACTACTATTGATATTGCTATCTATACATTACATAATATTGATTTGGAAAGAAAAGTAAAAAGTGCTCTTATACTGTTCACCCCCCTCTCAGTATAAGCTTGTGTTCTTCAATTGGTATTAGAGCGGGTGCCTTCAGAAGAGTTTAACAACTTGAAGGAAAAGCTAACAAGAACACAATGGATCCTAAGGATGTGTCCTCAAATAATTTAACACCAATATTTGATGGAAGTGACTACATGTATTGGAGTATGATGATGAGGTTCTACTTGATGGCACTTGGCAATGAAGTTTGGGATGCAGTGGAATTTGGATATGATCCAATAGTCAATCCTCCTATAGATAAGGAAGGTAAGCTACTATAACACTATAATTCAAAAGCAATGAATGCACTTGTGAGAGGTTTGCATAGAACAGAATCTATGAAAGTTATGCATTGTAGAACTACAAAAGAAATGTGGGATAAATTGCAAGGTATATATGAGGGAGATAAAAGTGTCAAGAAAGCAAAGATACAAAATCTCAAAGGACAATTTGAAGCATTGAGAATGAATGATGATGAAAATATTAGTGCTTATCTAATTCAAATTGATGAGGTTGTTAATGATATGCAAGGACTTGGAATGAAGATTGATGAATCAGATGTTTGTGATAAAGTCTTAAGATCTCTTCCAAATAGATTCAATGAATAGGTTTCTACTATAGAAGTATCATTGGATGGTGATACTTTGACAAGAGATAAGTTGCTTGGTATGCTAACAAATTTTGAGATAAGAACAAAATATCCTATTTCCCAGAAGGAAGCAACATTCAAAGCAATCAAGGAAACAAAGGGTAAGAAGTCAGAATCAAGCAATGAGTCATCTAGTGATGAAGAAGCTAATTATGGTAGAAGAGATAAAGGTTCTAGAAGACCCATAGATCTAAGATCTGTTAAGTGTTTCAATTGTGGAAAGTTTGGACATTTTGCAATAGATTGTAAAGAACCAAAGAACAACAATGGTGAAGAAAAATAGGATCACAGGTACAGGGAATCAGAAAGATATAGGCATCAAAAGAAAAGCAAGGATGGACAAAGCGAACAAGGAAAGAAGTTCTTCCAAAGACAAAAGAGGAGCTACTATGCGGATAATGCAAGTAAGTACTCAAATGATAGTGATGCTAGTTTTTTAGACAATGATAGAGATGAAGTCCTATTTATGATTGAAGAAAAAGAACCAATTAAGAAAAAGACTCCAATTATTCTCAAGTGTTTTAGATGTGGTAAATTTGGACATCTTGAAGATGATTGCACAAGGGATGGTTATAGTTTTAGTGATGATGAATATGAAGATGCACTTGAAGGACCAGATGAAAATCTTCTAATGGCATTAGAAGAAGAAGTGAGTGATCCTATAGAAGACAAGCCAAAAGAAAGTAATGATGTGGACAAAGGTAAACAAATAGAGGATTATTCAATAGAGAATGGTTATGATCTCAAGGGAGAACTTATCTATGCCCTTGACATGGTAAATAAGGTAAGGAAGCAACACTCTAAACTTGAAATTCAGTTTCAAGAATGTGATGAAGAAAGAAGATTGCTCATAGAGGATTTAGAAAAATCAAAGGCTAAGGCAAAGAAGTTCAAAGATAAGTTAGAAGCAAAGATCTTGGAATGTGAGAAGTTAGCACAAGAAGTGGCAATTCTAAAAGAATATTTAGAGGACTCCAAGAATAAGCTATACAAGTATGTAAATAGTGCAAAGAATGTGGATAAAATAGTCCAGGTACAAAGAAGAGCAACAAACAAAATAGGTCTTGGTTCTAAACAGGTTCAAAAGAAATGGGAAGAGGAGTCAACTTCAAGTTTTTAAGAAGAAGAAACTTCAGATGAAGATACTTCAGAAGAAGACAATGTAAAAGGAAGTGAGACATCAGAGGATGGGTTGGACAATAAAGGGTTCAACAAAGATAGGAACAATGCACAAAGAAGATACAGATGGAACAACAATCGAATCAGGAGACCAATGAGGTCAAGACAAGGAAGCTTCAATGGAAGATGTTTTTCATGTCACAGGTTTGGGCACATGGCTTCACAGTGCAGGACACATGAAAGACAGGAATATGGGAATAGACAACTTTTCCATGGGTATTGCTACTCATGTAATCAATTTGGTCACAAGGCAATGAATTGCAAGGTTCATGACAGAAGAGGATATGGCTTCACTAGGAGAAATCCTAAGACATTTGCACCTCCAAGGAATAATAACATTAAGTGTTATAAGTGCAATAATGATGGTCACACAACAAAATGGTGTAGAGCAGACATTCCAAAAATAGGTATGAACATGAACAAGAACATGAATAGGAACATGAACAAGAACATGAACATGAACATGAACATGAACAGGAACATGAACAGGAATAGGAACATAAACAAGAATAGGAACATGGATGAGAACAAGAATAAGAACAGGAACAAGAACATGGATGTGAAAAGGAACATGAATAGGAACATGAATGATGAAAGGAATAAGAATGATGACACAGATAGAAATAGTCAGAAGAATCAAAAAATTCAGAAAAGAAGGGAAGAGGATAAAGGTAAAGAACAATGCCTTTTGGGAGTAGAAATACTCCCACCTCAGAATTAACCACCTCAAAAGGAGGTGGGGGAGGGGCTAAGCTAAGAGGCTCATTCTTAGCCCCGAGCCCCAAAGGTGACCCTTTGCCATTGATGTCAAAGGGGGAGAGATTTGTGTAATGGGGAGAGATTTGATATTTGAGAGAGCATTGAGCCAGGGGGAGCAATGTCCCAGGGGAGAAGAATAAAAAGAAAGGTCAGGTTTTGGTAAGAAGAGTATGGGTTGCCATCAATGACAAAGGGGGAGATTGTTGGACATTTTGAGTCCCTAAGTCAAAGTTGTCATTGATGTCACCAGATGAAGTCATCATTAATATCAAGGAATTCAGAAAGAAACAAAGGGGTCAAAAATGGTTATTTGATATCCAGGAAGAAGGCCAAAGATCAAGAGAATCAATGCAGAAAATAGAAGTTAAAAAGGAGATATAATATTTATTTTATAAATTATTTAAATTCAGTGAGAATTTAAATTTTATAAATAAATATTATTTACGACATGGAATGCAGTGAGAAGGAAGCAATTTATCCAAGGCATCAAAAGATATAATATTATAATAATTGTTATTATAATATTAAAGTGATATGGTGAAAACCCAAATAAAATATTTATAATTCTCATTATAATATTTTATAAAGCAAAGTGGGTTTTATAAAGTTTAAATATATTTTATAAACCCTAAGGTTGGGTTTGGAGGAAAAGGCATTCGAAATTTTTTAAAACCATCATCGACGTCGTGGAAGAAAATATAGGAAGCGTCGACGTCTCCCAAAGAAATATAGGCAATATAAATACATTGCCCAAAGTTTAAAAACTTTATCCTTGCTCGAGTATTGATTGGTATGCAAATGAGATTAAGAGCTCGTGAGATTTATGAAATTCATGGACAGCGAAGCGTTTAAGACAGGAAGCATTAAAATTCGAAGGCACATAGGACAGTGTGGCCTAGTGGTGAGTTGGGAAGTGCAAAGATATTTGCAAGTGTGAAGGCCTGCATTCAAAATGTAGTGGCTGCATTGGAAGTCATGTTGGTTAAGGCACCCAAGGTGCACATTGTTTTTGCAAAGCGCAAAGGGAATAAGTCTTGAAGCACGTGGTGCTTCATTAATTTCAAATGAGCGCATAGCTCATGCGATGGTTGAGGCTATGGCTAAGGCGCACATTGTGGGCAAGGTTGAGGGTTCGATTCCCTCCAAAAATGAGGTAAATATTTTTGCATTAAATTTTATTATTTGCCTAAGTTGGGAGGTATAAGGTTTGATTAGTGGAATTGTTTGGTAAGGTTGCTTTGTAGATAAGTGGTGGTAGTTGAGAATTATCATTTGGAGTTATAAGAAGATTTATGGTTTTAATTTTTAATAAAGTCTTAAATTGCTATATTGGTATTTTTGAGGATTAAGACTTTGTGGGTATTGTGTTAATTTGAATAAAGGGTTTTTATGATTATTGTGAGGGTGTTGATTATTAATTAAGTTGGAGTGATAAGGTGTAATTTTGATATTATTTTTGTGTTATGTTTTGTTGAGAAAATTATCTTCTAACCCTTATTGAGATTGGAAAAGAAGTAATTGTGAGTGTGGCAGATTTGTGAGATCAACTCCTTGTCAAGAAAAAAGGTATGGGCAAATTCTTCTTTGGTTGAGTTGATTGTTTGAAAATAAAGTTTGGAGTGAAAAGGATTTGATTAGGGTTTCCTTTTCAAAAGTGTTTGAGTTAATGCTTCAAGGTTTTCTGAAATTAAGAGTTGTGATTAAAACCTTGTTTGATAAGCATTGTTGTTGAGACCATTGGTTGAGTGAAGAATTTGAGTTAACTTAGGTTTTTTGAAATTAAGAGTATCATTGTTATTAAACATTGTTTGATAAGCATGGTTGTTGAAGTGAGTTGTTATGCAAAGAACTTGAACTAGGGTTTGGAAAGATCATGAGTATCATTGTTATGTGAGATTTGTTGTTGAGCATTGTTGGAAATATTTTGAGTTGATGGTTACATGCTTGGACTAGGGTTTGTGAGAAAGGGTTTTTTCTTGAGTGATTGGTTGAGTAGAGTTGATTAATCGAGTGGAGTTGATTGACCTAGTCAAGTGGATGTATGAAGTGATTGTTCAAGTTCCATAAAACAAACTATCCTATATTATGATTTGAGTTGAGAAAGAGATTGAGCTTTGAGTATAGAACATATTGAGTCTCTAACAATTCTCTTTATGATTCTATGAGATTGAGTTGAGAAAGTGATTGAGCTTTGAGTATAGAACATATTGAGTCTCTAACAATTCTCTTTATGCTTCTATGAGATTGAGTTGAGAAAGTGATTGAGCTTTGAGTATAGAACATATTGAGTCTCTAACAATTCTCTTTATGTTTCTATGAGATTGGACAAGTTCCATGTGGACTTGTTAAGCAGATTTGAGGTAAGTCTTTGAGAAGACTTGTGGACTAATTTTGTGTGAGCTTTTATGGAAGCTTACAATACAGATTTGGTTAAGTCCTAGAGAGGACTTATTGAGAATTTGAACAAGTTCTAGAGAGGACTTATAGAGCAGATTTGAGCAAGTTCTAGAGAGGACTTGTAGAGCATATTTGAGCAAGTTCTAGAGAGGACTTGTAGAGAATATTTGAGCAAGTTCTAGAGAGGACTTGTGGATAGATTAGTGTGAGATTTTGTGGAAGCTTACAAGGCATATTTGAGACAAGTCTTTGAGAAGACTTGAGAGAAGAGTTGATTGATTTGTTCAAACCTTGAGTTAAGGTTTAGGGTAGATCCAATAGAGTTGAGTCAAGCCTTGAGTTAAGGCTTGAGGACAGAGATCGAGGATATATTTGTGCTAGACCGAAGGACTATGTTTAGTGTAGATTTGAGTGGACTTATGCTAGACCGACTGAACCGTGTTTAGTATAGAGATTGAGCATATTTGTGCTAGACCGAATGGACTATGTTTAGTATAGATTTGAGTGGACTTGTTGAGAAGACTTGTGCTAGACCGACTGGACTGTGTTTAGTACAAGAGTTGAGCAGAATTGTGCTAGATCGATTGGACTGTGTTTAGTACAGAATTGAGATAGAGCTTTGGAGGTGATAGAGTAGAGAGGATAGTAGTCTCCAGTGGATAGAGATCCATTAGCCCAAGGGAGTGAGGATAGGTCTTCTGAGTGGGGACAAGAGTCTTCAGTGGAGAGAGATCCACAAGCCAGTGCAGTGGAGGCAGTAGTCTTCTAGAGGATCACCGACCAGAGCAGAGGAGAAGGAGTTCTCCTATGGATAGAGATCCACAAACCAGATTTAGGGGATCAACATCTCCTTTGGATAGAGGTCCATAAACATTGTAATTGGGAAGGATTCCCAAGAGATTGATTGAGAAAATTTTAGTGAAATATTTTCTCCGTGGAGGTAGCCATCTTTGGGTGAACCACGTTAAATTGGTGTCTCTATTGTGTATGGTGTTTTGTGCATTGCTTTGATTACTTCTATTGATATTGCTATCTATACATTGCATAATATTGATTTGGAAAGAAAAGTAAAAAGTGCTCTTATATTGTTCACCCCCCTCTCAGTATAAGCTTGTGTTCTTCACCATAACCCTTGCCATTACAACCTTCTTTAGGTCCTTGGACAACTCCACACTCACTCTAGCCCTACCAGTACTAGTTCTTACAAGTTCATTAGGTGCTCCCTCTATCCTAACTACGGTTTCCCTTCCCCTGGTCAAGTCCTCTATAACTTTTTGTTGTTGGACTATCAACTCTTGTTGTTGGGTCATATGAGTTTTTTATTAGGTCATTTCTTCTCTTTGCTGCTCCATATGCGTTTGTAACAGTTTTACTACTTTTGCTAAATTTCCTTCCTCCCTACTAGGCTCTTTTGGTGGAGGTTCATTCAATTTTTTCATCCTTATTTCCCTTTGAGGACCTTCTTTCCTTACCCATGTCCTTGGTCCCCTTGGAGGTCTTATGGTGATTTCTTCCTGCCTAGCTTTCGCAGGGTTTCTTGAAGATCCACCTCACAACATGTGTGCCATCTAACTTGTAGGGAAAATACGTAAATTAATTTATTATTTTAAATTCGGCTTAAAAAAGTATTTATACAGAGTCCTACAACTTAAGGATCTCTTCGGATCTGATACAACATGTAACAACCCAAGTCTACCCACGTGGTTGTACCTCATAAATAAGATAAACAACTTTTCAAGGTAATTTTTTTTGTTTAAGTTTATTGTTTTAAACTATAATGTATTTTCATGTTCATAGCAATTAGAACTCACCCAATGATTCATTAACATAATATTTAATTAGTATAAACATATCATACCACTTTTAGGTTTTAGGACTATTGCAGACGACCACCCAAGTGGACGAGATTGGTCAAATCTCGTAAAGGTGCCATTTTGTGGAATCAACTTATCTTATTTAATGTCCCCCTATTTTTGCATAAGGGTCGAACCACGATTGGGGTTATCCTCTAAGGCCCATAACACCTAGAGGGTGGATGTATACTCTCCCCATCCCTTAACATACTAAACCTCGACTAAATCAATTGACTTGTTCCTATAATTTGTATGTAAGAAGGTTAGTGTACACATGACTAGTGTTTATCTGATTATTCCTCTTACCTGGAGTAAGCTAGAGCCATGTCATTACCCTGACTTTGGACTTGGTGCCATTAACCATTCATGACTCACGATATTTATCCCATACCAAATATTGCAGTTGGATTAGTTCCCTTAGTACATTCTACTCCACTTGTAGTTTAAGCAATTAACGAATCTATCACTATACTTCTTGAACAATGACTTGAAGAAAGCATCTCATACCACCCTTCATTACTAGTTATGAATAGATCACTTATTTAAACCTATTCTGTCAGACCACAATCGCTCACAAGCCTTGTTGAATGCTTGCCCATATTCCAACAACATTGAATGTACTTCTATTGGTCATCTCTCTTTGGCATTAAATCTCTTTCATCCTTCTCAATGAATAATTTGACCTAGGAAACTTCTTCTACAACAAATGAAATAATTATAACTAGCACTATGTCTATATTTAATCTTGGTTTCAAATCTTAAAGTTATAAAGATTAGGCTTACCTTCTCACACCTTTATGCATTCTAACCACTAATAAAGGAATGAATAGTTCCTGCTTATAATAAACATAAGAATACTTATATTTTATGTGCATTTGGTTCTTATTCTTTTATAAGAAATAAATATATTTAATTTCATTTCTTACCTAAATTAACGACAGATGTTGGCTAAAATGGTGTCTCTTACTACCATTCATTTCCATATATTTTATATTTATAAAATAAATAAACAATCTTTGGCTTCAACTTTATCAGTCATTCATTCTTGACAATTCTACGTTTTCGGCCAATTATAAGTAAATCGTTCTACCCAATGGTCCTCGTGTTCCTTCTAATAAATTGCAATAAGTTTTACTTTATCCCAAGGTTTTGGGTTTAAATATTCAACACACTACCTCCATAATAATGACTTAATTTATAATAAAATTTATGACACAACTATTAATAAAACTCTAAGATCTCAAATATATTTCAAGGTTATTTTCGAAGTCCACCTTATGCTCATTTAATACATAACAAGTTTTTTTTAGGAGAACTTTTACAAATTACATCAACAATTATTAATAAAACTCTAAGATCTCAAATATATTTCAAGGTTACTTTCAAAGTCTACCTTATGCTCATTTAATATATAACAAGTCTATTTTTTTTCAGGAGAAAGTTTACAAATTACATCAACAACCATCCATCCTTAAAAAATTTGAACACAAGACCACTTAAAAAACAACCACCATCTTTAACCACAAGAGCAACTGCTGGTTGACAACCACCATATTATTCTACTTTTGTTTCAGTAGCCCTGCATTACAAATTGTAACGATCTCACAGTGATGTGGTATGGCTAGTGAACGTATGGGTTCGCTACTAAATCATTTTAATTTCTGGGTGCAACATCCCGATATATATCTATCACAAGATCCTCTTTTTGGAGTGTACACCTATTAATCCTTCCGCTATATGGTTATGCATAACACAATTTCACCATATTCGAATTGAGAATACAAAATAGGAATTTTATGTTTATATTCCAGCATATATGGATTTGAACCTATTGGTTTTCGAGTGGCAATATTTCACAAGTTCCCACACCAAGTCCATTCTATAGAATAAGATAAAATTAAAACATTTATGTCAACAGTTGAAATGGGCATGCTTTTCACAGTTTTAGTAACATTATTTTATTTGTAATTTTCCTAGTACACAGATCTACTCATGCAGTCCTTTCATATTTCAACAATATCTCATCAATTTATACAATGGTTTCAATGCCACAATGGACATAAAAAAACATTAATCTCCTTAGGAATATTATTAGATATCCAATTCTCAATCCTATTACATAAATAATATTACATCTGTTTACAATCCCAGGAGCTACTAGGTAAAACAAAACTTGAGTTTGCTTTCTACGGAATAACATTCACATTTTCCATTTTCTGTGATTTTTATATTTTATTTCAAGGAAACGCGAGTGAGTGTCTCAGCATGAACGTCTCCCGCCTCGAGGGACATCCCAACCCCTGTGTTCGGACTTGATTTGAGCACTTTTCTTATCTCAAATGTATTTATAGGGATCAGAATCAGACCCTCTGACATGCAAATGAATGCAAATATATTCTAATAGTTTAGCATACATTTTCAATTTCATTGAGAGTTTTAGGCATCATTCACACACTCTAAATAACAACAACATAATGCAAACATATTTTTAACAAGTTCATTTACAATTTAAATATGTTCCCCATCACATAATGGACATGCAAAAATTTGCTTTTACAAAAATTGTTAATTCTTCATAAATATTAGCCATTCCTAGGCAATTCCGGTAATCTCAAACCTAGGCATACACCAATTAGAATTCTATTTTTCACCTGGTTAAATAGTTCACACAGGGATAGAATAGTTCACAAGTAAGATAGCATTCTACTTTGCTATCATTATATAGTATTGATTCCGAAAAGTCATTTTTACTAACAATCCAAAGCCTCAGTAAAAGACTTATCTGTATTATATTATTGCTTCAATTAACACACATATATGCAGTCTATTTGAAGGAAAACTTGTAATTGTTTTATCATAACTTCATCAAACAATCATTGCGACCAAACATTCTTTTTCATGTAAGGAAAACTTGAAATTGTTTTATCATAACTTCATCAAACAATCATTGCAACCAAACAATTCTTTTTCATGTAAGCAATACAACTAAAAACACATGGAAGTATCAAGCATCATTAAAGAGACCAACCTGTCGAAAAATTAGCTCTCTTTTTCTGCTTAAATTCTCCCAGTACTTTGCAAACACTCTTCATTTTTTCATCTTCCTTCGTTTCTGTGTCTCTCTCCTTTTGTTCCAGCTCTTTTTTACTTGCCCAACTCTCAGTTACCAACTTTTCCAACCTCCAGTTCTTATAAAAAAACATGCAGATTTACCACTTCAACTTGGTCACAAAATCCGTTGGGCGATTTCTTCCCCACGACGAACAAAGATAACTAAATATTTTTAAGCCAAAATCAAGGAAGCCAATATCACTATGTTTTAAATCAATTTCCCTTTTTCATTTTATTTTGTTTATTTATGTTGTGCCAATATCATCACATATGAAATCTTTATTATATATATTTAAATATATAATTTTATATCTACTTTAACTTTATTCAATTATAACTTCTCAATATCCTCTTCTGTGAATCAAGACAAACATGACATGAATTTCAAATTATCAACATGGCTCCCATGCCTTTGGTATTTTCATTACCATCACAATTCAAATACTTAGTTATTCAAAGGTAGAGAACACATATATATTTATATATATCATACAAATCCAAACATTCCCACAATCACTTAGCCCCTTATCTTTTTTCGTCGACTCATTTTTATCCGTCAAAGACATGCGCTTGGCCCTACATTCACAATAACTATCAGCAATACCACATTCCATAAGAAAAGGCAAGTTTATTTATCAATTTGCTTACAACTAATGGTTGTGGGAGGAGAGTCATTACAATCTTCTAAAGATCTATGGACTTGTCTGTTGAGGGATCCATCTTTTAGAGATCTATGGACCTGTTTACTAAGGGTCTCATTTTTTTGGAGATGTGTGGATTTGTGACTTTTGAAAGCATTGTAAGGTTCAAAGCAAGAAATCTACCAGTTTGGATTATTGTGGGATTTGTCTGCTAAAGGTTCCATTTTTTAGAGACTTATGGATGTGTCTACTTAGGGTTCTGCTTTTTGAAGATCTATGAATTTGTATGCTAAGGGGTCCATTATCTAGAGATTTGTGGACTTTACGAATGTAAAAAGACTAGTAATGAATGTAACTTTGTAGAGTTTTGAAACAAGGTAGTTCAATATTTTGAATGTCCTATAGCCTTTAGAGATGAGGTTTTTTTATTGGTAAGACTAGACAGACCAGTCTAGGATTGTAAAAGGGTTTAGGCCCTTTCAAAAACATAGATTTTACCCTAATCAAAAAATAATCATATATAGTTTTTTATATAAGGTGTTCAATTTTTTGTGATAGTCTCTATTGAACATTTTGTTTAGTGGTTTAAACATATGTAAAAAAACTTCTTTTTTTAATTAAAATGCATAAACAAATTTATGTCTTTTTCAAAAAATATTTGAAGTTGTTTTCAATATTCTTAACCATTTTAAGTAGGATATTGATTTTTAAAACAATCTAATGTTTAATATAAATAAAAAATAGTAAATCATCTCAAACCTCTCCAAAATTTATATCTTCTAAATTTACATTCAAAAATACATTTAGATTTACATGTTTTGTCAAATATTCATTCATTTTATTCCTTTTCTAGCCCTATAAAGTAATTATTTTTCTCTAAAAAAAATTGTAGACCTTTAATGCTCCTACAAAATCTACCACCTATGGCAGACCACTTCAACCTAGGCATGTGAAAATACTTTTACCCAGATAAGAAAATGTGTCTCCCTTCACCCTTCTCCATTCAAAAAAATAGAATAAAAATTTAAAATGATTTTAAATATTCTCTTAGGTATTAGTCCAATGATTTTAAATTTCTCGACTTTCAAGTGGGAGTAAAACAATACATACATAATCATCAAATTGTTACAATACCACCATCATGTGATCATGGTATAGTGTAAGGATATATATATATATATATATATATATATATATATATATATATATATATATATATATATATATATATATATATATATATATAATTTTGCAGTGACAAATTTTCAAGTTGCAAAAAATAAATTTGCAAAAGTGCGAAGGATTAGGGTTTTTTCTTGAAAAATATCTCATCTTTTAGGAGCCATATCTTCACGAAGAGTTATCCGATTCAGTTGATTCTTGGACCAACTTGTGTAGAATTTGAATAGTTTTAAAATAAGTGGTCATATGCAAAAATCCGAGCAATATTGAGGGAGATGTGACCCTATGAAGTCAACCATTCGAAACAAGGGCAATGACGATTTTTCAATTCGTGAAAAAATAAATTTACAAAGTGTGAAGGATTAGGGTTTTTTCCTTAAAAACATCTCATAATTTAGGAGCCATATCTTCACGAAGAGCTATCTGATTAGGTTGATTCTTGGACCAACTTGTGCAGAATTTGAATAGCTTTAAAATGAATGGTCATATGAAAAATCCAAGCAATATTGAGGGAGATATGACCCTATGAAGTCAACCATTCAGAAAAAAGGGCAATGACAATTTTTCAAGTCATGAAAAACGAAATTGCAAATATTTTCCAACTAGGGTTCGAATGATGGGAAGAGCAATGAAGGGTTAGGACTTTGTAAAGGCAAGATATTCTATCTGGACAAAGATTTTTTAGCTAAGTTATTTTTCTCTTTCTTTATCTTAGAAATTGTGCATGAAAAATATATAAAGTTTTTATCAAATATTATATTTACTATAAGACTTTCAGATAAATTTCATTAGGTTTAGAGTTTCCTTTATGTGGATCGATTTATAGTTAAATCCTCATAATCATCCCTAGTGATAGAGGTTAGTGAGAGCACCTTAGAGAGATCCTCATTGGTCCAAGATAGGATAGTTTTTGTTAAATTTAATAGGTATTGGCTAGGAGCTTCAACCTTGAGAAAATGGATTGATAGGAGTTGGAAGTCTTTAGGAGTGATTCTATCATTTCTTCCCAAAGGCTTTTTTCTAGCCATTTTTTGTTCTAAGGAAGAAATAGAAAGAATCCTATAAGGGGATCCTTGATTTATGGGAAGAGTAGGGTTCTTCCTTACCCACTGGTATGAAGGATTTTCACCTGAAAATGTTAATCTATTCCTAGTACCAGTCTGGATTAGGATGTTTGAGTTATCCATTGAATTTTGAGAAATAGATACCTTCAAGGCAATAGGAAACACTCTAGAAGAATTTCTTGAGATTTTAGATACAACAAAATATGGATTTTTAGCTATTTATGCTCGAATTCTAGTCATGATTGATATAAGTAAAGCTTTACCAGAATCAATCATTCTTAAGTATGGGGATAAAATGTGGACCCAAACTATAGACTATGAAAACATATCTTTTAGATGTAGAAGATGTCATAAGGTGGAGCATATTGAGATATCATATCCTAAGAAGAGCCCAACAGAATCATTTGTAGAAAATCTTAAGAGAATTTTACAAACGGTTATGGATAAATATGGTTTTCAACTTCCAAAAAATAGATCTAGAAAAATAAAAGAAAATGAACAATGGAGACCAATAAGGAAGGATACTGGAATAAGTTACAATCCTTTTGAGGCTTTAGATGATGAAGAAAATGTAGATCAAAACTTAGAGGACACAGTACAACATTTTCAACATATTAGCAAGGAATTGTCTATTCAGTATGATATTAATTTAAGGAAGAACATTCTTGATGAATCCAAGGAATGTGTCTCATTAGATTTTGAAGACTCTCTTGAAATACCATGCACAATTCAGGATAAAATAATTGGTAAAGAAAATGAAGTTTTAGAAGTTAATACCTTTGCCATTAATAAGAAAATACTAAAAAATGAGCAAGACAAGTTATAAGCTTCTAAAATAGAGCGAGGAGAGGCTAAATATGTTGAATAACAAAATTGTGAAAGAATATTGAGGAATAGAATAATAAGACCTACTCCTAATATAGGCAAGGCAAAAAGAGGAAAACCTTCAAATTATCAAGCAAGATTCAGGGAAGCAAGAGCTAACATAGAGAAAGGAACACAAACTAAGTTGGTTGAACTTATTTTTACCAAATAACAAAATGATATTGGTAATATGCAAGAGGGGAAAAAATCCCCTAATGAGACATGATTATCATCTCATGGAATATAAAGGGTGCTAATGCCCCCTCAAAGCATAGGTGTATTAGGGACCTATGTTTAAGTAATAAACTTGATATTCTTTGTATCCAGGAAACTAAAATGATAAAAGAAGTTTTAAAAACTATGAAAGTAGTTTGGGCAAGATGTGAATGGGATGCTATGGATTCTAAAGGGGTATCAGGGGGAATTCTACTTGTTGGAATCCTTCTAGAAACTCTTGTGTAACCATTCATAAAACTAGGTATTGGATAGCCTCTTTATTCACTTGCTACTTTGCAAATATTCACTTCATCCTTATCAATATTTAGGGACCTACAACTCAGTTAGGTAGATTAGAAGTTTAGAGTGGGATTAAAGACTTTATGAGAAGTAAAGACCAAGTAACCCGATTCATGATCATTGGAGATTTTAATACGATAACCAAGTTGAACGAAAAATTTAGGGAATTAGAAAATTGACCCAAAGTATAAAATATTTCTCAGCTTTTATTCAAAACAACAATCTATGGGAAGTTGATTTTGATGAAGACAACTATACTTGGACCAACAATAGGAGAGGCCATAACCTAATAGAAAAAAATTATATAGATGCATTCTCTCAGATCATTGGCTTGATGAAGGAACTTGTGCTAAAAATAATACCTTAACAAGGATTGATTCAGATCATTGGCCAATAAGAGTTAAAATGGTGGTAAGTGAATTAAAAAAATTCAATTTTAAATATGAGCAAATGTGGTAAGACCATCCTCAATTTGTTGATATGATAGCTCAAACATGGAATTCTTTAGGTAATGGTGGGTTGTATGCTCTTCCAAACCAAATTAAATCTATGACATCTAGATTAAAATAATGGAACAAGAACACCTTTGGAAATATTTTTGAGAATAAATAAGAACTAAACGGTAAAGTTTCAAAATTCCAAAAATGTGATGAAAATAATACAAGCTCAGAGGAAAGGGAGTTGCATAGTGAATATCATAATATTTTTAGTAAGGAAGAGAAATTCTGGAGATTATAATCAAGACAGACTTGATTAAAATAAGGATATAAGAATATAAAGTTTTTCATAGGATGGCTATAGTACAGAAAGCATATTCTAGAATTAAAATAATTAAATCAATAGAAGGGGTTTGGATTGAAGACGAGTGAAATTAGAAAAGAGGTAAAGTCCTTTTATCAAAATTTTCTAGGTTTAGAGGAGATTGAAGTTCTTAATGGTAAACTTATTCAACATGTTCCTTCAGTTATAACAAATGAGGACAATAGGAAATTGATGGATCCTAATACTCTAGAAAAAGTTCATTTAGCTCTTTTCTCTTTTAATAAGGATAAATCCCTAGGTCCAGATGGGCTCTCTACAGCTTTTTACCAACATAATTTGGATATAGTGAAGGATTATTTATTGGTGGATGTGGAATAGTCTAGGGTAAAACAATACATTCCTTATAAAATAAATCCAACTTATCTTACCCTAATTCCAAAAAATAAGGATGCTGAATTATTTGATTCTTTTATACCTATAAGCCTATGTAATATGGCATATCAGATTATTTCCAAAGTGATGGTGAATAGATTAAGGTCATTTTTAGACAAAATTATTTCAGAAGAGCAAGGAGGATTTGTGAAAGGAAGAAAAATTCTAGATGGGATCATAGTAGCTCATGAAGGTATACATTCAGTAGCTTCAAGAAAATAGAAAGTTATGATCTTAAAACTTGATATGAATAAAGCCTATTATAGGGTTAAATGGGAATTTCTTTTTACAATTTTAGATAAGTTTAGTTTTATGAAGAAATAGGTTAGATGGATTAAATATTGTGTCTCTACAGTTTCTTATTTAGTGTTTCTCAATGAGTTAGTGACAGAATATTTTAAAGCCAAGAGAGGCCTTAGACAAGGAGATCCTCTATTACCTTATTTGTTCATTATTATGGCAGAATTTTTTAGTAGGAACTTAAATCAGGCTTACAAATATGGGTTTATTAATGGTCATAAGTTTAGTAATACCATCAATAGCATCACCCATAAACAGTTTTCAGATGATGCAACCCTTTTTGAAAGGGCAAGGATAAATGAGGCCAGAGATTTGAATAACTTTTTAAAAAAGTATGAAAGAGCTTCAGGGCAAAATATTAATAGGACTAAATCTAAAATTTACTTCCTTAACACTCCTCCTAATATCAAAGCAAGAATTTGTAGGTTGCTTCAAATGGAAGATGTAAATTTACCAACAACTTATCTAGGGATGCTTTCATTTGAGGGGAGAATGAGGATAGATTTATGGAATCCAATTATTAGTAAAGTTTAAAATAAACTTCCAGATTGGAAAGGTATATGGTTATCATTAGCAGGAAGAGTGCAGCTAATTAATTCAGTCTTACAAGTCATTCCAACATATTATATGTCATTGTTTTCTATGCCAAAATCAGTTGAAAAAAATTTAATCTTTATTATTCGATCCTTTTTATGGTCAGGTTTACATGATAAAAGGAAAATTTCTTTGGTAAAATGGATCAAGTTGTGTGATGATAAAACTAGGGGAGGTCTTTATTTAAGAGCTCTTACAGATGCAAACATAGCTCTTAGGGGAAAAGTTATATGGAGATTGTACAAAGAGAGTCAAAGACAATGGACAAGAATTATTCTAAGTATGTTGACCCCAATGACCCAAGTTTAATATTTAATGCATTCTCTCTCCCAAATTGTTCTGCTCTTTGGAATGCTTTAAAAAAATCTATTGATATTATGATTAAAGGTTTAATATGGATGGTGGGAACTGGAGAAAAATTTCTATTTGGATGGATACTTGATGTGATAAAAAATCACTCAATTTAGATCCAGTTTTGAAACCTTGGATAAGATTGCTTCAAGACAAATACGATGATAGGGTTTCAAATATTTTGTACAAGGATCGAGAAGGAAGATACAAATGGAAAGAAGATTTTTTATAAGTATACAAGACATTGATGCTAGGAGGCAATTGAATAGAAATATAACAACTGTGATTATTTTGAGGGGTGCCAAGGATAAATTGATTTTGGAGTTGAATAGCTCAGAAGAAAACACAACAAGAAGTGGATATAATGTTCAACACCAACATAACAATAATGTCACTAGAATATGGAGAGATATTTGGGATAGTCCAAGCATTCCTAAAGTCAAAATGTTTGTTTGGCTAGTAGGTCATAGACAAATTTTATCCTGGGATAACCTTATGAAAAGGGATTTTCATGGCCCCTCTTAGTGTGTTTTTTGTAATAAGGAGACATAGAGTATTGACCATCTCTTGGAACATTAGTCAATAGTTTGGAATTTATGGCAATGGATTCTTAATATGTTTGGTAAATGCATGGTGATGAATAGCAGAATTGAAGATTGGTTAAAGCAATGGCAGAGCACTTATAAAAGTGAGGCTTTATATACAATATGGGATATATCAAAAGATACAATACTTTGGACTATATGGCTAGAAAGAAATAGAAGAACATTTAAAGGAAAGGAAATGAGTTTAGAGGTAATGAAAAAGAATATATGTTTAGCCATAGAGGAGTCTAAACCAACTCTATCAACTTACCCAATTTCTAATTTGGAAGCAGAGAGTCTTGATAGATGGAGTCAAGTCATTAAATGTAATTATGATGTTGGGTACAAGAGAAGCAAAAATAAGGTAAAGAATATAAAGTGAAAATCACTAGATATGGAGTGGGTTAAATTGAATTTTGATGGAGCATCTAAAGGAAATCCAGGACCAACAGGAGGAGGAGCAATAATTAGAAATAATAGAGGAGAGATTTTTTCTCATTATGCTTTCAATAGTGGATTTAAAACAAATAATGAAGCTAAAGCTTGGGCAACTTTAGAAGGGTTAAAAATATATAAACAAATAAAATGGAATAGAGTATGGATGGAAGGTGATTCTCTCATAGTAATAAATGCCATTTTGAGGAAAGCAAAGGCTTCATGGAACATACAAGAGATAATTGTGGAATTTCAAGATCTTTCTAAAGAGTTTGAAGAAATCAGGTTTACACTTATATTAAGGGAAGGAAACAAATGTGCAGATAAGCTAGCCAATAGAGGGGTTTTGATTGAGGATCGTGAAGTTAAATTCTCCTTTCCATGGTTAGAGAAAGTAGAAATTTTAGTTGAAGATGACAAAAAATATTGATTGCCTATATCAATTAATGATTAAGTTTTACTTTAATGTTTTCCATTGGTAATAGCTTTTTTATTTTGTAACAATAATGTGTTTTTATTTAGACTATTTATTATAACTTTTGTGGTTGCACTTGTGTTTCGGGAAGGAAACTAGCAATCCAGATTTGATAAAGTAGACGATGATAATGTGATGTTTTAGAAATATTACTCTACTAAGATGCAAGGCATAGATAGTAGAGGTAAAGTTTGGTATTGTGAAGGCTGCTATAGGAAATTGTCAAGAAATATGCTAAATTCTGAAGTAATTGTATTCAAACAAAAATTTGAAAAGATCCAAAAAAATAAAAATCAAGAATTCAAATATTTTATGTAAAATGATGTAGGTTTCTAGCTATAACATCTCAATTGAGATGATAAATGTATCTATTTGTTAATTTTCAAGCTCTAAATAAGAGAAATGTAAATTGTTAAGGATGGGGGACCCAAATAAAACCCCTTATTATCAAGCAAAAATATATATATATATATATATATATATATATATATATATATATCTCTTTTAATATAAACCAATTCCTCTCCCTCACTTCTCCACCACCTTACAAGTTAAAGAATTTATTTTTTGATTGAAGGAAGACCAAGTACAACGAGAAGTACAACGAGCTCCCTTCTCATGATTTAAACTTCGATAACCTAAATATCAAACAACATAATATTAAAAAAAAAACTTATTTTCTTAATATAGATCAACAATAATAAAATTATCATCCGCCCATGTAGAGGAGTTGGAGAGCAAGTGGGTAGTTAAACCTCTCTAGTTGCTGAGAGGCCCAGTTTCAAATCTCTCGCCTCACATGTTGCGGATATGTTATGTAATGGTTCCCTCGTGGTCACGGTCTGTTTACCCCTTGTGGCCACCACCAAAAAAAAAAAAAAAAAAAAACAATAATAAAATTATCCCTCCAAACAAACCAAAAAAAATTACCCTTACTTTAACATTTATTCTTCTTAATATAAAATCTTTCTTCAAACTTAAAAAAATAATTTGTTATAATACTAAGTCCTCTCCTTAAACTTAAACTAGGATCAAGCTTAACCTTTTCTTATTGAAAAAACAGGCAAATGTTGTGAGTGTGCTAGTAGAAAACAAACTTAACAGAGTAAAGAATAAACAACAAACAAGTGCAATTTTTCCTAATTCTATATGTTAAAGAAAATTCAAACAATTCTATGTGTTAAAGAAAATTCAACAACTAAAAAGATTTTTGTAAATCAAATCTGTTATAGGAGAAAAGTCTTCGTAAAAATAAGAATACTAATTAAAAATATAAATCTAAAATAAAATAAAAACCAAATCTATAATAAACCTTCTCTAAACCAATGTTATTGATAAACGTCTAAAGAAGAGCAGCTGCGCTTTTTTAACTTGTTTCATTTTGAAAATGTCGAGTGATCATACACTTTCCAAGGAAGAGATTCTTACCACTAGCTAGATTTATTTATTTTTTTGAGTAATATTGTTTATACACATTTATTATGGGATTGAATCCGGTTCATATCACATCACCGATAATGTAAGTGAAGTCCTTGAATCATATAATAAAATTTTACTAATATTATCTTTAAAAAATTATCCTAATTAATAATGGTTCAATATTTATCGATAAGTTATTTGATCCCATTTTAAATAGGCTTAATGTTGATCATAACATTGTGGACCAATTTCATGTACTTATGATATTAATGTTGATCGTGACATTCTTCTTTGTATTGTGGAATTTCATGACTTATGATGTTTTTTCAGCATTTTTCTTTGTAGATTCCAAGAAAATCAAGTTTACTTACTTGTAGATTCCAGGATTGATGACTATGATAGTCCTGTTGGGACTTCTCTCTGGAACTGCATTTACAGCCTGCTGCAAACTTGTGTACTTGCCACAACCATCCTGATCCACTATCACAACCTGGCTGCAGACTCCATCCAACACAACATAGGTTGGAGGTTTCTTATCACATTTATTTTTATGCTTCTTTCCGTGGTGCCTTCTGCCTATTCTCCTTTCCACATCTGTGGGCTCAAAACTTGTCATGAACTCCAGAGCTTCTATTACTTTACTGCTTATATAACCGATTTGGCTTACTAAAGTTGCTGTATCACCACGACCACATTGGATTGAGGCACTAACTGTGTTGAGGTCAAAGCTATGGCAATAGCAGAAACCACAATCTGTAGATTTCCCTGAAGTTATTCATAATTGAATCCCATACATAATGCTTTTGGTTATAAGGTCCTTCTTTTTCTTTTTTTTGTTACAAGCTCTCTCACACAAATATATACCTTGCAGTAGTTTGAATATGGGTCTTTAAAAGAAAAACCAAAGCCAAAGCCTTATTACACTGTAATATAATAAAGCTTGAGAAACTTGAGACTAAGACCATGAAAAGCACTATTACTTTTACTTTAAAATATTCAATTTATTTGATCTTTAGTCTTTTGAATCAATAAAGACACTATTTTTTTTTTTGGTTAGGCAGGAAATCTTTATAATCCTTAGCTTCTGGGTAAAGTCAACCAAAATCTCGATCCACCCATTTTTTGAGCAAAAAGTTTAAGATAAATCACGGTTTTTTATAAGTATCCAAATTTTCTTATACTAAGAACTTGGATCTCTAAATAAAAACATACTACCAATCTAAACAAAAACACAATTCATAACAAGCATCTGCGCACAACTCTACTAAAACCTATATAATTTAATGTGAATATATAACCTAAATGTGAATATGTGAGAAAAAAATAGTAAGTGCAAGGACAACAAACTGTCTTAGTTGTTATTCCCTCTGGAAAAGTCTGATGATCAAATTGTCAAACATAATGCATCATGCACAGTTAGTAAATAGTGCATAAATTACTGTGAATATTGTTTGTTATGTTGTGCATGTAAACAAGATATAGGGGTACTCAAAGATATAAAATTAAAAATGGTGGGGAGATAATCTTTTAAATATGTTCTAGAGGATAAGTTAACTGGTTTTTTTAGAAGGTTCAAAGTTCAAATCATAGTAGGTGAGTGTGTGAGGTAGTGAGTCTGTAAATTACATACAAAAATCTTCCAAATATCATGTAATATAGGATTAAGGATTTGAAGATGTAGTGTGTTGTAATAATATTTATAGATGGATTTGAAGATGTAGTGTGTTGTAATAATATTTATAGAGGTTTAGGATTTCAACAGTTAAAATCTAAAACTTTAAATAAAATGTTTAAGGTTTGAATTATAGTTTGTTAAAGCATGGTTCATATGGTTTATGATGGTCCACTATGGTTCACATTGTCTATGATCTTGTGGACTTTAAAAACTATTTTATTTTTTAACTTTATTTTTTACTTTTAATTTTTTTTTTTGAATTTTGAAAACATAGTTATATGTTTAAGTTCTACATCATGGCTATAAATTTATGTTGTATTAGTTTGGCAAGTATGCATTGTTACGATTATATATTGATATTGCATTAGCTTGGTAATTATGTATTGCATCTGTATATTGATATTGCATTGTCTCACAATTATGCAATGCATCATGATCACGTATCTAATAGCTTGACAATTATGTATTATATGATATTAATATTGGTATTATAATAGCTTAATTAAGTACTATATTATGATTACATATTGGCATTAGAATAGTTTCACAACTATACATTATGTCTATATTATATCAACTTGATAATTATGCATTACAACTTGATTATATTGGTATTAGAATAACTTAACAATTATAAATGTGTTGTTCGTCAATATTTGAACATTGGTTTTCTTCTTAAAAGTAAAGGAATTGAATTGATTGAGCTCATGTCATTTTATTTCAATTCTTCTAATTGGTTATATGGGATTGAAAAGGGTGTCATCTGTTACAATGTGCAGGTGTTGCATGATTTTCCTATTTAATGATGGAATCTTCTAGAAAGTTCACAAAAACCTTTTTTTGGAGAATCTTCTGGAAAGTTCATGGAAACCCCTTTTTTGGAGACTATTTTTTGGTGTGATCTGGAAGATTCCATAAGACTAGTAATCCCTGGAAAATTCTAGAAGATTGTTTGCGTGGGAAAATTAGAAAACCCTCCCATTTGTGATTATAAAACAAAGTTGTGTGTATGTAACATAGCATTTTCGAGATCCTCTGAATAAATATATGTATATTGAGTCCTTTTATCTCTTCATATTTTTGCTTGCAATTTTTATTCTGTGTTTAATTAGCATATGCTCTGATTTTTCTTTTCATGGTACCAAAACGCTATAGTAGAAGAGAGACGGTTGTATATGCTTTGGTAGTGAATCGTGCTCTCCCTCTCTACAACATTGGTTGTTGTATCTTTATTTTGGAGAGCTCCTAAGAGCTCATGCATTGGTCCATAGTTTGAGTGGGAGTAGAGAATGATTTGTAAAAAATGAGCAACAAATTGGAGATTGAGAAGTTCAATAGATCGAACTTCACTTTGTGGAAGATCAAAATGAAATACTTATTGGTGGGAAGAGACTTGTGGGTTGCAATCACTAGAAAGCCCACTGGGATGGCACAAGAGGAGTTTAATAAGCTGGATAGAAAAGCAATGGCCCTTATTAGACTAAGTTTAGCAGAATGTGATTTTAAATGTAATAGAAGCACAATCTACTCAAGATATGTGGAAAAATTTGGAGAGCATCTATGCTTTCAGGGTAATAGTGAACAAGTTATTGTTGCAGAAGAAGCGGGTAAATCTCAATATGAAGGAGAATGGTAAGTTCTTAGACCACTTGAATGATTTTAATATGCTAATAAAGCAACTAAAATATATTGGTGATAAATGGAGTGATAAAGATCAATGTTTTCCACTGTTGATTAGCATGATGAACTCATGGGAGAATCTTATTACTGCCATAAGTGCAACTTTTGACAAGTTGTAGATGGATTCAGTGGTTAGTTAGTTGTTGAATGAGGAGACAAGAAGGATATTTGTTGGTGAAGCATCCACTTTAGAGGCCTATTTAGCATGTGGATGCTCAAAGGAAAGAGGAAAACGTAGATCCAATGGGAGAAGCAAGTCTAGAGGTAGAGGCAGATCGTCTAGCATAGGAAAGAAAAATTTTAGCAATTTGGAATGCTACTACTATCACAAAAAGGGGCATATCAAGTTTCATTATCCCTTTTTGAAGAAGAAAAATAAAAAGGTAGTAGAAGAAGAGACAATTTTTTAAGTTCCAGATGAAAAATCCTCCATGTTTCTTGCTTCTTCTTGTCTGTCAACTGAAGTGTGTCTTGAAGATTGGATTATAGATTCAAAACCTTCTTTCCACATGACACCACATCGTGAGTATAAAGAGGTAAATGGTGTAAAATTTTATATGGGTGATAATTAATTTTGTAATGTATAAGGAGAAGGTACACTTCCTATGAAGGATTCAATTAGGAAAGTCAAGTATTTGTAAAAAGCTAGATATGTCTCTCGGTTGAGAAGAAATCTTCTCTCAATTGGACAACTGGCTGAAAAGGAGTAACAATTACCTTATTAGATGAAGGATGCAAGCTCACTGGAGGTGCACTAGTGCTTGTAAAAGGAAATAAGAAAGACACTTTGTTCAAATTAGATGTCAACCCTTGTGAGAAAAGTCATTGCAATGTTTTCTCTGTAAAAGAAGTTATGCAGTCGAGAAAAATGATGAAGTAGATGTTGGAGATTGTCTTATTTAGCACATAAGACTTGTCCATATAGGAGAAACCAACTTGAAGCAGTGGTTTAGCAAAGGCATGGTGCATGGCCTCAAGGATATCAGCTCTAGTACTTTCAGCTTTTGTGAATAATGTGTTATGGGCAAAAAAAAAAGGGTAAGCTTCTCTTATCACCCACGTAGAGATAAATATGCTTCGGACCTTGTTCATTCATATATTTGTGATCCTATGGATACTCCATCTATTTGTGGTGCTTTGTATTTTACCACTTTTATTGATGATCATAGCATAAACGTATGGACTATATTTTTGAAGAAAAAAAGTGACATACTTAATCATTTTAAAAGGTTTGTTACTAATGTAGAAAGGCATACAGGTAGGCAACTTAAGATATTGCATAGTGACAATGGAGGAGAATATTGTTCTGCTGAATTTGAAGATTTTTATAGGTAGAAAGACATCTCTATGCAAAAGCCTACACCTTATTCTCCTCAACAGAACGTAGTAGCAGATAGAATGAATAGAACACTACTAGAGAATATGAGGAGCATGTTGTCAGATGCAAAGCTCAGTAAATGGTTTTGGACTGAAGCAATTTCAACTGCCAACTATTTGGTTAATTTGTCAACATGCACTGCTTTGAATGACAAGACACTAGAAGAGGCCTGGAGTGGGAGAAAACCATCTCTCTCACTTGAGGATTTTTGGTTGTGAGAATTTTATGCACATTCCTACTGAAAAGAGTATAAAGTTGGATGAAAAATCTAAGAAATGCATTATTGTTGGTTATGGAAAATTTGTTGAAACAAAAGGATATAAATTATGGATTATGGGTGAACATAGAAGTGGTTTCAGCAGATATGTGATTTTCGAAGAATTAAGACAACTGGAGATATTCAACAACAATAATTACAACAATTGAAATAGAATGTTAGTGTGCATGAATGCACTATCTCAGGTCAACCTTCAAGTGAAGCACATGCTCAACCCTATCAACCTTAAGCAACTATATCTATTGAAATTTCAGATAGATTTTCCAGCCAAAAAAGACCTGGTGAATATTTGCCTTATTATATACCTGAAGAGGTGCATCAAGAGGATCAACAAATTTTATAGCCTGATTCTCCACCTTGCATAGAAGAGGTCCAAGAATTAGTGGAGCAGTCTAGAAGAACTAGAAGGGAGAGACATCTTCCCAATAAGTTTCAAGATTATTTATGTGGATTTACAGTTGCTGGTGATGATCCTCTCACATTTGAAGATGCCATGAAAAATACAAAGAGAGCATTGGAATAAGGCCATGCATGAAGAAATTTATTCAATGAAGAAGAACCATGCATGGGATTTAGTTCAACAACCTGCTGGGAGAAATATAGGAGACAACAAATGGATTTTCAGAAGCAATTTAAGGACTAATGGGTCTATGGAAAGATACAAGGCCATATTTGTTGCAAAAGGGTTCTCTCAAATCCCAGGTATTGATTTTCATCAAACTTATGCTCCCATTGTGAAGTTATCTTCTATTAGACTTTTGCTTGCATATGTTGCTGCTTTTGATTTAGAAGTTGAACAAATTGATGTTAAAACTACATTCTTGCATGGAGATTTGAAGGAGGAAATATAAATGCAGCAACCTAAAGGTTTTGAAGTAGGAGGTGCATGTGTTGTCTGCAAGTTGAAGAAATCCCTCTATAGATTGAAGCAGTCTCCTAGAGAACGGTGCCAAAATTTTGACAGTTATGTGTTACAAATTGGATTTTTTCATAACCCTGCAAATTCATGTGTGTATTACAAAACAGAAAGTATTTTTTTGTAATTTTAGTTTTGTATATGGATGACATCTTCATGATTGGAAATAATAAGCAATTGATTTCAAAAACTAAGGATTTATTTTCAAAGAACTTTGATATGAAGGACTTGGGTCAGGCACACCATTGCTTGGGCATTGATATTACCAAAGATCGCAAGAGCAGACAATTATGGATTTCCCAAAAGGATTACATTAACCAAATTTTGAAAGAATTTGGAATGCAATATAGTAAACCTGCCAAAACTCCTTTGTTGCTTGGAGTTAAATTATATGTAAAAATGTGTCCAACTACAACTGAATAAAAGGAGAGGATGAAGAAAAATCTATATATAGAGGTTGTGTGTTCATTGATGTATGCAATGGTATGTACCAATCCTGATATTGCTCATGTTGTTGGTATGGTTAGTATATATATGTCCAATCCTGGAAAATATCATGTTTTGTGTTATCAAGACAAGAAGAATGAAGAATTTTTTGTTGCAGGGACATGTAGACACAGATTGGGTAGGTGACTTGGACAACCGTAAGTCAACAAAAGGATATGTATTCACTTTGTATGGTGGTGCAGTGAGTTGGATGAGTAAAAAGTAAATTGTTATAGCTTTTCAAGTGCTGAAGCAGAATATATCACTGCCACTGATGTTGCAAAATAAGCTATTTGGTTGATGAGGTTGTGCAAAGGTTTACATTTGAACCAAGAATATGTTGGAGTAAAATGTGATAGCCAAAGTGCAATAGCACTTGCATATTCTTCATTATTCCATGAAAGAACAAAATATATTGGAGTGAAATATCATTTGTACGTGATGTGGTGGAGAGTGTAATGATAAACCTCATCAAATGCAAAACCCAAGAGAATGCAGCAGATGCACTTACTATGGTTGTCACAACTCAAAAGCACCAATTTTGCAGCAATGAGATTGGGATAAAAGATTGCAAAAAAATCTTGTATCAAGTGGGATTTTGTTACAATGTGCAGGTGCTGCATGATTTTCTTGTTAAATTTTGGAATCTTCTAGAAAGTTCACGAAAACCCCTTTTTTGGAGAATATTCTAAAAAGTTCACGAAAACCCGTTTTTTTGAAACTTTATATTTCTTGGTGTGACCTAGAAGAATCCAGAAGACTAGTTAGCCCTGGAAAATTCTATTGTTTGTGTGAGAAAATTAGATAACCCTCCCAATTTGTGATTATAAAAATAGAGTTGTGTGTATGTAACATAGCATTACAGGGATCCTCTAAATAAATATATGTATATTGAGTCCTCATTTTATCTGTTCATATTTCTGCTTGCAGTTTTCATTTTGTGTTTGTTTAGCATATGCTCTGATTTATCTTTTCATCATCCATATTACATCATTGTGTTATAGTATATTTGACAAATATAAATACCTTGCACGACAAGATTTAAACCTAGTTCTCCACCCAAATATTTTAAGCTTCTCATATTATTTGATACATAATTATGTTTGTTATAGAAAAACCTTTTTATATTATTCAAAGAAAGTTTCATATACAAATTAATCATATTTTTAATTAAAATATTTATTTATTTTTGTATCCAAATTTTTACCTATTAAGGAAATGTAAGATGTTTCTTCCTAGTAAAAAATTTAAAATAATGGTTTTTATTTACTTAATTTTAGTTTTACTTTAATAATTAAAAATATAATTCATATAAAAAATGATGCACAACAAATTAGTGAGTGAGATCCTAGAGGGAGTGTAGTAACGAGTGCGAACACGAGTTGGTAGTGAGTACAACTGAAAGCGAGTGCAAGTGTGAGCCGGGAGTGAGTGTAGCTAGAAGCAAGTGCGAGTGCGAGCATGAGATGAAAATGAGGAAGAAGTGTGAGCAGGAAGTAGAAAGCAAAGTGTAATCCAGTTAAATAAAATCCAATGCAAGTCGGGAGGAAGTGCGATCTAAGATGGATTGCAAATCAAGATTTAGTTATGGTGAAAGAGTAGTGGGTTCATCCAAAGTACATCAATGCTTCAAACCCTTACCACAAATACATGGAATATTATTTCTAAAAAATACTGAAGTGAAAGAACATCGAGAAAAATAAGAGACAAGGGCTATTATGAGCCAAGAGGGAGTACAAGCAGGGAGCAAGTGCAAGGCAAGAGAGTGCAAGCTAAGAGGGAAGGTGACCCAAGAGGGAGTGCAAATCGAGAGCAAGCCCCAGTAGCTATTATGGAAAGAAAGTCATTTTTGAAAGCCCTAACGAAAAGTTAGGATGCCCTAGTTGGAAGTATGGAGACCCAAGTTGGAGATAAGCAAAAAGAGTAAATACATAGCAAGTTTGATCTAGGTAGCAGATGTTACGGTATAAGTGAGTATCAAGGATGAGATGTTTGAGCATGATATAATGGTTCTTAAAAGTATAGGGTTAATATGTAAGTTCCATGGATCATGGTCAGGGTTTTTGGAGATTCAAAATTAGATCAAGTGGAAGTGGGGATTAAATTCAAATTACTTTGTGATTTTTCTTTCTAAAGTTTTTTTTATCATCTTTTCTAGTTCATAAATTAGGGATACAATAATGGTTGGTGGCCCATGGTTTAGGGGAAGAGATGCACTTTATTTGAGACCATGGAATGAAAAAATTTCTATTGAGACAAAACTATTAAGATTCTTCCAATATGGGTTAGGATTTTGACTTCCATATCAACTTATAAATAAGGATATTCTGAAGAATATTGGAAATACCTTAGGGGAATTCATTAAGGAAGGACTAAATACTAAGGAGTGAAAGTATGTTATATATACTCGAATATGTGTTGCTATGGATATTTCAAAACATTTGCCATAATCCATTAAGATAAAATTTGAATCAAGAGAATGATATCAACAAGTAGATTATGAAAATATTACATTTTTTTGCCACAATTATTATGATATTGGACACATGGAAAGAGTTTGCAAAATGAAAACTCTGAAAAAGAGAAAATTCTAGCCTTGAGATAAACTTCAAGACGAAGCAAGGAAATAATACAGTAATAGAAGTAGATCATTTCAAGGATATTCCAATTTGAAATAAGAGGTAAAGAAAACTCATTTGCAAGAGAAATACAAGGTGATGGTAGAGAGGGCTCTGCTAGGGTTTGATGAGGAAAAACTACTCTGCTAGGGTTTGATGAAGAAAAATTGCTCTACGGGGATGGCAGCAGCTTTCGAAGGAGGTCTGAAACATTGAAGGAATGTCGTGATGGCATCGGGTCCGGCATAGAGAGCACATGCTCATGATGTTTTTTCATCTGAAAATGACTAGAAGAAATAGGATTTTCCAGTGCATGTCGAGAACCGCTTGTTAAAGAACAATGGATGTTTGGAACGATGTGAAGCCAAGCCAGTTCAACCAGACTCAATGGTGGAAGATGTGGAGTATCTAACCAAACATGCCCTTATTGGAAAATGTTTTGGCATCCGAATTTCTCTTCCCTTTGTGGAGGCTTGGGTCAAGAAGACTTGGAATCCTGAAGGTGATGTGGAGGTGATGTTGAGTGCGAACGACTATTTTATGGTGGTTTTCTCTTGTATTGCAGATCGTAACAAAGCATTTGAATGGGGTCCTTATTTCTATAACCAAGTGGGACTCTTTCTTAAACCTTAGCATGTGGGTTTCAACCCATCAGAGGAGCGATCGTCACGGGTTCTAGTATGGGTGCGGCTTCCATGGCTCCCATTGAAATTCTGGAGAACTGATATCTTGCATAAGATTGCCCTTCTGCTTGGGAAGTCGGTTGGACCGTCACAACAGACAATGGATAAAAATGGAATCTTTATTTCTCGTATTTGTGTTGAAATTGACTTAAATAATCCTATTCCATATTCTATTGAAATACAATTTGGATCAA
This sequence comes from Wollemia nobilis, assembly GCA_028583015.1. Lineage (NCBI taxonomy): Eukaryota > Viridiplantae > Streptophyta > Pinopsida > Araucariales > Araucariaceae > Wollemia > Wollemia nobilis. The sequence continues at coordinate 2,293,828 of JAQPPZ010002200.1, forward strand.
CTACATGGGTTCAAAAACTTGACTATGAAGCTCTTCCATTTCGTTGTTGGATTTACCGTGAATATGGCCACCTGCAAAGAAAATGCCCTAAGTTTGTCTCGCATGTGGCTTCAAATCTTGGGCCCTCTCAGTTTGGACAAAGTTTGGATAAAGGAAAATCCCTAATAAAGGAAGGGGAACGGGATAAGGAAGGTTTTGCTCCGGTAAAAGCCCAAAATAGAGGACGAAGGGCAAACAAAGACCTTAAGGATAGCCAACCAGATGCTCTACTCAACCATTTTGAAATATTAGATGATCTTGATCAGTGCATGGAGATACCTAAAACGTCGCTACCTGATGTAAATATAACAAGGCTGAATCAGATGTCTCTTCTTGAGGGGGAACTTAAGGAATCAGATCTATGCGATTTAAATGAAGAACAAAGGGTTTTGGATATGAGTATAGGGGACATGGTTGGGTCTAGCCCTATAAGGGAAACTATTTTAGAAAGTGGTATATATTTAGTTATGCCCTCTCCTACTTAGGCACTAATGTAGTCATCCTTGGACTGCAAAACTCCTACGGTGTTGGGATTGTAGCAAAAAATAATTAAAAAAAGTTTTTCGGATAAGAATATGAAGGTGGGTCGGAAGAAGGACTAGGATAAAATTAAGTTAATGGGGGAGACTTTGGTGGATTCAGGATTTGTGAGAACATTGGACTCCCATTTTTATAACCCCCAAAAATGATTATCCTCTCATGGAATGTAAGGGGGTTGAACAACATCCCCAAACAAAAAGTTGTTCGTGATTTGGTTCGTGTGCATTCTTTGGATGTGGTGTTTATTCAGGAGACTAAATTGGCTATTGATAGTATGTTAATATTACTCCCAAGTTATGTATAAGGGGGCAATGCCAGTGTATTGGTGCATGTGGATATGCTGGTGGTGTCACTTGTTTATGGGATCTAGTTAAGATATCCCATCTTACTTGGATTTCGAGCAGATGGTCTATTTAGATGGTCGGGCATGATAATGAATCTGGTGAAACCATCCTACTTACAAATGTGTATGCTCCTATTTATTACAATGGTAAAGTGAATTTGTGGGAGCACATTTGCTTTGTGAGAAGTTTGGTTCCCCTGTACCCATGGATTCTGGCTAGAGACTTCAACTCTATCACTTGTCTGGAGGAGAAACGTGGTGGGGTGGACCGTCTTGAGCCTTTTTCTTTTGTCTTCAGTGCTCATATCTAGGCCCTAAACTTGGTTGACATCAATCCAGATAATGGGATCTTTACTTGGCACAATAGAAGGTGTGAGTAAGCTTCCATCTCAGAGAGACTAGATAGGTTTTTGATATCTAGTTATTGGATGGGTAATAATAGAAGTGCTAGTTCTATGATTATGTAGGGTAGGGGATCTGATCATTGGCCTATCAAACTCTCTGCTTTGGAGTTAGGGCAAAAAAATAATCCATCATTTAAGTTTCAACTTATGTGGCTTCATGATCCTAAGCTTCATGATTTCATGTGAGGCTGGTGGACCACTGGCAAACCTCCTCATGGCACCACTATGTATTCCTTTATGAAGCGACTACAATTTGTAAAACATAAATTGAAGAGATGGAATAGACTAAATTTTTGGAACCTTTCCTTGGCTAAGTTGGCAGCTCTTAGGAGGATGGAAGAAGCTTCAAGGAATATTAGATATCAGGGATTCACAAAGGAGCTTCTTGTTGAGGAATTTGAGGCTGCAAAAGACCTTGCTGAATGGGAACTGAGGGAAGAAATTTTTTGGAAACAAAAAGCTCGAGTAGATTGGCTTCAGGAAGGGGATAGGAACACAGCCTTCTTTTAGAACTCAGTTAAGGCTTGTCCTAATTGTAACCTGATTACCTCTCTTATGAATTCTCTGGGTTCCCTGCTTTCTTCTTTCAGGGATATTTTAGAAGAGACTAAGAGGTATTTTTCCTCTCTCTTAAAGGAGGACTCCCTATCAGATGATGTTAATGAAAAGCTTATTCTAAACTATAATCCAGCGATTGTTTCTTGAGAGATGAATGAGCACTTGATGGGTCCAATTTCTCTTGAGGAGTTGGAAAATGTTATATTCAAGATGAAAAAAGGAAAAGCCCCAGGTCCAGATGGATTCCCGATTGAGTTTTATCAGGATTTTTTGGATTTAATCAAATTTGATCTTTTGGAGGTGGTCCATGAGTCCCAAAAGAACAAAAAAATGCTAAGGGCCCTAAATGCTACCTTTTTGGTGTTTATACCCAAAAAAGAGGGAGCAAATTCCTTGGATATGTTCAAGCCTATTGCTCTCTGCAATGTTGTGTATAAGATCATCACAAAAATTATTGTTGAGAGGTTGAAGATATAGTTGAGCAAAATCATCTCTGAGGAGCAAGGAGGGTTTGTTGATGGCTAATAAATCTTGGATGGGGTTTTTATTGCTACAGAAGCTATTCACTCGATGGAAAATTCTAAGGAGAAAACTATATTTATTAATTTGGACATGGCCAAATCCTATGATCGAGTTAGATGATCCTTTCTTAAAAAATTTCTTGTTGCTTTTGGATTTGAGGAGGAATGGATTAGATGAGTGATGAGATGTATTTCTTCTTCCTCATTCTCTATTCTTGTTAATAATGAGCCATCAGAGCTATTTGATGCCTCAATGGTATTGAGGCAAGGAGATCCTTTATCTCCTTATTTGTTTATCATTATGGCGAAAGGGTTGCGAAGATTGCTCAAGTATCAAGTCATATAGGGTCTCATTCAGGGGTGGAAGTGGGATAGTAGTTTGCCACCTCTTTCCCACCTTCAATTTGTTGATGATATTGCTTTGTTGGGATTTGCCACTATCAGGGAAGCTGGCAATATTAGACAGTCTCTTGACATATATCTTGGTGCTTCTGGACAGTTGATTAATGAGGACAAGTCTTCTATTTTCTTCTTCAATACCCCTCCTCTTATTCAAGCCAGGATTGCTCGCATTCTAAGATTCCATGTTGGGACTCCCCCCTTCATTTATCTTGGTATTCCAATTTCATCTCATCCTCTACCTAGATCTTCTTGGCAGTCTATGCTTGATAATTTTAGAAGGAAGGTAAATCACTGGACTTTCAGATGGCTATCCACTGCAGGTAGAGTGTTGCTTTTAAAATCTATTGTTCAAGATTTACCCATTTCTAGATGTTTTGTACAAATAGCTCCCTCTCACTTCATCAAGGACATGGATGCTTTGTCAAGACATTTTTTATGGTCTAGAAAACTTGATCAATATAAATGGATTTTGGTTAGGTGGGATTCTATATGTAGGCTAGTGCAAGAGGGAGGCCTTGGGTTGCGACAAATAGCTCTTTTTGGGTAGGCTTTGGCTGCAAAACTTTATTGGAGATGGTGTACCTCTCAAGATCATATTTGGGATAAAATATTATATTGTAAATACTTGAGAGGTATTTCTGAGGCTGAGATCCCTAGAGTCATCTTGGTTGAGAAAGCTTCAGTTATTTGGGACACTCTAAAAAGAGGAGCTAATTTAATCAAGCAGGGTTTGTTCTGGATTTACAATCAGGGATCAAATACTTTTTTTTGGGAGGATTCTTGGGATGGTCACCCTCCTATCTTGAATCAATATCCTACGTTACATTCCCTAAGCATTTTTTCTTGGAAGCAGGTCGGTCTCGTGTGGAGGACTTTAAAAAATCTAGTATTTTGGAAATATGAATATGTACAGGTGGAAATATCCGCAAAAATGGCCCCAGGGGGGATTGGCCAAGGACAGAGAGGTGCTTGCTCTTATTCTTATGGGGAGGCCTTATTCTTCATTGAGGGGTAAATATATTCTAGCTTGGAACCCTGATCCTAAGGGAACCTACTCGGTAGCCTATGGTTATCAAGTTCTTGATAAGCAAAAGTATGGGAGTCTTCCTGTCACTTGGTGGAAAAAGGTGTGGAACAAATTTGTCTGGCCAAAATGTAACTTCTTTCTCTGGTTGGTAGCTCTTAATAAATGCCTCACTTGGGATAATGTGAGGAAGATGGGATTTCAGGGTCCCTCTTTTTGTGTCCTTTGTAGTAAGAATGAGGATGACTCTTCTCATTTACTTTTCCAATGCTCCTTTACCAGAGACATTTGGCACCGTTGGTGGAGTGCTTGGAACCATTAATGTTTTCATGTGTTGTCCCTGGTGGAGTTTTGGAGTAGTCTGGACAGACCTCCAGCCAAGACCCCCTTCCTTCAAATCGCTTGGAATTTGGGCCCTTCTTGCATCATCTAGCAAATTTGGCTCAAATAGAACCGACACATATTTCAAGGAAGTTATTTGGCTATTCAACAGATCTGGAAAAGGATCCTATATATGGTTCAGGAAACCATCCATAGCAAATGTGATGTGGACCCTCTTTTGGATTCTATGGAGGAGAAGGTACAACAAGCCCTTGGTATCTTTGGGGATTATTTGAACTCTTCTAGCCCTAGTAGGGTTCCTCAGCTTAGCAAGAAGGTTAGGAGAGATGGTAAGTGGAGGCCACCTCCTAGAGGCGTATTAAAAATTAATGCTGATGGATTGTCCAGGGGTAATCCTGGACATGCTGGAATTGGAAATGTTGGGAGAGATTCTACTGGTGGTGTCAGTTTTTTCTTTTCCATTTATAAATGTGTTCACTCCAATAATTTTATGGAAGTTATTACAATTCTTGAGGCCTTGCAGAGGGGGTTTTCTCTTGGCTAGCATAGGATTATATGCGATTCTGACTCTCAAATTGTGGTTAATATTTTAAACAGTAAAAGGGTGGAGGAATTTAATTGGCAGTTGGCCTCTATAGCTGTTCAGATTCTCAGAATGAGTGAAGAGTTCAAATTTATATCCTTTGTGCACATTCCAATGGAATGGAATGTGGTTGTTGATTACCTTGCCAAAAGGGCTTCTGAGCTGCTAGATCCTTGGAGTATCGATAATTGGGAGAGTCTCCTATCTGGGGACTCTCAACGCCTGTGGGAGTTTATCCACAAGGATTTATAGACTTAATGTGGTTTGTTCTTGTTGTCTTTTTCGGGTGTCATTCTAGTCTAGTGGTTTTAGCATGTTTGGCTATTTATTTGAGTCCTGGTTGGAAGCTCAGTTGTACTTTGTAATCTAGACTTTTTATCAATAAATTTTTACCCCTTTATTTAAGAAAAGAGAAAACTTATCTACAATATCATTTGGCAAGTTCGAAAGGAATTAAAGGTGCAAAAGAAGATGTGGAGAGAAATCCTAAAACAAAGACAACAAAAGAGATCAAGTTTATCCTACGTAAATCAAGAAATAAGGATGGAGGAAACCCATAACAATTTAGATTTTTTAGAGAAAAATAAGAAGGTAATTGCTATAGAAGAGCATCCTTGCACTTTAGGGTTTCTAGGGTAACATAAAGAAGATTGTGCTTTTAATGTTATTCCTTGCACTTCAAATCCTTGAGAACAAGGCAAACCTAAAGATAATAAGTCTTACTATGAATAGTGTGAGAAGATTGAAGAGATTGATGAAGACGAAAGTATTGCTGAAAATGAAAAAAGAGAGAAAGATCCAAGAAGCAAAAACAAATAGAAAAAGAAACCTAGAGGGATATTGATATAGGAAAACAAAAGCAAATATCATAAGTGCTAACAAGAAGTGGGGCTAAACCCACAAATAAAATGAAAAATAACAATGAAAATAATATCTTGGAATATTAAGGGAATGGATAAGGACCCTAAAAAAATGTATTAAGAAATTATAAGGTTGTTATAGACAAGATATTTATAGATATAGAAGTTGAGTAGCAAATATTTTAGCCAATAGCGGTATTGAATTTTATCTTAATAGAATTTAAATTTCATAAGGTATATGAAATTAAAAGGAGTTGATTGTGGAAACTTAATAGTTTGAGGAAGATGGAGATTGATAGAAAGGCAAATGAATATGCAAAGTCGGACATGATTTAATTAACTTGTTAGAAATATAATGAGAGCAATTTAATGTTTTGTTTTTGTAATGTGAGTGACCCTTAATAGAAGCCACCCATAGATTCTATATATATATTTATATATATATAATCTATGGGTGTCTTGGCTTCTATTGAGGGCCACTCCCATTAATATATATAATTCATGTCTATTAATTATTATTTTTAAATATTTAAATATACTTTTTAAAATTAGATTTATTATATGGTGTTCTAATAATATCTTATCATAAGAGTTCTATTGTTTTGAATAGGATAAAAAAAGAAGGTTTTTAACATCCATAGTAACAAAAGCATCCATTGGGACAATAACTTTGCAAAGAACCATAGCTACCAACCTTGAAATTTGATTCAATTATTTTTCTTTCTAAAATATTTATCTTTTGCTATTGATTTTTGTGATATTCTAGTTAATTTTGATAGACCCGATTTTTGGATAATTCCATTTTATCATAGATCAAAGTAGATCCTTTGTTTTAATTTCGTTGTTGCAGATGACTCTTCCATGTATGTACAAATCTTGTAGTCAAGTTATTAGGAACTCTTTTTCTGCAATTGAGGCTTCCCATGATGACCACCATATTTGTAGATATTTTGCAAGAGGCACTAATACAGTAACAAACTTGGGCATGATTTTGATATTTATTTTTAAAAATTGTGTTATTCCTTTCAAACCATAAATTCCAAGGAATAATGGTAAGGTCAGTCCTCCAAAGAATACATAATGCTTTAGCTTTAAAATAATTTATCCAATATTTTATCAACCGTTTCAATTTTGATGGAGCTACCCAATATAATTTCATATTTTTTTTAACCCCAAATGGTGTGAGCAAACAAACAATGAAGAAGTAAATGGTTTGATGTTTCTAAATCCTTCTCACACAAGGCACATCTAAAGGGTCCATAATATCCTCTTCTTTATATACTCTCTCCCGTAAGAATCTTACTTTGAACTTCTAACCAAAGAAATGTTGAGGCCTTAAGGAGAGCCTCTAATGGCCAAACATTCTTCCAATTAAAATCTTTGGGAGAGTAAAATTTTGATTGTTCTAAATTATCATATTCCTACTTGACCAAGTATCCACCATCCTTTGATAAATTCCAAACCAACTTAACCTTTCATGTAAAAATTGACAAATAAAACTCTCGAAGCATCTTTTGAAGTTTGTTTATAATTTGTTTTAGTTCCTCTTCTTTATCTAGGTTACTAAAATAAATCCATGATCTGGATTTTTTGCTCATAATAATATAATCCTTGACCTTTTGACATTTACATGCTAGGCACGCTTAAGCCAATGGTTTCCATTTTGAGCTAGATATAAGAGGATAAGGCTTCAACCAAGCATCAGACTAAAAATTTGCATAACTTCCCTCATTGGCTGACCATTAATATGTTTCTTTATCAATTGCAAACCATTTTATATGAAGTTCCATGTTGATGATCCTTTGGCTAGATTTTTTTTCCTAAAACATTTCATTGCATCAAGAGAACCTATATATTTTTGAAGTAATATTTTTACCAAATTCTTTCCTTGATCTTTGAATAATCTCCACCCAAGCTTTGCTCCTAATGCCAAATTTTATATTTTTTAATTTCGCAAGCCTGCTCCTCCATTATTTTTTCCTTTGCAAACCCTATCCCACTTATAAAGAGGAAACCTAAAATTTCCTTGTAACCTTTCCATAGAAATTATCTTTAAATTTTATCAATTTTTGATGTAATACTTGTTGGCAGTCTTGAAAAATACATCATATAAATAGGAATTGATTGCAATGTAGTCTTTATGAGTTGTAGCATTCATGCCATGATTAAGAACTTACCTTTCCAACCTGCCAAGCAAGCTTTAATTCTATCCAAAAAAAGAGATCAAAATATCCTTTTTATTTTCTTTGTTAGACAAAGGAATACACAAGTTGGTTAATGGATTTTTTTTTAATTTTAAACCCTAAAATATTCACAATGATTTTTTTTAAATCTATGGCAATATTAATGGACAAAATCCTAGATTTTGAAGTATTTACCAACTGTCCAATAGCCTTCTCATAGCATGATAATATTGATTTAAACTCCATGGCCTCAATGACTGAGGGATGTCCCAAAATAAAAGTATCATCAATAAATTGGAGATGAGATTCAAAGGTACCATTTTTTGCAACTTGAATACCATTTATTTTTCCTTTAATTTTTACCTTTGAAAAGGCTATCCCTGATGCTTCTTCCATAATAATTAATTGATAAGGAGAAAGAGAATCACCTTGACAAAGTCCACAAGATGACTTGAAATACCTAGCAGGAGAACCATTGATCAAAATAGAATATTTTGTAGTGCTATAATAACATTTAATCCACTCACATCAACTATAATCAAAGCCAAACTTTCTAAGAATAACATATAGAAAATTTTAGGAAACCCTATCATATGCATTTTTCATATCTAATTTCAAAAGCATACCTATTTTGTTCATGGAATGAAGAGAATGTATGGGCTTTTGTGCAATAACTATACCATCAAGAATTTTTTTACCATGAACAAAGTTACCTTGTACCTCTAACATAAGACACCCTAGAATGCCCTTCAACCTGTTTACCATAATTTTTGAAATAATATTATAAATCATATTACAAAGGCTTATTGGATGAAAATTATCAAAATATTTTGTGTTGCTTAAGGTAATAAAAGTAGCATTGATCTCACTTATTATATCCTTCCTTTTTCGAACGCCTTCAATGGCGTCTAATATATCACTCTTCAATAAACCCCAAAATTTTGAAAGAAAATTACAAGAAATCCATCGGGACCAAGTGCCTTGTTAGGATGGAAAGAGAAAACTGCTTCATGGAGCTCCTTTATAGATATCTTCTTCATCAAGCTTTCATTTTGTCCTTGAGTGATAATTGATAGAATATTTTGTAGAAGTTTTTCTTGTGCCTCCTTATCTTGCCTAGAATATAACAACATATTTTTTAAATAACTAATTACTTCCTTCATTATATCTTCTTTGTCATCAATATTTCTTCCATCTGGAGTTATAATGATTTTTATATGACAAACAATTTTTTTTTTTGCTGTAGCATGAAAAAAATGTATATTTCTATCCCCTTCCTTGAGTCATTTCTCTCTAGATTTTTGGAACCAATATGACTCCTTTTTCAATGCATTATGATAATAAAAAATTAATTGTTTTTCTTTCACATAAGAATCTTGATCCATTCCATTAATTTCTACTATCTCTTATAAATTTTTGAGCTTGGATTCAATTTCTTTCTTTTCTTTAAAATTATTACCAAAATATTTGGCATTTTGTATCTTCATTTGCTCCTTTAAATATTTCAACTTATAAACAAACATGTACATACATGATCCTTGATTCATCCCACCATAACATAACCATCTAAAAAAATCAGGGTTTTGGAGCCACATAGACTAAAAATGACTTTGGATGACCATTATTAGGTAACCCACAAGTCAAGAATGGGTTTGTGATATGATCTTGCTTACAATAAAATATCTAAAGAGATTGTATACTTTGTTTCCAACCATTTATTGGATAAGTCTTTTTGCTATATAATTTTTTCCAATGCGTCTATTATCCCATGTATATTGAAAGCTTGATGGACTAACATTCCAAAGATCATTTGAATTGAAAAATGAATTAAAATCTTACAATTATTTAGACCATCCTAGAATGCCACCCTTATTTTATAAAGGAGATAGAACAATATTAAAATCACCCCAATAATCTGCAAATCACAATGAATCATCATTGTATTTGACAAAAGTATACTAAGGTCTTTCCAACATCTTTCACAAGTAGCTATAGTTGGAGCATATACATTTATAACCCCAAATTTCAAGTTTTTCTCTTTCCTGCAAAATAATCTAGCAACCCAATTACTTTTTGCATCTAGTATTTGTCCATCCCATTTGAATTTATCCCATATTATTGCAATACTGTCTAAAGCTCCTATAGAAGAAACTGTTAAATAATCACCTATCTTCCAAATATTCTTAAAAACATCCTTATATTCCTCACTACTTAATTTTTTTTTTGTATTAAAATAAACTCAGGGCTATAACGGCCTATTAACTCCTTAGCAACTATTTTTTTAGGAATTTTATTCATACCCCTAATATTCCATGATATCATTTTTATTATCAACACTTTTTGTTTTTAATAGTGAGTTTAGCCCCACTTCTTGTTAACACGTGATATTTTTATTTGGCTTCCTATATCAATATCCTTTTGAGTTTTTTTTTCTTTTTATTCATACTTTGATGGCCTTCCTATTCTTCCATTCCCATCAACACTCTCATCTTCATCAATATCTTCTATTTTTTCATATTGTTCAAAATGAGACTTATCTTCTAAAGATTTATGTTTCCCTAAAGATACAAAAGTGCAAGAAATAGCCTCATTAGCATTTTATTCTTTATGTTACCTTGAAAACTCTAAACTACAAATATGATCCTCCAAAGTCATCACTTTATTTCCTTGGTAGTGTTTTTTGTGAGAAAAGGGAGAGAAGGGTTTACTGAAAGAAATGGAAATATAGTCGTAGCTAGAGCTTTTCTCTTGGTGCAGATTAAACAACAACAAAGATGAATACATATAACTTCAAATCTAAGCATTTTATATATTCTTCATGCAGAAATCATAGTTCTTTAATGTGATTTAGATGTTAATCTAACACATACATGTATTAAATCTTTAGCTCCAACAATACTTTTTATATCGTGCATGAGTCCAGATAATAGAACAAATACAACGTATAACTTAGTAATGTAAATAGAAGCATCAAATGTTAATACATACACTTGCACATAGTGAACCAGAAGCCAATAGAAGCCTATCTTATTGCTTGAATCTAGAGTACATACATCCAGTCTTGTAAACATCTAAGAGCCGACCCTTATTCAGGGTATGCTCCCTACTATATATACTCTAAAACAAGCATGCTTTGACAGCTACCAAATCTTGACACAAAATCAATTACAATAAAAGCGCTGCCAAATGCACCAGCATATTTTACGTGGCTTCTCATTGGTTCAATCAGGTAATCAAATCACCAATGGCAGAAGTTTAAGATTTGATGCTCAATCATGATCTACCATCAATTTTTGACATGTTCCTTTGAAGGCAGATTCTATTTATATCTTTGTTTCACGCAATTCAATTATGTCACAAAATCATGACATTCTAAAGTCTTGACCTTTCCTTTTCTACTTTGAGTTCACAAAATTTCAACATGTTGCAAAATCATGACATCTCGTCGACCTTGGTCTTTCTCTTGCTTTGAGCTCACAAAACTTTGACATGTCACAAAATCATGACATTTCACCTACCTTAGTCTTTTCTCGCCATGAGCTCATGAAACATTGACATGTCATGAAATCATGACATTTCACCCACCTTAGTCTTTTCTCACCATGAGCTCATGAAACATCAACATGTCATGAAATCATGACATGTTGCATGCCTTAGTTTTTTTACTTCTTCACTTCACAAAAATGGGAAATTGGTGTTTGAACCTTCAAAACCTCTACTATCTTCAAGGTAGTATTTTTAGACTAACATTCTTGGTACCTTCCGAGGAATTTTTCTAGCAAAAATATTAGAATCTAGGACCTTCATCCATTGGGAAATGGAGTCAAAACAATATGGAAGAGGAAGTTTTGGAAAATCAGAAAAGAATTTCTTAAACAAGTAAAACATTACCTTTCAAAATACCTCTTACATGCTTATGCATATTTTACTAATGTTACATTAACATCTTAGTAATTCAAATTTTTGTGAAACTCTTCATGATTGGCCGCTAGTCCCACCCTCTATCAACTATCTCTGATCAACTTGCTTGGACTTTTTCTGTATTTCTATCATCTTGATAACTTCATTGTAGGTGAGGCAAACTTGCTTCCAAGCTTCATCATCAAGATCCGATGATTCCATGAACAACTGATACACATACTGCAACTCTTCCACTTTATCATGAGACACTATCTTATATCTCAAAATTAGTTCTTACAAACAAGACTTAATCTGTGTGAGATTTTGAATCATAGCAAACACATGTGCTTCTTCCATAGGCTCTTCCCAACCTTCTATCTCAGATTCATCATTAATAAAAGATCTTAGGGATGTTGTGAGTGCATCTTCACTTAGAACATTTGAATTTTCATCCCAAAGATATGGAAGTCCACATTTGTTTGCTAAGTTTAAATGCTTTACTAGTCCCTTAGCTTCAGCTTCCAACTCATGAAGAAGTTTTACCCCTTGATTTACAAGTTTAAATCTTCTGAAGAAACTTTTGGCTGTAATTTTAGCCTGAGACTAGGCTTCACTTTGGATCTTGGCAGCAACATTCTCAGGCATATTATCAGACAAGATTTGAATTTTAGTTGTAGCATCTGATATTTTCTATAAGAATTTTACTGAAGCTTTCAACTCATCTCCAACTACTTCAAGCACTTCCTTGAATTTAGCCAAATATATCAACATAGGCCTTGTTCTTAGACTAAGCAGCAAGATATCTTCAAATATTTCCTTCCTTACTACTTTAGCCTTTTCTTTTGATAGGCCATGTGCTTCATTCTGCTTCTCTTGGACCTATTGTTGAAGTTCTTGTACTTGTAGATTCAAGGATTGAATTTGTGCAGTCACTTTCTCAAGTTCTTCTTTATATTTGGCTGCTTCACTTGCAGCTTCACTGAATCTATCCTCCCATATTTTAGCCTCTAGTTTCAAGGCTTTTTCCATCAATTTCTATTCTTGCAAGGTAGATTCACATTCTTTTTTGGCTTCTTGCTCTTTAATGAATTTTTCTTTAAAATATTCTCCATGTAAGTAAATTGTCCCTAGGTGAGCTTGGACCATTCCCCATTCATCTTGCATATGAAGTTGAGTAATGTCTTCAGTTACACTTTCCACTTGATAATCTTCTATCATCATATCACCCTCAGGCTTCTTCACTTTTGGGGTCAACTTCACCTTCTTCCACTGCATAGTGGTGGGATCAAGTGCTATCATTTCTTGTGTATGGGCTGGAGCTTTAGAAGCTTCAGCAGAGTGGGAAGCCCACCAATCTAAGGTATTTTTGTTTGCCTTTCTTAGATCTTTCAATTTTGAAAAAGTTGGATGATTTTCAGTAGTTGCAGCAGAGGTGGACCTCATAGTTGGTATGCATGCACCGAGGAGGAATGGGGTTGATACCAAAGTGGTACTCCCATCCAAAGGAGCAACTATAGGATGAGTGAGTGATTCTGAAGATTGACCAACTTTAGATTGAATCTATGAATATGATACTGGTTCTGGAGAAAGCAACCATTGTTTCAAGGGAAACATTATATCTTTCTTTGGAATAGAAATGGAAGGAGACTTAACTCGGGAATGAGTAGGAAGAGAAGAATGAGAGAATAGAGAAGCCATACCTGATCCGATTGGGAGTACGCATTGGTTTTCATCTTCCATTATGTGTTCTTCATTAACCTCATCAACAATAGACTTTTCAACTTCATCTTGTTGAGGGGTTCCTGTCACTTCTCTTTCTCCACCCTCATTCTCTTCAACATATGTATCTTCTTCTAAATCTATTATTTCAACATTTAGAGGAATCTCCCCATGTTGATTCCTATTGTGTTCAACAACCTCTTTTTTAACTATTATATTTTCAAAAATAACTATGTCTAGCCCTTCTTGAGCAAAGTCGATGCTATTATCAACTATTTCATTCTGAGCTTCTTCCTACACATCAGGATTTTCAACTATTTCATCATTCTATGAAACATCTCCAATGTCTTGAGCAACTTGCTCACTTTCCCTAACAACTTTAGAATGTTCAACAGTCTCCTACTATTGATTTTCACCACCCTAGATGCCTTCTACAACTTTTTGAGTCGTGTCAACCTATTTGCTTCTTTTCTGTTGACCTCCTACCAGGGATTTCAATTTTCTTTTCTTAGTGCCAAGAGGCACTTCATCTGATTCAGTATCAGAGGGAGAGGGGGGAACAAATTTTAGAGCCTCAAAAGATATAGCTCTACATTTTGATAGATCTGCATCGAGCACCAGATGCTTTCCTCTTTTCTCCACTTGCAAGGGTTCAATGATTCCTTGCCCATATTTTCCTAGTCCCTTACCATCATAACCCATATTCACCATCATTTGAGGTGCTTTTACATACTTTTTTCTTTGTTCCTCTATGAAGATAGTTTCAATGGACTTCTTTTTTGAGGACCTAAGCCTTGTCTGTGCATGAGATTCTTGTTGCTCAACTGCAACTTTCTTACCTTTACCTTGGTCTACTTTCTATTTTTTAGTAGCTTTAGGGCTTACCTCTTTGTTGCCACCAATGCTCGAAGGTACCTTTTTGGTGAAATTCCTTGACCAGGTAGCTTGATAATGATCATAACGGACTAAAAATTCAAGATCATTGTTAATAGGCCACCTTGAATCAATCATATTAGTTTGGACTCTCATCATCCACCATTCATGAATTTTCCCTACTATCCATTATACCCCTTTTTCTGCATCCTATTGATAATCTTATCATCCAAGACATGCTTAGGATTATTCTTGGGATCATAATCAACCACATGCTCATAAAAATCATGCCATGGGGGTAGTGGTTGCATTCTTTCTACATGCCATTCTAATGCCTCATCCTCAACATTATTTCTACAATTTTCAATGTCTTGCCTAGGGAACATGTGATAAATTTTTATAGGAGTTTTGTTTAGAATAGCTTGCCTTTCTACAAATCTATTGATGGGGTCATACCTCCATCATTGTGGCATTTCTATCAACCCTAATTCCCTTAGAGCTTGAGCAATTTGTTCATGTTGCCCTTTCTTTGAAACAATAATACCTTCAAACTAGAATGGCATTGTACAAGTACCAGTTTTACCTATACCTGTACCATATTTGAAATTTATTTGCTCAATTTGTCTAACATATTCTAAAGAAAATAATCTATCAATAACATAATGTGGAAGCAAAAAGGGTTTTCCAGTAAACCCATATAATCTAATAACAACCCCTTGAGTGAGGATGAACCAGTCACCCTCCTCTACATGTTTATTTTGCAAAACTTTTATAGCCTTTGGGTTTAACCTACTTATTTCTCCATACATAATTTTTAGGGCTGGCCCCAAAAATTCTCTATTAAAATCATAATATGATTATATCTTATACAAAATATTAGTCCATTCATATATAGGCAAAGTTCTCCCTTTCTCATCTTTATCATTTACAGAAATGAAAGCTAGCTCTTGAGCCATAAAATAGAAGAAAACCCATACTAAATATGAAGAGAACTTGAAAGAAGACTGAGAACCTCTTTTTATCGAAGACAAACCTTCATGGACCTGGAAAAAAATATATTCTAGCCAATCAAAAAATATGGGCCTGACACTTTTATCCATAACTGAAGAATCATAATTTTTAGGGTTTGATAGGCAATTGACCAGTGCAATCTGCCACCCATAAACTCTTTCATCTATCTTCAGGCCCACCACCATAGCTAAAATAGAAAATAGTTCTAGATTTTTGAAATCTGTCAGAGGAATGGGGGTTTTAGGCATAGTCCCTCCAGTAGGTGGTTTCTTTAATTGCATTGCTAGAAAATTTTTCATCTTCTCAGAGGGAATAAAATATTTTGCCTGGTCTATAGGGTCAAAAGCTTTTGGCTCAAGAGTGGGTACATGACCGGTGGCAAAAGCATCAATGAAAGCATCAGGGCTTAGAGTGAAAAGGGTTCTACCTTGGGAGTTCTTAATAGTCTTTTCTTTGATGTCATAAAAACTAGCAATAGCTTTAATTAATTCAGGACAGGGATGAACGAGAATATACACATACCAGTAAAGTAGAGAATTGAAGGTGAAAGTAGTCGGAGAAGATGCAGTGATACCTATAGCCATTCTCTCTTCAATATCTCTCCAAATTTTCTCTAGAGGTTTCCATGTTATAATAGTATCACCAATTCTGGCATCCCTATCAACAAATTTCTTGCCTACTTCATCTTCGCATCTTGTCACCATGGAAACAGAAGATGATGCTGCCATTGCTACCTTCTGACTATTTTTCTTGGGAGCCATGTGAAAACACTTGTAGAGCTTGTTTGTACTGGGTTCAAACTCGAGAGCAAAGATAGCAAGTGAGTTGCGGCAGAGAAATTCATTCAAAAATGAATTAGGGTTTCTTTACATCGATTTGAAATATTATGCATGAGTTGCATTAACTATGGTTGGTGCATCCATATTTCTTGAATCTTCTTGCACATCATTTTTGACACTTTCCTGCATGCTAAATTTTTCGACCAATCACTGACAGCCACATTAACTGAGAATTTGTGCTCTTCAAGGCATCGATCATCCATGAAAGGAGTGCCTTCCCACCAACCATCGAAAGGCTACATGGCAGATTTTGAATTTGAACCATTATATACCAACAAAATGATGCTTTTATTTCTTTTCCTCCTTTTTTTATATTTTTATCTTTTTTCTAGTTGACCTTGGAGGGTCATGAAATGATGACAAAAATTATTACAAGCCAAAAACTTTGAAATATTTACAAACTACTATATATTATACATAATATACATGAAATTCTCTTTGTTTTACTTGAAGTAGAGTTTTAAGTGAAAAGCATTCACTATTATGGGTAGAATTACACCCTACTGATCTTGTAGTTGAAATGAATTAAATTGCTTCTCAACAATTATCTCAAAAGGACCCTCCCAAAAGGCGTCAAATTTTTGGTGTTGCCCTAGCTTGGCCTTTCTCTCATTCCATTTCAAAACAGAGTCTCCAACCTTAAATTTTTTGAAGGTAGTATTTTTATTGAACCACCCTTCTGTGTCGATCACGTGTTTTTGGTGGTGATTATAGGCCTGCTCTCTCTATTCTTCTAGTTGTAAAAGTTGCATCAACCTAGCCTCCATTGGTTGACTTCCTTCAACATCAATCTGATTGAGTAACTTTAAAGCTGGTATCTCCATGTGTATAGGTAGAATAGCCTCTTTGCCATAGACCAAGGAATAGGGTGATGTATCAATGGATTTCTTAATTGAAATCCTATCAGCCCATAGTGCTTGGTTTATCAAGGAGTGCCAACTCCTCTTGTTATCTTTCAAAGTTCTCTTCAAGATTCTGAGGAGGTTTTTATTTGTAGACTCTGCTAGGCCATTCCCTTGTGGATAGTAGTTGGAGGAAGTCTTCAAATATATACCATATCTACCAGTAAATTCAATCATCTTAGCACCAATGAAGGTTGATCCATTATCTATAACCAGTGAATCTGGTATACCAAACCTTGTAATCAAGCTTTCTACAAACTCAATCATGACTTCTTGATCAACTTTCTTAGTGGGAATTGCTTCAACCCACTTAGTAAAATAATCTATGGTAGTAAGTATATACTTGTGGCCAACTGATGAATTAGGCTCTATTACCCCAATAAAATCTAACCCCCACTATTGGAAAGGTTCTTCAACTTGGATAGATTTTAGAGGCATAGGGGCATTTCTGTTCCTCCCTACATATCTCTGGCATTGCTCACAACTCTTGGTTATTTTGAAAGTATCAGAGAAAATAGAAGGCCAATAGCAACCTGCTCTGAGTATCTTCAAAGTAGTAGTTCTTCCTGAATAGTGTCCCCTAGAGAGACCTCCATGAAACTCTTTCAACACCTTTTGTTTTTGATCTTCCCTTATGCATTTCAGTAGTACACCATCTATGTTTTTTCTATATAACCCTTTGATAAAAGGGTGTATCTCAATGCTTGGGTCCTATACCTTCTTCTCTATGAAGCATTCAGATTATCAAGACATCTTCCAGTCTGAAAGTACTCCACGAGAGCATCAATCCAATCAACATTCTCCAGATTTTGATCTGATTCTGCATTCAACATTATGCTTTGGTGAGCCGCATGATCATTCAAAGCCTGCTTAGCCAACTCTTGGCATAAGGCTCTACCCCTTACTATTTTGGTTGGGTGTATCTCTACATCATATTCTTGTATTTTTGTTACCCAACCAACTCTCTTCTCACCAAGTTCTCCTTGTATTATAAAATTCCTGACATCAGGATGGATCACATAAACAATGATTCTACTTTGTGATAGGAAGTGTTTGAACTTATTTAGAGACTTCATGACAGCATATACTTATTTCTCAATAAAATTATATCTTTCCTCATGATCATGCATGGTGGCACTTAGAAAAGCTATAGGTCTTTCTTCATTATCAACTCCCTTCTAGGTGAGAACTATAACATAGCTTTCTTGCTCACCAACAACATATAAGATAAAATCTCGAGAGTAGTCAGGGTTAACAAGCACCGGTGCTTGAGTTATTTCCTCTAAAATCTTTCTAAAAGCATCCTTCCTTGGATCTGTCCATTTGAACGGTGCATCCTTCTTTAGCAGTTCTGTCATTGGTTTAACAATCTGTGCAAAATCTACGATAAAATTACACACAAAATTTATTTATCCAAAGAAATATTGCAAGCCTCTCTTGTTTGCTGGTAAGGGGAGTTCTAGGAGTGCTTTCACTCTATCAAGATCTATGGCCAATCCAACTTTTGAGATGACATGACCAAGTAGAATACCTTCTTCTACAACAAATATGGATTTCTTTGGGTTCAAAGATATCCCAAATTCCTTACACTTTTCAAATACCCTCTCGAGGTGTTTTATATGATCTTTTTGGTGAGAAAAATTGTCATATCATCTAAATAGATGACTATGATCTTGTTAGCAAGTTCCCCGAAGGCTACATCCATTGCCCTTTGGAAGGTTGCTCCTACATTAGACAACCCGAAAGGCATCCTTTGATAGGTGAATGTTCCCCACTTGGTGGTAAAGGTAGTTTTATATTGATCTTCATCTCTAACCCATACCTGATTATACCCAGAGAAACCATCCAACAAGGAAAATATCTCTGCTCCTACAACTATGTGTAAAATTTGGTCTATCTACGGAAGTGGGTAATGATCCTTGAGTGAAGCCTTGTTCAAGTTCCTGAAATCGATGCACAGTCTAATGTCCCCATTTTTCTTCCTAACTGGGACTAGATTAGCTACCCAGGTAGAATGTTTAATAGGGTATACTATCTTAGCTTGAAGGAGTTTTAACAATTCTTGCTTCATCAATGCTTCTATCTTTGGATTCACAGGCCTTTGCTTTTGCCTGAAAGGTTTAGCACCTTCCTCTAACTCAATGGTATGTTGTATAACCTCTTTCCTGTACACTTTAAGATCATTGTACACCCAAGCAATAATATCTAGAAATTTCTTGCACAATTCCCTGATTTGATTTAACTCTTCTACTATACAATTAACTCCAACCTTGATCATTTTTCTCGGTTCTAGTTGAACTTCTTTATACCAATATTTATCAACCTTTATTTTATGGCCTACTACTCTATCATTGTTATCAAAAAGACTCTCAAGGGTGATCAGTCCCTTGGGAATATGATTATTCTTCAATTGAATCAATCCTTCTTCTTCTTCATCTTCTAACATTCTGCCACTTGAGCAATTCATTTCATAGATTAAAAAATCTAATATTTGCTCATCATTTTCAAAAACTTGCCAGAAAATATTTTTATCTCGCACATAGAGGGTCTATATATGAGTCTAACCATCTTAGATTTCTGAATGACATTGTTGATGGGGCAAAAGTTTGCTCCTACAGATGCCAACAAATCAGCATGGGTGTTTTGTTCTCTAGGAATAGACTTAATATTTAGAGCCTCAAAGGCTTCTAAAAGGTCCCACACCTTATTTTTGTATGCCTTTAAGTAATGTTGTTTACTTGTACATTTTTCCGTGATTTGATTCACGATGAGTTCTGAATCTCCATAAATTTGTAACTACTTAACTCCCAATTTTTTAGCCTTTCTCAGACCCAGACAAAGTGCTTCATACTCTACTACATTATTAGTGCAACTCCACATCAGCCTATAAGAGAAAATTCTCTCTTTTCCTATGGGAGAGATTAAGACTATTCCAGCACCAACTCTATTCTTGCATCTAGCTCCATCAAAGAAAAGCTTCCAAAGCTAACTGGTAGACTCATCTTCTTTGGGAGCAGGAGCCAATTATTTTTTTTGTTTTACAATGGAATAACTTCCCATCTCAGTTTCTATCATGGCATTGAAATCCTTTAGAGAGAACTGGTCTTCTATTTGAAGCTCTTCTAAGGTCTCTTCCATTAGATCTAGATCCTCCATTTCTTCTATCATCATACTTATAGTACCGACCTCTTCTATATTTTCTATGTGAAAAGTAGATGGTTTTTCATTAAATATCTTGATCCTCCTACCTTTAAAAGGTATTTCCAAATGTGAGTAGTCTAGAGATAGATATCCTCCTATCTTGGTTGTGAACTCTCTAGATAAACACATGCCAAAGTATGGTGCTAAATCCACAACTACCACTTCTTGTATGACCACAATTTGAGGCATCCTATGAAGCTTTATAGGGATATCTTTAATTACCCCTATAGTCTTGACTGGAGTGCCATCCAACTATAGAACTCCTAGGTTGCTTCTAGTGTACTCCATTCCCATAATATCGCACACTGCTTTTGGTATTACTATGGTAGCAGCACCTGAGTCTATCATGCAATTATGTACAACCCACCCTTCCATTTGAAGAGATAAATAAAAGGGAGGTGGTCTATTTTTTCCAGTAGTAGATGTTAGGTTTATCTAGACTGTATTTGAGTAGGATGGGTTCCTACCTTTATTTTTCATTGACCTTAAATATTCTTGCAAGAGATCAATTTGACCAAGAAACTGTAGGGCATCATACATGCTTGCTTTTGAGGGGGTCTTCTTCATCTCTTCTACTATGTTAAAAGAAGATGATTCAACATTCCTCTCTCTTTCCTTAGAAAAGGTATCATATCTATTTATGTATCCCTGAGTTGCTTTTGTTCTCTATATTTTAGTCAGAGAAGGAAATCTTAACCTCTCCTTAGCTTGTTCTTGAGTCTCGACTTCCTTTTGTGAGATAAATTCTTTATGTACTTCTGACCCAGAGCTTTGGGTAGGAACTTGAGACTTCTTTTCATAGGAGGTATCTCTTTTAGGTAGTGCTTTAGGGACTGAGGGAAAACTTAGAGGTTGGAGCTCTTGAGGATCTACTTGCAGAGGTTTTTTACCTGATCTAGTTAGGACTGCAACTTGTTCAACCGAAGGCATCATGAAATTATGGTTCATTTCTCTAATCATGCTTACATGTCCTTTCATATTTTTCTCTACCTTTTCAATAGCTACATTTTGTACATAGTGTTGATGGATCATACATGAACTTTCCCCATGTGGGTCATTACATGTAGTGCACCAGTAATCAAAATTTGTGGGAGGAGCTATAGATTCTTCATCATCATTCGCATAAACTACACTTGACCTTTCCTGACCTCTATTGCTTGATGAAGTTGTGTCCCTTGTTACTTGTGGAAACCTTCTTGGTTGAAAACTTATCTCGGCCTCCCTTATTTTCATTGATGTAATATTATTTGTCAAACTTTTCATCATTTATTGCATGTCTAGTAGGACAAAAATTTGATATTCTTGGACTGACTGAACCGATGGTGCAGGCAATGCAGGAATAACAGGAATAGGAAGTAATGCTAGGAAATTATGAGGCATTTGTATCACTATAATGGATAGTTTCCCACTCCATTTTGGAAGGTCTATGCTTGGAAAATGAGAAGAACTTGAAGAACTAGCATCGAAAAGCTTGGGGAATATCTAGAAAAATTAGCATTACTACTTTTGGTGGATACCTTCTAGTGGCAATGAGATATTTCTCTACTTTAGATGCTTCTTGAAAAATATTAGGGAAGGTGAATACTCAATATTTTCATATAATCATACTAATATCAGAGTCGAAAGCTCTCAAATAATAATACACAGCTTGTTCGTTGGTTGGTCTCAATCCATCAGGCACCCTTTCCCAAGTGCGACTAAATCGGATGTTAAAATCAACAATTTCCTCTTGAGGATGTTTCTAAATGATGTTGAACTAGATGAGTAGGGAGAAAGGATCTGCATGTTGATTAAATTCATCTACCAACTTGCCAGCAAGTTCAGCCCAACTTGTGATGGATTGAATAGGAAGTGCTCTATACCAATAGAGCATTTTTCCTTTCAAGGAAATGACCAACAATCTGATCATTACATCTTCTTGAGTAATGTTGTATATAGCTACCAAAGAGGCAACATCTAAGCAATGCTCATAAGTCATTTTACCTATTCCATCATATGAAGGCAATGCTTTCAAAGCCATAGTAGGGATCAGATTTTGAGCCACCAAGTTCAATAGACCAGTGTGGTTCCATGTAAGATAAGTTGGAGGAGGAGCAGCCATTGTAGCTATTGTGCTTGCTTGTACTATAGAACTATTGATAGTTATACTTGAAGATATATTGATAATGGGGTTGGGTAAAATAGTAGGTACAAGGGTGGTGATATTGGTAGCAGGTGGGTTTGATCTAGCAGATAAAATTGGATGAACCCTAAGGCTACCAAGGTGTAACTCGAAGAACTCAATGGGCTCTTCGGAGTTTCTTGCTTTAGATCTAGTTATCATATATGTAAATGATTGCAATTTTTAACCAGACAAATAGATAAGGTATCTCTTGGGTCTATACCTTCGGATGGAGTCACCAGGTGATTGATTTAGATCTTGAATAGAACAAAGACAAACATCGAACCTTATAAAATACTATGGGATTTAGGGTCCCACCGGGCATGCCAAAAACTGTTGGTGCAAAATCAGCCTATGGTTATGATTGCACCCATGACCTTGCCAACATTGAGTAGATAGACTTAGTATTGAAGGGTTCCATCTAATATCCAGAGAAGGTTGGTTCCTTGGTGTTTTTTGTGAGAAAAGGGAGAGAAGAATTTACTAAAATAAATGGAAATATAGTCATAGCTAGAGCTTTTCTCTTGGTGCAGATTAAACAACAACAAAGATAAATACATATAACTTCAAAGTCTAAGCATTTGATATATCTTCATACAGAAATCATAGTTCTTTAATGTGATTTAGATATTAATCTAACACATACATATATCAAATATTTAACTCCAACAATACTATTTATATCGTGCATGAGTCCAGATAATAGAACAAATACAACGTATAACTTAGTAATGTAAATAGAAGCATCAAATGTTAATACATACACTTGCACATAATGAACCAGAAGCCAATAGAAGCATATATTATTGCTTGAATCTAGAGTACATACATCCAATCTTATAAACGTCTAAGAGCCGACCCTTATTCAGGGTATGCTCCCTACTATATATACTCTAAAACAAGCATGCTTTAACAACTACCAAATTCTGACACAAAATCAATTACAATAAAAGCGCTACCAAATGCACCAACATATTTTACATGGCTTCTCATTGGTTCAATCAGGTAATCAAATCACCAATGGTAGAAGTTTAAGATTTGATGCTCAATCATGATCTACCATCAGTTGTCGACATGTTCCTTTGAAGGCAGATTCTATTTATATCTTTGTTTCATGTAATTCAGTTATATCATGAAATCATGACATTCTAAAGTCTTGATCTCCTCTTCTGCTTTGAGCTCATGAAATTTCAACATGTCGTGAAATCATGACATCTTATCCACCTTGGTCCTTTTCTCACCTTGGGCTCATGAAATGTTGACATGTCATGAAATCATGACATTCCACCAGCCTTGGTCTTTCTCTTGCTTTGAGCTCACGAAACGTCGACATGTCACGAAATCGTGATATTTCACCTGCCTTAGTCTTTTTCTTGCCATGAGCTCGTGAAACATTGACATGTCGTGAAATCATGATATTTCACCTGCCTTGGTCCTTTTCTCGCCATGAGCTCGTGAAACATCGACATGTCGTGAAATCGTGACATGTTGCATGCCTTAGTTTTTTTTGCTTCTTCACTTCACAAAAATGGGAAATTGGTGTTCAAACCTTCAAAACCTCTGCTATCTTCAGGGTAGTCTTTTTAGACTAACAAGTCTCTAGGCTTTATTGGTGCGAGATCAACAATATCCCAAGTCTTGTTTCTCAATATTGCTTGATATTTAGTTCTTACAGTAATTTTCCTAGCTATATATTGAAGGGCTTCCTGTACTGTAGATGGTTCAACTATACTCATTCGAGCCATATTTTGTGCATTATGAGTCATACTTCGTGTTCTTGGTCTTATAGAAGAGGTTTCTAGAATTCCATTTATCCTAGATGCTTTCAGTGTACCAGTATACCATTTTAGAATTCTCCTTATGTGTTATGATGGAGTAGATAGATCTTCTTCATCATTGATATCATTGAATAATTATTCATTTGTAATTTCTTCGTCTCATACAATCGTTATTGGAGCTAAGTTAGATGAAGATGCTTGGGATGGTAATGAAGGTTATTTTATTTCATAAAAAACAACATCACTACTAGTATATATATATATATTTTTTTTTTTTAAATTTGAATCAAATAGTATGCAGGATTTTGATTTACCACTATACCCTAGTAATATGCATTGTTAATATTTTCATCCAATTCTCTTTTTGAGGTTCTTTGGTAGCTTCTTCTATGTACAAGCTATAGGCCCCTAATTTAGTTTCAACATATTGGATTTCGTTGGGTCTGTTGTATTCCGTTATCATCTCCTTGAGTCTAGGTTCACTATCCACCCAAATTTTATTTGCCACTCCTCTCCAAGGCAACCACATATGGGAAGAATCTGTTACAATATCTCCATTCAGATTTTTACTCCAATCTCTTCCCAATACCATTCCATATTTGGTAGGAATATTAAGCACCAATATGTCTATGTGATGTTTAACCCTAGGTTCTAAGTTAATCTGAATGAGAACATCCTTTAGAATTCCAACCACATCCATAAAAGATCTATCCAATTGTACCACCTTACTCTTAGAAGGGATTTGTGTGAGTCCTAAATTTTGGAAAATTTCCAGGGGCATGATGTTGGTCCAAGCACTTGAATCTATCAGACAATTGTGTAAATTTTTACCTACAATTCTAATGGTTATGAGAAAGGGAGGTACTTCTCGCTTTTCAATTTTTAGAACCAGTTGAGACTCAACGCCCTTGGCTTTGTGGACTTGACTAGGTGGGTTTTTTGGCAAACCTATCTCATGACCCAAATTTTTAGCTACTTCGAACAATGAGATATTAGCCTTATTTTTCTTCATGTCTTCTTCTAAGTCATAAGTGAGTTTTTCTGAATTTAGCATCTTTTTCACCGGCTTGGACATGTCTACACTCGATGGAGGAGGTGGATTAACCTCACCTTTTGTATCAGAAGGAAGTAAGGGATTTTTTGGAGTGGAGGAAGTTTTGGGGTCCTTAGAGCTTCTTGTATAATACTGATGATTTCCTTTCCCAAAACGTCTAGTGGCTTGGACTTCCAAAGTTTCTTCATCTTCTTCTCCTAAAACCTCAACATCCTCCTCTTCCTCACTTTCTTGGATGTGGACAACTTCTGTCACCAAAGCATCTTGTTTTCCTTGGCAATAGTGGGGTAATTCCTCATCACAAGGTTCTAAGTCACCATAATCTTCCAACACATCTGCCTGATTGGCTACTAGGTTGGGTACGCACCCATTATTGGGATGAGTGTTGTATGGCCCTTTTCCTCTATGGTTGTGAGGTCGGTTATGTCCAAAGGATTGTGCTAGACTTTTATTTATGTTTCCCATGTGAATTGTCAGTTTGGCTAACTGTTCTTCCATTTTATCCATCCTAGCTTTAGGCCCTTTTGATTGGGGTGATGTAGTTCCAGATCCAAATGCATTTCCCACATTATCCACCTCTATAATGGGTACAATGGCTTGGTTCTAAGTATTTTGGTTCCATCCAGGATTCACACTTTGAAGCGGTGTGATAGAAGGATAAGTCGTTGGGCTTTGGTTATTAATTGCATTGAATCCTGGCATGGTCAACTGATTATTAAGCAAGCTGAACCTCGACATGTTCGTCTGATTGTTTGTAAGCATGGCTGGTGGTGGAATGGATGCGTTAGGCAAAGCGGGAAATGGTGAATACGCTTGCATCAATGGACATGGTTGTTGGAGGTTGTTCCTTTTTGGCACTTGTGATGCCATTACCTGATTCATCATGGTGAATTTTTTGTATGGACCGTATTGTCCCATCCCAACCCATTGAGAAAACCCTCCTCCTAGTGATTTCATTTGTTGCTCAAGGGTCATTGTCTTGACGTAGGCTAAGGCAAGAGTTGTAACTTAAGGATTTCTTCGAGCAAATAAGGATGTCATAAGATCTAGAGCTCCAAAATATAATTGAAGAGTCATAGCAATGTCTACTGCAAAGTGGTGAGTTACATTTGTGTATAGCTTTTGGAACCTAGCATTGAACATCCTAATAGGCTCGTTGGGTAATCGTTTACAAAACACAAACAGATTATAGATGATATAAGGATCTAACAACAACCTAAATTGGCTAATGAAGGCAGCTTCCAATTGGGCCCACGAAGTGATGGACCCTACGGGTAGATTTTTGTACCACTCATTAGCCACATGGTCCAAACTATTAGGAAATACTCGACATGCAACGTCTTCATGAGTGACCCCATGTTTAAACATGTAGTCTTTGTAGATTTGGACATGCTCTTCAGTAGTAACGAAACCATCATGTATGAACTTGGGTAATGATATTTCAATATGCTTAGGCAAGTCATGGACATCCCCAGGTATATTCAGGGGAGAGCTTTGGACACCGCACCAAAGAGCGGGTTGTTGTAGTTGTTGTTGGGTCATGTTATGCAATGGTAGTGACCCTACAGGAACAGTAGAAATAATGGATGGAGACCCAATAGACGTACTTGAACCTAAAGGTGACCCTAGATCAAGTATACTAGGTGGGATTTCGATCTCTTGAGTTTTGTTTTTCAGTTTCCTGTAATTGGGAGTAAGACTTTGAAATATAGTTTCCCCGATAGTTTTAGACCTAGTAGCAATATGCTCAGATGGGTCCAGCTTGGGAAACTTAACTATTCTAACAATGATACCTGATAAACCTGAATAATGTTGTACCTGCAAGCACAATAAAGTGGAAATAAAACTGACCACGTTAACCGTTAGAAAGATCTAAATCACAAAGCAATAAATAAGGCCCTCCTTCTAGCGCTAAAATTTTGAGTGAATATTTTACCCTATTGCAAAATAATCACCACAAATAGAGTATTGAATTGAAAACTCTCTCTTGCAAAGAAATTAGGTGAAATTACCCATTTCTCCAAGGTTCTAGTAAGCTAACATTTGTGAGTATATAATCAATGAAAAATGAGATAACAACAAATGTATACCAGAATGAACTCAAACCTGCAAGTGACAGTTAACAAGGGGCCTTGAATAGTTCAAACAATGCTTAGCATTTAAAAATCTTCCCAAAATGCAAAATATTGATTCTTTTTAGTGCTCTTGATATTAGTGTGATCTACCCTGAATCCCAATTAGTAAACGACTTTTTATCTTCAAATTAAAAGGATTTCAAATGCAAAAGTGTGTGGAATTGTCCACTTCATTTTAGAATTTGTGTCTTTAATGTGTGGTTCATTTTGAAGTTAGTGGATTCATTTTATCTTCATTGTAAATGTTCCACTATCCCTATGTTAGAATTTGGTGTTAGTAAAAGTTAGTAAGTTAGTATGTCAGCGTTCATTTGCTTTATCTGCCTTAGTGTGAATTTTGCGTTAGTAGCCCTTCTAAACCAGCATTTTATCTGAAAATTAAATTGATGTATTTAGAGGTGCAAAAATTCTGGATAAAGACCAGAATAGAAACAAATGAACCAGAAATAAAATAGGAAATTTTGGAAAATGGACCAGAATGAAAATGAAAACTAAAAATAAATAGAAATTCTGGAAAGACCAGAATGAAAATGCTCAAACTAAAATTCTGGAATGGACCAGAATGGAAAAGAAACAACTTAAATTCTAGAAGGACCAGAATGAAATGGAAAACAAATTAATCTAAAATGCTGAAAATAAACAACAAAAAGAAATTATCAACAAGGTTAGCTGGAAAAATAAACAAAAATGACATCAAATTTGGTTAGCAATCCCCTCCCTACAAAACCCCAGGTTATGAGATGAATCTAAAACAACTTGACCTAACGGACCTGCAACACAAGCACAATTAAATTAGACCAAGTGCGAGACTCCAAGGATGAAACAAATTTGCATTATTTCTAGCATTCACCTATTGTAACCCATTTCATGGCATAAACAAATAGATACAAGCAAAAAAATAATGCAGAAAAGAATATACAATAAAACAGTAGTCTTAGACGAAATCTCCCTTTGATCTTGCACACAAAGGTTGCTCTTGCCAAAATGAAAGTCTTATATTCCGAACAAAAAATCTCCTTGGTTACAAAATTTCTAGCCCCTCTACAATGACCTCATTAGGCTTTTAAAAGATGTAAAGTTTCTCTGTCCTTCGACGTTAATTTATCTGGTAATCCCCCTGTACCAACTACCGTTTTTAATTTCCTTGCTGCCGTTTAAATAAAATCGAGGCCCTTCTAAACTGCCCCGATCGTCGTCTTAAGGCCACGTTTGTTTTTACATGTCAAAACCTTACCCGCGCCACCTCCGGGCGTCCACTATATCTACGTTGAGACGTCAATGTATTCGTTCCTTTTTTTTATATAAGGCATCCAAAGGTTATTGAATAAGCCATCAAGACCTTTTATATAATATAATATATGTTTTTTTTTTAAACATATATTATATTATATAATATTATATATATAATATAATATATAAATTTTATCTTATTAACCTATATCGTATGATATATATATAATAGGTTTATTATTCTTATTTTTTTTATTTATAACATTGCTACATATAAAAATATATTATAATATTATATATTTTATTAATTTTTTTTTTGTTAATTATTATTATCATTATATAACATATAATAATAATAATAATTTTTTTTTATATATTTTTATTTCAAAGCTTTATTTATTTACATTCCAATGTTTTGATTAATTTAATGCACAAAACACTAAAATTACTCAAAACATCACCAAAGTAAAAACATGAAACACAAACCAAGGAAGACATCGAATACCTCCAGACAACGCAAATAAGACATTACAAATTGCAGACCTCATAAATTTGCCTGGCAAACCTATGGCTATGCCCCTATCAAACATGATCGCTCACAAGACATCTGAAGTACCCAATACCAACAGTTTTAAAAGTGGGTCCCCAGGCTTTGAGGCTAGTTGTGGAGCAACCACAACAGGCCCCCTTATTACATCATGATCAGATGGTGGTATTGTAATAATTTAGCAACTATGTATGTGTTGCTTGGCAAGATTGGAACCTTGGTCTCCCCTTTGAAAGTTGAGGAATTTAACTTATTGAGCTAATATCATTTGATAGGGATTGATTTATATTAATATTTTTTTAAAATTTCTATTTTATTATTTGAAGGGGTAGGGGAGAAGGGTGAGGGGAAATACTTTGTTTGATGATAAATATTTCATGTGAAGGGATTTTTGGAAAAATGTATTTTTTGCACGAATATTTCCTCATGCAAAATTATTTTTGCATGAAAATATGTTTGCACATAGGTTCAAACCACATAAAAATTTTGAATTTAAAAAGCCTTATGCATGCTTGCATGATATCCTAGGTTGAGGGGGTCTACTATAGGTGGCAAATATTGTAGGGGTATTAAAGGTTTACAACTTTTTCAAAGAAAAATAACAACTTTATGGGGCTAATAAAGGGTTCAAATGAATGATTTTTTGACAAAAATTATAAATCTAGATACTATTTTGAATGTAAAATTGGAAAATGTAATTTTGGAGGGAATTTGAGATGTACTATTTTTCATTTTTATTAAACATAATGTTTTAAAAAAAAATAGTACCCTACTTAAAATTGTTATGAATATTGAAAATGACTTCAAATATTTTTGAAAAATATTGGAGACTTAGGATTGCTTGTGCATTTTAATTCTTAAATATAGTATTTTAAGTTTAAACCACCAAAAAGAATGCCCACTAGATACTATCGCAAAAATTGAAAACCTTATATAGAAAATTAAATATATATTTTATATAATTATTATTTATTAAAATTATACTAAACACATTGGAAAACGAGCGTAAAGTCTATCCAATATTTAAAGCTCAAAAGGGGTTACAAGGGATCCTTTTTACAAATCTGCCATAGAAGGCTACAAAATAGGGTTCAACATGGTGTGTCCCATTTCATTCAGTGAACTGCCAACTACGTCCTCGATTGGTATTCCAAAGATCCTCAAATGGGGTGGGCTTGGTGCAAGCATGCCACCATTGATCAAACTAGTTCTCTAGACCTATATGACCTACAAAATAGGGTCAGTGCATTTGGGGACTTGTCATGGATCAGATCCCATGGTTATGAAGACAAAAGATGCTAGATAAAGCAGTAAAATGCATAAAAGAAGTTGTTGTAATTGGATGAAAATGCTAAAAAATAATAAATATTACCTGTCGGGAGGATTTTGTAACTTTTTGTTGCCTGAAAACGGACTATGGTCAGAGTCGCACCCTAGGGTACGACTAGATTGGGTCATTGGGTACTTAGTGACTAAGCCTGTAACATTATTTTTCTAGATCTGATAGAAGATGATGTAATCATGCAGCTCCCGGTTGATGCCATATGTGCTCTCGTACCTATTGGAACCTATCAACAAAGCATACAAGAGGGTACAAAATGTGTAGTTATGTTGATTTTATGGTTGATGGATGGTTGATTGATGGGTGGAGGTCTAATGTAATTTCGATAGAGTTATGTTATGTGGAATGAGGTGGATCAATTTATGAGTAAAAGTACTCATATTTATAGGATTTTGTAGAGCTTTGGGGATGAGGTGTCCCTTGTGAGGTGGCATGAACCCTGGGTTAGATCCCAACCATGGTGAGGTTAAAGGTGAGGTGTAAGGTGAGTCATCCTTTCATGTGCTTTGAAAAGGGATCTTTTAAATATCTACAAATATCCTATGTGCACACATGTGTGAGCAAAGATTAAGGTTAACCTTGATTAAGTTGATCCTGAGTTAAATCATGGTTAAATCAAGCATCTTTAAATATCTAGAAAAGTCATGGGTGCACACATGTGTGAGTAAAATATTAGTATTAATCTTGATTAACCCTAATTAAACATGTGTTTAATCCCTAAAGTGCACTTTAATGATAAAGTGACTTTAAACCAAGGTTAGGGTTATCATGGTTAGACTTTTGAAGGTGGTCACATGGGGACCATGATTAGGCATAGGAAAGGGCTTGAGTGGCCCAAAGGGGCTTATGGATAGCCCTTTTGTGAATACAAGGTGTTTTGGGATTAATTAATGCAATTTTGTACCATTTGTGACTTAATTAATCGTGAAGGATGAATAAGCGACCATGTGTGACTTTTAGGTGTCTACATTTACCCCTTTTTGTACTGCAATGTGTGAAGACACAAGGCAATGCAAAAATTTAATGACACTAGAAGATGATTTGGTATGGATAAGAAGAATAGATGATGGAATATTGTGGATGATGGTGGCTTTTTTCATGCCATAGTGATTGTTGAGGGAGTAGACGTAAGATTGCCTTACTATCAATATCTATGTAAGATGCCTTAGTTGTGGAAGGAGCGACTTTCTTTGAAACTTTGCCTTTGATACTTTGTTAAGCTTGATTAGATTTGATAAAATTGTTCAGCCCTTGGTACATTCTTCTTAGGTACTTCATTCATGAGTGGTCTTACAACTGCCAGTATTGAAGAAGAAAATCATGATTAGCCTAGAGACTTGTTAGTCTAAAAAGACTACCCTAAAGATAGCAAAGGTTTTGAATGTTTGAACACCAATTTTACATTTTTGTGAAGTGAAGAGGCAAAAAAAACTAAGGCATGCAGCATGTCGCAATTTCATGACATGTCAATGTTTTGCGAGATCATGGTGAGAAAAGGACCAAGGCAGGTGAATTATCACGATTTTACAATATGTCAATGTGTCACGAGCTCATGGCGAGGAAAATACTAAGGCAGGTGAAATATCATTATTTTGCGATATGTCGATGTTTCGCGAGCTCAAAGCAAGAGAAAGACCAAGGCCGATGTTAACTAAATTAATTTTCAATAATACTTGGAACCCTTGAGCCATTTTGGTGATGGCTAATGGGGAACCACTCTTAACAAGCACTTGCTTTAACTAAAACTCATGGCCTTTTCTCACATTTAGCAATAAAGGCCTTGAAAGTCAACCCTCCCCTTAACCAATGGGGCACCTTTGTCCCAAGTATCTTTCTAAATTGATACCACAAGTGAATCTTGAGGACTAAGGCCCTCCAATTGGTTAAATGGAAGGAGTACCCGAGGAGACCAAGTTAAGAGGTGGCAAGGAAAACCTTCTTCCTTTCTAAGAAAAGGACTAATATCTGAAGACCAAGGAATAATGGAGTAGCCTAGAAAAATTCCAACTACAATGTCCCCCCTTTCCGTTCTAGTCTATCAACCCCACAATGATCTCTTCGCGATATGCGGTGGAAGAGGAATCATTAAAAGAAGAGATTCTTAGAAGATGAAAAATTTCATCTCCATTGGGTGTATTAAAGGACATCTTAACTAGGAAAACTTCCAAGAGCATGGATGAATTAGGCTTCAAACATAGGAGCCTCGGACTGACCTGAAGTGACTAGACACAAGGGAAAGGAGAAAAATCCAGTTCTGGTATTGACACTCCACAATTAGATATAATTCCCAAGGTGATAGCTAAAGCATTAAAGTTATAGTAGGAAGGGCATACCAAGGGGCAACACATGCTCAAGTTATTAATGATTGATGATCGTAAGAGCCTAATCATGGAGATTTGGTATGGACCTTTGGAGCCTCTAAATCATTCATTATTGATGTCGACTAGCCTAGGAAAAAAAATTATTCAATTTTTGAAATCCTACATGTATTTTGAAGGGAATCTTCTCCCATTTCTTGTTATAAATATATTTCTTCTCATTGTAAGTATCGAAATCCCTCCATTCTTTTGAGGGGTGTTTTACTTTGTTCCCCTATGTGTCTCAGCCTAGCTCGAGTCTTGAATGGCCTATCAAGTAGTTTTTAAACCTCTTCCCTTTGTATGTATGTAACTTAGAGTTTACATTAATGAAGAATATGTGACTACTTACTAATATTTATCTTGGTCTTGGGATGGGTGTTATGTTTTTACTACATGCTCTTGAAATAATCCTATGTTCATCGTGCACTATTAATTATCGCACTTGTGTTCATTTAAGACCATGTGGGTGTTAAAGGAGTTCTTATTATTTGTCTTTGGCTCATCAACACCCCTTAGGCTAGGCTAGATAGGCTTATTTTTCTCGCACTTAACTGTTTTTCTTTACTTTTTCTACAATTTACCACTTTTCATAATTTGCTTTAAATATCCTTTTCCCATTACTGGTGTTGATATTGCAATTGATAATATTGGATAATATTGTTTGGAAAAAATTAAAATTTGATCTTATAATGTTCACCCCCCCCTCTCAGTATAAGCCTGTATTCTTCACTATTTCCTTAGTTCACCAATTTGGGGTATAGCAACCCTATCCTTGAAGCATAAAAGTCTATATTTTATGTTTAAATACTTATTATTTTTAGAATTTCTCTCAATTTTACCCCAAATTTCTATGAAATATAGATCTTGAAGTTGCATTTCTTTAACTTTATCCATCAATTCTATATGACTTCATATCAATGTTGATATGTGTCTTCTTCTACTCAAGGTATTTGCAACCTTATTTTCTTTTCCTTTGATATATTCAATACAAAAGTTGTATTTTACTAACAAATCTATCCATCTTCTCTATCTTGCATTCAACATAGGTTGGGTAAAAATATACCTTAGACTTTGATGGTTTGTCCTTAGCTCAAAAGGTTTTCCCAATAAATAATGTCTCTAGACCTTTAATGCATGCATAATTGCTACCAACTCTAGGTCATATTTAACATAATTTAACTCATGCTTCTTGATTTTTCTAGACTCATAGGCTACTATAGCCTATTTATAAGACAATACCCCATCCAAACCCTCTAAGGAAGAATTTGTACACATGGTAAAATTCCTAAGAGGAACTGATATCTTGAGTATTGATGTCATAGTTAACTTATTATTTAGAGCCTCAAAGGTGTCCTCACACTTATTCATCCATTTAAAATCCTTTCCTTTCCTATTAAGGTTGGTGATCAAATAAGCAAATTTAGAGTAATCCTTCACAAAATGCTTATAATAACCAGTGAGTCCCATGAAACTCCTAACTTCTAACACATTTGTTGGTGCAAGCCAACTTAATATAGCCTCAATTTTCTTTGGATCTATGACAATTCCTTCTATCAAGATGATGTGTCCCAAATATTGTACCTATGAGGTATAAAACTCACACTTGGACAACTTTCCATATAGCTAGTTTTTCCTCAGCACCTCTAACACTAACATCAAATGATGGTCATGTTATTCTTTGGTGCAAGAATATATCAATATATCATCTAAGAATACCAAGACAAACTAATCTAGATATTTTTGAACATATTATTCATCATATTCATAAAATTTGGTGCATTTTTAAACCCAAATGCAATATGTGAACTCATAGTGCTCGTATCTAGTCTTAAAATTTGTCTTATGGGTATCCTTTTATTGAATCCTTAACTGATGATACCCAACCTCAAATATATTTTTGAAAATATAGTATCATCCTTTAGTTGTTTGAAGAGGTCATGAATCCTTGATAAAGGATAATTATTTTTAATGGTTACCTTATTCAACATCCTATAATCTATGCATAACCTCAAGGAACCATTCTTCTTTTTTACAAATAGTACTGGAGCACCCCAAGGTGACACACTAGGTTTGATCAGACCATTTTTCAATAAATCCTTTCACCTTCAATTCTTCCAACTCAATTGGAGTCATTCAATAATGTGCCCTTGCAATGGGTTCTACCCTTGGAATTAACTCAATAGTGAAGTCAAATTCACGCTAAGGTGGTAGACCCGAGAGATATTCTAGAAATATATACTTGAATTCATGCAAAATTGGTTGTTTCTTAAATAATTCCTCATCCTCCTTTAAATTGAAAATACCACCTCTTGTAATTTATTTATTTAGCTGCATAGATGATAATAAGTGAGGTTGAAAATATTCTTTCCTACTTTGAACTCTTACCCTCCTATTATCCTTATCGGTGTAATCCATCCACCTTTATTGGAAGTTGATTAAGGCTCCATGGGCCTTTAACCAGTCTATTATTAGACTAATATTGAAAGCATGGAATGGTGCTACATACAAGTGTCACATGGTAGATCCATTGGGTAAAGTTATCTCAGTTGTAGGCAAGCATTAATCCACTAAGTAGGTCTATCCAAAACCATACTCGACTTTCCTTCCTTGTGCTAAAATTCTATGTTTTTTTGGCATAACCTCGATAATACTAGTGGAAATAAAACTATCTATAGCTCCACTATCTATTAAAATTTTCACATTTTTATCAAACAACTTACTATTTAGTAGCATAGGTGTTTTTTTTCCATCCAAGTTTTGACTCCCGATAGCTACAAAAATTTGGTGTGACTGATCCTCTACTTTGTTACTTACCTCTACCCATTGGGGACACTTCTTGGCATAATGAGGGCCCCACAGATATAGCAACCTATCCTGGGTGCTTTAGATCTCTTTGATATTTTCTCCCATATTTCTTCTTTTTGTGCTAACTCAATCTGCTTTGGTGAATGACGATTGGAACTATTATTTTTTTAATTTCTTCTTATTTTGTCCTTAATTCCCATTGTTCCTAATAGTAAAATTTGGGTTCCCTTTGCTTCTCTTGTTTTTTTACTTATCTCATTTCATAAGTCATGCACTCTTTATTTTCTTAAGCTCATGTCTCTCTATCCCAATTATTTTTAATTTATTTCCACAACCAAGGTTCTTAAGAGTCCCAATTATTTCCATCAGCAATCACAAGGCTTCAACACATTTTATTTCAAGTCTCTATAGACAACACTCAATGGATAAGAGTGGCCAACATCCCATAGTTTTTGGGGTTCCCCTTATTAAACCTAATCATTTATAAGGATGCCAAATTGGTCCTCCCACATTTACTATACCCTCACCAATAGAGGATAATATAACCATAGTGTAGGGATTATCCTTTAAGGTCCATAAAACTTAAATGGAAATACATATTTCCTAACCTTACTCTAAGTCCATCTAGGTAGGTTAATCAAGTGTAAAGTCTCGGTGCTTAGTTACCACACTTCCATAGGCTAACTAACTAATGTCATTACCTCTCATTTGGTAATGAACATGATCATCCAAACCTACATGTTCAAGGGACCACCACTGTTTTCTTTTGAATAATTCCAGTAACTTCCTACTTATGGAATATTTGATTCTCATCGTTCAAGGTGTATCAAAATCACAAGAATTTGGCTATTGCATCATTGCAACTACTTCCATATTTTAGTATGTATTTATTGCATTCGCGTAACTCCTAGGACTCAATTATACATGGTTATTTCATTACCACAACTCCTCCCAAGATTGGTTTATTTCTTAAACTCAGGTCCTAAAATAAGTTCTAAATCTTTCCCAAGAACCCCCTTGATAAAATCCAATATAGTGATTGACGTAAAGTAATAACTCTCTCAAAGATAAAATGCTTCAATTAAATATTAGCATGTTCATAATATAGTACTATATCAAACTTGGAAAAATAGATTGATACATTACATTATCAATGAACATAAGCTTCAACATAAAGCTATCAAATCCAAAGTTAAATTGATCTAAGTGCTAATATAAAGCTATGTAAAATAAGGCATCTCAATAGAACACCAATCCAATATTCATAAATGCTATAAATTTCCACTTAGAGATCATATAAAATTATCCCATTAAATATAGATCACAAGAACATTTGTTTTCTAATAGCAATAAGAACACATTGGCATGATAACTATCATATTCCATAACCTCCTTCAAACTATTTTCTTTTACAAAAACTACCATTTTCTAAATGTCATTGGAAGATTTATTTTAAACCATACAAAGCAAATACTCATTTACATATCCATTTTTCATTCCAAAGTACATCAAAGCAATTCTTCCTAAGTGGTCTTTACACTATTTTCTTTCCACGATACTACTCATGCTAGAAATTTCCCATAATCTTGAGGAACACTTAGATATCAAGATAACTCATGATGCAATGCAACTTACATGCTCTATGTATTTACAAGTAATCATGCATAATACATTTTTAAAATAAATAAAACATCCAATTATAGAATTTCATACTTCTCTCTATAATGGTTTCCCTATCTACTCAAGTCTTAGAAAATTATTATAACTATTTTTCCTTCCAAACCAAAAGTATTTTTCCCAAATTCGAGCTATAAGCTAAAAAATAATAGCTCTTCTCTACTAGCTTTTCCATAAACGAGACACTATCAAATAGAAAAACCAACTTTTCTATACTAGAATTTTATTAAGAAACATCAATGTGAAGAAGAACAATTTAATAGATTTATCTCTTCTTTTTTGGAAACCAACATTATTACCCCAAAAAAAAAAAAATTCTAATCTAAACCAATTATAACAATATTCTACTTGAGGTAACATGAGAGAGTGATGAAGAGCTCTGGAAGAGAAAACTAGGGCATCAGTTGGGTAGCCGAAGATATTTCTAGTGATGGTGGATTTGAAGACAAGATTGTTTCCCCAGGATGGCCCAATGGGGACACCTCCGGATCCTCTTCTAGAGAGACATAGTTCTTTTGCAGATTTTTTAAAGGATAAATCTCCATCAAATATTGAAGAAGCATAAAAAACTGCATTAAAAATTCTCTTTACGGCTGCTCGAAATAGATTAACATCTCAACAAGTTAATGGATGCTTGCCACAGTCAGAATCAAGGCCAAATATTTTCATTGAGCACAAGATGGTCGAAGAAACAATTTTATATAGAGCCAATCATGATTTTATCTGTAAATTCATGGGTATTCGCCCTATCCTAAATTTTTTGCATTCTTGGGTCTGACAAAACTAGGAGCCTCTTGGTGAGTATTCTTTGTGGTTTATTAGCAATGGATATTTTATTGTTAGTTTTTCTTCACTTGTCGATAGAAATAGGGCTTTTGAATCATAAAAGAGGAATCATGGTCTAGTAGGATTATTTGTTCAACCCTGGATAGTGGGATTTGATCCTCGAATTGAACCCACTATTGTCCCGGTTTGGATCTATTTGTATGCACTTCCAATGGAGTTTTGGAGTGAGGAGGTATTGGAAATTATCGATAATTCCCTTGGAAGACATTTGGGTGTTTCCAAAGATACAATAGAAGGAAACACAATTGTTTATGCAATATTATGTGTGGAAATGGATCTTAGATAGCCTCTACTGGTAGAGGTGGAACTTGAACTTGTAGGACTATCTTGGATTCAACAACTGGATTATGAGGCATTACCCTTCAGATGCAGAGTTTGCCACAAATATGGGCATTTGTCCCGATATTGCCTAAATAATATGAACATAAAAATGGAGGCTTCTCTAGGAATTCCAAATCTTCCTAAGAAGGGTAAGTCAACAATCAACAAAGAACCAACCAATATTTCTCAGGGTAAATAAGCACAGGGAGATGGTTTTGAACTTCCCAAAAGAAGGAGAAGGCAAGAGAAAAAATATGGTAAAGAGCAAACCCAACTGAAGCCCTCAAATAGGTATGAGATATTTAAGACACTAATGGACCAAGAAGAAGAACAATTTATGGAAGGAGGGGATGGGAATAATAAAAATAATAACAGCCATGTTAAAGCTCCTCTTTCATCTCCCCCCATCATAGAGCAGGTAATTGAGTACAGTGAGTTACCGCAGTCAGAGAGTGCATGGGCATTGATAGTGCATAACCAAGAGAAACTAATAATTAAGGATTTCAGCATGGGCATAGCAAAAAATAACAAAGAAATTCCAACTCTAGGTATAACTCAGGTGGAAAAGAGATAAAAAAATAGCAGCTCTCAAGGAGTGGTAGAAAATCAAATAAGGAATTGATAGCAGTTCAAGGAGACAAATTTATCACTAGAGGATCAGTGAGGCCAATAAATTTTTACTGCTCTCAAGGTAACCAATGATTATACAATCATGGAATGTTATGGGTTTAAATAGTAGAACCCATCAATCTGTTGTTCAAAGACTCTTAGAAAAATGTAAAACCGATTTTTTGCTTATTTAGGAGACAAAAATGTCGTTGGATCTTATGTGTAAAACAGTTAACAGAATTTGGAGGGGTATTGGTCATATGGAAGTGGCTTCCCAAGGGGCCTCAGGGGGGATAGTTACTCTTTGGAACTCTCTTGAATGGACTACAATAGAACATATATCTTGGAGGGGTGTTATCACATCACATTTTATAAATAATGTCACAGCTGAACATGTTTTAATCACAAATTTTTATGGGGCTCAAAACCTAGATGGTCAGATGCATCA
Source organism: Wollemia nobilis (assembly GCA_028583015.1). NCBI lineage: Eukaryota > Viridiplantae > Streptophyta > Pinopsida > Araucariales > Araucariaceae > Wollemia > Wollemia nobilis. The sequence goes on from JAQPPZ010002200.1 coordinate 2,333,385, forward strand.
ATGGAAAGTTGTGCATAACATGAGAGTCTCAAGGGAAGAGTTAGACTGGATTATTGCTAGGTATTTTAATGCTAAATTATCCTCTAGATATCAGGAAGGGGGAACCCCAATTTTGGACCTAGGGGATCGACTTATGATTGCCCAAGTCCAGGCATTACACTTGGTGGATATTAAATGCCCTGGAATCAACTATACTTGGACTAATAAGAGGAGGGAGCCACATAGTATGAAGGTGAAGTTAGACCCTTTTTGGATTTCAAAGGAGGCATTTGTAAAATGGAATATAAAGTTTCAGATTTTGGAGGGTCCGATTTTAGATCACTTTCCCATTTTTTTGGAAGGAGAGATCAAGACAGTACAGCATCACAAACCATTTAAATTTGAAAACTTTTGGTTACAAAAAGAGGAACTTCGAAATAAAATTCCACAGTGGTGGGAATAAGGTCGCCCAACATATGGGACAACAATTTTTAGATTCCACAAATAGCTTCATTATGTCAAAGATCAACTGAAACAATGGAGGCGAGCTAACAAGACAGACTTCCAGATCCAAAGAGCTCCATTGGTGGCCATATGGGATGAGGTTCAAAAACACTTTAGGGAAGGAAAAATTATAGATCAGCTCAAAGAAGAGGATGATGCATTGCGTAAAGTGGTTGAGGACATTGACAACCAAGAGGAGACCTACTGGAAACAGAGAGCAAGAACCACTTGGTTATTAGAAGGTGATAAAATACCAAATTTTTTCATCGGACTGCTTGTGCTAGGAGACAGATGAACAACACAAAAACTCTTCAATATGAGAACGGACACTCCTTTGATACAATTTTAGGTATGCATTTTCATTCAATGGATTATTTTTCTAAACTATTTAAGGAAATTATGGTGCAAGATGAAGAGGCTCAAAAAGAAGTTATTGTTGTCATACCCTTTGTTATCTCTAAACAAGAAAATCAGGCCCTACTTAAACCTATTTATAGAGAGGGACTTAAGAATGTAGTCTTTGGAATGAGCACCAAAAAAACACCAGGTCCAGATGGCTTTCCAATTGAGTTTTTTCAGGCATTTTGGGATAACTTGGAGGAGGATGTAATGGTTTTTATAAAAGGGGTCCAAAGGTAGTAAAAGAACGCTTAAAGCATTAAATCATAATTTCATTACCTTAATTCCAAAAGGGGAGGAGGGGGTACATATTTCAAATTATAGACCTATTGCCTTATGCAATGTCATATATAAAATAATCACAAAGGTAATGGTTGAGCGGCTAAAACCTCTTCTACATAGCATTATCTCCTCGGAGCAAGGGAGTTTTGTAGAGGGTAGGCAGATCTTGGATGGTGTGGTTCTAGCTCAGGAGGTAATCCATTCAATGCAAACATCTAGTAATAGAGGAATTTTCATAAAATTAGATATGTCAAAGGCTTATGATAGGGTGTAGTGGAGCTTCTTGTCAAATATGATGGCAACCTTTGGTTTCTCTCAAGATTGGATAGAATGGTTCATGAGTTGTGTTTCTACTTCGACATACTCAATGTTAATCAAGGGTCTTCCCTCACAACCCTTTGGAGCTACTCGAGGCCTTTGTCAAGGAGATCCCTGCTCTCCCTATATTTTTCTCATATTGGTTGAAGAATTGGGTAGACTCATCTTGAGGAGAAGACAACAAGGTTTGCTAACAGGTATCAAGGTGGGTGAGGAATGTTTGACTCACCTACAGTTTGTGGATGACACAGGATTGGTGGGAGTGGCCAGCTTCAGGAAAGCAATAATGATTAGAGATACACTTAATGTCTACCTTAGGGCTACAAACCAAGTCATCAATGATAAAAAATCCAAAGTGGTCTTTTTCAATCTTGATCAAAGGCTTCAGGATAGAATTTTAGAGATATTGGGATTCACAAGGACTTATCTCCCAGTGGTATACTTGGGGGTCCTTTTGCATTTTAAAAAACTAAAAATAGATATTTGGAGGAATCTTTTGGACTGTATCAAGGATAGAATTAATCATTGGTCTCACAAATGGTTAAGCTATGGGGGTATATTAACTTTTTTATAGTCAGGCCATGCCAATTTATAAATTTTCTATCCTTGTTGCCCCACATACCATATGGAAAGAGTTGGACAAGATGGCTAGAAAAAATTTATGGGAAGGAGTACAAGGAGAGAGGAAATGGGCCTTAGTAGGTTGGGATAAATTAAGCCAGCCCAAGGTAAAATGAGGTTTGGGACTGAGAAGATCAAAGTTAAATAATAAAGCTTTGGTTGGAAAGCTTTACTAGAGGTAGATTTCCCAACCAACTTATTTATTCAGTAGAATATTAACTAGTAAATATTTGGGACAGGTAAACCCAAATGAGGTGGGTCATTTCCCTTTGGATGGTAATGGATCCTTAGTGTGGCAGGCTCTCAAGTTAGGATCTCAGGTAGTAAAATATGGATTATTTTGGAAAGTGGGGAGAGGGGAGAAGGCACGATTTTGGATAGATTCATGGTATCAATACCCACCTATCATTGTTGAATTTCTTGAATTGCAACCAATAAAAATAGCCATAGAAACCAGGGGGTGGGTCTAAATTAAAAGTTATTTCAACACTAGTCAGCTGGGGGATTATAAGTTTAAGTAGTTTAAGAAGTTTGATGAGTGGCCAATTTCAATCCCTCCGAATTTGACACCCATCATGACTAAAATCTTGGCAAAAATATTTCTCATAGGTAGATATGAGGAGGATGAATTAGATTGGGGCTATGGGAGCCTTGGTGTCTACACAATGAAGGATGGATATGATAAGATCCTTCCAGAGCCTCCTCCTCATACATATCAGGTTGAGGACTGGAGAAAGATTTGGAATTCCAAGGGTTGGTTGAAAGTAATTTTTTTCTCCTGGAAGTTCATGCATAATGGAATTCTTACTTTTGATAATCTCGGATGTATGGGAATCATTGGTCCATATCAATGTGTTTTATGCTACAAGAGTGAGGAAACAGTTGATCACTTGATGTTTGAGTGCCCATTCACATGCCAGATCTGGGAGAGATGGTTTTTATATTATAAAATTCAAGTTAATGGTGATTTGAATTGGATTAATATTTGGTAAAAATGGAAGAGGGGTAGATTTAAATCTAAAGCTCTTTGTATTGGTTGGGAGCTTGGATTAAACTTCAATTGGTGGTAAGTGTGGTTGGAGAGAAATACCAGAATTTTTAGAGAAATTTTTTCTTCTTTAGATGGATTTTGGCAGGTCATTTGGAGCAAAGTCATAGAAATTGTGGCAGTCTATGCTAAAGAGGAAACCCAGGTTGTTATTGGGATAATTGAGAAGGAAATTGAAGTGCAAGAGGGGCATGATATAGCTAGTTGGAAACCACCCCCAGGAGGTTGGATTAAAATTAATACTGATGGAGCTACAAAATGCAATCCGGGTAGAGCTAGAATTGGAGTGGTTTGTCGGAATCATGTTGGAACAGTGCTCTATTGGGAACTGCAAGGCTTGGTAAGAGCCACAAATAATGAATTAGAAGCCTTAGCTATCAAATATGCTTCTATTTAGGCAATAAAACAAGGTCACGAGAGGATAATCCTAGAATCATATTCTCAAATAATGGTTGGAGCTCTAGATTGCATGAGGAACTTTGCTTTGAAAACATGGAGGTTGAGGATTCTTTTCACTCAAATTAAGGAATTATGGAGGGAATTATATGATGTGATTCCAGTTTATGTGAGTAGAGATCTAAATAAAGTGGTAGACTTCCTGGCTAAGATGGGTACTGAGAAGGAGGTAGGGGTTCAGTGGCACAATGACATGGCTATTGAGGATGAGATGATTAGGCATGTTGGTGAGAAAATCTAGTGCTTAGCTAATTTGGATAACCATTCCAGAAATACTATTTAGGATATTTGTGCTTCAATGTAGATATTCTTTTATAGTTGTAAATAGGTGAACAATCATTGTAGAAATATAGTTTAAGAGATTTGGCTCCAATGCAAATCTTCTTTTACTGTTGTAAACATGTGTTCTCTTTGGCTAAGGCTGGGAAAAGTCTCATCCAAACTTGTAAATGATCTTTGTTTCAATACAAGTTTTTTCAAATTATTTTTCAAAAAAAATATTATTACCAAAAATAACACTCCTTACTTCCCTAATGTAATTTTCAAAATAAGGCTTCTTTCCCTATAACAATCTATTTTTCATTTAGAGCATTAAAGCTTACTCATTACATTTACATCCATGTCTATGCCCTCCATATGCTTAAAGTAATGCCTACATATTCCATTACTTAATGAATTCATGCATACATTTAATTGCTTACTATATTTATGCCTATGCATTTCATTGCTTAATGCATTCATGCCTATGTATTTCATTGCTAGATAAAATGTATTCTAAGGTTCCAGCAAGTAATCAACATCCACGAACTTTCATGCAAGCCTCCCAAGCATAATAACAAGGGATATTCAAATAGAATAAAGCATACAAAATTTGAACTCAACTTAACATTACAAGTAGTAAAACCAAACTAGAACCTAGTAAAAGCAAAATAACATTTTTAGGTGACCAAGACCTACATCGCATGCAACACCCAATGCATGGCTAAAGAAAATAATGCTCAAAAGATAAAAACACACACTAATTGGGTTCTAATAACCTCCACCCCAACATAAAGTTTTAATAAGTAAGAAGAACCTACTAAAAGGTGCCTAAGATACTATACACAAATATAGATAAATTCTCATGCTCAAAAGCACCATAAAAGCTTAGCATTAAGATGGTATTCATTGCTTTAGAGAGCAACACATCAGGCATACCGATTGAACATGAGGGTGCACCAACAATAGCAATGAAAACCAAGATGATCTCACCAAGCAATCTCAAAAGTAAGCTTTTAAAAAGGATTCAATAAATCAAAGGAGGAAGTGCTAAAACACAACCAACATATAACCCAAATATCAAAGTGAAACAACATGTATGATAGTATCCCTCAACAAAGAGAAGCTTCAACACCTATGGAACTTACCTCTATACACTTGTATTGGTTAATTCCTCTGATGCGCATGCCTCCCTTCCAGCTCCTAATTCCTTCTTTTCACCTCCAAAAGATGCCCCAAAACTCATCTAAGGCTCCCTATAAATACCTTGAGGTGGTTCTCCAAGAACCTAATGTTCTTCCCATGAGCTTCACTCGAGTTGGCCACCTTCAACTCGTAACATTCTTTCTAGAATGTTGTCAATATTGAAACACTTATGGGAATTAATAAAGCATGGATTATTAATTTTCTTTAATGCTTTTTGAACCCATAATGCAATATTCCTTAATATTTTAATATTATAAAAAACAAAGCAATAATTAAAGCATCCTCATGAATTAATTTGATAATTCACTTTATTAGTTTTAATTGCTAATATTAATTATTAGCATTGATACTAATATTCTCAAGTATTAAGGTTACCAAAAAATTAATACTTTAATAGTTCTCATCCATAAATCTATGCATACCACACACAAGCATACATGTCATTTACACCAACAATATTACACACCATTGTTTTATCCTTAAGTAGGTGGCCCTTTTAAGATAGTCTATTGCTATCACCAACCTATTAAGAAGACTCATTGCACAAGCAACTTCCTAGTCCAATGGTGTGAATATGAAATAAGCACAATGCAATGCATCTATATGAAGGGTATTTTGTTACCTTAAGCTACTAATGAGAAAGTCATCACCATCATTTCTTAAAATTTCTCTCAACTTAGGTGTTATCCTTATTATTCCATTGGTTAGAGCACCTGGCCCTACAACCACAAATGCATCAGCAGTACCATATTCCAACAAGGCAATCAAGGATATTGGCCTCCATCAAATGGATACCAAAGATACCCTCCTTTTCTCAACAAAGATTTTAGTGCTTTCTAAGATCCCAAAATAAAAATGGTACCCTCAAATATGGTAAGGGACATAGTCCTTGCTCAAAACAATTATATAGGATATCTGTATGGCTAGCCATATTACCATACTAATCCATATTATTTGAATTACCAAACTCTCCAATAGGCAATGTGTCCAATACCTTTGTCCTTGTATCAAAATTATATTGTCCAAACATTGATCCCAACTACTCAAATATTTCCATCGAAGGTTCCCTTAGTACCAAAAATTAGAACATTAAAGTAGAATTTAGTGACATGGGACAAGGGGAAGGTCTATGTTATCTCTAAATGAACAAGCACCCCATCAAACAATAAGGCTCAATTTTAGTTTGGTGTTTTCACAAGGAACAAGAAGACTGTAGTGGAGGCATCCCAAGAATAGCAAAAATGGGTACCAAAAATCATGAGACAAAAAAATTAACCATCAAAATCCTTTTCGCATGCTAAAAATTTTAAAAAGATACACCATACCTATGTCACTATGGAATTTATGCACTATATCAGAGCAAATAAAAAAATTAAAAGAATATTTGAAAAGGTAAGGAACCACCAGAATACAAAAAGGATAAGAACTCTTGCAAAAGGATGGTTCCTATCTCCAAAATATGGGAATGGATCGCTTTATCTCTAGAAGAAAAGGGCAACTAATTGAGACCATACCAAAATATGCCCTATAAGAAAAATCAAAGAAAATGACAGTTATGAGCCATGATGGAAAAAGGAAGGCTCCACGAAATATCCAAACAAGCTAAAAAATTAAAATGTTGTCGAATCATGGGACTCAGGCCAACATAACATAATAAAACCAACATTAATAGGCACCTACCTTATATAGGATGAAATTTTGATCTTACTAGAAATCATTGTAACATAATAAGAACCAAAAAATCTCTAGAAGTTATACTTTTATGGGTCAAGGAAGAGGTTTAGGGTAGGATTATGCATGTGCCTTATCTCACCTCAAGGGAAGAAGACCTTCTAGTATTTCTAGCTGCAATTCAAATGCTCAAATAATATGGCAAAATATGAAGCCTTGGCACATGGCCTCTCATTAGCCTCTAAGAAAAGAGATAAGAAGTTGAAAATATTCAAGAACACCAAACTCATTGTTAAACAGGTAAGGTCCCTATGTGTAGCCAAAAACTAACTAATGAGGTCTTACTAAAACTAGATATGGAATTTATTAGAGGTTTTTTATGTTGTCAATATAGTTGTGATTCCTCAAGACCATAATATAGATGCAAATCGTATGGTAGTTATAGAAGCCTAGCTCAACCCTGCTAAATATTTTAGAATAACCACTAGAATATCAAGGTCATCATCAGGTTGGTAGTCTTGGAGAATGATGTTTTATGGCAAGTATTTGAAGACGATGAACACACCATTCATTTTATACAACAAGAGGCTAAATTTATTGAGAAATTAACACTATAAATACAAAATGCTTATGAGGATCAAATTATCCAACTCAACGGCAATAAGATACTTAAGGGGGTCGTAACTCTAAAATATCTCATCACCTTGATGATCACTACAAGGATAGAAAAGGTGTCACTATAGATAAAAATGATTACCAAGAGGTAGAAATTGAACCTGAGAATATCTTGTGGATAGCAAAAATTACCACTTGGGACAAAAAAATTGATTGAACTATGTTAGAAATATGCAAGAGTGATGACCTAGAGCTATGAGGACTTGAAGGGATACGACAAGGACATCATCCAACACACCATAGAGCTTGACCCAAACACCAAGCCTATAAGGCATAAGCAAATGCCTATGAACCCCAAATAGAGTTGCTCATGAAGCAAGATTTTATCAAACGTTTAGAAGCAAATATCATCTACCCACTAAAGCATATCACTTGGGTGTCCAATTTGGTCCTAATCAAGAAAAAGAATGGGAAAATTTGGCCATGTGTTGACTTCCTAGATCTTAAATAGGATTCATTTAAAGATCATAAACCACTACCCTCCATGGATCAAATTTTATAAACCATGGTAGGGTCAAAGTGGCTCTCACCTCTATATGAATTCTTTGACTATAACTAGGTTTGGGTGAAATATGAAGACCAACATAAGACAACATTCACCACCAAGTAGGGCACTTTTGCTTGTCAATAAATGCCTTTTAGTCTATCAAATACTAAAGCAACATTCCAAAGGGTTATAGATATTGTTTTCATTTTCTCAATAATATCATCCTTGTCTACCATGACAACCTCATAGTGTTATCTAGGAGGAAGGAAGACAATTTGGAGCACTTGGAAAAGGTGTTCAAGCATTGCCAAGAATTTGGTATTTTTTTGAACCCAAAGGAATTTATTTTTTGTGCCCCACAAGGAAAACTTATGGAACATGTGGTATCCAAGGAAGGGATTGCTATAGACCCTAATAGAATAGAAACTATTTTAAGATTGTCATTGCCTCAACACAAGATAGATATCCAGTATTTTCTTAGGAAGGTTAATTTTCTTTGGAGATTTAAACCTAAATTCCCCTCCATTATTAGACCCATCACCAATATTTTGAAAAAGGGGCAATCATTCCAATGGACCTAAGAAAGGAAGCAATCCTTCAAAATAATCAAATAAGCTATTGTAAAATATCTGATGTTTGCTAATCCATATTTTCACAAAGAATTTTTCCTCTATACTTATGGGGGAGATTCCAGCATTGCAGCAATCCTTACCCAAAAGGATGACCAAGGTGATGATCATTCCATCACTTTATTTAGCCAAACCCTAAAGGACTACAAGGAAATTATGGTTTCATTGATAGATAGGTTTATGCCCTAATTGATAGTTTATGCACTATTCTATCTATTAAGAAACATAATTACTAAGAAGGAAACGAGAAAGTAAACAAGAAACATGAAGAAGAATAAGTATCACTCCATATTACATAAATAAAATTGTACAATGAGATATGGAACTAAGAGAAAATATAGTATTACAAAATGACCTTTGGTCTACCTTATATGAAACTTTGTCTACTTCACATCACACTTGTCATGTATAGCAAATAATGGAATATATTCTAACACCTCCCTGTATTACATTATTTGGTATGAACCTCCATTGAATTGCATAGATGATATTTGAATGTTTGAAAACTTATTTCTTCCAAGAGCTTTTGTAAAAGTATCTGCCAGTTGTTCTTCTATAGAAATATGCTTTAAAATAATGTGATGATTTTGAAAGTGATATTTGATAAAATGGCATTGTGCTTCGATATGCTTAGTTCATTCATGTACAATTGGATTTTTGATTAAATTGAGTACTCCTTGATTGTCACAAAATATTAAGGTTGGAGTTTGTTTGATGCCCATGTTAGATAATATATATTGTAACCACAAGGCTTCACAAGTTGTATCTCTTGCTGCATGATATTCTACTTTAGTAGATGATTGTATCATTGTATGTTGTTTCTTTAACTAAGATATTGGTCTTGACCCAAGATAAAACAAGTATCTTGAAGTAGACTTTCTATCATCAATAGTACCAACATAATTTGAATTTAAGTAGCCCTGTAGACAAAAGTCTTAAATATTTTTATATAAGTTAGTCCATAATCAATAGTTTTCTTAATATATTGTAGTATTCTCTTTGTATCTTTCCAATAAATTTCTCTTGGCTATTGCATGAATCGTGAAAGATAATTTACATCAAGGATAAAGTCAAGCCGACTATTTGTCAAGTACAAAAGGCTTCCAATTAATTGACGATACATGGTAGCTAAAACCAAAGGTTTTCCATAATTTTTGGATAATTGAATCCCTTGTTCCATAGGTGTATCTTTTGGCTTACAATTCTTCATTTTATATTTTTCAAGTAAGGCTTCTACATATTTTGATTGAGTAATTATAATATTGTCTTCATTTTGATGAATTTCTAGACCAAGACAATAATTCATTAGTCCTAAATCTATCATTTCAAATGCCTTCTCAAGATCCTTTTTTATGTCACTTATTAGTTTTCTAGAATTTCCAGTAATTATTATATCATCAACATATATTATAAGAATTAATATATTATTTCCAATTTTCTTTGTATACAATATGGGATCGGATGTACTTCATTTGAAGTTATGCTGTAATGAGTTATTATTAATTTTTATATTCCATGCTTTGGGAGCTTGCTTTAGACCATATAGGTATTTGTTTAATTTACAAACCTTATATTCTTATCCTTTAATAATAAATCCTTCTGGTTGTGACATGTAGACTTCCTCCTCTAAGTCCCCATTAAGAAAAGCACTTTTTACATCCATTTGATGAAGTTTCCAACCCTGATGAGCTCCTAGGGCACAAATTATTTTTATAGTATTCATTCTAGTTGTTGATGCAAATGTTTCTTCATAGTCAATTCCTTTAGTATGTGTATATCCTTTGGCTAGTAGTCGATCTTTATACTTGTCAAGTGTACCATATACTATATGCTTAATCTTGTAAATCCATTTGCAACCCACAACTTTCTTACTTAAAAACATTTCTACTAGATTCCAAATTTTATTCTTTTGTAGTGATGCATATTTAGATTACATTGTTTCCTTCCAATGTGGGTGATTTAGAGCTTGAAGTGTTGATGTTGTCTCTACTATAGTAATCCTCTATTTATTCTACTTTGATTGTGAGTTTGAGGTCTAGTAGTAGTAATATGTGGCATTCATTCTAAGTTTGATTCTCTAAGTGTGTCTCTAAGCCATATTGGTTCTTTCCTTTGAGATATTTTGGATGTTTCTGTGTATTCACTATATTCTTCTTGAGATTCTGACTCTATTTCTTCATTTACCATATCTTCTTCTGAAATATTTACAAAGACTCTTGCATCATTACTTTGTTTTTTAGTGTCAACCTTGATTTTTTTCATCAAAAACTACATCTTTACTTATGTACATCTTCTTTGTACAAGAATATATTATTTTGTATCCTGTAGATTTATCATCATACCCAAAAAATATTCCTAACATAGTTTTAACATCTAATTTTGTCCTTTTTTGTTTTGAAATATGCATATAAGCTTTGCATCCAAAATTTCTTAGTTTTTCTATATTTAGTTTTTGTTCTAGCCATGATTCTTTTGGTGTAACATGACTAAGTATTCTTGTAGGTAATCTATATTGTATGTATATTATTGTTTTAACTACCTTTGCCTAATATTGATGATCAATATGAGCTTCTTTTAACATACACCTCATCATTTTCATTATAGACCTATTTCTTCTTTCTACAATTTTTTTTTGTTGTGGTGAATATGTTGTAGTGAGTTGTCTTTTAATTCTATTTTCTTCTAGAAAATAATTAAATTCTTTTGATACAAATTCACCTCCTCTATCTGAACAAAGATTTTTAATAGTCTTTCCTAATTCTTTTTCAACTTGAAGTTTAAATGTTTAAAATGACTAAAAGCTTCTAATTTATATTTCAATAAGTAAACCCACATTTTTCTAGTGTGATCATCAAAAAATAATTGAAAATACTTATGTCCTCCAATACTAGTGACATTCATTGGACCACATAAATTTGTATATATTAATTCTAATGGTTGCTGAGTTCTATGTTGATGAAGTTCAAAATGAATTCTATGTTGTTTTCTTGCTAAGAATTTTTGACAAACAATAGATTCTAAGGATAGATTTGGTATTCCTTCAACCATTTGATATTTGACCATTTCATTTAAAGAAGATACACTGGTATATCCTAGTCATTTGTGCCATAGGTCTAAAGCCTTAACTAAAAAATCTGAATGTGTAGTGGTGTCCAGAATAAACAAACCACTTTTATAGGAACCTAATGCTATCTTTTTCCCTTGTTTAATAATATGACACTATTTTCTTCCATTGGAAACTTTAAATTCTACAATCATATTTTGATCCATGAGTTGAGAAACTAAAAGAAGATTAGTAGTCAATCCTAGAACATATAATACATTGTTAATTATCCATTTTCCATTCATTAGATTGATTGGAACATTTCCTATCCCCTTTACTTCATAGGTTTTACTATATGTTATAACAACTGGTTTCTCATTTTTCTTTTGTAGAGATTCAAACAATTATTTATTTCTAATCATATGTTTGCTTGCTCCTAAATCTATATACCAATGGTCCATGGCTATGAAGTTTTCAATTTTCTAATATGAATATGTCTACCTTATGACTCCCTAGTTTTGAGTATATGATCAACCTTGACAAAACCTTTTCAAAACTTAAGTTTTGTAGAACCCCTTATATCTCCCAAATGATTTGAGTATACTATGTTCTTAATAAAATGCTTGGATTCCTTTAGATTTCCTTTTGAGTTGAACCCCTAATGTTTCGAAGATAACTTTAATATAATGTTAAACTCCTATTTCTCACCTTATTTATCCCTATTGATATATGCACTTTTAATTTGATAATGTTCTTTATTTTTCAAGACTCTATAGTTGGATTTCTTTTGTCCCTTCAATTTGTATAAGAGACAAGTATAAATAATAATTTCCAACTTTTAAGCAATGCTATGAAAACTTATTTTACCCTTTAATTCTCAATGGTTTAGTTTTCTAAATTTCAATGATCTAAATTTTGATGTAGTACTCCTTATATCTCCCTAATTTAGAAATTTAGAAAATGATAATATTTGCAAAAAATAATGCTTCAATTTTCAATGTAGAAATCCTTATATCTCCTAGTTTAATATTTTGCAAATACTTTGATAATATTTGAATTTCAAATAATGCAATTTGAAATAGCTCTTAAAGATATAATCTCCAATATCCTTGTTTTAATTGCTTTCTAATATACTAAGGTTGTAATTTCTTTATGTCTCTAATGCAATAATTAAATAGACTTAACCTTAGATATAATGCACCTTATATATCATTGCACTTAATGGAAAGCAAATATTAAATTCAATGTAAATATACCTTCCTTGTAATGTGATGTGCTATGCATTGATTAGCTCCTTCTTTGATTGTACTTTCAAAGCTTTGGAGCATTGTATTCCCTTTGTCTTTAAAGTATGATAGTGAGCATTAAATGCTCTACATTCTATGGCACTCTTTAGACGGTCTTCTTCTTCATTCAATTTACTTTGACCTCTGTGTAAGCTTGATGTGTGTGCTCTCTTTAGGTAGGGTATTAATACTCCTCTTTCTCCCTTTGGAATGCAAGCCACATGGTGCTTACATTACCTTAGAATGTATACCTTCTTGTTAGGTGGCGCAGGGAGGTTACAAACTTGAGAATGCATTGATGCAGATGTTATCTCTCTATGAATGTTAGAGTAATAATTATTTATTCCCTTGCGCTTTTATAAAGTGTTATCAAAGCCTATAGATAGTGGATGGCATAGGTGCAAGAATTAATCATGAAATATTCTTCTTAAAGAATTACTAAGAGTTAGAAATTACTCTTATCCTTTGTGCCAAGTGGCACAAGATTCCTCTAATGGCTTGTAAAAAGTGGATCCTTCTTCCTTTGCATGTAACCAAGCTCTTTGATATCCCTTATTTCTTTAACACTCTGCCAACTCTTTGCAAGTTGTTTGGATTCGTTTTTCAATGTGATTTCTTAACGTCCAATGTATGGTGGCTCCTCTCCAAAAAATATGGCTCCTCCTATGGCATTTTAATGCTTTTTTCTAGGTGGTTTTTTCATCCAAGCTTCTCTCCTCTTTCACTTGGGTAACTCTTTGAATTTAATCTCCTTACGTTATCCTTCTTGCAACTCACACTTTTATTTCTTCATGTTATTGGTGCTATGTTGTCCTTACTTAAACTCCTTGTTTTAGGTTGCTTTTGCACTGTGAGTGTTGCTTTCATGAAACTATGGTACTAGATTTGGTGTCTTTAGAAACCTTGAATGGGATGATATTGAGCCCTTAGATGTCTCTATCTCCTTTGCTTCTTATCTTATGTTTTAACCTAGTTAATATTGTCACTTGATGACTATAATTTGCATGCTCCTTTGGTGTCTTAAGACACTTGAACTTTGTCTTCCTTTTGATACGTTGAAAATACAAGTATGATGCTATTAAAAATTGGAATAAATATATTATAAACTAAGATATCATACCTTAGTTGCACCTATATTTTTGAGACTTTCTTAGTCTCTTTATGTAGATTTATTTTTTGACCTTAGTATGGCAGCACCTGATCTATTATTTAGTGGTTATGATACTCCTTTTGGTGGCTTCTCTTCACCAAGACTTGCTATATTTTTACCTATGCTCAATGGTGTATTTTGACACTCCAGATCAACCTAGGTTTGTGCACTAATTTTTGTTTTCTGCTTAACACTTAATGCATTTTAATAGATCTTAGAAATAACTTATATTAAGCACTATCAATTCCTCCTTATTGCTCCTTTTAATGAACTTTCTAATACTGGCTAGTGTTAATATATTTTACAGGTTTTAAGATAATAGTTCTACGTCCTTATTCAACTTGAAAACCTTTAAACTCAACCTCCTCATTGCTACTTTTAATAGCTCTAAATGGTGTTTTAAATGAACTTAAATAATACTGAATAAGAGACTTTAATAACACCAACTAGCAAACCTTATATTGACCTCCTCATAGCAATCATGCTTGGTTATATGGTTCACTTGTTTGCTACCCTGGATTTGATGAATTTGCAGCTCTAATTGATATACTTTGTTGCCCTAAAACTTGACTGTTTTGCAACTTTATCACTCCTCTAACTTGTTTTCCAAAAAAATAGTTTCAATATTGGCCTCCTTGTCAAGAATCCTCTTCCTTTTTTGTCTCGCTTTTAGATGGCAACAATTGTCCCAAATTCTTCTTTCAAAAGTTGTTGCTCCTTGCAATATTCTCCCTTGGGATTTCCTTAACCTTTCATCGGGTCCCCTCGTAGATTTGATACCAATGATAGTTTTTGCACTATTCTATCTACTCAAGAAATATAATTACTAAGAAGGAAATGAGAAATTAAATGAGCTACATGAAGAAGAATAAGAATCACTTCATATTACATGAATGAAATTGTACAATGAGATATGGAACTAAGATCCCATAATTTAGGATTACAAAATGATATTTGGTCTACCTCATATGACACTTGGTCTACTTCACATGACACTTATCATGTATAGAAAATAATGGAATATATTCTAACACTAATGTGAAGCTTAAATGTTTTTAGATATTTTATATTTGATAGAAAAATAGCATTCAATGTTGTCCATTCTAGTATTAAAGACTATATCATGAATGGGGAAAATAGAGAAAAAGAGCCAAATGGGTCATCCTTATTCTCAAATATAACATTGAGATCAAATTTTCCAAGTCGATTAAAGGTAAATAACTATGCCAAAGGTTGGCTCAAGAATCCAAAGAACCAGAAGGAAGAGAAAAAACATGCCTACTCATTTTTTAGCAAGGTAAGGACTAGATCCAAGATCATATCAACTATATGTGGTACAATCACTACCCATAGAGTTTGAGTCATTTCTATAGAGGGGCATATAGGCTATATAATACATAATATACACTCATTACAGAAGTCTTGTTCCAAAGGAATTTTGATGGTACACTCCTAAGATGTGTAGATACTGAGAAAAAAATCTCATTGTTGCAAGAATTTCACCAAGGGTTCTTTGGAGGACACTATTTTATGCACATCACAATGGTGAAAATAATTAGGGATAGTTATTATTGGACCATCATGTTTAATGATGTGCATCAGTGGGTCTAACAAGTGTAAACTCTTCACCTAAAAGAACCAGAATTTTGCAACACCTCTCAAACCTATTGTAGTTGATGAGCCTTTCTCATAATGGGGGTTAGATTTTAATAGGGAAATTAATCCATCTTCTAGTGAAGGACACCAATGAATCCTGACCACTATCAATTACTTTACAATATAGGAAAAAGTAGTCCTACTCAAGCAGGCTACCAAAAGAGTTATCATCAATTTCTTAGAGGAGATCGTCACCTAGTTTGGAATACTATATATTATTATAATGGATAATGCACCAGCATTTGTTGGGACTAAGGTAAGCCAATTTGCTTTTAAACATGCAATCTATATGAAAGCCTCAAACTATTACTTGTAGGGAAATAGTCTAGTAGAATCCTCAAATAAAAATATATTAACAATCTTGAATAGGATAGGAATTGACAACCAGAGGTTGTGGTATTAACATGTCTACCAAGCATTATAGGCTAATAGGATAACTACCAAGAAAGAAACTAGTAGTTCTCCTTTATCCCTAGTCTATGGTTGAGAAGCTCGACTATCCATCTCTATCAAATTACTAGTCCTTCAGTTGTCACATGAGCTTGAGCTCTAAGAACATGATGTTATATCCTTGAGAATAGAAGAATTGTTAAAAATAGAAGAATAAAGATAAATGACCAAAACACACTTAAATAAGCATCAAGAGGATGTAAAAATATGGTTTGACAAGAAATACACTATGAAATAATTTTATATTGGCAATGAAAGCTAAAATAAATTAGGAAAACACACCAAGTTTGACATTGTGCAGTGGGCCCTATGTTATTATCATACTAAAAACAAAAAATGTTGTAGAGCTTGTCAAACTAGATAGATGGACACTTTCAATTCTGGTTGATAGTAGCCATCTAAAAAATTATTTCAAATAAATAAAAGTGGAGAGGGATGAGGCAATAATAAAGGCCTCATAAATATTGAAGATATCACGATATCCATAAACATGCAACCTCTCATTTATAAATAATGGAGTTCAACTATACATCCAGACCATAATGGTTAAGGATAAAATAGCAATTTTCAATGTGGCAAAAGCTACCATCGCCTAAATAGAAAATTTCAAATTTGCTTATCACAAATAATTGGCACACAAGTTAAAGAATATTTAGAAAAATAAAGGAGGCCACCTCTATGTCTTATCCAATAATATGCAAGAATAAGATCATACATGAAATAGATAAGCAACCTGAAAGGTTATAAAGCTCCTAGAGTCCTTTAGGGATGATACAACAAGGAGGTCTAGGATAACTAAAGAGCTTGATAAAAACACTAAGGGAGATAACATAATTTTATTTTAAGAATAATATGAAGGCAACAAATAATGTTACCCCCTCTCATAACACTAAATCAAACACCAAAGAGAGGGCACTGAGGCACACAAAGTGGCCATCATACTCACAGATAAAGAAAAGAAGGTGGTCGACTGAAAAACATCCATAAATATGGAGAGTTTGAGGGAAGGTGTTTTCCATAAATACCAAGACATCCTAGTTAGCACTTTCTCTACCCAAATATGAACATATTACCTAGCCCAATATATTGTATCCCAAGCACATCAATGCTCAAAATTTTTGGAAGCATGCACTACTAGGTTTGATGCTCAATAGAGGATGGTTCATGGTAAATATAAATGCTTCCAAATTATCATTTTGCTAGAGGCCATACAAAATATGTTTATGGTGCCCCAAGGGTTAAATTTGACCTCGTTCTAGCTAGCCAAGTCTATAAAAATATCCCAATCTACTAAATTCTCTAAATGGGGAGATCCTTGATAAATGCCAACTAAGCAAGATACCAAGTCTCTCGATACCCTAGACCCTATTTAGGGATAATGTAAAGGATACCCTAAGCATGAAAACATTCATTTTGAGGAGGATGAAGATAAGCAAGTAAATGTAGAGGAGATACATATTTTTACCTTGAGGTACACCACTTATGAATGGAAACTAATCCTTGATTTAAGCACTTGTTTTGTCTTAGTGGATTTACAAAATGTTGGAAGAATTTAGTGAGATAATGACTTTCAAGTACCTTTCATTCCTAGTGCATTTGGTGGTGGCTCAAAATTCAAGATTATATAGAGGTTTTGACGTAAATATAATGGAAGAAGATGGCCAGAGGTGACATGTGTCCATCTAGACAAAGGTCCTATTTTAGAGGTCATCCTATTGCACTTTTGAAGACAAATCTCTGGTGTCATCCCTGTGGGCTCTAAATGGAGTGAAGTTATTGTCCATCCCAAGTGAATGCTTAGAGAAGATGCATTGAGACTACAAAGGATATTGGTTCTTATTGGAGAACCATACTATCATTCGCATCCTTAGCTTTGCATATCCAGTGCATTTGCTTACCTAGTGAGTACCAAAGAGGATGCTTGCTTTAGAGATGTTTTGGAAACTATATGTGGTACACACTACCTATAGGGTAGGGTATATTAAAGCCAATTATTACAAATTTTAGTTCAACTAGGGTAATTAACCAACTAAAGAAAAGGGTTGTGCCCTTATTGGAATAAAATTTCAAAATCCTAGAGCTTGAGGTCCTAAATGACCCATGGTCTTATGACCTAGAGGGCATTTTTCAAGAATGGTTGTCCATGAAGAGTAAGCATTCCTCAATAAACTTAAACTAGATAAGCAATAAAATAGAATAAAGATGAAGAAATAAGGTAAACACATAGTACACAATATTTCACCTAGGAAAATCCTTTTGGGTAAAAAACCCAACATAGTAACCTTTCTTCTTATTGCATAAACTCAACCATCTCCAATACAATAATACAATTCTCTATAAACCCTAATGCATATTGCATAAACTCAATCGTCTCCAATACAATAATATTATTCTTTGTAAACCCTAATGCATATTACATAAACTCAATCATCTCCAATACAATAATGTAGTTTTCTCTTATAAGTCTGAAAGTGTGAAATAAATAACAAATGCACATGCACATATTTTTCAAAAACCATAGGCAAAATCCTATGGATTTAAAAATAACCCAAAGATAGTCCATTCTAAAAACATCATCCTCCCTTATAACTATAAAACATGAAAAATATCCAACACATATCCAAAATTCTCCCACTTGTTGAATACTTTCCATAGGGGGAAACAACATTGTATTATCAACTGTTAAGGGCAACCATGCCCATTTATTTTCTACACCAAGAAAATTTTTGAGCACTCACAACCTTTGTTAATGAATCAATAACATTTTCTTCTATATCATTTTTTTCCAACAACACCCAATTCCTCTCAACCATTTCTCTCACAAAATGATACTAGATATCAATATGTTTTGATCGAGCATGAAAAATAGGATTCTTGGCCAAAAATATTGCACTCTAACTATCACTATCAATTCTCATAGCATTTTGTATAAGACTAACTTTTGAGCACAACCTTTGTAGCCACACTACTTTTATACAAGCATGAGTTGCTACCATGTACTTTGCCTTTGTTTTGGATAAAGTAACCACTAATTACCTTTTACTCATCCAACTCATTGCCCCTCCAAAAATATTGAACACATAGGCACTAGTGGATCTTCTATTATCAATATCTCCAACCCAATCAAAATCCACAAAACCTTATAGATTCAAAGTTTTATTTTCTTCAATTTTTCCTTGGTAGCAAATTGCATAATTTGAGGTGCCATGTAAGTATCTAAAAATCCTCTTCACATTAGTCCAATTTTCCTTTCGTAAATTGGAGATATATCTTCTCACTATTCCCACTACATTTGCAATATCAAGTCTAGTACAAACTATTGTATACATCAATTTTCCCATACCACTAGCATAAGGAACCTAATACATCTCTTGAATTTTATATTCTATCTTGGGATACTATTTAGCAGATAGTTTTTGACCAATAGGAAATGGAGTACTCACAGGTTTACTATCATGCATCCTAAACCTTTGTAGTATCAATTCAATATACTTCCTCTAATTGACCCACAATTTCTTATTTGCATGATCCCTTATGATTTCCATACCCAAAATAAATTTTGTAGCACCAAGATCCTTCATGTCAAATTGAGAAAATAACTGAGATTTGAATGAACTAATCATCTCTTTATTGTTACCAATTAAAAACATGTCATCCACATATAAAATAATGATAATAAAAATTTTACCTTCTTCTTTGAAATACACACAAGGATCTGCTTTGCTTCTGTTAAGCCCAAGTGCCAAAATAAACCTATCAAATTTTTGATTCCACATTCTTGGTGATTGCTTCAAGCTATAAAGGGATTTTTTAGCTTGCATACCAAGTCCTCCTTACCTCTTACCTTAAAGCATTATTGCTATATCATATATATTTCTTCCTCAAGTTCACCATGTAGAAATTTTGTCTTTACATCCATCTATTATATTTCAAGATCGAAAGCAACAGCAATAGCTAATAAAAATCTAATAGAAGTTAATTTAGCCACAGGAGAAAAAATCTCACCAAAGTCAATTCCCTCAACTTGAGAAAATCCCTTTGCTACCAGGTGAGCTTTATACTCCAATTTTTCTTCTACATTGTACTTCTTAAATACCCATTTACATCCAATAGGTTTTCTTTCAAGAGGTAATTTCACCAAGTCCCATGTTTGATTTTTATCTAAGGACTCCATTTCCTCCTCCATAGCCTTTTTTCAAGACTTATTTTCACTTGACTCAAGTGCCTCCTTTACAGTCTTGGGATATTCATTAATGTAAAACTAATAAAGTAAATTCATAACAAAAATTAGGACGACTATACCATTTGGGTATTCTTATTGCTTGATCTCATCTTCTCAAAACTAGATTTTTTGGTTCTACATTTTTAGCTTCCTCCTTCCCTTCTAAATTTTCCTCTTCCAAATATCTCTCTAATTCATCTTCTATAGTAGCATCCAATTTAGACATAGGTTCCTCTCATTCTAGTGTTTTTTGAAGTTGTTAGGTTCTTTGTTTGGTTGTAGTTCATGTTTAGGGACCCCTTTTATTTTTCTAAAGATTACATTATGACTATAAACAATATTTTGTGTTTCTAGGTTCCATAGCTTAGATCCTTTAACATTGATACTATAACCCAAAAATATACATTTTTCTAATTTACAATCTAGCTTAGTCCTTTTATATTTTAGAATATACATATAAGCATCACAACCAAAAACCCTTAAATGTCTAAGAGAGGGTTTCTTACTATTCCACACCTCCTATAGTGTTTTTTGACCAAAGATGAGGTAGGAGATCTATTGATGATATAGCATGAAGTTGTTATTGCTTTCGCCTAAAATTTCCTTTCTAGCCCTACACCACTTAGCATGCTTCTATCCTTATCCATCAATGTTTTATTCATTCGTTATGCAATTGTTTTCTACATTTCTATAACACAGTCCTTACAAAATTTCTCAAATGCATTGGAGCAGTATTCACCACCATTATCACTTCTCAAAATATTTATATTCTTCTTTGTCTAATTTTCTACAAGAGCCTTAAACTCTTTAAATTTATTAAAAACTTCAGATTTATTTTATAGAAAATATACCTAGATATTTATTAAAAATTCATATAAAAATAATATAATACATAGATTTTCCTAGTGATGAAACTAAATGTAGAATCCCTTATGATCTTGTAGCACTTCTAGGAAACTTAACTAGAGTTTGATTTCCAAATATACAGTGTTTACCAAAATAAAAATCTAATGGGCAGTCAAAAATTTCTTTAACTATACCTTTCAATTTTAATGCTCAAAGGCCTCTCTCTCCAATATATCCCATGTGTTGATGCCACAACATTATCTTTTTCTACAAGAAGACTGGGAGCCAGATTTACAATATTGTTTCCCTTAGAAACCATAGAGCTATTGCACCCAACACTTACAATGCTTACCTCAAGCTTGAACAGTGTTCCTATATGAACTCCTCTTACCAACACCAATGCTCCACAAATCATCTTGTAGCTATCCTTATTAAATACCACATTCACACCCACATCATTCATCTTACTTACTAATATTAGGTTTCTTTCCAAACCCAAAATGTGTAGAACACCAGGAAGGGTTTTAATTCTTCCATATTTGAACCTCAACTTGACTCTTCCTCAACCTATGATTTTACATGTCGAGTTGTCTCCCAAAAATACTTCACCTTCATTGATATTTTCATATTCACTAAACCACTCCTTATGGGGAGTCATATGAAAAGAGGTGCCAGATTCAATTAGCCATGAATCATGGCATTCAATTGAGCATGAGGTAGCTAAGAATAGATCCCTTGAATCTTCACCTATGGTATTTGTTTCTACAAAAAATGCTCCATAAGATGACTTTATATTTTAACCATTTTTAGATCTATAGTCCCTCTTATAATTCCTTGTTTTACCATTTTTCTAGTATTTCCTCTTATCTGGAGTAACAGATTTACCTCTAGATGTTGATTTACTTCTTTCTTGAGAATGACCTCTTATATACTTCTGATGACAATCCTTAATATATTTTCACCTCATTTATTTTGATAATAGAGTTCCTACTATATCCTCAACTTTTAATGCAGAAGTAGTATTTGTGATAGCCATAACTAAGTTATCCCAAGAATCAGGTAAAGAACAAAGCAAAGTGATACACTTTTCTTCTTCATCCATTTTTACATCAATAGAGTTTAACTGACTTACCACAGTGTTGAAGGTGTTCAGATGTTTTTCCATAGAGTCACCATCATTCATCTAAAGTGAATACAACTTCTTTCAAAGGAAGAGTTTATTTACCTATGATTTTGTCTAGTACAAATTTCCCAACTTATCCCATACCAACTTTACAATGGCTTCTATTGATACATTCAACAAAACTAAAGACAAACATAGTTTGATAGAGCTCATTGCCTTCCTATCAACATTTAAAAAATCTTCGTCTATCATTGTTGTAGGTTTTTTTCTCAAGACAACAATCTACTAATCTGTATCAACCAAAAAATCCTCTATCTTGAGTTTCCATAACTCAAAGTTTTATCCATTAAATTTTTTGATCACTATCCTTGTGCTTCTCATAATTTTCCTTCGCATAGGTTCTTCCATGTATAGCTCCCACTAATGAAAAAAATTATCATAGGGAAGAAAACATTTTTCTTCTACCAAAACTACCGCTATCAAAGCTCACCAGATCTACCGCTATCAAAGCTCACCAGATCTACCGCTATCAAAGCTCACCATTCAATAAAAAAATTATCACCGGGAAGAAACATTTACTCTTCGAACAAAGGTAAAACCTAGATCTAATACCAAATTAAGAGCAAGTATTCTCTGATAAACTTAAACTAGATAAGCAATAAAATAGAATCAAGATGAAGAAATAAGGCAAACACATAGTACACAATATTTCACCTGGAAAAACCCTTTCGGGTAAAAAACCTAGCATAGTAACATTTCTTCTTATTACATAAATTCAATCATCTCCAATACAATAATACAAATCTATATAAACCCTAATGCATGTTGCATAAAATCAATTTTCTCCAATATAATAATATAGTTCTATGTAAACCCTAATGCATATTGCATAGACTCATTTATCTCTAATACAATAATACATTTTTCTCTTATGTGTCCAAACCATAATGCAAGTGTAAAATAAATAACAAAGGCACATGCAAAAAATTTTCAAAAACCATGGGCACAATACCATGGGTTTAAAAATAACCCAAAAACAATCCATTCAAAAACATCATTTTCCCCTCTTTATAACTATAAAACATGAAAATTAAATCTAAACATGACATTGATACTAAATGAAGAGAGCTAAACATAACAAGGAGCAGCAAAATAAATATGTAAACACAAAACCATTTTTAAAACAAGATTATAACAAGGGTAAATCCCCCCTTGGGGGATGTTTATATATTCCATTTTTTCATTAGCAATCTCAAATAAATACTACATTGCATCTTCTACAAGGCTTCCAACTCACATGTGCATGGAAGGTGACACCTCATCCTTACATACACATTCATCCTTGGACTTTGAATCATATTACAAATATGTGATTACATAGGTATTTAATGCCAACATTCCCCCTATGGAAAGTATTCAACAAGTGGGAGAATGTTGGATACTTTTCATGTTTTATAGCTATTAATGCAAGTGCAAAATAAATAACAAAGGCACATGCATAGATTTTTTAAAATCATAGGTGCAATACCATGGGTTTAAAAATAACCCAAAAAAATCCCATCCGAAAAACATCATTTTCCCCCCCTTTCCAAGACATATCCAATAGTTCAAAATCATGAATGCAAAAAAAAAAATCCCTAAAGATGATAAAAATTGGAGCACTACCAAAACCCCGAAGAAATTGACTATACGCCTCTCTAGAGGGAAGATTTCTTGAGCTACGTTAAGCAACATGAACCATAGTTAGTTGTGGTAGAGCAAGGACAACTAAGGGGTATGGTGGACCTAAAAAATAAATAACAACAATTGCGATACTAGTACTATGATGATTTCAAGATTCAATATTGGTGGATTTACAAACAAATAATCAAAGGTACAACCTCCATGTCAAGGAAGAATCTAAAGGACAAAAAATTCAATGAATTGTATGATGAGGCTAATGCAACCAATGGAAAATGTGACATGGAAGAGGTCTAACATGGGCTCATTCCCAACAAGCATGAAAACTAGATAAGGAAAGCAAGACTTCCTTGACTTGTAGCTTGATGCATTTGGAGCTACCACCAGAGGTAGATGTACATACCACAATACCCTCTACCACTCCCAACCTAAGTGACATTATTACAGCCCATCAAGTGCAATCATTAACCAGGTAATCCAAAGAGAATGACAATAATTTCAAGAAGAGGTGGTCTTCCCCAGACTATGAGAAGAAAGAAAAGAAAAATAAGAACAAATCCTAGGCCAAGGAACTCCTCCTTCTAGAATAAGAAACCCAAGGAAGTCCTTAAAAATCACTAGAGAGAAGAAATAACTCTCAAAATGTGACCTTAGAGCAAGATACAGCCCCAAAACCACCCTCTCATCAAACTCCTAGTTCTTTAGTAGCTTAAGCACTCCATTATGATCATCTTTCCACCATCTCACCTATTTCTTTTGCCCCCATCACTCCACCTGCATATCAAAAGCAACTTTTTGGTAATCTACCACAACCTTCACTCCACCATCAAACATCATGACCTACTCTACTATGGTCTCCTTGATAAACCCTCCATCCTTTTTTCCTTTCATAAAGCCCTTGCTATTACCAACTGAAATCCTATTGTAATCTATTGACCCCAAGTCAATCTCATCTATTCAGAGCTCATATCTTGTTTGTAATAGGACACAAAGTAATATCAATAATAATTAGACCAAGAAATGGAATGGAATACCTCCCAACCCACTACTTCACAAAATAGGGTCGCTTTACTTCCTTGGGAAGAAGGATTGGGTTTGCTTAGTTTTGAACCTATTGTCTTGAAGGTATTAGTAGAAATGTGGATCCAAGATTACCAGATATTGGCAATCAAACTAAGTTTTTAGGATGCACTATCAAAAGAAACCTTTGTGTTTACCGAGAAGATAGTTAAAATGGTGACCATAAAATACATCTTAGAGGTAAAAAATCTCATTGAAAAGGAGCTGAAAAAAATCAAAAAAGTACTTAAGAACGCCCATGATGATTCCAAGATGATCAAGGCTAAATTAGGATATATTTATGCTAAATTCGAAGAAAATGAAATCGAGCTAGAGGATCAAAGGATACAAATGAGAGAACTAGAGTAGAGACCCCATAGACCTAAACTGATCACAAAGATCATTTAGGTTCTTTGGAAAGGGATCATTTGAGAATTTGAGCATCTTCTTCTAGTGATATACTATATCTTATCCATTTCCTCTTTATATGTAAAAGCCAGAGAAAAGTTAGTAAAATTTTAAGAGGTCATTGACTCCTCTATTCAATGAGACCTAATACTTCTAGTCATCCTAGCTCGATCAAATCATCAATGATGGTATTTTATGTTGATCATGTATAAGGACCTCATAGTCAGAATAGTCCTAGATTCCCAACAAGTAGCCCATAATTGCATGGAATAAATTGAAACCCTGGCCTATGAGGTGGTAAAATGGAAGGGGCATATCTCTTCATTGGTAGAAGTAGGGATCCCTACTCCCTTTGGTATGAATGATGATTTTTTATTGGAGGAATATTACATGCAATATCTTAATCAATTGAGGAATATTAAAATTTCCTTGGATATCTATATATAAGAGAAAGTGAATGTGATGGTGAAGCTTGTTGTCACCCTAAAAGTGCTCCTTCAAAAGGCCCAATGAGAGTATATTCCACCTATCTTTGAAGGGTTGTATGAACTCCAAAAGTACCATTTGTATCATAATTGGTCTAAGGCCCCATAGGAGGAAGATTGGAAGGAAGTTGTTACGATGATCTATAAGCTTTGGATGTGACTCTATGCCTAATGGGAAAGACAATCAAGATTTTGTGTTCTACCTTTGACCAATTGAAGCTCCCCTAGAATTTTCCATGACTGTGGTAAATCCTTTAATACATCCAATTTTGTGGTATAGTGTTGCCAAAAATCTAGTTTTTACAAGGAAGTTGAGGAAGAATTAGCTGCCATTAGACCAACTGGATCTTCCATAGGGGGCACCAGGCATAATGTAACACCAGAATCTGATTACTAAAATTGAAGATCATCTAGTTGAAGGGACAATGCTTAGAGCTACTAGGACACTATTTTTGAAGGTAGGGCTCATTAATAATTGCAATCTAGCATCCACAATGAGTGAACCTAGTTTTCTTTATATTTTGTAGCATTGCACCTCATTGTAGACATTAATCAATGTACTCAATTTTATTTCCTTTCCTCCATTATCTAGCAAAGAATTTTAAATTTTGTACAAATAATATAAATAGCTACTTGTGATCTAAAAAAAAGGAGTTGAAATTTTTATTGTGTCTAGTATCTGACCTGTGGCAGTTTTCTCTTCTTTTTCCACTTTGTTTCATAGTTTGGACTCAAGCCTTGGATAGTTGTATGTATAGGCCATAGAACCTCTTATGATTATATATAGATGTAATATATGCTTTAATATGAGTACAAGGAGCTATGACTAGACTAGTGCTTCTATATTTTTTTAAGTGTTCATATACTTCTTTATGGGGGACTATGACTACTCCAGTATTCATGTTCATGCCTTCGTAGGAAGTCTTTTGAATTGCATGTATGTATGATTGAATTTATGTTAAACTTCATTGTCTTGTCTATTTCATATGTTCACTCATCCCATTGAGACACAAAATGGAAATTACAATATCTTGGTACATTGCCACCCTTAGATAGGCTAGTGGCTAGATAGGTTTCCTTTCCTGTAATTTATATTTTTTGTCATTTATTTTTTTCTTCCTTCCCCTTTTTCCTAGATAAAAACTTGATAGATTAGGATAGCATAGAAACGAGTGCCAAAATATTGCAGCAAGTCAAGAAGTGAACCTTGGTAAATAATACAAGAGGTTTTTCGAAGGAGCTACGTCCCATGCTCCCTAGACTTCCTAGGACTTGCACCCTACACAAGGCACAAATTACTAGACACACCCTCTCAGAGAGACAAAAGCAACCACAACCATGGGAGTCATGGTGCAGAGGGTTCAAGGGTTGTTTTAGGACCCCAACAATAATCTTAGAATTTGGAATAAGGATTGGAGGCTCTAAATACTACTTCTGCATGACCAAGTGAGGTAGCTTCATACCCACTCTGATAACATGTTAAAATTCATAGTATTTTCTAGATCTAAACAAAATCAATCCATCCACCTAAATATTATATAAAAAAATGAAAAAAAAAAGAAGAAAATAGATATAGATGTATGGGGTTCCCATAGGCACCATAAATAATAATTGTACAATTCATATATTACATGTAGAATGGTGGTTTGTACTTCACTCTTAGAGGAAAAATTTGATATGACATCTTTATTAGTCAACAATGAATACAATCATCTCAATCTTAGCACTCAGTCTACGTTCCTGATTGGTATCCTTTAGCATATAGACTTGTCTCTCCAAACTTGTACAATAATTTAGTATAGCAATGTATTGTAGTCACATGTACAACACCTAACTTGTACAACACTACACTTGTAAGGCAACTTCACTTATACAATACTTCACATGTATGACAACTTTCTTGCATGGAACTTCATTTATATTGTGACTCTTTGTACAACACTCTTGGACTGTGATTTCAATCCTACACATATTATAAAAGGAACAATAACATAATCTATCTAAACTACTACAACAATAATCCATATCAACACATAAAGAAAACATACAATAACAATAGATAAAGGATGGAAATGAGTAAATATTGCATTAATAGTGACGTGTATGGTGGAACATGTATGACTTTTGTCTTACATACAATACCTAGTGTTCCAAGTCAATCCTTTCCTTCCTTATCAACCACACCAACTACTATTTGATGCCAATAACCCCTCGAATGAATGAGAGAAGAGTCTTAATAATACAAATTAAAATATATTTGCATCCTACAACTACGTAGCAACTTATCATTTTATTAAATTACATTTAACTTGCATTTGACTTACATTTATGTTTTATTTGATGACTCACTTCATGACTTATTCATACATAACTAATACTTCACTAAATATTACACATTATTGCATGAAATATCACATCCCCATGTTATAACTTTATTAATTATATGTATGCACATTTCATCAAACACTTTGCTTATAAACTACAAAATAATACAAAATGAAAAAACGTATTCATTGATTACGTAGACATGTCAATTTATCTACCTACATCTATCCTCTCCTTTGTACTTGTCAGTATTCTTGATGACACATGCACTGAAAACTATGGATAGAAGCATTGAACATCATTCTATAATCTCTTATGCTACTTTGGCTCTCTTCTATTCTAGATATCTACAATCGGTATCACTTTAAATTGTTACCTATAACACACTTTTCTCTGATTTCTCACCCCTCTTTTTGAAAATAGAAACATAATCAAGTTGATCAACATGATGAGTAATACCCATCACCACCATTTTCAAGGGTCAAGGGGGTGGGAACCCCCTTGTAGGGTTTAAAGGAGTTCCCCTTTGTGGGGTCAAGGGGAAATGCCCTTTGTGTGTAGCCTATTGTAATATAGGATGGGGTTGAGGTGTAGCATCCCCATAGGATTTGAGGTAGCACCCCAAAACCTTAATGACAAAACCATTAAAACCTTAATTTTCTAAACTAAATTTTTCTCCTTAGCTACACTTTGGTAGCCTTTGTTTGACCCACTCAAATAGCTTCCCCTCAACTTTGAATGACTTTTATCTTGTTGTATATGACTAGTTCTTGACCTCTAACAGACATTCCTTGGTCTCATATGGTTAAACTTTGGCCTAAATGACCCACCTTCATACTGCCAACACCAACTATATGGTCTTCCTTGAATCTTAACAATCTAAGATCCCTAATGTATGATAGATCTCTATACAAAAACTCTTTTTACAATATTTGTCTATACGGTAGCTCTTTATACAATGGTTCATTGTATGGTAGCTCATTGTATGACAACTCTCTATACATCAACTAATTATACAAATATTTGTATGAAATTTGGCACTCCTTGTCATACAATCTTAGTAACTCACCATATAACATTGACAATTCATCGTATGCCCTTAGCAACAACTCATCATATGTCCTTGGCAACTTGTACAACCTTGATAATTCATCATATGATGTTGGAACTTTCGATGACCTTGCTCTAAATTATTAGGTGTCAAAAAATATCTATCTTAAAAATCACTCACTTTATCATCTATGTCACTCACTTTCTTGTGTACATCAACCACTTTTGTAACTTCTTCCTACACAACTTCAACTATTTTCTAGATTTTTACCTTTTCAATTGAAACCAAATTCACCTCCTCAATTATAATCAAGTTCATTAAGTTCACCTCCTCTATTGCAATCAATTCTATTAAAATCACCTCCTCTACTTCTCAAATAGGGTTGTGAATCTTCTTCAATACTTTGTGTAGACACCAAAATCTAGCCACTTGTCGTACATCCATAGTTTCCTACCATATTTATCCGTTATTTATATATATTTGTTTAATATATATTTAAATAATAATATTTTATATATTATATTTATATATATAATAATATATGTATATATGTATGAATTAATCCCAGCCATCCATCATGATTTAATCCTAGCCATTCATCCACCTTAATACATGCCACCTACCCAGATTTAATCTCCACCCTCAATCATGTTTTTAATCTTGACCACACAAATTGTGTCATTAAAACCCTAACGTGCCCTAGGAGAGATTACAAATAGGAGTCGTTTTGATAACTCAACTCATAATTTTTTGAAGTCCTCAAGCATCCAAGCATTCTCTCCCCTCTATCTTCCATCGCTCACCATCATATTTGCATTCGTTGTCGCCTATCTCTCTCAAATTAGATTTGCTTTTGTATATTTTGGTTCAATCATCGGATTCCCCTTCAAGTTCCCCAAAGTGCCTATGGGTGCTTCTTGTCATCCTCAAGTACCTTTGGGCATTTTCTACCATCATCGAGTGCCTCTGGGTGCCTCCTACCATCACCAAGCGTTCGTGGGTGTTCACAGTCCTAGTTTTGCAACCCCACTACCCCGTGGGTGGCATTACGGCATCTGCGCATCATTTTCTACAAAAAAAATGAAGACCAGAAGACAACGAGACAACGGGAGACAAGGTAAAAAGTTCATTGCATTATATTTTAGTATTTTTAGATTTTTTTACAGCATTATTTCTACAACTAGGGTTTTTAGTAATTTTATTATTGAGGGTCTCACGTAGTGGAGCCCTCATAGGTATTGCTAACTCTTGTTGCTATTTTCTATGTGCAGATCTAGGAATCAAGTTCATTGGTAGTTGTTGAAGCTTGAGTGGTCCTACATAGGATATCAAAAATCCCACTCGCCTTTGTTGGGATCAGATGATCGAACGTGAAGACACCACCACTATTTGTTTACTAGGGTTTCGGAGAACCCTAGTGTGTTGTAATCATTGTATCAAGCATAATAAGCTTTTATAACCCCATATTTGAGGCACGTTTTATTGTAACATTGAAGATCCATGGGCAACATAATAAAAGTTTATTTCATTGTGCAATTTTATGTGTTACATTGCTTATTTAATTCTATAGTTCATATTTTGGTGTTGTTTGATTTGCATTCAAAAATGGCGATCACGGTGGGACCCACAAAGGGTTCTAAATTTTAAAATTATCTTGTTAACTGACTTGTGGTTTTCTATTTTTGTGTTGTAGGTTTTCAAAAAATAGATCACACGAATTTCATAGAATCAGGGTTTCTAAAAAAATTGCAAGAGTTGAATAGAAGGTGTGTGGATGCCTTATGACACTCGTGGGACATTCAGGAAACACCCAGGTGCATTTCACAAGCACCCAAAGGTGTTTCAAAGAGAGGAGAAAAATACATAGGCTTATCTGTAAGTTTACCTAAAAATCCTAACTCTTTGTTTTATATATTTTTATATTTTTAGGTAGGAGACTGGTGTAATTGTAAATGAAATGATAGAATTTATCAATGTGGGGAACCCCATGGAAAAGGGTATCAATGACAGTTGTAGAGCAAGTTGGTCTTGACATAGTTTCACTCAAAATTTGAAGTACAAAATTTGATTTTTTTAACTATGATATATGTGATGATGAAGAT
Organism: Wollemia nobilis; assembly: GCA_028583015.1. Lineage (NCBI taxonomy): Eukaryota > Viridiplantae > Streptophyta > Pinopsida > Araucariales > Araucariaceae > Wollemia > Wollemia nobilis. The sequence goes on from JAQPPZ010002200.1 coordinate 2,364,804, forward strand.
GGTCAAGTGTCCTTATGGTGATTTACTCATCTTATCGAATTACATGGATGCAAATACTGTAATTGCCATGGAGATAGATTAAACCACTAGATACAAGGTTCATTTGAAATTGCATATGACTTGCAAAAATGTGTAAATGCAATGATTGATGGATGAAAATGATGTTGGAATGAATATTTGATAATGAGAAACGCATTGGTGATTTGTTTGTGAATGCAAATCAAACAACACCAAAATATGAACTATAGAATTAAATAAGTAATGTAACACATAAAATTGCACAATGAAATAAAATTTTATTATGTTGCTCGTGGATCTTCAATGTTACAATAAAATTTTCCCCAAATATGGGGTTACAAAATCTTATTATGCTTGGTACAATTATTATAATACACCAGGGTTCTCCAAAACACTAGTAAATAAATGGTGTCTTCACGTTCGATCTGATACCAATAGAGGTGAGTGGGTTTTTTGATATCCTATGTAGGACCACTCAAGCTTCAACAACTACCAATGAACTTGATTCCTAGATCTGAACACAGAAAATGGCAACAAGAGTTAGCAATACCTATGAGGGCTCCAATGCATGAGACCCTCAATAATAAATTACCAAAAACCCTAGTTTTAGAATAATGTTGTAAAAAAATATAAAAATACTAAAATATAATGCAATAAACTATTTACCTTATCTCATTTTAAATTTGTGTCTTCTGATCTACATCATTGTTGCATAAAATGGTGCACAAATACCCTAGCAAAACCCACGGGGTAGTGGGGCTACAGAACTAGGATTGTGAATGCCCGCAAGTGCTTGGTGATGGTAGGAGGCACCCAGAGGTACTCGATGATGGTAGAAAGTACTTAAAGGAGCTTGAGGATGATAGGAAGCATCCAGAGGTGCTTCAAGAAACTTAGAGGGGCATCTAGGTAATGAACCATAAGCTACAGAAGCATATCTAGCTTGGGTGAGATAGGCGATGATGGATGCGAAGACGATGACGAGCAATGGAAGATAGAAGTGGCAAGAATTCTTGGATGCTTGAGGACTTCAAAAACTTAGGGGGAGCCATAAAAATGACTCCTATTTATAATATCTCCTAGGGCACGTTAGGGTTTTAACGACACAATTTGTGTGGTCAAGATTAAAACATGATGGAGGGTGGAGATTAAATCTGGGCAGGTAGCATGGATTAAGGTGGATGAATGGCTAGGATTAATTCATACATATATACATATATTTATTAAATATATAAATATAATATATAAAATATTATTATTTAAATATATTAAACAAATACATATATATAATGGATAAATGTGGTGGAAAACTATGGATGGATGACAAGTGGCTAGATTTTGGTGTCTATAGATGCCCCTTTTTGTATCATGTTGCGTGAAACACAATGCGGTGAAAAAATACAAGACACCTGGTTTAGCCTAATGTAGAAGCAACTTTATCTTTTTGGGATGCAAAGATGAACTTGGAGACAAAATAATTTTGATTGTGTAGCTTATCCCCTCAATTGGAAAATGAGTGACGAATGCATCTCACAAGCAAATTGATTGATTTGTGTAGATTATTGTGTGAAATTCATGGTGCAATTGTGAATGATATGAAATATGTACATGTGATGTCATTTTTTCCCCAACAGTTGAAGGGGGTTGTTGTAAGATGCAATTGAATGATTATGTTTTTGCCCTAACAGGGAAAAGGGATTTTTACCAAGTGTATATGCCATGATCATGTAAGATGTATCTCGTTGTGGAAAAATTCAAATCAAATGTGACTATCCCAAGTTTGGGTTGATTCCATGTTGTTTAAGAATGTGCCTTTTGATGTCATTGAAATGCAAGTATGCAAATGTAAATAAAAAAGGAAAATAATCTTACCCTCAGAGCCACTCATGATTGTAGTAATTCCCACACAGAATCCCTAAAATGGTTTCTCAATCACTCTACCTGACCTGTATCCTCGAAGACTAGTATAATTGTAAATGAAATGATGGAATTTATCCATGTGAGGAACCCCATGGAAAATGGCATCAATGACAATTGTAGAGCAAATTGGTCTTGGCATAGTTTCACTCGAAAGGTGAAGTACCAAAATTGATTTTTTTTTCAAACAATGAAATATGTGATGATGAATATGGCCAAGTTTCCTTATGGTTATTTACTCATCTTACCTAATTGCATGGATGCAAATCACTACAATCACCAAGGAGATAGAATAAACCACTAGATATGAGGTTCATTTAAAATTGCATGACTTGGAAAAATGTGTAAATGCAATGATTGATGGATGAAAATGATGTTGGAATGAATATGTGATAATGAGAAATGCAATGGTGATTTATTTGTATGGTTTTGTGAATATTTTCATTGAGTTGGATCATTTTGAAGTAATTTTGGATAAGTTTGTGCCTTGTGGGCACAAATAATAATTAGTTCTTAAAATAAATTAATATCTTCACAAAAATGAGTGCAATGATGGAATTAACAATGAAAATAGTTGTTTTGTAGAAATTTGGACCGTTTTGGAACATTTTGTAATTTTAATATGATTTTCTGACTTTTGGTCACGAGCAAAATTTAAAAATCCAAAAGGATTTTGGCTTTCACAAAACATAAAATTATGATAAAATTGATGTATGGATGCAATTTGGAATGAAATGGTTGAGGTAAGCTACCATTTGGATTAGTTTATTCTTTTTTTCAATGATGACACCAAACGCCAGTGGACACTTATTACTTTCATAAATGCTCGCCATATTTTAGTGCTTTCCAAATGCAGGGAGGCATTTTAGTGCACCTAGGAGCACCCATGAGCATTTCAGTGTGTTTGAAACAGCTATAAAAGGCCTACAAAGGGGAAATCAAGCTCATTTTGTGCATCCATAAATTTTAGAAACTACATCTGAGGGAGTGGAGTGGGGTGAAGAGGAGTGGAGTGAGTGAAGTGAAGTATTGCATAAGGTATGGTGGTAGAGGGTGTGGATGTGGTAGTGGGAGCAAGTATGCGCTTTGCCAAGGTAAGTGATTTTGAACCTCTTTTTGTTTTTGTGCAAAAATTTCCTTCTTTTTTTTTAAATAATGCAATGTATTTAACATTAATGCTTTGTGTTGTATTGCAGCTGAATATTTTGGAGGCTCGGCATTGATTCTTGCCTCTCATCCCTGGGGTGAGGAAGGTATTGTAGGAGTACGAGTGGAAGTGGATGGAGGATGTTGGGTTGGCTAGGTCAACCAAGATATATGTTGTGAGGTAGGATGAGGGGTTTATCTCTTCCTTGGTAGAGATATGGGATCTAGATAGGGGGATGTTTTAGCTCCTTATTGGAGAGGTGATTGTGACACTTGAGGATGTATATCGCATCCTCAAGTTACCAGTGGAGGGTTTGTGTGTCGAGGTTGGACACGACAAGAAGCATGAGTTGAGCTACATGTTCGAAGATGGATGGGAGGATGTGGAGGTGATGGGTAGAGGGATAACATAATTGTTCATGTATGTGAACAAGAATTTAGATGCCCTACATGCATTGGTGATATTCGTGTTGGTCAACATAGTGGTCCCGAATAGTACTAGCTGTCGGTTCCCATGGAATCTTATTGGGTTGGTGTGTGATATGATCGCTATACCTCAGGTGTATGCATGGGCTCCTACCTTATTGATGCATTTGTACTAGGACCTATATGAGGTTAGGAGGTGAATGCAAAAGGGGCTAGACTGTATTTTGCTACTACAATATTAATATTGGGAGCACTTTAGTGTGGCTCAACCTATTAGCTTACCAAGTAGAGAATGGGTTAGGGAGCAGTCCTATGCGATGAGGTGGCCAATTTCAGAAGAGGTGTAGTCAAGTTATCCTATGGATATGATTCAATGGTATAGATACTTATGGGCTAGGTTGACACCAGCCTAGGTTATATGGAGGCCATTTTGGGGTGCCCATGTGGATAGGTGATGGAAAGCATCTGTGATGGGTGCAATAGGCTAGGTGGATGGCTGGGAGGCATCGAAGTGAGGTGGATTTGGTCCAATTCTCATAGGTTTTGTGGTAGTTTGGATTGATGAATGGGATTCCAGAGGCACCCATGCTCTACAAGCGTCATCGAGATGAGACGAGTCTCCCTTGTGTCAAGGTATGGAGGTCTACTTATGAGGATGACAAGGAGATGGATCTCTCCAATGTGAACGATGTGGGGACAACTAAGGAGTGTGATGCATGGTTCGTAACTCAACCACCATGGGTACCAATTCCAATAGTAGATGTGGGATATGGGGATGGTGATAAGGACAAGGATATCAATGAGGCTCCTGAGCAATGGAGGCACCTTTGAGCTAGCAGTCAGAGGAGGTAGACTAGGAGGACAGTAGAGTAGGCTCCAAAGTTTGGAGGATATGGAGGGAGAACAGAGGATAGGTATGAGGTTTCAGATGGGCCTCTTGGTCAAAGTGAGGAGGATTGGGTGATATTAGAGCAACTGGTGGCCGAGCGAGATGCTATGGTAGAAACTCAAGATGCAGATATAGCTAGGTTGCGGTATGGTGAGAGGGCTTGGGATGTTGATATAGTAGCTTGATATGCAGAGATGGCTCAACTACGGGCAGACCTAGGGACACAACTAACTATAGGTGGAGGCAAGGATAGGATCATGAGGCTCCACGTAGAGCTACTAGAGAAGAGTCATCGATAGAGACATGATGTACACCACCTTTGAGCTCGAGATGGATATATCCAACTATTGGAGGATCGAATGATGGAGCACAACATTGGGCTTCCAGATCCACCCTCCTCATCCATATCCGAGTCTGCTAGGCCTAGTGATTCTAGGCATAGCTCTAGGTCTAGGGCTCCTTCAAGGTCACAAGGATCCTCTTATAGGCATTAGCTAGTGCTTAGATGCACTTTTTGCATATGAGCCTTGGTGCTCCATTGTATATAGCCTTTGGGAATTCATTGTACATGCAATATTTATATATATATATATATATATATATATATATATATATATATATATATATATATATATATATATACATGGCTTTTACTTTTGTGTTATGATTTTTTGTGAATGTATGTGTATATGGATGATTAATGCAAGTGATAATGCAAATGTAATATAAATGATTAATGCAAGTGATAAAATATGTATGAATGTAAATGTTCTAATAATCATTCATAGTTTAGAATTTTCTTGGCCACATTTAGCATTGTTGTTTATCAGGGGCACCATATTGGTTGCATGTGATATAGAAGACTCATGAAATGACATGGATGTTGACATGGAAGAAGATATGGATGTTGATATGTAAAACTGACTATTTTGTAGAGACTCAAACATACTAGTGATATCAAACAAACTCACTAAATACTGCCTAATTTCTCTAGGACCAAATGTGTGTGCAGTGAATTCATTTATTGAATCATGAGCATGGTAATGACTTAAGGTAATCAAGAACCAATGTGTGTGCAAGTGAGTTCATTAAATCATCTTTAGTAAATTAGGTGTGACCAGTTATGGATGAGACCAAGAAGCTAGTTTGTCCATATATGCGGTTAGAGGTATATTTAAAAGAAACGTTTTGCCATGCATGAGTGTACTCCACTACCATTCAAGCGTCTATAGCCTCGGTGGATATTAGCTCCATAGTCCAAGATTTTGATTTTTGAGTTTTGGGGATGACGACCTAACAGTCTGACTGGAATGTAGTATGATCCTTACAACTTGCAAATCTATGGTGTGTGATGTAAAATATTTAGAGTTTTTAGGGGTTTTGACCTACTCTTTCTTTTATTATTTTTTTGGATTTGTGATAGTGATGAAAACCACTGTTTGTTTGGGTTATGTTGCATGATGGGACAAGCAAGGAATACCCTTTTCACTTCGAGGTACAACCCAAGTATGGTGTTATCTCTCTTTGACACAAGATATTTTTAAGATGTGTGATTTGTGTTTGGTTCGAGAATATTTAGAGTCAATTCCCATAATTCAATATTTTCCTTAGTGAAAAATGTGTCCTGGTCCTAAATAAAACTTCACATGTATTTTTTGTTTGCTTAAAACACTATGAGTGGTTGAGTGACAAAAAACACCTAGGACTTATGGCAATGTAGTTTAGAAATGATAATATTGACTTTATGGAATGATGAAATGATATGGATAACATTTGAAGGTGCCCCTGATTAAGGCAACGTGGATGTATTGGACCAAAAACTATCTAAACTGAATAAATGATCCCTAATTATGTGTGAATGTAATATATGAAATGCAGTTTGTGGAATGGAATGAGTGTAATGTAGCTTGTGAAATGTAATTTTATGAAATGAAATAAAATACGTGTAATGCAATGTGTTTATATGTAATAGCCATATCTATATATCTATATATATAGATATATCACATTATGAAAATAATGCTCTCAAGTGTATAACATTAAGTGGTTCGGGTCCTTCAACTCCCTCTAAACTGGCAAGTCTATAAGTTCCTTTACCCCCTTTTTGAGTAAAAATGTATGGACGTAACCAATTAGCCGTAAATTTGTCACGAAGGTGTGGCAATGCATTGGTGTTTTGTTGATTCTCTTTAAGGACAAAATATCCTACTTGGAATTCTTGTAGATGAATTTTGGCATTATAAGCACGCTTTAGGTGATCTTGATATACTCGTAGATGCTCTAAAGAATTGACTCACCTATCATCAAGAAGTGTGAGTTGGTCAAGATGTGCTTGTCTAGCAGTGTCATCATCTATGAATTCCTAAAATAAGATTCGTAATGAGGGGATATCAAGATCAAAAGGCATGATTGCTTCAACTCCATAGACCAATGAAAATGGTTTTTCCCCACTAGGCGTGCGGATGCTTGTTCGATAAGCCCATAATGCCAAGGGAATTTTTGTATGCCAATCTCTATGATTTTCTTTAACAAGTTTCTTGATAATATAAATTAAGGTCTTAGTAGTAGCCTCAGCTTGTCCATTTGCTTGTGGATAGTAAGGAGTTGAGAAACTATGTTGGATATTATATTTCTCACAAAGTGCTCGAACATCCTTGTTCTTGAAAGACTTACCATTATCAGAGATGATTTTTTATGGGATACCAAAATGACAAATAAAATGATGAAGTATAAAATCCTCAATTCTATGTCCTATCATAATGGTTAGAGGAATTACCTTGACCCACTTTGTTAAGTATTTTGTGGCTATGATGATGAATGTATGTTGTCTTGAGGAAGAAGGTGATATTTTGCCAATTAAATCTAGACCCCATTGTGAAAAGGGCCAAAGGCTTTGAATAAGTTGTAAAACTTGTGATGGTACATGAGTTAAATTAGCATGTTCTTGATATTGCTTACAATGTTTAATGTATGTGCAACAATCTCTCTTCATTGTGGGCCAATAATAACCCATGCATAAAATACGCTTTGCAATGGACATTTCTCTAAAATGATTGTCACAAGTACCATCATAAGCTTCAGCTATGGCTCTTTATGCTTCAGCAGACTCAAGATAACAAAGGAGGATTCCATCATAACCATGTTTATTCAACACATCCCCCAAGAGAGTAAAACAAGTTACTTTTTGCTTGAAAGTGTGTTTAGTAGTCCATGACATATCTAATGGGAGTGTTCCAAACTTGATAAATGCTATTATTTGGTTTGACCAAGGCTCACATGTCTCCAAGTGGATAAAGCAAACATCCTTTTCATCCTTAGATTCAACATGGACAATTCTATATTTAGATATTGTTGTAATTATAAAGGTACCTCTCCTCAGTTATCCTTTGGAATCAATGATCCAAGAGAGGTCATCACATTTGCAAATCTATTATTCAAATGTGGCAAACTATCAATTTTGTACCAATCAAACTTAGAGAACAATTTCATTGCTACTTCATGGTAAATCTTAATGGTAAGCTCTTTGCATTAGTATTCTATGGTTACCTATTTGACAACAAGTTGAGAATCACCAAATATCCTAATACACTTAATACCCATAGTTATAGTTGCTTGAAGACCTACTATTAAGGCTTCATAGTCTACATTGGTGTTTGTGCATTGGAATTCTAGCTTGAATGATAACGGGATGGGCACCCCCTGGGGTGTATGAAACATGACTCTAGCACCTTGACCTTTTTTGCACTTAGAACCATCAAAGAATAGTGTGATATCAACATCTTCCTCTGGAATGACATCTTCTTCTTGTTTAGTGATAGTGAATACCGAATCATCTGGGAGCTCAATAATCAAAGGATGATCACTAGGTAGTGGAGCTTCTACAAGTTGATTGGATATAACCTAAATTTTAATGGATTTTTGGCTAATAAAATCAAGGTCAAATTCAATGAGAAGCATTATCCATTTAGTGGTACAAGTATTATTATAAGTATGAGACATCATATAACGCAAAGGATTTTCTCTAGCTATGACATATGTGGTATGACTAAGCATGTAATATATGAGTTTCTTAGTGGTAAATACCATTAGTAAGCACAATTTTTCCATGTAAGCATATTTGGTTTCATAGCTTACCAATGTTTGACTAATGTAATAGACAACTTGCTCTCGATTGTTTTCATTATTTTGTGCAAGCATTGTCCCTAATGCAAAGTCTATTTGTTGAAACATACAGATGAAAGGGTACTCCAAAATGAGGAGGAGCTAATATTGGTGGAGAAGCTAGGTATTGCTTAATGTTATAAAAGGCTTTTAACATTCATTTGTCCATGAAAATGGTACCCCCTTTTGTAACAGGTGATTGAATGGCCTGCATTTGTCAGAAAGTTGCACAATGAAATGATGCAATTCATTCAAATTTGTTGGGGGAGGCATCTCCATGATGGCCTTGACTTTGTTTGGGTCCACTTAAATGCCTCGTTTGGAGACAATGAACCCTAGTAGTTTTTTAGTGGTAACACCAAAGACACATTTCTTGGGGTTCAACCTTACATTATGCTCTAGAAGTTTATCAAAGACTTTATCCAATGCACCAATATGTTCTTATCGAAGTTTTGAATTTTGCCAAGAGATTATCCACATAATCTTCAATGGTCTTATGCATGTAATCATGGAAGATGTATGTCTTGGCACGTTGATAAGTGCAACCTACATTTTTGAGGCCAAAGGATATCACCTTGTAACAATAAATCCCCCAAGGTGTAGTGAATGTTTTTTTGTGTTGCTTATCAAGATTTATTCGAATTTGGTTGTATCCTAAAAAATCATCCATGAGAGAAAGCATTTCATGGACAGCATAGGTGTTGACAAGAGTAACAATATTTGGAAGAGGATCCTTAGGACATGCTTTGTTGAGATCTCAAAAATTAGTGCAAACACTTATCTCCTCGTTAGGCTTGCAAATGGGTACCATGTTTGATAGCCATTCTGGATAATCAATGGGTACAATGAAACCCACATCTAATAGTTTTTGAAGCTCTTTTTTGACCAAGAGGGTAGTGGTAGGATGCATCCTTCTAAGTTTTTGTTTGACCGGCTTAGCATTAGGGTGTAAAGTGATATTGTGGACAACTAAGTTAGAGTCAATTTCGAGCATGTCTTTGTAAGACCATGTTGTTAAAATATTATTATAATGTGCACTAAAATATCATTCCCTTAAACATGCATTTTTTTATAAGAGTTTGATCCTCCTTGTAGACGCCACGTGCTTCATCCCACCTTTTGCACTAGAATGGATTTGAAATTCTGGCAACTATTTTAAATTCAACTACAGGAACTTTCGGAAGGCAGGAAAAATTTGTAACTTCAGCAAGTGGAAAACTACACCGATTAGAGGATTTGAGAAATAGTTGAAGCCACCAGAGGATGTGAAAAGTTCTAAACAATGGTAGCAAAAGAATTCTTCAGCAGCTCACTTAGCTCATGGTGAAAGAACTCTTCAGTAGCTCATTTAGCTAACAATGGTTTAACTAGCACAAGGAGTTGAGAAATTGCCTCATAGTTTCTACTCAGTCCTCTTCGAAATCGAATATCTCTCCTGCATCTGCATCTGGTGAATGATGAATATAAAATATTTTTTAATGATATTTTTTGACTGACTTAATTTCTTCATGAGTACAGTCCACTTTATATTAACAAACACAAACGATTGAAGGTATTTTTTTTCCTGGTGACTCGTGTTAAGCAACGGTGACAACCTTCACTCAACAATATCAGATAATGGTGATGTGGCTAGAATTTGAAGGTATATGATACAAATTTGGGGCATCTTGTACATGGTGATCAACGGAATGATAGGAAGCTCACAAACAAACTGTAGGTTGTGTTTCTTCACCTCCGCATAAGATGTCTTGTAATAACTGTTTGGATAGCCACGTGGAAGAATAAGGATTTAAATGTGGGTTGATATTTGTAAAAAAATAAATTTAAAAGAAAACATCATCTTAGCATCATCTTATTCATGTTAATAAAGCTCCTTGACATATGGGTAGGAAATTCCTATAAAACTCTAGAGTTTAGCAATTTTTTTCTGGAGCACAAATCGGATGGGTGACCACTTGGGAAGTCCCAAAGCTACACACTTTTAGAAAGTATTTGTTTTTGGCTTATTTTAAGCATCAATTTGTATCCGATTATAGGCCTATTTATAGTCATTGGATAGATTTTTTCGAGGGGAATCTATTGGTCCAATTATTTTTCAGTTTTGAGACCATTTACTCAGCTAAATTTTGACTTGAAGTTGAGATTGTAAAACAGAGTGCATTTTCGATTGCATCTGACACTCTTGAACAAAAATATGGCAAAATTGTAAGAGACACAATTCTAAGTCTTTGGGGGACTTTAGGCCAAGTTATTCATTCACTTTGGCAAGATTGGGGGTAATTTTATCCTTGAAGGCATTGAACTTGTATCATTTTTCAGGCACATTTGGGGCTAATTTTTTAGCCAAGTTTCCAATACAAATCATCAACTCAAGGGGTGATTTAGGGCCCCTTGTCCCTTTTTGGTGGATTCATTTTTTTGCACTCTCTTGGCCACTTGGTGTTTTTTGCTTGCATCTTCTATTTGGGCTTTGTCTATATTTTATGCTTGCTATTACTCTTGCATGACTTTGGGTTTTATAATTGCAATCAAGTGTAGTTCCATTGCATACACACTTGACACTAAGCCATATATAAGCAAGCAAATACATACAATCATCTTCTCATAAAGCATTAATACATTGGCACATCTATTGTAACAATTCTAAAAGAAGCAAGCAAGCATCAAATTATTATAACCACCTATGTTCCACGTATCAATTTGCTCATATACGTATAGTCTCCCTCACATAAGGGCAGGTTATTGAGTAGTTTAGTATAAAGGTCTGGCAGGTTATTCCCTTTCAAAAACACCTATGTTCCATGTATCGACTGCTAAAAAACTTATAGTCTCCCTCACGTAAGGGTGGGTTATTTAGTAGTTTGGTATAAAGGCCTGGAAGTTTTTCTCCCTTTCAGAATCACCTATGTTCCACGTATCACCTGCTTAAATACTTATAGTCTCCCTCACGTAAGGGTGGGTATATTGATAAGTTTGGTATAAAGGTCTATAAAAATTCCAATTCTTACTCTCTTTGGATAGAAAATGGAACTTGTGTTCAACTTAACCCTCCCACTGTTGGAATCAGTTAAAGATTCAAAGTGGAAAAACTAGGCGAACCCTCCTCTGGATCTTCAGCAGTGTGCCCTAGATTTTTTTTGAGGTCTAATTTGGCATTTATGGTTCTTACCTCATCCTTTGTTGAGCTCCCTTTTCTTTTGATCCTTTTCTAAATCAAGGCTACTACAAATCTATTAAGTGGACTCACAAAAAAACTTGAAGGAGCATAAACTTTTGCAAATTGGAAGTATGAGATGGAATCTATATTAATGATGAATGACATGTGGGATTTTGTGAGAGATAGGAAGGTTGATGAAGACCCATTCACTGCACCTACAGACCCTAAAGAAAAAGCACAATTTGAAAAGAATTCTAATATAGCTTTAAGTCTAATCAAGCTAGCTACAGGAATTCAATGCATAGAAATTGTAAGGGCTGCAAAATCACCTAAACAAGCATGAGATGCTCTCAATAGATTGTTTGATAGGCCAAGTCAAGATAAAATTTTGTATCTCAAAAAAAATTGCACAACCTATGTATGAAGGGCTCACTTACCGATTATCTTATGGAAGTGAAGTCTATTAAGAATGATTTCTTAGCTACCAATAAAACTCTTGATGATAATGAGTTAATTCCAATAATGTTGCATGGTCTTCCTTCAAAATTTCACTCCTATGCTACCATGTTAGACTTGAGTGGTAAAACAATGAATTCCACACTTGATGATATTGAGATTCTACTTCTTAACATGAGCAAGCCTTAATCAAATATGAATAAATTAAAGCCACATCAGCAATTTTTGCCACCAAAGCATCTTTACAGCCTAAACAAAACAAGGATCAAAATCAGCATAATAAGAATCATAGGGGTAAACAACATCAAAGATGCCCACAGTACTAGTAGTAGCCAAATCAAAAGTACCAGCAGCAGCCACATCAGTAACAATACCAGCAGTAGCCAAATTAGCAGTACCAGCAGCAGCCACATCAGCAACAGTACCAAAAGTAGCAAATATGGCAAACAAGACCTCAAGGGGGTCAAAACAAAAATCAACAAGGGTGTGAATATTGTGGAAAATGGAATCATAATTTTGCTAATTGCTATCAAAGGAAAAGAGAACATGGGGAACCATAAAATAATAATCTAAACACATTGTATGTAGCCAACCAAGTTAATGTTGAAGATAAAGAATGTTGGTATATTGATTCTAAAGAAGCAAAGCACATGATAGGAAGGTAATATTGGTTGATCAAGGTTCAGCCCACATCAAATCAATTCATTACTTTTGGTGATGAAAGTTCTCTACCCATTGAAGGTGTTGTGGAGGCACCACTTACTTTGCATGATGGGAATAATATTCCTACAACAGATGTTTTGTATGTACTTGGTCTTAAAAGGAGCCTTATTTCTATTGGGCAGCTTACAGATAAAGGTTACAATGTCTATTTTGAAAAATACAAATGCTACATTAAGTAACCCAATGGTAATGTCAAAGCCATGGGAGTCAAAAATGATGGTGTTTACTACCTCCTTACAAAATCCGTAACACAAACATATTTGCATACAACAACTACTTTCTCTTTGGAGTACATGTGGCATGAAATATTGGGACATTTAAATTTTAATAATCTTCAAATGATGGCTAGGAAAGGATTAGTTAAAGGACTTCCACATCTTAAGGAATCAATTTTTTTTGTGAGCCATGTGTAATAGCCAAACACCATAAGCAGCCTTTGGAATCAGAAAAGGCATGGAGAGCCAATAGACCTTTGCAATTGGATCATTTAAACATTTGTGGGCCAATGTTTTTTCAATATTATACTGGGGCTAAATACTACATCACTTTCATTGATGATTACAGTAGAAAGGTATGGATCTACCTAATTCAATATAAGTGGCAAGCTCTTGATAAGTTCAAATAATTCATGGCCCTTGTTGAAAGAGAAAGTGGCTATCAAATCTCCACCTTAAGATCAGATAATGGTGGAGAATATGTATCCAATGAATTCTTCAATTTTTAAAAGTACCATGGGATAAGGAGGCAATTCACAACCCCTTATACCTCACAACAAAATGGAGTTGCTGAAAGGATGAATCAAGCAATCACAAATCGGGCAAAATCAATGTTACATGCTTCTATATTACCTAACTCATTTTGGGGAGAAGTTGTTCTTACTGCTACATACTTGACTAATAGGTCATACACAAAGGCCTTACATGAAATAACACCTGAAGAAGCATGGAGTGGAAGTGCGCCCTAAGTGGGCCATTTGAAAGTCTTTGTATGTGATGCCTATGCTCATATTCCTCGTAAGAAAAGGAAGAAGTTTGATGATAAGAGCCAAAAATGCAAATTTGTTGGCTATAGTGATAGTGCCAATGCATATAAGTTATATGAGCTTGTTTCAAAGAAAATAATTTTATCTAGGGATGTTACCTTTCATGAGTATCCCCCATCTAATCCTCCAAATACCCCCACTTTAGAAAAAACTAATGAAATAGTTGCTCCATTCATGCATACAATATCATCTACCCCTTCCTCTTCAATCATAAATCAAGAAATTAATCCACAAGAAGAACTCCCTACAAATGATCCATTTCCTCCATCTCCTCCTAGTCCTCCATCTAATGATCAAGCAACATCATCCAATCCTTTACCTAAGTGGGTTCAAGCCACACTAGATGAAGCCCAAAATCATTTGCCCACATATACAGGTAAAAGACCTTCATCCCTAACACACCAAGTAAATTATGCCCTAATGGCAAAATTCCTTAGCCATCCTGAACCTTCTAATGTCAAAGAAGCACTTAGTGATCCTAAATGGGTTCATGCCATGGATCAAGAATTGGATTCCATTGGAATGAATCACACTTGGGAGGTAGTTGATTTACCCAAAGGTAAATAAACCATTGGCACAAAATGGGTATACAATGCAAAGTATAAATAAGATGGCTCACTAGATCACTACAAGGCTCGCCTAGTAGCTCAAGGCTATAAGAAACAAGAGGGAATTGATTATGAGGAGACCTTTGCTCCTGTAGCTAAGATGACTACAATCAAGACAATTATTGCTATGGCAGCTCAAAAGCATTGGCCTATATATCAAATGGATGTCAAAAGTGCATTTCTCAATGGTCACTTGAAGGAGGAAGTGTATGTGAAACAACCACCAGGGTACACAGTTGAATGCCAAGAAAACAAAGTCCTTAGATTAAAGAAAGCTCTATATGGGTTGAAGCAAGCACCCCGAGCTTGGTATGCAAAAATTGACTCCTATTTTCTCAACCTTGGTTTCACTAGATCTGCAGCAGAATCTACTATCTATGTAAAACATTGGAAGAATTGCATCATTATGGTTACATTGAATGTGGATGATATTCTCATTATATGTGATGACACAGAAGGAATAAAGTTGCTCAAGGAGGACTTATGCAAGACTTTTGAGATGAAAAATTTAGGCCTCCTCCACTATTGCTTAGGAATAGAGGTATGGCAACAACCTGGAAATATTTTTATCTCATAGGCTAAATACATTCAGTCTATTTTGGAGAGGTTTTACATGGAGGAGTGTAAGCCCTCTCTAACTCCCATGGAAACTAGATTGAAGTTGGTCAATAATGATGAAGAAGAAAGGGTTGATGGTACCCTTTATAGGTAGCTAGTTGGAATTTTGATCCACTTAACTTCAACTAGACCATATATTTGCTATTCAGTTGGCCTTATCTCTAGATTCATGCAAGACCCTAAGAAGAGCCATTGGATAGTAGCTAAGAGGATTGTGAGATTCCTCAAGGCCACACCTCATCATGGCCTTATGTATACATCAAGTGATGATTTTTCTTTGATTGGATACACAAATTCATATTGGGCCAGTTGTCCTAAAACTAGAATATCTACGTCAGGTTATTGCTTTCAATTAGGCCAAGGCTCTATTTCATGGAGAACAAAGAAGCAGCACACAGTCTCATTATCTTCAGTAGAAGAAGAATATAGAGCAGCAGTTGAGGCAACTAAGGAGGCAATATGGTTGAGGCAATTACTTTAGGATATTGGGTTGTTCATACATGGTCCAACATATATATTGTGACAATCAAAGTACAATCAAGATGACCAAGAATCCAGTTTTCCATGCTAGAAAAAAGCACATTTATATCCATCATCACTTCATCAAATAAATGGTCCATAATACATTATACACATGGAGTATATACCAATCAATATCAAGTGGCAGACATCTTCACCAAGTCACTTGCGAAAGACAAATTTTCTTAGTTTAGCAATTTGTTATATCTATGTAATAGAAGTCAAAATTAAGGGAGAATGTTAACTAATGTTGACTTATATTTTTAGGATAGTGCACATTAAGGGGGAATGTTAGAATATTTTTATAATGTGCATTATACCCTTCTACAGTTCTGCCACTTGTTTTATTTTTCAGTTTCAGTTTGAGTTGGAGTTGTGTCTTCTGTTTCAACTCTTGGAGTGGATCTTATGACATTTGTCATATCTCCCTCATAGGCTTTATGCCTATATATTGTAACACAACTTGTAAATACAAATGTGCTTTTGCATTCATTACTATGTAGTCCCAACACATGCAAAAATGTCCTTCTTGAGGAGAGCAATTAGTTACTCTTGTTCATCAATGGAAAAAATTTTGCTAAGTTTGACAATTTGGGGATTTTTTGCATCTGAACTAAGGTTAACATCGATAGCATATTCAATATACATGTCAGAACCTTTCTCAAGTTGATCAATAGTTGGTATTAGATGAATGTCATCTATGATGTCATAAAACTCTTCTAAATTATCCTCGTCTATGTCTTCCTGGAAAACCTTGGTATCTGAAGGTGAAGGTGAATGTGAAGGTGGAGGTGATGTAGGAATGTAGTTGGATGAATCCCTTAACAATTCCTCAGATAGGACGAACTCAAAAAAGTATGGTGGCAAGGAAATCTGGTCCATATCAATAAGACTCATGTCAATAGGAATTGGCTTTGCCAAATCGTATGGATTACGAAGTGGGGTGAATAAGTCAATAGGATTCATGTTGACTTAAAGGAAAAATGGATGGGTGGCAAAGGTGAATGGAAGGGTACCTGCCTAGTGAAACCTATGCTAGAGCTCTATTAAACCTGGACAGCAAAAAACAACACAAATAAATGTAATGTACATGCAAAATGTTTTTGTTGTTTTTCGTTTTTTTATTTATGAATTTTTTTTTTTTTTTTGAATTTTATGTACATATATTACAATCAAAATGGCTAATGTGATGGATTAATGAGATGAAGGTGGTGGTTCACCAGTTGGTTCAGCCTGTTCTTATGGAAGAAGTAAGCAAAATATGGGTTGATGGATGGGGAAAATTCTGAGATAAAACTCATCTTGTTCAATGTGTGGACTGATGGGGTCTGATTCCTCTTCATATTCATCAAAATCTATCGATATAAGGTCGAATTCTTCATAAATTTATTCTTTGGAGTCATCTATGTGACGGATATTTTCTCTTGAATTCAATTTTAAGCTTTAAAAATCTTGTGTAATAGAAGTGGATGAAAGTGGATGATAACTAAACCTGAACGGTCATGTGTTTCTCAATATGAAACATCGATAATATCATGCATTCCCTACTCATGCCACCCTAGGACATTTCCTTGCCAATTAACAATGTAAAAATATCGGTATGGAAAACTCAACATATATTGTATTTTGATCGGTGTTGGTGATTTGGTTTCATCTAGGGTAACTAGATTGGAATATGAATCAAGTCCCCCATATATAAAATAAATGCTATTAGGCATTGAACCCATGTTATATATTTCTCCTATAGATAAGGGTGGGTCATGTGGGTGACCGTAATCCTTAGCAATTTGAATTTTGAGTAGTGTAATTGTGATATCTTGGACCACATATTCATCAATACCAGTATTAGTGAGGTGGACCTCAACTTGTGATGATGTATATGGTTTGGATGTGGATGGAACTGACTCATAGTTGGTTTATGGTATCTCATAATCTATTATTTTGACTTGTGAGACATTGGCTGATGTGGATTAAGATGGATTTAGCTGGGTGGACTATTGAATTAGAAATGATGTGGAAATAATGGTGGAAGATATTGATGATGTGGCAAATGTAGATTGAGTTTGACCACATGTGCATGTAGTCAATGGTGATGAAGATGGGGGTATGGAAGTGGATGCTTAATGGGAATTGGTGATTGGATGCTCCTCAATAATAGGGGCTTTAGATGATGATATGGATGGGATGGTTGATGAAGTTGTTGATGATGTGAGGAATAGATGAATGGAAGGAAGCATGGACTCATAGGGGTTTGAGATAAAATTGCAATACTTAAACGGTTCAACATCCGTTGGTATGCAATGTACTTATCCCTCATGTACGTATTTCAAGCATTGATGTAATATGGAAGGGACACATCTAATTTTCCTTATCCAATGTCGTCCAAGGAGTATATTATACGCCATGGACCCTTCCAAGATGTGGAACATAGTATGCAATATTTTCACCCCCACTTTGATGGGCAAAACAACAGTGCCAACTGTGGAACAGAGAGCATCATTAAATGCTTTCAAGGTAAAAGAGGATTTGGTAATGTGGTTTGGTGGAAGCTTGAGATGTTGGAGGGTAGATGTGGTGATGATGTTAATGGAGGATATGGTATCAATTAAAACTTGTTTGAAAGGCTTCATATCAATTTGAGCCATGATGTGTAATGGAGGATTGACTGATTCCGATGATATTGGTTTTATTTCAAAATCATAGAAATTTATAGAAATTTATGGACGGTTCCATACATTTTTTAATATTCCCCAAAAATTTTAAATGCATTAGCGTATTGAGATTGAAGTTCAATGGATTTCAAAATATCCATTAATGCTTCACGATGTGGAGGAGATTTTTGTATTAGCTTATATATAGATAGTTTGGTTGAAGCTATTTTTAAGCTTGTGGTTAACCGATCGCTTAATGAGATGATTAATCTAGATGGATGATTGGGAGGATGAATGGGTAGAGATAGATGATCTGGCATATGGATTGGCTGAGAGGGATTTGCAAAGAATTGGATGGGATATGATGATGTGGTAGGTTGAGACACATTTTCCTGTGGAGGTATGAGCAGTTGAACAGACTGCTATTGAAAATTTTGTTGATTGGAGTGTTGTTTTTGACCTCGGGTTACTACATGAATAGCACCCACAAAACCTTGGTACTGTTGAATATGATTAACCTGATTAGGAGGAGTCTTGGTATTTGACCCTCTTATTGTTTGTTGTTCTTCCTCATGATGAGGAAGTGGTTTTTGATAAATCCTAAGATTTTAATTTTGTTGAGCTAAAGGACTGTCAATATTGATAGCTCCTAACTCAATAAGGTCTTGTATTTTATCTTTGAATTGATGGCAGTTATTGATATCATGCCCATTTTGTCTATCGTAAGGATAAAATAAATGCTCCATATAGTGTTTACCAAGTTTAGCGAGATCATCAAGTTTAACCTCAGGTAAGGTAAGTTGATTTGAGTCATATAACCTATGAAACATTGAGGCATAAGACTCAGCCAATGGGATATATTGATGGGTTTGTTGAACATATTGTTGACATGGTCGGTTTTCCATAGTTGGCACTGTTGTTTTGCCCATCAAAGTGGGGGTGAGAACATTGCATACTATGTTCCACATCTTGGAAGAATCCATGGTATATAATGTACCCCTCATATGACCTTGGATGATGGAAATGAGATGTGTCCCTTCCATATTACATTAATGCTTGAAATATGTACATGAGGTACAATTATATTGCATACCAGCAGATGTTGAACCCTTTAAGTATTGCAAATAAACAACACCAAAATATGAACTATAGAATTACATAAGCAATGTAACACATAAAATTGCATAATGAAATAAATTTTTACTATATTACCCATGGATGTTCAATGTTACAATAAAATGCGTCCCAATTATGGGGTTACAAATGCTTATTATCCTTGATACAATGATTACAATACACTAGGGTTCTTTGAAACCCTAGTAAACAAATAGTGGTGGTGTCTTCACATTTGATCTAACCCCAACAGAGGTGAGTGGACTTTTTTATATCCTATGCAGGACCACTCAAGCTTCAATAGATGCCAATGAACTTGATTCCTAGATATGCACACATAAAATAGCAACAAGAGTTAGCAATACTTGTGAGGGCTCCATTGCGTGAGATCCTCAATAATAAAATTACTAAAAACCCTAGTTACAAAAATAATGTTGTAAACAAATCTAAGAATACTAAAATATAATGCAATTAACTTTTTACCTTGTCTCACACTGACTTGTCTTTTTATTTTCATCGTTTTTGTATTAAATTGTGCACAGATTCCCTAGCGACACCCGTAGGGTAGTGGAGCTACATAACTAGGATTGTGAATGCCTACGGTAGCTCGATGACGGTAGGAGGCACCCACAGGAGCTCAATGATGTAAAAAAGCACCCATAGACACTTGAAAATGATAAGAAGCACCTAGAGGTACTTCAAGGAAATTAGAAGGGCATCTAGGGATTGAACCAAAAGCTATAGAAATAGTTTTGATTCGAGGAACTCGGAGGGGCATCCGAGGATTAAACCAGAAGCTACAGAAGAAGATCCGGTTCGAGTGAGATAAGTGGTGGTGGATGCGAAGACGAAGACAAGAAATGGAAGATAAAAGGGGTGAGAATGCTTGGATACTTGAGGACTTAAAAAACTTAGGGGTTGAGTCATCAAAATGACTCCTCTTTATAATCTCTCCTAGGGCATGTTAGGGTTTTAAAGATACAATTTGTGTGGTCAAGATTAAAACATGATAGAGGGTGGAGATTAAATCTGGGTAGGTGGTATGGATTAAGGTGGATGAATGACTAGGATTAATTCATACATTTATCCATTATTTATATATATATTTGTTTAATAAATATTTAAATAATAATATTTTATATATTATATTTATATATATTTAATAAATATATGTATATATGTATATATGTATGAATTAATCCCAACCATCCATCATAATTTAATCCTAGTCATTCATCCGCATTAATCCATGCCACCTGCCTAGATTTAATATCCATCGATACAATTTGTGTGGTCAAGATTAAAACATGATGGAGGGTGGAAATTAAATCTGGGCAGGTGGCATGGATTAAGACGAATGAATGGATAGGATTAAATCATGATAGATGGATGGTATTAATTCATATATATATATACATATATTTATTAAATATATATAAATATAATATATAAAATATTATTATTTAAATATATATTAAATAAATATATATAAATAATGGAAAAATATGTTGGGAAAGTATGGATGGACGACAAGTGGCAAGATTTTGGTGTCTACAGAGAGTTAGGGTTTTTAGGTAAACTTATAGATAGGCCTACATATATTTCCTCCTCTCTCTAAAACACCTGTGGGTGCCTGTGAAATGCACCTGGGCATTTCTAGAATGTCCCACAAGCACTACGAGGCATCTGCACACATTTTGTTCAACTCCTACAATTTTTTTGGAAACCCTGATTCTGTAAAATTCGTGCGATCTATTTTTCTTAAAACCTGCAACACAAAAATAGAAAACCACAAGTCAGTTAACAAGATAATTTTAAAATTTAGAATCCTTTGTTGGTCCCACCGTGATCGCCATTTGTGAATGCAAATCAAACAATACCAAAATATGAACTATATAATTAAATAAGTAATGTAACACATAAAATTACACAATGAAATAAACTTTTATTATGTTGCTCATGGATCTTCAATGTTACAATTAAATATGCCCCAAATATGGGGTTACAAAAGTTTATTATGCTTGATACAATTATTACAATACATTAGGGTTCTTCGAAACCCTAGTAAAAAAAAAGTGGTCATGTCTTCATGTTCAATTTGATCCCAATAGAGGTGAGTGGACTTTTTGATATCCTATGCAGGACCACTTGAGCTTCAACAGTTGTCAATGAACTTGATTCCTAGATCTACACATAGAAAATAGCAATAAGAGTTAGCAATACCTATGAGGGATCCACTGTGTCAGACCCTTAGTAATAAAATTACTAAAAATCCTAGTTATAGAAATAATACCGTAAAAAAATCTAAAAATACTAAAATATAATGCAATGAACTATTTACCTTATCTCACGCTAACTTGTTGTCTTCTGATCTTCTCGTTGTTGCATAAAATTGTGCACATATGCCTTAGCAATACCCGCAGGATAGTGGGGTTGCATAACTAGGACTATGAATGCCCACGGGTGCTCGATGATGGTAGGAGGTGCCCAGAGGTGCTCGATGATGGTAGGAGGTGCCCAGAGGTGCTCGATGATGGTAGGAGGTGTGTAGAGGTTCTTGAGGATGATAGGAAGTGCCCAGAGACACTTTATATAACTCTAAGGGGCATCCGAGGATTGAACCAAAAGCTACAAAAGTAGATCCAGTTCGAGCAATATAGGCGACGATGGATGTGAAGACAATGACGAGTGATGGAAGATAAAAGGGGTGAGAATGCTTGGATGATTGAGGACTTCAAAAACTTAGGGGTTGAGTCATCAAAATGAATCCTCTTTATAATCTCTCCTAAGGCACATTAGGGTTTTAATGACACAATTTGTGTGGTCAGGATTAAAACATGATGAAGGGTGGAGATTAAATTTGGGCAGGTGGTATGGATTAAGGCGAATGAATGGCTAGGATTAAATCATGATGGATGGTTGGGATTAATTCATACATATATACATATATTTATTAAATATAATATAAAATATTATTAGACAAATATATATATATAAATAATGGATAAATGTAGCAGAAAACTATGGATGAATGACAAGTGGTTAGATTTTGGTGTCTACAGAGAGTAAGGATTTTTACGTAAACTTACATATAAACCTATGTATTTTTCCTCCTCTCTATGAAATGCCTCTAGGTGCTTGTGAAATGAACCTAGGCATTTCCAGAATGTCCCGTGAGCGTCGCAGGGCATCTATGCACCTTTTTTTCAACTCTTGTAATTTTTTGGAAGCCCTGATTCTACGAAATTTGTGCGATCTATTTTCTGAAAACCTGCAACACAAAAATAGAAAACCACAAGTTAGTTAACAATATAATTTTAAAATTTAGAACCCTTTGTGGGTCCCATCGTGATCGCCATTTGTGAATGCAAATCAAACAACACCAAAATATGAACTATAGAATTAAATAAGTAATGTAACACATAAAATTGCACAATGAAATAAAATTTTATTATGTTGCTCGTGGATCTTCAATGTTACAATAAAATGTGCCCCAAATATGGGGTTACAAAAGCTTATTATGCTTGATACAATGATTACAATACACTAGGTTTCTCCAAAACCCTAGTAAACAAATAGTGGTTGTGTCTTCACTTTCGATCTGATCCCAACAGAGGTGAGTGGGCTTTTTAATATCTTATGTAGGACCACTTGAGCTTCACCAGCTACCAATGAACTTGATTCCTAGATATGCACACAGAAAATAGCAACAAGAGTTAGCAATACCTATGAGGGCTCCACTGTGTGAGACCCTTAGTAATAAAATTACTAAAAACCCTAGTTGTAGAAATAATATTGTAAAAAAATCTATAAATACTAAAATATAATGCAATAAATTGTTTACCTTATCTCACTCTAACTTGTTGTCTTCTTATCTTCATCGTTGTTGCAAAAAATGGTGCACATATGCCTTAGTGACACCCGCAAGGTAGTGGGGCTACAAAACTAGGACTGTAAACATTCGTGGGTGCTCAATTATGGTAAGAGGTGCCTAGAGGTGCTCGATGATGGTAGAAATTTCCTAGAGGCACTTGATGATGACAAGAAGTTCCTAGAGGTGCTTCAGGGAACTTGAAGGAGCATCTGAGGATTGAACCAAAAGCTGCAAAAGCATATTTGGTTCAAGCGATATAGGTGACGGTGACGACGATGAGTGATGGAAGATAAAAGGGGTGAGAATGCTTGGATGCTTGAGGAATTCAAAAACTTAGGGGTTGAGTCATCAAAATGACTCCTCTTTATAATCTCTCCTAAGGCACATTAGGGTTTTAACGACACAATTTATGTGGTCAAGATTAAAACATGACGGAGGGTGGAGATTAAATCTAGGTAGGTGGTATGGATTAAGGCGGATGAATGGCTAGGATTAAATCATGATGGATGGATGGGATTAATTCATACATATATACATATATTTATTAAATATATATAAATATTATATATAAAATATTATTATTTAAATATATATTAAATAAATACATATATAATATATTATTATTTAAATATATATTAAACAAATATATATATATATACAATGGATAAATGTGGTGTAAAACTATGGATGGATGAAAATTGGCTAGACTTCAGTGTTTATAAATGCCCCTTTTTGTATCATGTTGTGTGAAACACAATAAGGTGCAAAAATACAAGACACCTGGTTTAGCCTAATGTAGAAGCAACTTTATCTTTTTGGGATGCAAAGATGAACTTGGAGACAAAAGAATTTTGATTGTGTATCTTACCCCCTCAATTGGCGAATGAGTAAAGGATGCATCTCATGATCCAATTGATAGATTTGTGCAGATGATTATGTGAAATGCATGGTGTAATTATGGATGATATGAATTATGTAAATGTGATGTCGTTATTGCCCCAACAGTGGAAGGGGGTTGTTGAAAGATGCAATGAATAATTCTATTTTTTCCCTAACAAAGAAAAGAGGTTTTTACCAATTGTAGATGCCATAATCATATAATATGTATCCCATTGTGGGAAAATTCAAGTCAAATGCGGTTGCCCCAAGTTTGGGGTGATTCCATACTGTTGAAGAATGTTCCTTTTGGCATCATTGAAATGCAAGTATGCAAATGCAAAAAGAAAAGTAAAATAGTCTTACCATTGGAGCTACTCATGATTGTAGCAATTCCCACATGAAATCCCTAAATAGTTCCTCAATCACTTTACCCAACATATATCCTCGAAAACTGGTGTAATTGTAAATGAAATAATGAAATTTATCCATGTGGGGAACCCCATGGAAAAGGGCATCAATGA
Source organism: Wollemia nobilis (assembly GCA_028583015.1). Classification (NCBI taxonomy): domain Eukaryota; kingdom Viridiplantae; phylum Streptophyta; class Pinopsida; order Araucariales; family Araucariaceae; genus Wollemia; species Wollemia nobilis. The sequence continues at coordinate 2,389,522 of JAQPPZ010002200.1, forward strand.
TAGTTGTAGAAAACATTGGTCTTGGCATAGTTTCACTTGAAAGGTAAATTACCAAAAATGATTTTTTTTTTTGAACAATGAAATATATGATGATGAAGATGGCCAACTATCCTTATTGTGATTTACTTGTCTTACCGAATTGCATGGATGCAAATCATTGCAATTGCCAAGGAGATAGAATAAACCACTAGATACGAGGAAGATGGATGAAAATGATGTTGGAATGAAGATGTGATAATGAGAAATGCATTGGTGATTTGTTTCCATGGTTTTGTGAATGTTTGCATTGATTTGGAGCATTTTGAAGCAATTTTGGACAATTTTGTGCCTTGTGGGCACAAATAATAATTAGTTCTCCAAATCAATTAATATCTTCACAAAAATGAGTGCAATGATGGAATTAATGATGAAAACAATGAAAAGGATGAAAAATTATTGTTTTGTGAAAACTTAGACCATTTTGAAACATTTTGTAAATTATAATGTGATTTTGTGACTTTTGGTCGCGAGCAAATTTTTAAAAATCCAAAACAATTTTGGCTTTCACAAAACATGAAATTATGATAAAATTGATGTATGGATACAATTTGGAATGAAGTGGTGGAGGTAAGCTACCATTTGGATTAGTTTATTCTTTTTGTCAATTTTGACACCAAACATCAGTGGGTGCTTATTGCTTGCGCAAATGCCCACCAAAGTTTGGCACTTTCCAAACATAGGGAGGCATTTTAGTGCACCTAGGATTGCCCATGGGTATTTTAGTGCACCTAAAAAAACTATAAAAGACCTACAAAGTGGAAATAAATATCATTTGTGCATCCACAAATTTTGGAAACTATGTTTGAGGGAGTGGAGTGGAGTGGAGTGAGTGAATTGAGGTGTTGCAGAATTATGGTGGCAAAGGATGCGGATGAGGTAGTGGGAGCAAGTGTACGCTTTTCCAAGGTAAGTATTTTTTAACCTCTTTTTGTTTTTGTGCAAAACTTTCTTTTTTTTGAAATAATACAATGTATTTGACATTAATTCTTTGTGTTGTGTTGCAGCTGAATATTTTGGAGGCTCAGTACCGGTTCTTACCTCTCATCCCTGGAGTGAGGAAGGCCTTGCAATAGGATGAGTGGAAGTGGTTGGAGGATGTTGAGTTTGTTGGGGTAGCTAAGGTAGATATGGTGAGGGTAGATGAGGAGTATCTATCTTCCTTGGCAGAGAGATGGGATCCAAATAGGGGGACATTTCAGCTCCCAACTGGAGAGGTGACTATGATACTTGATGATGTATACTGCATCCTCAAGTTGCTAGTGGAGGGTTTGTTTGTCAAGGTTGAACATGACAAGAATCATGAGTTGAGTCGCATGTTTGGAGATGGATGGGAGGATATGGAGGTGACAGGTGGAGGGATAACATATTTGTCCATGTATATGGACAAGTTGGATGTCCTACCCACATTGGTGATGTTCCTGTTGGCCAACATAGTGGCTCCAAATAGGATTGGCTATCGGTTCCCATGGGACCTTATTAGGTTTGTGTGCGATATGATCGCTATACCTCAAGTGTATGCATGGGCTCCTACCTTATTGGCGTTATCTAGTGCTTAGATGCACTTTTTGTATATGAGCCTTGGTGATCTATTATATATAGCCTTTGGGCTTTCATCGTACATGCGATATTTATATATACATGGCTTTTACTTTTATGTTATGCTTTTGTGTGAATGCTTTTGTGTGGATGCATGTGTATATGGATGATTAATGCAAGTGATAATGCAAATGTATATGGATGATTAATGCAAGTTATAATACAAATGTATGTGGATGATTAATGCAAGTGATAAAATATGTATTAATGTAAATGTTCTAATGATCATTCATAGTTTAGAATTTTCTTGGATATGTTTAGCATTGTTGTTTAATCAAGGGCACCAGAATGGTGGCATGTGATATGGAAGACTCATGAAATGACATTGATATTGACATGGTGTTGAGTGATTATTTTGTCCAATTACAAAACCACACTCACAGTTAGGATTTTGAGACAAAACCCTCTCTTGCAACGAAATTAATATTTATCAAAGGTTCCTTTTACTTAATGTGTGCTTGTAATCTTGTGAAGATGTTGAAAGGAATGATAATCAGATCATTCCAAGTTGCAAGGATATCAAGTGTTAACAGAACACCACATTCAACCAAAACAAGAATTTGAAAGCAAAATTGATAGCATAAGCAACAATTTCATTTATCACACCTGAATAATGAACTTCTCAATGAGTACAATGAAGGTTCCTTGCTTATATAGGCAAGGATGATCAACCATAGTAATAAGATCAAGCTAAGGATAAATATCCACCGTACAAAAGGAATAAGTGATATGGTCCATAGATCTGTAACCACTATGGGATAAAGAATCTCAACCCTCCAAATATACCTAAAAATATCCCCATAAATCCTAGGAATAGTCAAACCTAAAAATATCCCCATAATATCTAAGAAATAAATATGTAACATCTCATAATATCTAAATAATATAAATAAAATATCCACACATAAGTGGGTGGAAAAAATACATGGAATAACTAAATAAAAGGAAAATAAATTACCTAGGTGAACATGAGCTAAGGTAAACAACCTACTCTAACACCCCCCCTCAAGTGAAGCTAGGTGCCAAAAAATAAAGTGGCATATCCACAATATGAGTCCTAGCAACAAGGCATGATTAGGTACTCATGTACAATGTGTATCCAGAAGCTCTTGAACCAAAAGGTGGAAAACCATGTGGAAAAAAAACATCCAGCTAGAAAGAGAGAAGAAGAAATAGGAATGGAGCCAAGGAGTGCTCCCAAAACCCCCTAGGATGACGAGCTCCATGAAGAAGTCCTATGAAGAAGTGGATACCTCTGTGATGAACAATGTGTTTTCCACGAGGAAGAAAGTAGCCATGAAGCATCCGTTGAATGTCTTCCCACTCCAAGTGAGTGTGAGAAGATGGGAATAAAATATAGAATGATGACGTAGAATCCTTCAAACTGGGCTGAAGTGAAGAAGATGTCACCAATGAATTATGAAATGAATCTCCAAGAATGTAGAAGCCCAAACCAACACCAAAATAGGGTAGAATACAATCCCAATCAACATCCAAAATATTAATGTGCACAAAACCATGAGTGTGCAAAAGTGAAATAGATGTTTGAAGAGCATCCATCAAGGAATAATCACCAATTTTCTACTACATAAGTTATGATTAGCCCATGGAAGCAGCAAGAGAAAGAAGTAGAGGATTAGAAGCCTCAAAATAATCAACATGATCTTCAGGATCTCCAAGTGAGAGTCCAACTAAAGACAAAATCTTTGTATCCAACTCCTGTAGGAGTACATCATCCAATATGAAAGAAATAGTGGAATAAAATGATGGACAAAGTTGCTCACTCAAAGAAGGGCACACTAAAAAATGGTCCACAAAGAAAGAAGTACATGGAGGAGATACAATGTATACATCATCATCAAATAAATGAGTGAGCTCCTCATACATGTCAATAAAATCACATGTGTGACTCTTAATGAAGATAGAGGCAACACCATCCAAGAAGTCATTTGTATGCAAGGATGTAACATGCCATTAAATCTATGTTGTATATGTTGCAACATCAACATGATCATCCATAGAAAATAAGTGTGGAGATGTATCCTGTAAAATATCTAAAGAAAGTATTGTATCATCACCAAAACATCATGAGATAGTGACTCCAAAACCAAATATGCAATGTCACAAATGATGTCCTCCATGCAAGCAATTGTAAGAGAAGGTGCCTTGGGTAAAAAATTTATTTTCAACATATGATAATCAAGGTGAGGTGTGTTCTTGTGAACTCTAATAAAATTTTGAAGCTCACCACAAACTGAATAATAAAGCATGCTAGAGATCCTTAAATTTTTCATGAACCATGTCCTATACTCCTTATCCTTCACCATTGGTTTAGGTTTTGGAGTTATGAAAAAAAGATCCAAACATTCACTTTGATATAATTAACAAAGTACCTTAAATCATGCTTTAAAATTTTTAGCATTTACCTCTATGCTAAGTTTAAAAAATAAGTTCTCAAGATGTCCTCAAAAGTAGAAGAGCCCCCCCAAAAAAACAAATTCCATTATAATGTGAGAGGTTCTAGTGTGATGTCACAAGGTGGTACAAAATACCACAAAATCACATCAATGCACAAATGAAGCTTTTGAAATTTGAAACAATCTCTAAAGGAATTCCCAAAAGAATCCACTCCTTCAAAATAAGTGTCTCAATGAGGAAGATTGGCATAAGAGGATGCACCACAACAAAGCAAGGGAAGTCAAAGACAAAGGACTCCTCAAGCATAACAATGTGTAGGCTCCACCAATACTGAACTCCAAGTAAGAAGATCATAAAGTTCCAAACTAAGTGGACAAACAGTAAATGAAGGAAGATGGGTAACAGTAGTCTGTATATTGGTTTAAGTGCAAAAACCTTTTTTACAATGTGATATTGTGAGTGCAGTCATAAAATAATTATAAATATCTAAATACATATCCAAGCAATCTAAAATTTTAGATACATATTAGAAACATGATTTTACAAGCCTGGAAAACATTTCACTAAGCAACTCCCAATATTTCTCTTGAAAGGATGATTTTACTAAAAATAGTAAAATCACTGTAACAGTCATAATACAACTCCAATTGCTTTGAAATTTTATTTTAAGGTCTATCATATGATTTTACACATTCTGTAAAACAATATGCAAAAAATTTGAAGCCTTAATGAAGATATATGCATATCACTAAAAAAGTGTAGGTTTTCGTAAAATCAATATAACTTGAATAATAATTATCCAAATGAGCTGAAATTTTGGGCACAACTCATATGAATACATCTACAAACCTCCAAAAAATTTTGTGGAAAAATACCATTTCTATCAAGATATAAATGCAAAATATAAAAACGGGCTAGGTTGGTGACCCTGCCAAAAAGGAAATGCTCAAGAAAAAAAATGCTTATGACATATCCAAGGGAATGAGGCTATTGTAGTATGGGAAGAAGAGATTTCAAGAGGCTGGTGATGATATTACAATGGAATAAGAGACAAAAACTAGACAAAAAGTACCACCAAGGACCCGATCACAAAAATCGAAGCTTCCACACCAATCTTCAAACTTGTAAAAGAAACAATTACACAACACTCACAAATGGATGATTGCAAAACCTATTGCTCTAATTCCATGAAAGGAATGATAATAAAATCATTCCAAGATACAAGGATATCAAGTGTTAACAAAACACCACATTCAACCAAAATAAGAATCTGAAAGCAAATTGATAGCATAAGCAACAATATCATATATTACACCTGAATAATAAACTTCTCAATGAGTACAATGAAGGTGCCTTGCTTATATAGGCAAGGATGATCAACCATAGTAGTAGGATCAAGCTAAGGATAAATATCCACTGTACAAAAGGAATAAGTGATATGGCCCATAGATATGTAACCTCTATGGGGAGAAAGAATCTCAACCCTCCAAATATACCTAAAAATATCCCCATAACTCCTAGGAATAGTCAAATCTAAAAATATCCCCATAATATCTAAGAAATAAATATGTAACATCTCATAATATCTAAATAAGATAAATGAAATATCCACACATAAGTGGGTGGGGAAAATATATGGAATAACTAAATAAATGGAAAATAAACTACCTAGGTGAACATGAGCTAAGGTAAACAACCTACTCTAACAGATGTATCAAATAAGTGCTAGGAATACCTTAGTGGTTTGCAAATAACTATTAACAAGGGGCCTGTGTTGGTTTATTTTATTGTTATAATTGTGATTGTTCATGAAACTAAAGAAAAATAAAATGTGATTGGCCCTCATATGACCACGATGTAAAGCCTTAGTTCATTTTATCTTGAATTATTTTAGGCCGATTTATCTTCTTTTGGTTAAGCAGATTTTAAACAAGTTTTATCTTCCTTAAATCTTGCTTTGAACATTAAACAAAGATTAAAATTTATCTCTAAATATGAACCTTAAATGATGAATGAATTCATTTAATATTGTTTTCAACATGAAACTAAAATAATCTACATGAATAACTTGGTAAATGAAATAGCTTGTGACATATCATATAAATTACCCCTCTTTGATGAAATTATGATTTTCATAAAGAGAAGTCAATTTATTGCTTTAAATGTAATAGCTTTGAAATGCCCTATAAATTACCTCCCTTTAATGAAATTATGATTTTCACAAAGGAAAGTTAATTTATTGCTTGCAAAATGAAATGCAAAGCTTAAAATTTGATTTGCCTTCAAAATGTGCAATTATGTCAAATTTCGAAATTATAAAATTTTTGATAAAACATCAACTTTGAATAATTTTTATAATTTTAAAATGGTTTCAAAATAAAATTGAACTTGCATAAGATGAAACATTAAAGCTTATTCTAGAGACCCGTGCATCTATTTTTGGAATTTTAATTTTTTTTATTTTTATTTTAATTGTCGAAGTTTTAAAAAATGCAAAAGGGAAGGGTTAGAAAAATAAAAATAATAAAAAAGAAATAATCTGGAAAATGGACCAGAACATGGAAAATTACCAAAGAGGAACTACATAACCCCAATTCGGTCTACATTACAGAAAACGTTAGATCCTGAATATAAACACAACCGGGTTAGACCTGCATCCACACAATCTAAGATCCGGTTATGGCGAGAGTCTAAGGAATAAACATGCATTAAAGTTATCCAATTATGCTACCGACTTAACGCATAAAACACCATTAAAATAACCCTAAAACATAGAAAAAAATCTGCAATAAGAGCATATTTTATTCAAAATCTTCCATTTTTGTATACAAATGTGAAGCCAGAATGCTGGCAGTAGTTCAAAAAGCCTTACAAAATTCTTCGATTTCGTTCTCATTCCAAAAGTTCCAGCCTGTGGCTCTAAAAAAAATCTAGCCTCATATTTTGTATTCCCTTCAGACTTTAATGTGCGTAGCAACTCTTTTTTTCACTTTTCATTTATATTTAGGTCTTCTTTATTTTCCATGCATAATGGCCATATTTAATGTCTTTCTCATTTACATTACCAACATGATATACCTCTCATATATTATTTGATCTAGATTAAAATTGGTTTTCCTCTTTTATAAATTTCTTGTTTGGCTGTGTGTAGTTTCCAATAATGCATTTTGTTCATCTTTAATTACTTTGAGTAATGTCTTGCCCAGTGCTCTTAATGGATAGACCATACGTTACATGGTTCAATGGCACTGACACCATGGCCCAAAATTGGTTGGCCATCATGAAAACATTTGTTATTCAATAAGGCACCCGATGGTCGTTCATGATACACATGTGTGACTAATGTTGTAGTGATATACCACTACCTTGTTTTCCTTTTGTTTTACGGACCACCACACATGAAAATTCAACAACGTTGGATCTAATGTTCCACTAGCAAACAAATTAGGCCCTCCCTGTGATTCTGATATAATCTTAGAACACCACATTATTACATCAAAACCTAAATACTAGTGATTTACCACCAGTAATTTACTGTCAAGATCTTCCCCATCTCTCGGAGATACGTCTACCACTAGCATCTCAAACTGAATGAATCAGGTGTGATCAATTCCTTGTAAATATCTCAAGTGAGAATAGATGTGTAATGAGTTTCTACCGGTTGTGGTATCCCTTCAAAATTCCAATGGCTACGCATGATGTCCTCCTTTCATCACAACATCTTAGATTTCTCTGTCATACTAAAAATTTCATAGTCTGCTAAAGATAATGTTATACATAATTTGTTGAATAAAATCAAGATTGCAATATCACTGTCATGATAGACCAAGAATTAATTTCCATGGTGTGCATCATCATAATCAGGTTCTGCATCCAATATCTTGTTCCTCACTCATGCATGCAACTATTAAAACACTGCACCATTTGGTCGAACTCTGGCAACCATACCCACACTGCCATTCCACCTCAATTTTGTTGCTAATCTGTGCTGCTATGTACTATCCACTATTCTGGCATAAACTACATGCATCAGCATCATTATTAACATGAGAGACATTTTAGGCACTACATTCCACCTTCATCAAATTGCCTGTATGCCAGCATTTTCATCTACGTTGTCTTTCTAAAACTATAGTTACCCCATTTTAACTTCAATGACACTGTCATACCTGAGTTATCCATCACCTTTGTCATGCCTAATACCTGCCAACATCACCTCCATGATGTCTATGTGTAATTCCTTAGTATAACAAGGAATATGTTTCCCCCCATATGTTGGTTAACCCAACTGTATTGACTCCCAATAACTCCTTCCTATACTTCTACCAATTGAGTGTACATCAAGATCTTTCTCTTGAACACTGTACACCACCATAAAATGTGTTGCGTGGTTCGAGGCTATGGTGTATCGATGTCCTCTGACATTACGTGGCCTACGTTGCGAAGGCATAATTTTCTCATCGTAGTTACATGACCTCTCCATCAAAAAATTTTCTCTTAGTGTTGTTTATGATATCTAGATATTACACACGACCTCTGGAGTAAAACACATTAGTAATTCCACGTCTATCCAGTGGTCCTCGTCAATTCCTAATCACTCCATAATGTGTTATCGAATTTCAATGCTCCATTAACAATAGTAGTGGAGTTACTATTTAAGACCCCCTACACATCATCCACTTTAACCAATCCGACTGTGTCTCCATTCGCATTGGCCCATCGTCAATGTCTGCATTGCTATTGAATTCGTTTGGCTTCGAGTCATCACCATCGCATGTGAGTTATCGCATCTTATTGGTTCACCATTGCCACTAGCCCATATTGATCGTATCGATCTATCTGCACACAATAGAGCTTCACACATTAGATTTTATAAACATAAAACGAAATGAACCAATATTAATACCATAACATAAAGATAATACTCTTTATAATGTTATTATATTATCACTCTTAAGTTTATTTTATTTTATTTTATTTTTAATTTTTCTATTATATATTAATATATACATTGACATATGTATATATATAAATTTTATTTTAATTTTAATTTTTTTTATTTTTTATTTTTATTCTTTTTAATTACAATTAATTTCACATGCTTGAACTTTAAATTTGACCTTTTATTAAAATCAAGCATTTGAATTATTTTATCTTGACACATTAAAACCAAAACATTAAAATGAATCCTAAAACAAAAGAGTAAATTAACAAAATAAACGCTAACCCATACAAGAATCTAAACATTTTCAACAAAATAAGAGGGACGAGACACACAAGTCTACCAAAAATCCAAAAGAAGATAAATAAAAACAAGAGACACCACCCAACAAGGAATGTTGGAAACTGAATTGCAAACATCAAGGATGGTATCTATTGAAATTATCACTCCAAGGATACCAACATGCTCAAAAACACAAAATTAAAGGTGGATCCCCAAATTTGGGGCTAGTTGTGCAATGGGCACAACAAATGGCGACTTTGCTGGGAAATGCACCTGGGCATTTCGGGCGAAGAATTCAGTTCTGCGAACAAAAAAACCAAAGATCAAAATATACATCGTCTAGCAACATCCAAAGAATATGGGGGTAGACAACTTCAATCGGAAACACATGAATCATTAGCCCTAGCTTAATGTGTGTGTAAATGTGAGTTCATTTTGCATTCTAGAAAACCATCCGGATTTCATCACCTGATTTGCATTTAGGCTATAGAAATACTGCTCATTAAAATGAATTTCATAGATAGAGCCCTACTTCCAGTTAGGCATCCATAGCCTCGGTAGAGTTTATCTACATTACCCATGGTTTAATTGATATTTTGCAATACCTTTTTTTAACAAGATTTTTCTATATAGAGACCTTTTGCCAGTTAGGCATCCATAGCCCCATTAGATTTTATCTAGACCTAGTGACTGATTTTAGTGTGTTTTCCTTTGCTTGTTTTTTTATAAGGTGCTTGCAAAAATTTATGCACCACATGGGTTAGAGAGTATTTGAAGTTAATGGAGCATATTAGATTTTTGCCTTAATTTGCAAATCAAAATGACTTCATCCTTCAAGATCTCAAAGCATGCCCTTAAATATGATGTGTTCATGTGTAGCTTTAGTAGAATGATTTAGTATTCCAAAATTCACGTAGTCCCAAAATCTAGGAGCGGTTACTAAACAACTTCATCCCCTTTTCTTTGATCCACATGATAGGCAGTTCACCCTTCATGACAAAGGAACACAAAAATGATCAAGATGCCATTAGTAGCGACCACGAAACATCACCTCAAACAGAGGGACCAACCCAAAACACAAACTCGTAAACCAAAACTTGAAAATGAATCAACATCTAACCTAATGCAAAAAGACAAGAAAGCAAAATGAAACCTGTCAAACCAAAAAGCACACAAAAAAAAACTATATACAATAATGTACAAGAGTGATGCAAAAATTTGGGTCGTCACTTCCCTGGATCCCAAACACGATTAGCACACTTTAAAAAATAAATATCATGATATGCATGCCAAGCTTTACAAGAATCCAACAAAAACAAGATTAGGCCAAATAATATAATAGCCCTCATTTTGCCTCTCTCACCCCACCAATTTGATTTAATTCCATTAGCAATCCCATAGTGGAGTTTCAAATCATCAAATTGATAAGACAATAATTGATCTTCAATTATTTCTTGTCTATTCCTTAAAATACAAATTTCACAATTCAAATCATGATGTAGAATTAGGCTTTCCTTTTCAAAAATGAGGTTTTGCAAGTAGGAGCCTATTTCTAAAAATTTCAAATTCAAGCCATTTTCCATGTTTTTAGGCCAATCAAACTTATGCAACAATTTGCAAGCATCTAGGATATCTACTAAATGAGGATCATTATAAGTTTTTATCCTAGATTCAATAATTAATTGATTATGAACCTGATTTAACACTTCAAGCACATCAACTTCTTTTTCATTCAACAAAGCATTCTCATTAGAGGTGTGAGTAGAAATCAACTCTAGTTCTTCATTAACCTCCAATGGCATTTCATCATTACTAGCATTTGAATCCAATAAATGATTATGCAAACTTTTACCTAGAATTTGGATGGTGGAACACAAAAGGTGAGATTTTACCTTTGATGCATTTCCATTTACCAATACTTGGAGAGGATTTGTAACTTCTTTTTTCTCATGATCTCCATCATCATCATCATGTAGCACTTCTTCTTCATCCATGACCTATTTTTCAAAGACACCAAAATTAGGCACCCAATTAAAAATATGCCCATCCTTTTCAAACCATAACTTTTGTTGATCAAGGGATGTGTCAAATAACACATCTCCATGATCAATAACTTGAGTTGATTTAAATAAAGCAAGATTTTCATCATTTGGTTCCAATTCCTTGTTAACCATCCATGGTATTTCTTCCTTAGAATCTTCAAGACAATCATGTAAGTTTTTACCCAATTTTTCAGTATCCCAAAATGAAAGAGAAGGTTTTACTTCTTCCTAGTCCCAAACAATTGAATCATAAGAAACATTTACCATATCCTCTTTTTCTATTTCAACAAGATCTTCAATAAAATCATATTCAACATGATCGAACTTTGGAACCTTCTCTATTTCTGAAATGGGTATGTCATTTTCTACTTGTACAGTAATTACAAGATCTTCATGTGAGATAGTGTTTGCAGCCTCCTATATATCAATAGAAATTTCATTGATAGGGGTGTGAGAAAATAATAATTCTACATATCTTCCCCAACCATTATAATAATTATCTTCTTGAAACGTTTGATGAGATTGCATCCCTTCTTTCATTTCTTCTTGGTCTATATTTTGAGGATGTTGAAGGTTTTGATCGCCAATTTTAATCACTTCATTCAAATTTATGAAAGGTCTTGATTTATCATATGTTTCATAACTAGTCCACTCTAGGACTCCTCCACTATCCAAAATAATATTGCTCTTAGTACCTTCAACCTTTGTCTCATGAGGGTGATTTGTAGAATTATCAAGATGTGTATCTTAAGGCATTTGTTCCTGTAATTGATCGATGTTTCCATTAAGCTTTAGAACTAGCCTTTGTAACTTGTCCTACATGTCAGGTGAAGTGAGTGCTTCATTAGAAAGAGCAGTAAAGTCCTCCCATTTATTCCACCAACAATAATCATCTTCTAAAACTAGGGTGTGACGTTCAACCATTTCTTCACAATATTTACCTTCAACCATAGTTTGCTTTTCGAACTCACCTTTGTTCACTTTTGAGGGTTCAATTGTTTCTAAAAGTGGATCATTTAGTTTTTTATGATTATCCCAATCCTCACTGGTAAACAATGACTCTAAGCCTTTTATGTCTAGCTTGTCACAACTTGGCTCATGTTGGCTTTCTTGATAATTATAATAATTATCTTCCAAAAGTAAGTGATGAAATTCTATCATATTTTCTAGCGACTCTTTAGATTCATTTATTGATTCCTCCTTCACTTCATTTTTAATCACCTTTGGTGGCTCAAGGGTTTCTATTATGGGATCAATTCTTGCATTTAAATTTCTATGAGTCTCCCAATACTCTCTTGTATGACTCTAAGCTTAGGTCATCATTTGAAACATATTGATCTTCTTGATTATCTATTTCAACCGTTTCACTCAATTCTATGGAAGGTCCCGACCTATCACATATTTCGATGCTAGTTAGATCTAGGACTCCTCCATTATTTGAATACTCATGCATTTCTAAATATGAACCAATCTCTACATTTTGATAAGCCTATTTACCACAATCCTCATTGGTGGATATTGAATTTGAAACTTGTACCTCCTCTTGGATGATATCTAAGGTGGTTGTAATATGTGGACATTCAACTTCATCCCATTGATTTTTCACATTAGACATCATTTGATTCAAGGGTGCTATATTAGATGTTTGGTATTGGTTGGAATCCATACCTCCTAAAGAAGAGTTCAACATGGGAGAAGGTTGTGCATCAAATTTCCTTGTGGGTGGTGTCTGATTGTGCACAATCCGCCATTGTTCTAATATTATTGCGACATCGTAGGCTCTAGGCAAGGACGCTCTAGGCAATGATAGATCTTCAAAAATTTCCCCTAGAAGTATAGCAATTAAGGGGTCTAAGGCTCCCATGTATATTTGAATGGCTTCTTCTTCTAAAATGATGTAATGTGTATCCATATTGATATATGCCCTATGAAACCTTTCATTAAATTGCCTCATGGACTCATTAGGTTCTTTACAAATAGTGATAAATTGATTCTTTATCACAACAGGGTCAACTAGTTTTCCAAAATGGTTGAGGAACATTGCCTTTAATTGATCCCAAGACATAATAGAATCTAGAGGCATGAGGATGTACCAATCCAACGCAACCTCATCCAACGTGTATGGAAACAACCTACAAGAAACATCTTCATGCATGATTTATAAATAAATTAACATGTTCTCATATATCTAGATATGTCCTTCAACCGATGCCACATCATACCTAAATTGAGGTAAATCTTCCTCTACACCTTCAAGAATTTGATGGGTAGGAATGTTTAAATAACAATAATAACCATCTAACCAAGATGTAATTCCTTCCTTTGTTGAAGTAAACAATGTCATTAGTGGACCTTAAAGAACAAAACTTTAGTACCAATTTTTTTAGTCATGAAGAACACAAGCTTATACTGAGAAGGGGGGTGAACAGTATAAGACCACTTTTTACTTTTCTTTCCAATCGATATTATGTAATGTATAGATATAAATATGAACAACAATAATCAAAGCAATGCACAAATCACCACACACAATAGAGACACCAATTTAACGTGGTTCACCCAATGTGGGCTACTCCACAGAGAAAATCTTTCACTAAAATTTTCTCAACAAATCTCTTGGGATCCTTTCCCTATTACAATATTTATGGACCTTTGTCCAAAGGAGACATCAATATCATAATCAAGTTCATGGATCTCTATCCACATTAGAACACATTTCTCCTCTACTCTAGATGGTGATATTCTAGAAGAACTACTACCTCCACTACACTAGCTAATGGATATCTATCCACTGAAGACTTCTATCCTCACTTAGAAGACCTGTCATCACTACACTGGCTAATGGATCTCTATCCATTGAAACTGTTGTCCTCTATACTCTGCCACCTCCAAAGCTTTGTCTCAAATCTGCACTAGACACAGTCCTTTGATCTAGTACAAATATGCTCAATCTCTATCTCTGGTCTGGAACAAACCTATTCATAAATCTACACAAAACTCTATCCATAAATTTGCACCAAACACATTCCTTTGATCTAGCACAAATATGTCCTCAATATATATCCTCTGATCTACACTAAACACAATCCTTCGATCTAGTACAAATCTATACTCAAGCCTTAACACAAAGCTTGACTTAATCACAAATCAATTATGCTAGATCTACCTCAAACCTTAACTCAAGGTTTGAACAAATCAATCAATCAACTCTGCTCATAAGTCTTCTCAAAGATTTATCTCAAATTTGCCTTGTAAGCTTCCACAAAAGCTCACCCTAATCTGTCCACAAGTCCTCTCTAGAAATTTTCCAATCTACTAAACAATCTATGTCCTCAAACTCTGTATTGTAATTTTCCACAAAAATCTCATACATATATGTCCACAAGTCTTCTCTAAGACTTGCCTTAAATCTGCTCAACAAGTCCTCACTAGAACTTGTCCAATCTGCTCAATAATATTTATCTTCAAACTCTGTATTGTAAGCTTCCACAAAAGCTCACACAAATCTATCCACAAGTCTTCTCTAAGACTTACCTCAAATCTCTTCAACAAGTCCTCACTAGAACTTGTCCAATCTCATAGAAACATATAGAGAATTTTTAGAGACTCAATATGCTTCACATTTACCACAATGCTCAATCACTTTCAATTTCTCTTTTACCATAGAAACATATAGAGAATTGTTAGAGACTCGATATGTTTCACACTTACAAACACTCAATCTCTTTATCAAATCAATTTATAATATGGAACAATTTGTTTGATAGAACTTGAACTATCACTTCAACACATCCACTTGACTAGGTTCAACCAACTCTACTCAACCAATCACTTCAACAACAATGCTTATCAAGTAATCCTCACATAACAATTATACTCATGATCTTTGCAAACCCTAGTTCAAGTTCTTCACTCAACCAATCACTTCAACAACAATGCTTATCAAGTAATCCTCACATAAAAATGATACTCATGATATTTGCAAATCCTAGTTCAAGTTCTTCACTACTTCACATAACAATGATACTCATGTTATTTGCACAAACTTCACATAACAATGATACTCATGTTCTTTCACAACTTCACATAACAATGATACTCATGTTCTTGCACAAACCCTAGTTCAAGCATATGAAAGCTTTAATCAATATTTCCAATAATGCTTATAAAACAAGGTTTTAATCATCAATTCTCACTCAAAAAAACCAAACTCAACAATGCTTATCAAACAACCCTTTTCACTCCAACTTAGTATTCACAACATTCAACAATCACTCACTAGGAAGATGTGCCCATACTTTTTTGTTTGATGAATAAAGTGACCTCAAAACCTGTCTTAAACACAATTTTCTTCTTTGCCAATTTCAATGGTTAGATGATAAAATATCACACTAACTCTCTTCAAAAATATTTCTCAATCACAAAAATAATCAAAATCAAATACACCTTATTACTCCTTTGAAATTAGCAATCATCAAAGCATACAAAAATTAATTACTCAATTACTCCTTATAATCTCCAATCTTTAATTAACAACCTCCTAAATAAAACCCTAAAAAAGGAATGCTTCCTATCCTTTTATCTCCCTCAAATTTTCAATCATCTAACTTTAAAAATAAACTTTATAACCCTAAAAAATATTTATTTTATTCAACCTGTAGTAAATCCGAAACAACAATTAACCTTGGCAAATCATGAGTGCATACCTTTCTCTTATTCAAAAGAGCCTCGATAGATTTCGAACATAGAATCTCTCCAACCGAGCACCTTAGCAAGGTGTTAGCCCACCACGTGGGCTACATGCCTTCCCACAAAGAGGAAAGCAAGCGCTTTCCCTTTGTGTCTTCCCTGATGGTGCAGAACTCAACAAAACAATCACCTTCGCTTTGAAAAACTAAAGCCGACGGGTTTTAAACCTTGCACCACGAGCCTGCCAACCTTAGCACCCCCACAATTTCCAGTTGCGCTACACCGTGTTGTACGTTGGAGAGGGAGCTTTGCTCCTCTTTGTCCTTTAGTCTGCCACCAAAAACTTTTAAACATAAATTACTTCTTCCCTTTGCGCACAATTTTTGAGAGCTTAGCACATACGAATGGTATGGATGGGTTTTGATAAAGTCTTTGCCCCCTTTTTATATGCATAGACCAAGCTTTGAAAACGTCGGCGGATAATTCGAATTTTCGAATTCGAATTATAAAATAAATTTTATAATCCTAACTTTAGGATTATTTTAATTAACATAAATTAATTTTATAATTAAATTATAATTAATTAATAATTAACTTAATAACTTTTTTTTTTTTTTTAAAGCGAAAACCCCTTGTGGGGCCGCCTTGGTCTGAGAGACCACAAACAGGGGGTTCTCACAGTCAAAGTCACCGGGGAATCGCACCTGACCCTGCCCGCACCAACATTATCGATTAGATTTTGGATACCCAGTTCAGCTTTTTGGTAGGGTGGAGATTTGAACCTAAGACCTCCATTGGATGATTGCCCTCTCCTCTCCAACTCACCTACAACACCTGAGTATTAACTTAATAACTTTAGAAGTTAATTAAATTAATTAATAAATTAATTTGTAATGAAATTATTTAAATTAATGTATAATTAATTTGAATCTCCCATTTTAATATTATATTAAAATATTATAATATTATTTTGCTTGGGCCTCTTTATTTCTCTTTGAACCTTATCTGACCACCTGGAACCGGATCTGACCAACTAGGCGTGGGCTTTCCTTTGCATTGATTTCGGAACCGCTTCTTCTTGTATTGCTCACTAAAACTAAGTCTTGATATTAATGATAACTCAATTACCATTGTTCACTGAAACTGACTCTTGACATCAATGACAACTCAATTACTCAAAATGTCCAACAAGTCAAAGAAGTATATCTTGCAAAGAAGCAAGTGATTAAAAATTGAGGCTCTCGCTGGGAAATGACTAACAAATCTCAAATGTTTAACATATAGATCATCAAGTTAACATCAACCAAAAGATATGCATCAATTAAACCATGGTATCAAAGAATATTCTCCAATTTGCAAAAGGTTAGCATGAATGCATCATCAATTAGAGAACTTTTCAAATCAATGAATGTGATCAAAAAAACCTTGTTAGCCAAGACCAATGCCTTCAAATAAACCTTTCAAGTAAACATGAAAAATCTAGCATCTAATTAGCAATAAAGTAAACCAATTTAGGTCCTCCTTCTAGCACTAAAATATTGAGTGGTAATTTTGCCCAATTGCAAAACCACACTCATAGTTAGGATTTTGAGACAAAACCCTCTCTTGCAAAGAAATTAATATTTCTCCAAGGTTCCTTTTACTTAATGTGTGCTTGTAATCTTGTGAAGATGTATCAAATAAGTACTATAAATGCCTTAGTGGTTTGCAAATAATTGTTAACAAGGGGCCTGTGTTGGTTTATTTTATTGTTATACTAGCGATTGTCCATGAAACTAATGAAAAGGAAAATGTGATTGGCCCTCATATGACCACAATGTAAGCCTTAGTTATTTATATCTTGAAGTATTTTAGGCAAATTTTATCTTCTTTTGGTTAAGCAGATTTTAAACAAGTTTTATCTTCCTTAAATCCTGCTTTGAACATGAAACAAATATTAAACTCTATCTCTAAATATGAACCTTAAATGATGAATGGATTCATTTAATACTATTTTCAACATGAAAGTAAAATAATCTACATGAATAACTTGGTAAATGAAATAGCTTGTGACATATCATATAAATTACCCCTCTTTGATGAAATTATGATTTTCATAAAGAGAAGTCAATTTATTGCTTTAAATGTAATAGCTTTGAAATGCCCTATAAATTACCTCTCTTTAATGAAATTATGATTTTCACAAAGGAAATTTAATTTATTGCTTGCAAAATGAAATGCAGAGCTTGAAATTTGATTTACCTTCAAAATGTGCAATTATGTCAAATTTCAAAATTATAAAATTCTTGATAAAACAACTTTGAATAATTTTTATAATTTCGAAATGGCTTCAAAATGAAATTGAACTTGCATAAGATGAAATGTTAAAGCTTATTCTAGAGACCCGTGCATCTATTTTTGGAATATTAATTTTTTTTTTTTTAATTGTCAAAGTTAAAAAAAAAATGCAAAATGGAAGGGTTAGAAAAATGAAAATAATAAAAAAGAAATAATTTGGAAAATGGACCAGAACATGGAAAATGACCAAAGAGGAACTACATAACCCCAATCCGACCTACGCTACAAAAACTTTAGATCCTGAATATAAACACAACTAGGTTAGACCTGCATCCACACAATCTAAGATCTGGTTATGGTGAGATTCTAAGGAATAAACATGCATTAAAGTTATCCAATGATGCTACCGACTTAACACATAAAACACCATTAAAATAACTCTAAAGCATAGAGAAAAATCTGCAATAAGAGCATATTTTATTCAAAATATTCCATTTTTGCATACAAATGTGAAGCCATAATGTTGGCAGCAATTCAAAAAGCCTTCCAATCTTCTTCCAATTCGTTCCTATTCCAAAATTTCTAGCCTGTCGCTTTCAAAAAAATCTAGCCCCATATTCTACATTTCCTTTAGACTTTAATGTTCGCAGCAACTCTTCGTTTCACTTTTCATTTATCTTTTCATATTCTTTATTTTCCATGTGTAACAGTCATATTTAATGCCTTTCTCATTTACATTACCAACATGATGATATACCTCTCATATTATTTGATCTACATTAAAACTTGTTTTCCTCTTTTATAAATTTCTTGTTTGGCTGTGTGCAGTTTCCAATAAGGCATTTTTTCATCTTTATTTACTTTGAGTAACGTCTTACCCAGTGCTCTTAATGGACATCCCATATGTTACATGGTTCAATGACACTAACACCATGGCCCAAAATTGACTGGCCATCATGAAAATCTTTGTTATTCAATAAGGCACCCGACGGTCGTTCATGATACATGTGCATGACTAATTTTGTAGTGATATGCTACTACCTTGTTTTCCTTTTGTTTTACAGACCTCCACAGATAAAAAGCCAGCGACGTCGGATCTAATGTTCCACTAGCAAACTAATTATGTCCTCCCTATGATTCTGATATAATCTTAGCGCACAACATTATTACAGCAAAACCCAAATACCAATGATTTACCACTAGTGATTTACTATCGAGATCTTCCCTATCTCTTGGAGATACGTCTACCATTGGCATCTCAAATTGAACGAATTAGGCACGATCGATTCCTCGTATATATCTCAAGTGGGAATCAACGCATAATGAGTTTCTATAGGGTTGTGGTATCTCTTCAAACTTCTAGAGGCTATGCATGATGTCCTCCTTTCGTCACAGCGTCTTAGATTTCTCCATCATACTAAAAATTTCATAGTCTACTGAAGACAATGTTATACATACTTTATTGAATAAAATCAATATTGCAATATCACCACCGTGATAGACCAGGAATTAATTTCTATAGTGTGTGTCATCATAATCGGGTTCTACGCCCAATATCTTGTTTCTCACTCATGCATGCGACTATTAAAATACTACACCATTTGGTCGAACTCCAACAACCATGCTCGTGCTGCCATTCCACCTCGACTTCATTGCTAATCCACGTTGCTCTGTACTATCCATTATTTTGGTATAAATTGCATGTGTCAGCATCGTTGTTAACATGAGAGATATTTTAGGCACTGCATTCCACCTTCATCAAATTGTCTGTATGTCGATATTTTTATCTACGTTGTCTTTATAAAACTACAGTCACCCCCTTTTGACTTTAATGACACTACCATACCCAATTTATCCATTACCTTCATCATGCCTAATACCCGCCAGCATCACCTCCATGATATCTACATGTAGTTCCTAGGTATAACAAGGAATATGTTTCCCCCCATGTGCTAGTTAACCCAACTATATTGACTCCCAATCACTCCTTCCTATGCTTCTGCCAATCGAGCGTACATTAAGCCCTTTTCCTCTAACACCGTACACCATTATAAAATGTGTTGTGTGGTTCGAGGCTATGGTGTATCGATACCCTCTGATATTACGTGTCTTGTGCTACGAAAGTGTGATTTCCTCATCGTAGTTATGCGACTTCTCCATAAATATTTTTGCTCATAGTGTTGTTTATGATATCTAGACATTACACATTACCTCTAGAGTAAAACACATTAGCAATTCCATGTTTATTCAACGGTCCACATCGATGCCTGTTCACTCCACAATGTGTTTTCGAATGTTAATGTTCCATTAACGACAGTAGTGGAGTTACTATTCAAGACTCCCCTTGTACGTTGTCCACTTTAACCAAAACGGCTAGGCCTCCATCCGTGTTGGTCCATTGTCAACGTTCGCATTGTTGTCAAACTCGTCCAGCTTCGAGTCATAACCACCACATGTGAGTTATTGCGTCTTATTGCTTCACAGTTGCCACCAGTCCATGTTGATCATCTCGGCCTATGTGCACGCAATAAATCTTCACACATTAGATTTTATAAACATAAAACGAAATGAGCCAATATTAATATCATAACATAAAGATAATACTCTTTCTTATGTTATTATATTATCAATCTTAAGTTTATTTTATTTTATTTTCGTTTTAATTTTTCAACTATATATATATATATATAATATATAGACATATGTGTATATATATAAATATTTTTTTTATTTTTTTTAATTACAATTAATTTCACATGTTTGAACTTTAAATTGGACTTTTTATTAAAATCAAGCATTTAAATTATTTTATCTTGACACATTAAAACCAAAATATTAAAATGAATCTTAAAACAAAAGAGTAAATCAACAAAATAAATGCTAACCCACACAAGACCCTAAACACTTTCAACAAAAATAAAAGAAGGGACGAGACACACAGGTCTACCAAAACTCCAAATGAAAACAAGAGACACCACTTAACAAGGAACCTTGGAAACTGAATTGTAAACATCAAGGATGGGATCTATCCAAATTATCACTCCAAGGATACCAACATGCTCAAAAACACAAAATTCAAGATGGGTCTCCAAATTTGGGGCTAGTTGTGCAATGGCCACAACACATGGAAGAAGATATTGATGTTAATATGGAAGAAGATATAGATGTTGATATGGAAAACTGATTGTTTTGCAGAGACTCGAACATACTAGTGATATCAAACAAACTCACTAAATATCGCCTAATTTCTCTAGGACCAAATGTGTGTGTAGTGAATTGATTCGAGGTAATCAAGAACCAATGTGTGTGCAAGTGATTTCATTAACTCACCTTGAGTAAATTGGGTTTAACCTATTATGGATGATACCAAGAAGCTAGCTTATCCTTATATGCGATTATAGGTCTTTAAATGAGATGTGTTGCCACACATGAGTGTACTCCATTGTCAGTCAAGCGTCTATAGCCCCGGTGGAGATTAGCTCCATAGTCCAAGATTTTGATCTTTGAGTTTTGGGATGACTACCTAACCGTCTAACTGGAAATGTATTACGATCCTTACAACTTTCAAATTTGTGGTGTGTGATATGAAATATTTAGATTTTTTAGGGATTTTGCCCTACTCTTTCTTTTATTTATTTTTGGATTTGTGATAGTGGTAAAAACCATTGCTTGTTTGGACTATGTTGCATGATGGGACAAGCAAGGAATACCCTTTTCACTTTGAGGTACAACCCAAGTATGGTGTTATCCCTCTTTGACACTATGTTTTTAAGAGGTGTGATTTGTGTTTGGTTCAAGAATGTTTAGAGTCAATTCCCAGAAATCAAGATTTTTCTTAGTGAAAAATGTGTCTTGGTCCTAAAGAAAACTCGACATGTATTTGTGGTTTGCTTAAAACACTAGGAGTAGTTGAGTGATTGAAACACCTAGGACTTATGGCAATGTAGTTTGGAAATGACAATGTTAACTTTATGGAATGATGCAATGAAATGGATGATATTTGAAGGTGCCCCTGATTAAGGAAACATGACTATATTGGACCAAAAACTATCTGAACTAAATAAATGATCCCTAATTATGTGTGAATGTAATATATGAAACGTATTTTATGAAATGGAATGAGTGTAATGTATCTCGTGAAATGCAATTTTGTAAAATGAAATAAAATACGTGTAAAGTAATGTATGAAATGTAGTGTTTTTATGTAATAGCCATGTATATATAAATCACATTATGCATAGAATGTTATCAAGTATATAACATTAATTGGTTTGGGTTCTTCAAATCCCTCTAAACTGGCAAGTCTATAAGTTCCTTTACCCACTTTTTGAGTAATAATGTATGGACCTAACCAATTAGCCATAAATTTGTCACGAAGGTGCGACAATGCATTTGTGTTTTGTTGATTCTATTTAAGGACAAGATCTTCTACTTGGAATTCTTGCAGATGAAATTTGGTGTTATTAGCATGCTTTAGATGGTATTGAAATACACGTAGATGATCTAAAGCATTGACTGGCCTTTCATTAAGAAGTGTGATTTGGTCAAAATCAAAAACTTATTGTTTCAATTAACCCTAGTAGCAAATATAATTTTATCAATATGTCTTTGACTAAAAGGTTGCAAGTTCTAGCAAAGAAATCACAAACATACAACTTGAGGGTAAAAATATTTAAATTTTAAATATTTGAAGCTCACCATGGATAAATATGTTTTACATTCAAATTTTCATGCTATTGAGATGGATGATGTAGATATTGTTCTTGGTTATCCTTGGTTGGATTCCTTGGATACTGTTAATATTAATGTGCAAAAGAAATTTATAAAGTTATAGTTTTGTAAAAAAAAAATATTGTAAGATATCCCTCTGTCTAAAGTACAAAAATCAAGGAAAAACCAAGAAGCTATGGTAGGGAAGCAAGTTGACAAAACAAAATCTACGGAGGCAATAACAGAGATCAAGGAAGGAGTAAAAGCAAAGGATAAGCCAAATTCGGGTAGCAAGAAGGAAGAATCAAAGAAAGTAAAACAATGGGCTAAGGTTGGAGTATACCGTCATCCACACCACCATGAGAGGCAACAATCATGGAGACAAGGCATAGAGCAACAAGGAAGCTATGAGGGACATATAAGAAATTAGAGTAGTTCAAACTTTGGATATGCTACATGTCGTACATGCAAGAGGTATGGATGGAAAAAGCTGAAATGTATGCCTCCAATGCATGGCATTGGCATCAACGAAGACCACCGCCAGTCACACTTTCATTAGGATGGATGGATGATCAATATTGGTCCATGGCTCAGAAGATCATATTATTTAGCCTCTTCTAATGTTTCAAGGACAAATATTTTTTTAAGGGGGTGGAATGTTAGGTACTTAAGATAGGTACTTAATAATACAATATTATATTGTATATTGGTATGAGCCATAAATAAACTATTGATTAAGGAAGGTCACATGTCAAATTAGAAATAGGTAGGAGAATAATGTCATAGAATTATATATGTAACCATAAAGAAATATTGTCATAGAATCATATATGTAACCATTGGGGAATATTGTCATATTATTATTATGCACTTTGTACCTCATGGAAGGTGAACCACCACATGGGTGACCTTGTAACTCATGGAAGGTGAACCATCACATTCTTGTATAAAGAGAGATATACCCCCATTGTAAAAGAGGAGTCACATATGAAGTATTCTTTGTATAAGTATTGGCTCATGAATTTGGAGGTCTTGTGGAGTGGCTTCCTTCCAATAAAGAGCATTGTATGGTGTTTTCCTACCTCAAGGGTATTATTAATCTCTATTTTATTGTGTGGATTGTTATTGTGCAATTTATTTGTGGATACATGTTGATATTTTTGCATATTGATGAAATATTTATTGTAATGAGAAGAGAGGTTCATAACAGAGGAGTGGTGAGGGGTATTTATACTAATACCAAAACCCCAATTACATAATAAATTTTAACCTACACTGATATAATAGGAGAGATTAAGTTTAATTACAAGTTATGAAGTAGGTTTTACCATAACAAGGTTAGTCAAGACCTATAGGGCTTAAATAATAAAATATTATAATAAATTCAATACATTATACAATGAATACCTTTAGGCATATCAATATTACATTATACAATGCCAGCCTTGGTCATTAATCATATTATACTTTCAGCATTGTGTGACTTTATGTTCTAGTTAAGATGGTGGATTATTCTTTTGTGTTATCCAAACCTTTGTTGAGTTTGAAATATCAAAATATAGTCTCATGGTAGGTTCTTGAAGTAAAAGCATAAGACATTTATGAAGAGAAATAATACCTCGATAAACAAATTCTAGAAAACAGTAATTGCAAAATCAAAGGAAAAATAGAGAAGAATAACACATTACACAAGAATTTATCCTGGGAAACCCTTTCAGGAAAATCCCTAGCAAGAATATTTTCTTATTGTATAAACTTGACCATATTCAATACAATAATATCCTTTTGCTCGCTATTCTCTTGCAATTACATTTCTTACAAATTCATTACCAAACCCTCATGCAAGTGTTGTTTTATATACCAACAACACAAAAAGGAGTTTTACAATACCATGGACACAAAACCATGGGCCAACATTACATTAACCCAAAAAAACATCCATATGGGTCTACAAATAGATTAAACCCCCCAAAAAATTTATAGAGCGTATAGTCCTTTTAGAGTTAATCCCTCCTAAGTAACATGGAAATATATTC
Organism: Wollemia nobilis; assembly: GCA_028583015.1. Taxonomy (NCBI): domain Eukaryota; kingdom Viridiplantae; phylum Streptophyta; class Pinopsida; order Araucariales; family Araucariaceae; genus Wollemia; species Wollemia nobilis. The sequence continues at coordinate 2,414,553 of JAQPPZ010002200.1, forward strand.
AACATAATTCTAGCATTCTCCCACTTGTTGAATACTTTCCATAGGGGCTAATATCTACCATTGTCAATAGTCAAGGACAACCATACCCATAGATATTCTACACCAAGAAAATTTGTGAGCAAATACAACCTTTGTTAACGAATTAACAACATTCTTCTATGTATCAACTTTCTTCAATATCACCTGATTCTCTTAAACCATCTCTCTCACAAAATGGTACTTGATATCAATTTGTTTTGACTGATCATGAAAACCCAGATTGTTTGCCAAAAATATTATACTCTATCACTGTCAATTCTCATAGCCTTCTGCTTAATACTAATTATTGAACACAGCCTCTATAGACACATTGCTTCTTTATAGTCATGAGTTGTTTCAATATACTCTACTTTTGTAGTGTACAAAGCAACGACTTATTACTTTTTACTCATCCAACTTACTATCCCTCCAAACAACCTGAACACATAAGCACTCATGGATCTTCTCTTGTCAATATCTCTAGCCCAATCAACATCCACAAACCCTTGTAGATTTACAATATCATTGTCTCCATATTTTCCTTCATAACAGATAGCATAATTTGTAGTTCCATGCAAGTATCTAAAGATCCTCTTCACAATAGTCCAATATTCCTTTCCTAGATTGGACATATATCTACTAACTACTCCCATTGCATGTGCAATATCAGGTCTAGTAAAAACCATTGTATACATCAAACTGCCCACAGTACTAGCATAAGGAACATTATGCATTTCTTCAATTTCCTTATTTATTTTAGGACACTATTCAGAAAATAACTTTTGACCAACTAGATATGGAGTACATACCGGTTTACAATAATGCACCCTAAACCTCTATAGTATCAAATAAACATATTTCCTTTGATTTAACCATAACTTTCTCTTTGCACAATCCCTTATTATTTTCATATCCAAAATAAATTTTGCAGCACCCAAATCCTTCATGTCAAATTCAGAAGATAACTGATATTTTAGTAACTTTATCATCTCCTTATTGTTACCAATTAACAACATGTCATCCACATACAATACAATGTTAACAAAATTTTCACCTTCCTTCTTGAAATATACACATGGATCTTTTTTGCTTTTTCCAAATCCAAGTGTCAAAACAAACCTATAAAATTTTTGGTTCCACATCCTTGGAGATTGCTTCAACCCGTAAAGAGACTTCTTCAGCTTGCATACCAAGTCCTCCTTATATTTTACCCTGAAGCATTCTGGTTGTGACATATATATGTCTTCATCAAGTTCACCATGTAGAAAAGTTGTATTTACATCCATCTGTTCTATTTCAAAATCAAATACAACAAAAATAGCCAACAAAACTCTAATTGATGTTAGTTTAGCCATAGGAGAAAAAATCTCACTAAAATCAATTCCCTCAACTTGATAAAATCCTTTTACAACCAGGTGAGCTTTGTACTTCTCCAAATTTCCTTCTGCATTGTACTTATTCTTGAAAAACCATTTACAACCAACAGCTTTTCTACCAAGGGGTAATTTCACCAAGTCCCATATCTTATATCTATTAAGGGACTCCATTTCTTCTTCCATAGCCCTTTTCCAAGACTTATTCTCACTTGAATGAAGTGCCTCCTTTATAGTCTTGGGTTCTTCATTAGTAATTGATAAATTAAATACAGAACAAAAATTTAAAGGGCTATACCTTTCTAGGAGTCTTCTCACCCGATATGATCTTCTCAAATTTGGAGTTCTAGGTTTTGCATCTTCAACTTCCTCTTCACCTTCTTCCTCTAAATATTCCTCTTCAGACTCTCTCTGTAATTTAGGTTCTACCACAAGTTCTTCCTCTTGTTCCAGTTTTACCTGAACTATTTCTAGTTCTTTGCTTGGTTGCATTTCCTATTTTGAAACCCCTTTTGTTTCTCTAAAGATCACATTACGACTGTAAGTAATCTTTTATATTTTTGGATTCCACAACTTATATCCTTTCACACCAATACTATAACCCAAAAATATGTATTTCTCAAATTTATAGTCTAGCTTAGTCCTTTTCTCTTTTGGGACATACAAATAAGCTTTGCAATCAAAAATTCTTATGACTAAGAGAGGGTTTCTTACCAATCCACACTTTCTATGGAGTTTTGTCCACCAAGGTTGAGGTAGGAGATCTATTGATGAGGTAGAAAGCAATTAACATGGCTTCTACCTAGAATTTCTTTTCTAACCTTGCGACACTTAGCATGCTTCTAGCTTTATCCATCAATGTTTTATTCATCTATTCTGCAACTCCATTCTGTTGTGGAGTATACAAAGTTGTTATATGCCTTTCTATTCCACGGTCTTTACAAAACTGCTCAAATTCATTAGAGCAATACTCACCACCATTATTACTTCTCAAAATATTTATTTTTTTCTCTGTTTGATTTTCTACAAGAGCCTTGAACTCTTAAAATTTATTGAAAACATCATATTTGTACCATAAAAAGTATACCTAGGTCTTTCTTGAGAAGTCATCTATAAATGTAATAAAATAGATGGATTTACCTAATGATGGTACTTTTGTAGGTCCAAACACATCACTCTGAACTAGATGTAAAATTCCTTCAGATCTTGTAGCACTACTTGGAAACTTAACTCTAGTTTTCTTTCCAAAAACACAATGCTCACAAAAATCAAAATTTAATGGGCAATCAAAAATTCCTTCAATCATACCTTTCATTTTCAATGTTTGAAGGCCTTTCTCACCAATGTGCCCCATGCGTTGATACCACAATATTATCTTCACTACAGGAATACTTGGAGCTTCTTCTATCGTATTAATTTCCTCTATAACTAAAGAGTTATTATAATCAATACTTACAATGCTAGCCTCAAGTTTGAACAAAGTTCTTGTACGAACTCCTCTTGCCAACACTAAGAATCCATGAACCATCTTGCAGCTATCCTTATTTAATTCCACAATCACACTCGAATCATTCATCTTACTAATGGATATAAGATTTCTTGCCAAACCTGGAATATGTAGCACACCATGAAAGGTTTTAACTCTTCCATATTTTAACCTTAATTTGACTCTTCCTCGACCTATTATTTTTTGTGTCGAATTGTCTCCCAAGAAGACTTCGCCTTTATTTATATTTTCATATTCACAAAACCCATCCCTATGAGGAGTCATATGAAAAGAAGTGTGTGAGTCAATCAACCACGAGTCATGGTGTTCACTTAAGCATGTTGAAGCTATGAATGGGTTCCCTGAATCTTTATTTATGGCCTTCATCTCTGCAAATTTTCCTTCATCAACCTTTTTAGATCTACAATATTTTTTATAATGCCTTGTTTTACCACACTTCGAGCATTTTCTTTTGTCAGGAACAATATATTTTTCCCTAGATTTTGATATCCTTTCTCTTGATTTATTTTTGCTTTTTTTTTTAGAACGACCTCTCACAACCAAGGCATCCTTCTGATGATAATCCTTAGAAGATGTTCATATCATTTCCTTATATAGCAATGTTCCTACTATATCTTCTACGTTCAATGTAGAAGTAGTATTGGAGATAGCCATAACTAGATTATCCTAGGAGTCAGGTGATGAACAAAATAAAGTAATACACTTTTTCTCTTCATCCATTTTTATATCTATAGAGTTTAATTGACTTACCACAGTGTTAAAAGCATTCAGATGTTCAGCCATAGAGTCACCATCATTCATCCGAAGAGAACACAGCTTATTTCTAAGAAAGAGTTTATTTACCAATGACTTTTTCTGATATAGTGCTCCCATATTTTTCCATAACAACTTTGTCATGGCCTCTGTCGATACATTCAACAATAATGAATCAGATAAGTAAAATTTAATAGAGTTCCTTCCCTTCCTATTGATCTTTAGCCATTCCTCATATGTTGTTCCTATTGGTTTTACTCTTGATACTGCAACCCACTGATTTTTATTTACCAATAAATCCTCCATATTGAGTTTCCATAACTCTAAATTTTGTCCATTGAATTTTTTGATCTCTACTTGTGTGCTTCCTATCATTTTTCTTCATCTAGATTATTTCACGCACTGCTCCCACTCAAGAATTAATTTATCCCAGGATTGAAACCCTTATTCCTCGAACAAATCTAAAACCTAGCTCTGATACCAAATGAAATAAATAATACCTCAATAAACAAATTCTAGAAAACAATAATTGTAGAATCAAAGGAAAAAAGAAGAACACATTACATAAAAATTTATCCTGGGAAACCCTTTCGAGAAAATCTCCAACAAGAATATTTTCTTATTGTATAAACTTGACCATATTCAATACAATAATATCATTTTACTCGTTATTCGCTTGCGATTACATTTCTTGCAAATTCATTACCAAACCCTCATGCAAGTGTTGCTTTATATACCAACAACACAAGAAGGGGTTTTACAATACCATGGGCACAAAATCATGGGTTGACATTACATTAACCCAAAAAAAATATTAGAATATGAGTGTATTACTCCTCCGTAGATTAGATTCTATTTTTGTAACAGCTGAGGGTATATAGGAATAGGTTATTCTACATCTATGTTAGGAAGATTTATTACGAGAATAAGTGAAGTTGAGGGTATATAGGAATAGGTTATTCTACATCTATGTTAGGAAGATTTATTACGAGAATAAGTGAAGTCAGGTAGACTTTGATTGGTATAGGTGGGCCGAGAGGTGCCCATAGGAAGTCTGCTTATCAACCGCATATCTAACGATGAATGAGTTATTTTCTCATTTGGTATAAGAGATAAGGAGGGGTCAAAGTGATTGGTACAGGTGGGCCGAGAGGTGCCCACAGAAAGTCTGCTTATCAGAGTTATTTTCTCATTTGGTATAAGAGATAAGGAGGGGTCCAGGTGGGCCGAGAGGTGCCCACAGGAAGTCTGCTTATCAACCGCATATCGTGTGGTACCAAGGACAAACGTGGTCGTAATGTGGCCGACCCTATCAACCGCATATCTAACGATGAATGAGTTATTTTCTCATTTGGTATAAGAGATAAGAAGGGGTCAAAGTGATTGGTACAGGTGGGCCGAGAGGTGCCCACAGAAAGTCTGCTTATCAGAGTTATTTTCTCATTTGGTATAAGAGATAAGGAGGGGTCCAGGTGGGCCGAGAGGTGCCCACAAGAAGTCTGCTTATCAACCGCATATCGTGTGGTACCAAGGACAAACGTGGTCGTAATGTGGCCGACCCTTATTCAAGACATGGATGCCTAGTCGCTGTAACCTAGAGGGGTTGATGTCATTGTAGAGCAGTGACGTTCTACACTAGAGGTGGAATCCAAGTGGTGATTCCCACGTGGCTGGATCACAGACCCTAATCTAGATCCCATAATGATCTACCATGGGATTCTACGTCGAATTAGACCTATCGGCAAGATAGGTGGACTACCAAACCAACGATGGCTACCTAGACGGACGAGACTGGACACCTAGCGACAGACCTAAGTGGAAAGCGTACGACACAACTGGCAGACTGGACGTGTGATCTGACTATAGGTCAAAATTGACTCGGACGAACAGGACGGAGGACACAACTAACAATGATGACGTGGCTAAGACACAACTGGCAGACTGGACGTGTGATCTGACTATAGGTCAAAATTGACTCGGACGAACAGGACGGAGGACACAACTAACAATGATGACGTGGCTAAGACACAACTGGCAGACTGGACGTGTGATCTGACTATAGGTCAAAATTGACTCGGACGAACAGGACGGAGGACACAACTAACAATGAGGACGTGGCTAAGCTGACGTGGAGTTTCATGCAACCTAAGCTGGCAAAATTTGGTCAAATTCACATGCGTGGAGGGCGAATCGGGATTGGACAGAGCACAGCTGTGTCGTGTATAGCCTACCGTTAGGTAGACATGTTTGTTTATATGTGTTTTTCTTTTTAAAAACTGCAATAGTCTTCGATCTGTCCCATGTGGGACTAAAATTCTACAATGAAAAAAAAAAGCAAAACGCTGGCGCACTCCACGGCTCTACACTCACCGAGGAGGAGAACGCAATAGAAGACCTGATCATTGGATTGGTGGCTTGCATAACAGGCGAGCGGTGACGACAGCAAAGTTATCTACACACAGAGCAACCGCTCACAAGGAGGCAATCGCAGACCCGATCTAGGAGGTGGACGACATCGCTTATTCTAGCCTAATATTCTAGGCATTATAGATGCAAGAAAACCACACAATCATGGACACACCCCTCCAAGGATGATAGCAGGCCACTGCGGTGAAGCCAAAGAAAATTTGGTGCTGGTTGTAGACGTTCACGCATAGTAAATAGAAGTAGATCACATCTAGTTTGCCATGGAGAAAAGTAGATAAGCAGAAACTAAAAGAAAAAAAAATAGTGCAGTTGTTAGTTGTAGTTTTTTCTACGTTTGCTAAACTAGATGGCGCAAAATTTTTTTGTTTACAGAGACAGCGTTTTGGATGCACTATTTGCTGACACATTCATGTGCTAAGGCCAGAATGCCTCGTCGACGAATGTTTTTTGGTGTTTTTGAAGGACTCTTGCTAGAGTTTCCCGCACACATTAGTGTTGTAGGCGTTCGACAAACAGATTGAACCCACAGTTTTGTAGACATCGAGTTATTAGTGAAGGAACCAGGTCAACTCACAGCAGCACATTTTGCAAATGGTTGATTTACCATCAAAGGTGTGGGGGAGACTCGTCGGTGGAGATACTGCAGTAACCTTGGTGAAAATAGTCGCCACTGCCCACCGCGATTGCAGGCATTCGATGATAATAGAGGGTTGAAGGAGAAGATTCAGCCCGATCGCACAGTCGCAAGCGATTGACGAGATTTCATAGACTACGAATAAGGAGTTGACAACGTCACTGAGAGAGGTCTTGGAGGATACGTCGCAGTCAAGGAGATTGAGCAGGCGATAGAGTTGTGTCGCTCTGGAGGAGAGTTACGCCACCACTAAGAAGTTCTGCCGCCACCACAGATCACACCACCCGAAGTGGAGAAGCACCACCGTAGAGGTGGCACCCGCGGCGTGGAGGGTGACCATAGGAATAAAGGAGAGATCTCCTTTAATTTTCGCTGAGGCACTAGCTCGGCCGGTTGGAGGTCGAGTGAAAAGGTAGTAGTAAACGTGAGGTCGTCGTTTCCATTGCTACCGACAGTTGACAAAGTTAAACTATATATATATAAAAAAATTGTTTGTTAAGTTCATATTTTTTATATTTCAAAACTTTATTTTAACCCAAAAAAAAAAATTAAATATTAAAGTTTTTCTTTATTATTTTTTACAATTAATTAAGAAAACTTTTATTTAATTAAAAATTCAGTTTTGACTTATTAAAATATTTATTTTTCAACTTTCAAACTTAAAATTTTAAATTACCTTTGAAAAGTACCAAATGTATTCCATCCTATTATGCACTAAGGGGGGAATCCTTCACAATTGTCGAAGAGGCAAAATTTGTAATAAAAAAAAATGGGGCATTGATATATTATGATAAGGTCACAAGGATGTTACCTTGCTCTTCAGTCCCTTCTAGCCAAAGAGACTCCTGAAGCATTTTATGAAAAAGTGTGTATGGTCTTAATACAATCTTTAGTCAACTCCAAAATTCTGTAATTGCAAGCCAGAGAGTATCTGAAACTACTTACGACGGTGATTCTAAAGATAATAACTCTTTAGATAGTAGACCCACTCCAAGTGATAGTGAGGATAAAGATTACAAACTTGAGTTTGAATCTAACCATTTCATATCTGCTGAGTTTGCACCATAGAAACCTGAAATCATTTGTATTAGTGACAGTGATTTTGTTGAGTGAGTGGAACAAGAACCACATTCACCTGAAATCATAATTGTTAGTGATGATAGTGATTTTGTAGCTGACAATTTTACCATTGAGGAAATAGGTGATCCTATGGAAGTAGAGCAAGATCTGCATGAGAGAATTGACAGCATGTGGTTTGATCTAAATCTGTAATTTTCTTTGTTTGTATGCATCTTGCCTTGTTTGTGGAGTTGAAAGTTATTGAAGAATAAAATATTTGTTGCTAAGACCCAGCTAGAATTTTGTAGAGCTTATAGATATTATTTACAAAGAAAGTATTGTGATGGAAAACATGAAGGTGCCAAGTTTCAATGGAGAAGATTATGCTTATTGGAGCATAAGGATGAGAAAAGGCAATTGTGGATGAAGATCACTCACTTGGAGTGACTACATTGCAGAAAAAAAGTTGTCTTCAAAAGGTAACAATGTATGATTGCTTGGATGAATGGTGTTTCAACACACCAACATGGATTGGACAAAGGCGGAGAACTCTTAGTGAAGAGTTGATGGTTGATCTTGAAGCATCATAAAATAAAGGAGAACTGCTACAAACTAGCTTTATGGGAAGCACAAAATCTACTCATACTAAAGGTAATGTTTTTATGATTAGTGATTTATTTTTTGTGAGCAGGAATGAAATGAAAGGAGAAAGTTTTCCAAAGACATGATTGAGAGGCGATTGTCTCATTGAGATAACTTTTATGAAGAGTCTTCTTGGAGAGAAGACAGTTATGGAGAACTTGGGTCACATGGATCAAAATGATGTGTTCAAAATTCCTTGGGAGAAGGATTCTTGTAAAGTCATTGTTTTGAGAGAATATTTGTGTGAGGAGCAACTTTATGTTGCATATGTAGTTGGTCATTATATGGCCATATTTGTTGTAATTTTTTGTGTGGAAATATGTGAAAGAGTTGTATGGTATAATCATCTATGTGAGATGATTAATTGTAAATACTCATGTGGAGTATTGTTTAGTGTTGAATATGTAAAAGAAGATCAAAATGTGAGAGCATGGTTTAAAGACCATAATGATGTAAGACAGTGGTTGCTAAAAACCACAAGAGGAGATACTTTTGTTGAAGGGGGAGTTAATCAACAAAGGAAGGCACTCAAGCATCTGTGTTATGGAGGGGCAATATCAATGATGAAGGAGATCCCAAATGAAGAGTGGAAGGAGTGCCACCACAAGTTTTTTGTAAATTTTGATTTCTTGATTCAAGATTGGAGGAAACGTAAGAGAAATGTTTTCTTCCAACTTTGTGATGCTTAAAGAACTCTTGCATAAGTGTCTTTAGCATCAAGGAGGAGAATGTTAGGATGTGAGTGTATTACTCCTCCGTAGATTAGATTCTATTTCTGTAACAATTGAGGGCATATAGGAATAGGTTAGTCTACATCTATGTTAGGAAGATTTTTTACGAGAATAAGTGAAGTCAAGTAGAGTTTGAGCGATTTTCAGTCTGATATTTGCTCTATAAATTTATAATATTCAGCAGGTTTATTTAATGTTGAATGAGTTATTTTCTCATTTGGTATCAGAGCTGAGGAGGGGTCGAAGCGATTGGTCCAGGTGGACCGAGAGGTATTTTTTGAGGTATACTTGCTAGCTTATCTTGAGGGAATAAATTCCTTGGTATGCTAATGGTAAGAATGACTTGTCACCAATAATTTCTACCATGCCATGATGAAAGGATATCTTGATATATTGAACTTACCACTTTAATAAGATGGAAGTATACCTTGTGTAAACCTTGAAAGTGATATTGATTATAAGCTTTTTATTTTCCTATCTAGGAGGGTATCCTATGGAGTCACAATGATAGTAAAATAAAGTTTGTAACCTAGTGATTTAGAAGGGAAGAAACATACAAAGTGGTGAGGATATAGATGGTTTGCATATGGTACTTACAAAATAGATCCTATGTGGTGAACATATAGCCAACATGCTTGAAGACAAGCATTGATATATGCTAGACATAATTCATGATGAATTAAACCCTAACATATCAAAGGGATTTTTTTTATGAAATCATGGCCAAGTTATAATTAAATTAATATTTATATTGATAATATGCATGAGTTAATTGTTGATTTGATGTAGATTGCATCAATATGATTCCATGATGTATGAGTGGATTTCATGTTATTAGGATGCACCCGCTATGTGTAAGCTACATGATTTGTATGATTTCATGTAGATAGATTGACACATCCATGAGTATCTATTATAATATACTAGTGCTCTTTATCAGGTAGAGAAAGAATCAAGAAAAAAAATAGTAAGAATTTTGGAGCAGTAAATTGCTCCAATGATGCTCCCCCTCTCCTTGACACTCAAGTAAAGGAAAGGTAACTTTACAGGTAATCCATAATCAATCCAATGCCATCCATCATGAAGGATTTGCATATGTTAACAAGCAACATTGGTTGAGACCATTGATGAATGGATAGATCATGGTTGATTTTTTATAGTCATAAATATATTAATGTTAGTAAATATGAATGACTCTATATCCATATCTAGATTATGACTTTTTGGCGTAACGCTATGAAAATATTAGAATGAATTTTATTGATATTGTAAGGATTGTATCAAAATTGTTTTCTTAAACACTTTTACTTGACTGTAGTAAATTTTGAGAAGCTACAAATGCAATTAGTAATCAACAATTAGTTTTGTTGTATTATGGGAAAAGGTAAGTTACTATGACATGGATCTTGTTTGTCCTAAAGATTCATATCCTATACTTTTGTAATCTACCATGGAATTTTTGTGTATTTTTTGAAACTCTTTGTATTTAGGCATATGTCATAAAAGAAGTATACTATTATGGTAGAGGATTAAACCCCAAAAAATGGATAGTTGTGTTAATTGGGTGTGCATATGATTTTGGTATTGCTATTAAACCATATTTCCTGGATATTGTTTGACAAGACTATCATGCTAAATTTCATATAAGACTAATGAATAGATCATATGTTTATTTGTATATCTATTCTCTTATACTCATCAGATATTCAATTTAAAGTTGATAACTATATTGGCCAAGTGGCATTTAAGCATTGATTCAAAAGGATAATTAATTAATTTATGACATGCTTAGGAAAGTTGAATTAATACTTATGATTTAAAATAACATGTAATTCTTGAATATGGTTGTTGGGTATGGGTTAATGATACAAATTTGAATGGGAAGTACCTATGATTGATAAATGTATGGGTGATTTATTTTTTTATAACCATATTTAACTCTATTTAGCATGTAATAAGGTTCATATTTAAAAGAAACCATGGTTGAATGGATTTAAAAAAGAGAGGTGATCTCTCTAATATTACAATGATCTTAAGGAATATGCCTTGAATCCATGTTGTAGATAATTGAGTAAAATTTGTTGTATGCTTGCCTACTAACATCATAAATGAATACAAGAAATTAATTTTTTACTAGTACAATTTGACTATCCATTTTCTTGGGTTTAATCATCTGCCACAACAATATAATATTTTATGGCATACAGTTAAATACAAAGAGTTACAACAAATACACAAATTAACTTATATATCTTAGGTTTAATTTGACTATTAGAAAGAAATAAGGTAGAATTTTGATTAAGTGTACTAGTCGATAAATGACTCAAGAAGCTTGATGGGATGACAATTATGAATGGATTAAAGGATATATCTTATTTTGGTTGTCTCTAACTATGGTTTCATATATGCCATGTTTGAGTGATTGCTCAACAATTAATGCCTTGGGCTAACAAGTCAAATGGTAGATTTACTTACATCTCTAAATTCATGTGAGATGATATTTTGGTTTGGCCTGTGTAAGACATTACGTTAACTAATTTAAGAGCTAGTTGGGAAAGCACCAAATTGTATCTATGGGAAAGTTTGTTGGTTATAAACTAGATATTTATATATGACATACTTCTTAACCACAATCATCTTGATTTGTACCTCACAATGGTAAACTTACTAGGAATGGACTATTAAAATCTATAAGGACATTGATACCCAAGAGGGCTAAAGTTTTTGATAGATACAAGGTAATCTCTATAAAAAGTTAGTTTGAGTTGAAGGGTAGTTCAACTGCTCTTCAGATGGAAGAATAGCCACTAGTCTATCATGGAATTAATTATGATGAGTTGTAATTAAGACATGGATTGATGTTATGGATTTTCAATGTAGAGACTTAAAGAAAAACATGATCTAGCAACTTTATGTATTATATCTAGGTTTAGGAAGGCCAATGAAGGATCATTTGAGGTTTGTTGTAGAATAAATGTTGATATTGTGATATGGCTTCTTATTAGTGATGAATGGCATTAGCTAGGTGGCAAGTCAATTTAAAAGCTAAGATTTTATGCAACTATAAATTATAATTAACATAAAATACTATCATTATTATTATTATTATAATATCAAATGGCATTAGTCCAACTAGTTAGATTCCTCAGTATTTAAGGAGGAAGAACAAGGTTTGAATATTGTCAAGCGATACATGGATAATATCTAAGCTTTATTGTAATACATTGTATGATGATGATGTAATATGGGTTGGGCCCATTCCAATCCCATTTAACCAATTGAAAAATATATTATTATAATAATAATTTATATTTTGGACCAATCAAGTAGAGGATTATTACAACCCAATATATTTATTGGTCAGTTGTAAACTATTTGTATGAAGCTCCATGTTGAGGTTCTTTAAGTATGGTTCATTCTATGAATAATTTCATTGCATCAAAAGAAACTATATAATTTTGAAGTAGCATTTTACCTAACTCTTTCCTTTTTTTTTTTAATAATATTTAGCCAATATTTTCTATAATTCCAAACATATAAGTCTAAAATTTCGAAAACCTACCCATCCCATATTATCTCTTTAACAAACCTTATCCCACTTGTAAAGAAAATCCCAAAATTTTCCTTGCACCCTTTTCAAAAAAAACCTTTTTGAAATTTATCTAATTCAAATGTTAAACCCTTTAACAATCTTGAAAGTGGAATCATATAAATGTGGATGGGTTGCAATGTAGTCTTTATGAGTTGTACCCTTTCATCTATGGTTAAGAGATATTTCCAACCTACCAAACAAGAATACATTCTATCCAAAATTGAGTCTCAATGCCCCTTTTTCTTTCATTTATTACACAAATAAATACGTACATATGTTTATGGAAAATTTCTAACTTTAAAGCCTAAAATATCCATAATAATATGTTGTAAATCTTTGGTAGTGTTAAAGAAAAACATCATTGATTTTGTAGTATTAACCATTTATTTTTTTTCTCATAGTATGATAATATTGATTTAAACTACATGTCCCCATTGACTAATATACATTGGATATGATATTAAAAGGGGCCATTTATTGAAACCTAAATATATTTGATTTTTTGGAATTGAGACACACAAAAAAAAAAAAAAGTGGATGAGGTGGAGGGACGTTTTTCGCAGGACTGCCCAAACTATCGAACTCATTTTGGCCATATCTCACTCATCCGGACTCGGATTGAGCTAAAATTTTGAGGGTAGATGCCTGAAAAACCCTAGAACGTCTCCACCAATTTTCATATCATTTGGAGCAACACAGATCCTAGCGCATCCCTATGTGTGAACGAGATATTTGGCAAGCGGCTATGCGAGGGTTTCATCCGGGTTGAGTGCAAGCAGCTCCAGAGGTTGGTTTTTAGGGCCTTCGGGCCCTAGCGGCCAATATTTTTGTGGTTTATGCTCAATATTTTAGCAGGAAATGTTGCAGGGGATCCAAGATGGGTTAGAAATTTGTCTTTCAACGGATCATACTGTGAACTTGAGTGACAACGACTTCCAATTTGTTGCACAAAAGAAAAGTGAAAACCATACCTTTCCACGACGTCTAGGGCAAGGATTAAAGAGATCACGAAACAAGTTTCAAGCAGTTGATCAAAAAATGGCTCATATCTCAAGTGAATCTGGTGCTAAGGTGCACCCACAAAATAATTCTACTATGAAAACCCCTGTCAAGGGTAAGAATTTTGAAGACTCAGCCCCAAAAATGAATTTTAGGGATGCCCTCCATGGTGGACAGCCTCAGCCCAATGCTAATATCAATCTTAGGGCTTCCCATAAACCTCTAAGAATGCCTAAGATTGATCCCAGGAAAACGGAGTTAGGATGTCTTAAAGCAGGTGATGGAACTCCTATTGTTAAGCTTGATATGGGTAACATTCAGACTGGCATTGAAGATTTGGAAAAAAGAGGACTAATTTGTCGGTTCGTGGGTTTTCGTCCGAGTCTATCTGCTTTCAAAGTCCGGGCTGCAAAAAGCTGGAAAACTAAAGGTGAGTTACAAATCTCTATTTATCCAAATGGTTATTTTCTTGTTTTATTTGCTAATAATGAAGATAGAGAGAAAACTTTTCAAGGGGGTCCTTGGTTTTTTGGAAGGGCGGGGCTTTTCATGAAGCCTCGGCATACTAAATTTAAAGCCGAAGAAGAGATGCCTTCTATAGCTCCCGTGTGGGTTAGACTCTTTGGCCTCCCTATTGAATTTTGGAATCCTACTATTTTTTCTTCAATTGGAAACTCTTTAGGAACTTTTATGATGATTGCTGATTGTACTCAAAATTTTGAACATATTATTTATGCTCGGATTTGTGTTTTAATGGATTTTGACAAACCCCTACCTAAAAAGATCACATTACAATTTGGGGAAGACACTTGGGAGCAAGTAGTGGACTATGAGAACATTCCTTTTCATTGTAGAATTTGCCATGAATATGGTCATTTGGCCGGTGCTTGCCCAAATAAAATTCCTGATCAAAAGAAAGAAGATATAAACTCAGCTAGTTTCCAAATACCTAAGAAGAAGAACACTCAGAAAAAACCAGTTATGAAGGATCAATCAAAGTCATCTGCTAATATGTTTGAAATCCTTTCCACAAATGATGTCCCAAGTGAGGAAGAGGAAATAATGGAAACTAAAATCTTAGAAACACAATTTAAATATGAAGGGAAGAACTCAGAGACAAACCAACAAATCAAAGGTTTTCAACAGAAAAAAAAGGGAGAAAATTTACACAAGAAAAACAATCTTTCAAATGTCAAAACTTTAAATAATGCAAGTCCCAATATAGACTCCGTTGAACCATCTAGTAAAATTTTGGTTGTGTACGAGCATTCTTCAAGGTTAGAAGCCATCTCGGATTCAATTGGAATAAGTCAAGAAACAGGGAAAAAAAATTGAAGATGGATTCTAATCAAAAAGCAGGTCGCAAGACCAATCAATATCATATGGTAAAAGAAGGTGAAAAGCTTGTAGAGGAAGGTAAGATTAATGCCCTTCCCAAATTTTTTAGCCCTGGTATTAATGAAGATCATCACTTGGAATATTAGAGGACTCAAAGGGAGTCTTTCAAAACAAAATGAAATTAGAAGAATGATTCAGATAAATCATCCACATCTTGTTTTCCTTCAAGAAACAAAGATGTCAATGGAGGATATGGACTCAATTGCCGATAAAATTTGGCCAGCTGGAAAAGTGGTTTCCCTCAGTTCCCAAGGGACTTCTGGTGGCATTGCTTGTCTTTGGGACCCAAAAGAGGTAGTTATTCACCATATGGTTGGCAGTTGGGGTTTGTTGGCTATAGCTATTCAAAGTAGACATTCCAACCAAATTATGCTCTGCATTATTGTTTATGCTCCGACTTCTTTGGAGGAAAAAAGAAGACAGTGGAAGGATATTACTCATATTATCTCTCATTTTCCTGAAGCTTGGATCTTGATCGGAGGAGATTTCAATACCATCCTCTCTCTGGATGAGAAAAGGGGGGAAATAGAAATTTGGACAAAAGCAACTGACCTCATGAGCGAATATATTGCAAACCTCCATCTTGTGGATATCCAACCGAGATAATGGCCTTATGACTTGGTCTAACAGAAGGCAAGGCTTAGCTTGTATAATGGAGAGATTGGATAGGTTTTTGCTCTCTGAAAATTTCTTAATCCATGGTCACATTCCTAAAGTGAAGACTCTTAATAATGTTGGTTCGGATCATTGGCCGGTCATGGTGGAAATGTGGAAAACCAATGTGAGTTTCTCTCCTTTTCGTTTTCAATTAATGTGGCTTAGAGACATTTCCTTCAGACCTCGTGTGCAACAATGGTGGAAGGAAGGTAAACCTAGGCATGGGACTAAGATGTTCTATTTTGCCAAAAGACTGCAATACATTAAATCCAAAATCAAGACTTGGAAGCTGGAAAGAGTTTGGGGATGTTCATAAAAAAAAACATGAAGTTATTGCTCATCTTGAAAATTTGAATAAGAAAATCCGTTTAGATGGCCTCACGGAGAAGAGAAGTGCGAGATGAAATTAAACTCACAACTCGGTTAGAGGAATGGGAAAAAAGAGAAGAAATCTTATGGAAGCAAAAATCTAGAATTCAATGGCTCAAAGAAGGAGATCGAAACACAAATTTCTTCCACAAATCTCTTCTAGCTCGAAGATCTCACAACTTTATTTCTTCCTTAAAATCAGATTCTGGAGATGTTGTTTATACTTGGGATGGCATGAACTCTATTGTTGTTGATTACTTTTCCAATATTTTTCTTGCTACTCCTCTTGACTCAGCTTCACAACAAAATGTTCTTCAAGCAATCCCTTCTCTTATCACTTCTGAGGAGAACTCTATTTTGATTGCTCCTGTTACTATCAATGAGCTTCAACAAGTAGTTTTTAAAATGCAAAAAGGGAAAACCCTAGGTCCTGATGGTTTTCCCATTGAGTTCTACCAAGAGTTATGGGATATCCTTCATGTTGATTTATTAGAGGTGGTGGAAGAAGCCAGGAAAGCCAAAGAAATTTTGAAGGTTATCAATAAAACTTATATTACTCTTGTTCCAAAAGCTCAAGAGGTTGATCATATCTCAACTTTTAGACCTATTGCTTTATGTAATGTTCTTCTCAAAATCATTACTAAAATCATGGCGAGAAAGGTTGAAGCCTCTTTTGCATAAGATTATTTCCCCAGAGCAAGGGGGTTATGTGGAAGGACGTCAAATAGTAGATGAGATAGTTCTTGCTTAGGAAGCCATCCATTCCATGGATATGCAAAAATCTCCTTCCATGTTCATTCGGTTAGACTTATCCAAAGCTTATGACAGAGTGGATTGGCACTTCCTTATCAAAGTTTTGAGGCAATTTGGTTTCTCTAAGGATTGGATGGATTGGATTATGGGATGTATCTCTTCAGTTTCCTACTTAGTTCTTATCAATGGTAGGCCTTCTCGGTCATTCCCAGCTTCCGGAGGTATTAGGCAAGGTGACCCGCTATCCCCTTATTTATTCATCATTCTTGTTGAATGCTTGGGTAGGACTATAACCAAAAAGAGGGAAAACAAAACCCTTGAGGGAGTTACCATTGCTCATGGAGCTAGACCTATCTCTCATCTTCAATTTGTGGATGACTCTACTCTTTTAGGTAAAGCTACAATTAAGGAAGCTTCTAATATTAAGCAAATCATTAGCTATTTTTCTAAGGCTACTGGGCAGTTGATCAATGAAGACAAATCTAAAGTTATTTTCTTTCATTGCTCTGCTAGACAGGAATCCATGGTCTTGGATAAATTAAGATATAAGAAGACCTCCCTTCCAATCACTTATTTAGGTATTCCCATAAATATTCAAAGGCAGAAAAATAAATATTGGAATTGGTTGTTGGACAAAGTCAAGAAGAAAATTGGAAAGTGGACCAACAGGTGGCTTTCTTCTAGGGGTAGAATCACCTTGGTAAAATCAGTCCTTCAAGCTATTCCTATTTATGTTTCTTCCGTTTTGAATATCCCAAAGGTTGTTCTTCGAGAATTGGATCAAATCAGTCATCGTTTCCTTTGGAGTGGTACTAAGGAGAAAAGAAAATGGGCCTTGGTGAAATGGGATACTTTATGTCTTCCTAAGAATGAAGGGGGGTTAGGATTCCAGTCTTCTATTAATAACAACAAAGCTTTAGCTGCTAAATTATATTGGAGGATGTTGCATAACCCCAATGCTCTTTGGGCCAATAATCTTCGTGCTAAATATGTTGAGAACAAAAGTCCTGAAGACCTTGTTCGCTATCAACTTCCTACCAAAGGTTCTCCCATTTTAGCAGTTCTTAAGACTGGTGAGGATTTGATAAAGAAAAATTTATTTTGGATCATTCATAATGGTCAACAGGCAAATTTTTGGACAGATTCTTGGGATGGTCACAAGCCTTTGATAACTCAGTTTCTCGATTGGAGGCCTTGGATGGAGGAGCTTCACCGAGCTAACTGGATAAAGGTGGCTAATTACTATCGGTACCATACTTGGTAATTCAAAGGTTGGTAGATATTGGATCCCTATTGAGGACTGGCCTATTCAAATCCTAGAAAGGCAAAGACAAGATATCCAAGGCATCCTTCATATGAGATCCCTCTCTTGGTCCCATGAAAAAGATTGTTTTGGATGGAACAACACTACTAAGGGTGAGTATTCGGTTGCTCAAGGTTATTTGACCTTATGCCATAATAATCCCAACCATTCTTCTGACATCTTTTCTCGATTGTGGGCTCAAAAGCTCGTGCCTAAGGTGAGGTTCTTTAATTGGCTTTTATTGCATCGTAGGGTGCTTACTTGGTGAGCAAGTTATGAAGCGTGGTTTTCATGGCCCTTTTAGATGTGAAATGTGTGAAGAGAATGTAGAAACTCTCAATCATATTTTTATTGAGTGTACTTTAGCCTCTTAAGCTATGGAGGAGAATGGCCACTTTACTTGGCTTACAGTGGTCCAATTTTTTTACTTTTGAACAGACTTTGGAGGGATTGGCCTAATCAAGAGGGTGTTGATCATTTTATTAGGCCATTAGTTTGGATGGGTTCTACCATTCTTCTTTGGAATATTTGGAATGAAAGGAACAACCAAATTTTTAATCAAGATAGGAAGGATATTCACTATATTTGGCAAAAGACCATAGCCAACTTAGTTGAATCAGTCCATCAACTCCTTAATCACCCCCAAAACTCCCACCAAAGATGGGATCAAGTGATGCAAATATTGAAGATTAAATCTTCTAAGGGCAACCAACTTAAAGGGAATGTGAGTATTAGTAAGATGGATAGGACAAGAAATTGGCAACCTCCTCCTAAGGATTTTGGAAAAGTCAATACTGATGGAGCCTCTAGAGGGAACCCTGGAAAAGCCAGTGTGGGAGGAATTGGTAGACTTTTAGATGGCTCCCTGGTTTTTACTTTTGCTGAGAATTTGGGTATTCTTTCCAATAACCTTGCTGAGGGGTATGGTATCCTCAGAGGCCTTCAGGAGGCTACTAAGGTTGGATGGGAAAAGGTGTTAGTTGAGTCTGACTCTCAACTTATGATTAATCTCTTGAAGACTCCTTCTAAGAATCATAAGGTGGATTGGAGAATAAAAAGAATTATTGAGAAGATTCAATTAATCCGGATGGGATTTTTGAAAGTTGATTACAATCATGTGGTCAGAGATCAAAACAAGAGTGTTGATGCTTTAGCTAATTGGGCTTTGGACAAAGGTGATCTTACTTGTTATGGCCACCCTCCTAGATGGTGGGCTTCTCAAATTAGGGAAGCTCTTCTTTCTATCATTTCTTTGGATGGCTCCAGTTCTGAAGGTACCTAGTTTCTTCTTGTTTTTTTTTTTTTTGCTTCTCTTTGGTTCATTCAATTTTTTTAGTTCCCTAGCTCATTCTATTCTTTCTTTTGTTTCCTCTGTTGATTCTTGCCTTAATAGTCTTCTGGTCTAGATAGGTCATTGTTATGTTCAATTTTTTTTCTTTTTTTTTTTTTGTTTAGTTTTTTAAGGTGGGTGGGTTCTTTTGTTTTGTTTTTGTTTTTGTGTTCTTTGTGTTGTTTTTTGTTGTTCTTGTGTTTTTGTTGTTTTGTGTTTTTTTTTTATGTTTTTTGTTATTGTTCTTGTGTTTTTTTCGTTCTTGTTCTTGGGTTTCTCTTTGTTTGTGTTAATTCGTGTTTTTATGTGTGAGTGTTTTCTATGTTTTTTGTTTTTTTTTTTATTGTATGTTGTTGGTTGTTTTTTTTTTTTTTTTGGTAATTATTTTAACAGTGGGTTTTTATAGAGGATCCCAAAACCTTATGTACAAAAACAACCTTGCTAAATGATGTATCATGCCTCCTGGTTGAATGTATAAGCCTATTACAGAAATCGTAAACCCTAAACTAATTGCCCGGAGGCTACAAAAAGGCATTTATGCCTGATTAACCAGGTAACAAACCAAAATTTAAACAGGATAACGAAAAGTAATAGCCGAAGAAAATGAAACTTAGAGAGTAAAAACAAACCATCTAAACACCAGACAAGGAAACAGATAATCTGGATCCTCCTGATCCTCAGAGTTCAGTCATATCATAGCTACTTTGAATCCTCCAGGTCCTTCAAGTTCTGACTCTCCTGGGTCTACTTCAGAATCATCTGGATAGTCAAAAGATCTTCTTGCCTCCCTTACCATGTTGGAAGGGAGGTTTAGGTACATGCGTATCACCCGTCTGAGTGTCAGAGTCATCTAAAAATAGTAGACATTGGGAGCCATTCGCGATGTCTGTCGCCATCTCTTTGTCTCTTCTGTCTTTGTTGGGAGGTCGGCCCTGCTTCCTCACACTTCCATAATCCACATTTTGCTTTCGGCTCCTAGTGATTCGAGGGCTAATATGTTCGATCTGATTAATGCCCCTCCTTCCCAGGAGGTAATCTTCTAGCAAGGTTTGGGACTGGCTAAAATCGAAAGGGCCTAGGTCTTGGAGCCTGGGAGGCTCTAACTGAGTGGTGATTTGGGGGGGTCACCCCTCTTTCCCAGTAGGTAATCTTCCAGCACATTTTTGGACTCGAAAGGGTTCTGGTACTGAAGTATGGTTTGGGGGGGATAGTTCCTTCTCCTCCTGAGGTCCTAGAATGGTGCTAGCAACACACAATTGAGAGTCTGGTTGGAGGGAGATTCCCTCTACTAGGTGGGAGGATTCGAGAAGGTCCCTGGGTGGCCCTGAAGACTTATGGTCTTTAGCAGCAGGGGGCTTCGTCTGACCATCACCGTGTTCCAAGGGGTTATAGGATTCATGTTTCTTTTTCCCTGACTTTTGAAGAGGACAATTGTGCTGGAGGTGCCCTTGAGAACTGCACTGGGGGCAGAAAGCTGGTCTGTTCTCATATGTAATGACTTGCTTGTGGAGAATGAAACCTATGGACCGGAGAGTGATGGAGGAGGGGAGGTCCGCCACCAAGTTCGCCAAAACACAGAAACGGGCTCTGGTGGGAGGGTCAATGGTGACCAACTCCCCAATGGAGCGGGCAATACCTCTAATTACATTTTCATGCCAATAGAAAAGAGGGAGACTCGGGAGCCTGACCCATATTGGAGCAATGTTGATGTTCTGGGTATCAGGGTTGAAGTCCATACCCCACTTCCTTAGAAAGAGACTCCTACGACCCAGGAACCAAGGACCTCCAGACAGGATTTTGCAGAAGTCCTCCTCGTTGTTCAGTCTAATCGCGAAAAAACCCCGGGTTAAGGCCGCCAACTCCATGTGACCAGAGGTTCTCCATTTGCCTGACGCCCATTTGTGAATGGTCTCCATATCTGGACGACCACCAATGAACTTTCCAATGAGGGTAAATTTTTTGAATTCCAACTCGTCCTCGATCGAAAACAGCTCCTCGATGAAGATACCGCTTAGGGTTTCTAAAACCGTTGCTTGAGCAAACGACTTAGGGCTTCTATAGCCGCTTAGGGTTTTTGAAGCCGCTGCCTGAGCATACGACTTTCGATGTCCACCTCCCCCTTTGTCTAGCGGATCCTTGCCATGGCTGACACCATCTTCCTCAGTGCCCCCGGACTCTGGTTGCTCTCCCTCCACCCTGTTGTGCCCATGGTTTGACCTGTTGGCACTCCCGTGCTCTCCCATAGAAGCCTTCCCGCCCACCGTCATCCCGTTTACTCTGCAAGCTCCCTCAACCCTATTGAAGGAGCATTCAAAAATCCCTAGTTGTTTTTTATTTTTATTTTTATTTTATTTTTTATTTTTTAGGTTTTGGTTGTGTTTATTTTTCATGTTTTTTTTTTGTTGTCTTTGTAGTGTTATGTTGTTTTTGTCTTGTTTGTGTTTTGTTATGTGGTTCTTGTGTTTTTCTATGTGGTTCGTGTTGTGGTTTCTTTTATCTTATTGTGCGTGTTTGGTTGTGCTTTTGTTTTTGACACACTCAAGGAGCATGTTTTTTATTTTATTTTATTATTTTTGTTGATATTTACTTATTTATTTACTTATTTTTAAATTGGTTTTGTGTGTTTGTTTGCTCCTTGAGTATGTCAAAGGTGGTAGGCCAGGTCCGAGTCCTGGGCATTTTTGACGGAATGGATACCCCTGCCTCCTTGGGTCTTACCCGAAAGTGGCATCCCTTTTGGGATGTTTTCCACAAATAAATAAAAATTATATTTGATTTTTCCTTCCATTTTTGCCTTTGAGAAATATCTCCCCAATTCCTCTAGATGATTAATAAATAGATAAGGAGATAATGGGTCACCCTTGAAGAGTCCATAGATGATACAAAATATCTAACAAAGGATATTAATTAAAATAGAATATTTTGGAGTGTTATAACAACATCTAATTTATTTAGGTTTTGGGACATTATATTTCTAAAAAGAGGATTAAAGTATATCTAGCAAAAAATAAAATTATTTCGAATAGAATAAGACTTATATATGATTGTGACCTTTGTTAGGGTTTGCACATAGTGTCGTCGCCATTGCATGCAGAAGCCTCAGCACAGGTGAAGCGAGTGCACAGGACATACATGCAACGGATAGGAGAAATCAGCAAGGGCCTATGGGCCCATGGAGGAGTCAAAACATGGGAAAACCACAGGATGATGGTGGGATGATGGGAGGAGAAACTGGCACGGAAACCCTTTTTGCTAAGCAGTTTCAGACACAAACAAAAGAGGATGGAAATAATGTCAATCTTATGCAGTTAGATCATCAGTATCTAGGGAAAGTGATTACAAACCAACAGGACCACTTATGCATAGAGGATCACAACAATTTTTAGTTTACAACACAATCTAGTGGGGAAAAGTCCCAACCAACAAAGAAACAGCCCCAAGGGTAGAAGAGACCAAGGACCCAGATCCAAGGAGCAGATCAAAGGAAAAGGGAGTTTGTACAAAAAACCCAAATGGAAGCAAAGCTCTCCAAACCTGATATCCAAGCTCACCCGAAAGGACCAGCCATAGTAACACCTATGAAAGAGAAAGATAATGGGGAGATACCCCAAAAAATGAGCTTCAAAGATGCCCTCCGAGGAGGCCAAGCCCAGGAAAGAGGTATTAACAATCCAAGAATGCCAAGAAGAACATTGAGGATGCCAAAGGTGGATCCAAGGAAAATGGAAGTGGGATGCATGAGAGCAGCAGATGGGTCCCCGATAGTAAAATTGGAACCAATGATATCTAGGATGGCATAGATGCCATGGAAAGAAGGGGTCTAATTTGTCGATTTATGGGTTTCCATCTGATCCTATTGGCGTTCAAGCTATGGGCTACCAAATAGTGGAGAACCAAAGGTGAGTTTCAAATTTTGATTATCCCAATGGGTATTTTCTAGTCATGTTTGCTATAGAAGAGGATAGAGAAGACATATTTCAAGGAGGGCCATGGTTCTTTGGTAGATCAAGGCTCTTCATGAAGCCCTAGCATACAAAATTTAAAGCAGAGGAGGAAATACCCTCAACTGGACCTATTTGGGTCAAGACTTTTTGGTCTCCCAGCAGAATTTTGGAACCCGCAAGTCCTAGCTGCAATTGGTAACACCCTAGGCACTTTCATGATGATAGTCGATAGTACTCAAAAGTTTGAACATTTTATTTATGCATGAATCTATGTGTTGATAGATTTTGACAAACCCCTCCTAGAAAAGGTCACATTACAATTTGGGGAGGATACATGGGAACAATAGGTGGACTATGAGAATATTCCCTTTAGATGCAGAATTTACCATGAATATGGCCATCTAGCTAAGGATTGCCCACATAAATTTTAGGAGCAAAAGAAAGAAGATAAGGAAAAGGAGGGATTCCAAATACCAAAGAAAAAACACACAAAGAAAACCTGTAACTAAGGAGAAGGAAGTGCTTTCAACAAACATGTTTGGAAGCCTAGCCATGGATGACCTCCTAGATGAAGAAGAAGATGGAGCTGAAACAGAGATTCTAGAAACACAGTTTGAGGAAGTACGAGGAGAAACAAATATGCAAGAAGTCAAAATATCAATGGAGAAAACATTGATGGGGCAAAGTAGTAACAAGGGAGAACTAAACTAGATGGCAATGAACTATCAGAGAAAGAATAAAGAAGAAAATAAAATAAATAGAAAAAGTACTTCATTAGATGGAACCACCAATAATGCATTGGTACCCTATACACAGGCATCAAAAGCTATAGGGGTGAACCAGGAACCTAGTAAAAATATGAAGGTGGACACAAATCAGAAGGTGGGAAGAAAGTCCAACCAACATCACATGGTGAAGGAAGGTCAAAAATTAATTGAGGAAGGTAAGGTTATAACACTTACCCATATTTTTAACCCTTGTTACTGATGAAAGTCATTACATGGAATATTAGAGGACTGAAAGGAAGTCCTAAACAAAATGAGATAAAAAGAATGATTCAGATAAATCAACCACAAATGGTCTTCCTCCAAGAGACGAAGGTATATTTTGAGGAAATGGATATAATAAAAAGAAGGATATGGCAACCCAGTAAAGTAGTATCCTTGAGTTCCCAAGGAGCTTCAAGGGGAGTTACATGCTTGTGGGACCCCAAAGAACTAGTGGTACACTATACAATTGGCACCAAAGGATTGATTGGTGTGGTAGCAAAAATAGACAATATGACCAACAAATTCTCTATCTGAATGTATATGCCCCAAGCACCATTGAAGAAAAGAGGAAGTTATGGAGGGACATAGACTATATCTCTTCACAATTTTTAGAGCATGGATATTGTTGGGGGATTTCAACACCATTCTCTCTCTAGAAGAGAAGGTGGGAGGAAACCAAGCTCTAGATGGAGGTACGAATATCATGAGTGAGTACATGGGACACCTACACCTCGTAGATATCAAACCTGATAATGGTTTGATGACTTGGTCCAATAGGAGACTAGGCCCAACTTGCATTTTGGAAAGACTAGATAGGTTCTTGGTATCAAAAAATCTCTTGATACAGGGACATATCTCGAAGGTCAAAATATTAAATAATGTAGGGTTAGATCATTGGCCTATAATGATAGAAGTCTAGAAAACTAATCCAAAACAAGCACCCTTTCGGTTCCAACTCATGTGGCTCAGAGATAAATCATTTAGACCACAAATGCAACAATGGTGGTAGGAAGGAAAACCAAGACATGGCACAAAAATATTTTATTTTTCCAAATGACTACAATATATCAAAAACAAAATTAAGAGATGGAATTGGGAGGAATTTGGGGATGTCAAAAAAAAAAAAAGGAATTTATTGAATGACTAGAGGAGTTGAATGATCAGATAAGAAAGGAGGGGCTCATAGAAACTAGGGCCAAAATAGAACTAGATCTCACAAACCAAAAGGAGGAATGGGAAAGAAGGGAGGAGCTATTGTGGAAACAAAAATCTAGAATCAAGTGGCTAAGAGAAGGAGATAGAAACACAAGATTTTTCCATAAGTCCCTTTTAGCCCGAAGGACATATAACTTCATCTCTTCTATGAAAAATGAAGAAGGGGAGATGATTCACACATGGGAGGGCATGAACTCGATAGCAATGAACTATTTTGCAAATTTGTTCATGGTTGAGACCCTAGATCCAGAAGCCCAACAAGAAATGCTACAGGAGATACCCACACTCATTACAAGAGAAGAAAATGATATACTAGGTGCACTAGTAACAATGCAAGAATTGCAGGAGGTAGTGTTCAAAATGCAAAAGGGGAAAACTCTAGGTCCGGATGGATTCCCTATTGAATTCTACCAAGAATTTTGGGACATTGTGTAGGAAGACCTTCTAGAGGTGGTAGAAGAGGCAAGAAAAGCCAAGGAAATATTGAAGGAAATCAACAAAACTTACATAGCACTAATACCAAAGGCAAGGGAAGTAGAAAATATAAGTGGATACTGACCAATAGCATTATGTAATATTTTATTGAAGATTATCACCAAGGTCATGGATGAGAGGCTAAAACCACTTCTGCACAAAATAATCTCCCTCGAACAAGGTGGATTCGTAGAGGGTAGACAGATAGTGGATGAGATAGTGCTTGCCCAAGAAGCAATACATTCTATGGAAGCACAAAAATCCCCCACTATGTTCATCCGACTAGACCTATCTAAAGCCTATGATAGAGTGGATTGGCACTTCTTAATCCAGGTTATGAGGAAATTTGGGTTCTCTAAGGAGTGGACAAACTAGATCAAAGGTTGCATATCATCGGTCTCATACTCAATTATCATCAATGGATGCCCCACAAAGTTATTCCCAACATCAAGAGGTATTAGGCAAGGGGATCCCCTCTCCCCATACCTATTCATTATTCTAGTTGAATGTCTGGGGAGAACATTGGCTAAGAACAGAGATACTAAGAGACTGGAGGGAGTTTCAGTTGCTAATGGAGCTAGCCCAATCACCCATCTACAATTTGTTGATGATTCCACATTGTTAGGAAAGGCAACAATTAAAGAAGCAGTTAGAATAAAGCAAATATTGAAATTTTTTACCAAGGCAATAGGCCAGATGGTGAATAATGATAAATCCAAAGTAATCTTCTTCCATTGTTCACCTCGATAAGAGACCCTAGTACTGGATAGACTTGGTTTTTGGAAAACCTTACTCCTAATTATCTACTTGGGGGTCCCAATCAAAACTAGTAGACAAAAGGAGGATTGGGCATGGTTGATAGATAAAATCAAGGGTAAAATTGGCAAATGGACAAATAGGTGGCTATCATCAAGAGGGTGTATTACCTTAATCAAGTTAGTGTTACAATCTATCCCCATCTATGTGTCATCGGTTCTGGATATCCCGAAGGTGGTGCTTCGAGAGCTTGATCACATAAGTCATAGATTCCTCTAGATGGGTGCCAAGGAGGAAAGGAAATGGACCTTGGTAAAGTGGGAAACTCTATGTTTGTCAAAATAGGAAGGGGGACTAGGTTTTAGATCTATAATAAAAAATAACAAGGCATTGGCTACAAAATTGTACTAGAGAATGATTAATAGTCCCAATGCATTATGGGCCAAAAATCTATGAGCGAAGTATGTAGAGAACAAGACCCCAATAGAGATTGTCCGATATCAGTTGTCTAACAGAGGTTCCCCTATTTTAGTGGTACTCAAAATAGGAGAGAAAATGATCAAAGAAAGGTTGTTTTGGATAGTTAATAATGGAAAATACATAGATTTTTGGTTAGACTCATGGGATGGACATCAACCTTTGGTGACTCAATATCCAGAGTGGACCCTAGTGATGGAGGAGCTACATAGAAAGCAATGGATAAAAGTAGAAAAATACTCCAAGGACCAAACACGAGGACCAAAAGTTGGAAGATACTAGATTCCATCAGAAGAATGGCCAATCCAACTTCCAGAGAGACTAGCAAAGGAGATTGACCAAATCATACAAATGAGATCATTATCATGGTCCTATGAGGAGGATCAATTTGGATGGAATAGTAGGACTAAGGGGGTGTATACAGTAGCATAGGGATACAAAGCATTATGCCCTAGCACCACTCATCCAAATCAGGATCTATTCACACAACTCTAGATGCAAAAGTTATGGCCAAAGGTTAGGTTCTTCAACTGGTTACTCCTCCACAAAAGGGTACTCACAGGGGATAACTTAATGAAGAGGGGAGTCTATGGACCTTTCAGATGTACATTATGTATGGAGGAGAATGAAACTTTCAACCACATTTTTATAGAATGCCCCACAATGATGAAGCTGTGGAAAATGTTGGCATCTTTGCTAGGTCTGCATTGGACCAACAATCAGTCTATAGAAGAGATCTAGAGAGGATGGAAGAATCAACAAGGAGTAGATGGTTATGTGGGGTAGATAGTGTGGATGGGGATGACGATCCTACCTTGGAACATCTAGAATGAGCGGAATAGAAGGATCTTCAAACAAGAGACTAGAGATATCCATTGTATGTGGGTGAAGACCATATCCAATATAACAAAGACTATCCAATTCATGTTGAAGCAACCACAAAAATCACATCAATGATGGGAGCAAATAGTGGCATGACTCAAGATCAGTCCCTAGATGGACAAAGCTAGAAGAGTCAAACCATGAGATAAAATGATGGATAGAACCCAAAAATGGTAGCGACCACCACTAGGATTTGGAAAGGTAAATATAGATGGGGCATCGAGGGGTAACCCAGGTAGGGCCAGTGTAGGGGGAATAGGTAGACTACCAGATGGTACCTCGACATTCACATTTGCAATAAACTTAGGTACACTTTCCAACAACATTGTTGAGGGATATGGCATTTTGAGAGGGATGCAGGAGGCTCTCAAGGCCGAATGGAATAGAGTGATAGTGGAGTTAGACTCTCAGTTATTGATCAACTACCTTAAATCCCCATTGAGAATCAAGAATGCTAGTTGGAGAATTCAAAGGATTGTAGAGAAAATCAGACGAATACAAAGCAATTTTGTAGAGGTGATATACACCCATATACCAAGAGAGCAGAATAAGGCAGTTGATGGTATGGCAAACTGGGCTTTGGACAAGGGAGACCTCATTTGCTATGGGCACCCTCCTAAGTGGTGGGCACAAGAAATAAGGGAAGAGCTTCTGCATATTCAATATATTGATGATAAAATTCCTGGTAATGTGTAGAGATTCAGTTTTTGTGACACCTTTTTATTGATAGGGATTTTGGTTCTTAGTACAATGGTTGAGATAGATAAATTTGATGTATCCAATGTCAAAACATGGGTGAAAATCCTGATGGCCTGGAAAGGCCAAAGATGTAATATGATTTGATGATCAATATAATATAATCACTCTTTTTACCAAAAAAAAACATTTAATTTGCCAATATTGATCAAAATTAATTTTTTTTTAAATATCATATAGAAATCTCTAGCAAACCCTCTCATATATTTTTTCATTTATAATTTCATCATCATACTTGGCTTTTTCATGGAATGTAGAGAATGCATGGTCTCCTATGCAATGGTTA
Source organism: Wollemia nobilis (assembly GCA_028583015.1). Taxonomy (NCBI): domain Eukaryota; kingdom Viridiplantae; phylum Streptophyta; class Pinopsida; order Araucariales; family Araucariaceae; genus Wollemia; species Wollemia nobilis. The sequence continues at coordinate 2,443,658 of JAQPPZ010002200.1, forward strand.
CACCATCAAGATTTTGTTTGCCATGAACAAAACCATCTTGTTCTTATGATATAATACACTCTAGGATGCTTTTCAATCTGCTTGCCATGAATTTTGAAAGGATGTTAAATCCCAAATGTTTTTTGAAAGAAAATTATAGAAAACCCATTAGGACCAAGTGTTTTATTACAGAAAAAAAGAGAAAACTACCTCATGTAGCTCCTCCATCGATATCTTCCTTATGAAGCTTACCTCATGATAATTGATGGAATATTTTGCAAAAGCTTACCTTGAGTCTCCTTATCTTGCCCAACATCTAACATAATATCTTTGAAATAATTAATTTATTTTTTTCCTCAATATTTATTCCATTTAAAGTTTAAATATTTTTTATGCAACAAAAAGATAAATTCGCTTTGCTATAACATTAAATAATTTGGTATTTCCCCTTCATTCAAACCATATCTACTTAGATTTTTGGGATGGATATGACTCCTTTTTCAATACATTATGATAATTAGAAAGTAATTGTTTTTCTTCCACATAAGTATCCTAGTCCATTCCATTGATTTTTGTTAACTCTTGTAAAAGAATTAGCTTGAAATAAATTTACTTCCTTACTTTGATATTCCAAATATTTATTTTCCCCTTTAGATATTTTATCTTTTGAAGGAATTGTATACCTATGATCCTTCAAACTTTGCTTCATCCCACTATAACATAACCATGTAGAATAAATTAGGGTCTTGGAGCAACACACACTAAAATTGCAATAGATTTGGATGACCATTGTTGAGTTAAATATATCTTAAGATAATGAGTTCATGATTTGATCCTTCTCATAATAAAATACCTGAATAAATTATGTACTCTATGTGTAATCATACTTTGTATAGCAAAAATATCCACTCTTCTGAATTTGCCAAATGTATCTATTATCCCATATTTATTGAAAGCTTTAAGGAATAGCATTCCAAAGTTTATTTGAATTGAAAAATGAAGCAAAATATTCCATCTATTTACACCATCCAAGAGCAACATAGTTCTTTTCTAAGGGAGATAAAATTTTGTTGAGGTCTCATCCCCTCAAAAAAATCATAGATCACGATTATGAATCATCATTTTAATTGACAAAAATAATTTGAGGTCCTTCAAACATATTTCAAGAGGAGTAGTTGAAGCATATACATTTATAATCCAAACTTTGATATTTCCTCTTTCCTACAAAATAGACCTACAACCTAGTTATTTTTTGTTTTTAGCATTGTTCGTCCCATTTGTGTTTGTCTTGTATTGTTGCAATAATACCTCTAGAAGCTCCTATAGAAGAAGTTGATAGATAATTTCCCATCTTCTAAAACACTTTGAATGCATCCTTACATTCCTCAGTAATTAATTTATTTTTATATTAAAATAAATTTATAACTATAGCAACCTATTAATTTCTAGATAACTCTTTTTAAGGGTCTTATTCATAATGCTAATATTCCATAATAAAATTTTCATCATTGCTTTCTATTTTTATTTTTAGGCTTAACCCCACTTCTTGTTAACCGTTGTTATATTTATTTCTAGTTTTCCAAATTGGTATCCCTATAAGTTTTATTTTTCTTTGTGTTCTTTCTTTAGGGGTATTCCTATCATTTTCCATTCCCACTACATTTATATTCATTAGTATCTTCTATGTCTCTATTCTATTCATAATGAGACTTACCTTCTAAAGGTTTATGTTTCCCTAGAGAATTTGAAGTGGAAGTAATAGCCTCACTAACACTTTCTTCTTTATATTGATCTATAAACCATAAAGTGCAAGGATGACCTCCATGGTAGTTACTTTCTCATGCTACTCTGAAAACCCTAACTATTGCCCTAGAAACCCTAAAGTGGAAATATGATCCTCCATAGTTTTTACTTTCTTATGCTACCATAGAAATCCTAAATTTCCATTTATATCCTCCGTGCTCATTCTTTAGTAGGTTGATCTTGAAACCCTAGAGTGCATGGGACACACTCTATATTACTTTTATTTTTATTGCAAGAAGAGTATTCTATACATTGTGAGAAAAAAGAATATTATTTACCTTTATTAGCCTTGTCATATATTACCTTTCAGTACAAAAATACCTTTTTCAAGGTTTACAAGGGCCCAAATGGCTTCTATGTACAATACAATACAAAATTCAATTATGGCCTCAAGAAAATCTTAACCTCCACATTCCAACATCCCCCCTTAAGCTAAACAAGGGATATGGAGAGAGATCCTTATTTGTCATCCCCTTTAAGGGATATTCATCTACACCAAGTAGCTCTTACATATCCAAAAAAAATGACCTTGGGTATAACCTTGGTCTAAATATCCATTGCATGTTTCATTGAAGGCACAAAAACTAGATCAAGCATCCTACGTGCATGGAGCCATCTCACAAAATACATTAAAATATCTACGTTTTTGGTCGATTGATGAAAAATTTTAAGTACATATAAGTTGGATGGTGCCTAATTATCACATCAAAGAGTGACTAGAAAATATAAATATCTTCCAAAATAATGAGCATCCATCGAAGATGCTTAGTGGCCTCATTGGTAGTATAACATTTAGCTTTTGTAGAAGATTGAGATATGGTGGATTGGCATCTAGAACACCAAGAAACAAGGTCAAATCCCAAATAGAATATAAATTTTGTGGTGCATCAACCCAATTAGCATCTAAAAATATCATCAAAATCAAATAGGGTCCAGTTGAGTAATGAATACCCCGTTTGATAAGTCCATTTGATGTACCCATGAATCTTCTTAGTCATGGTCCAATTACTGTCTCGAGATGCTTGCATATGCATCTGATAATAACTGACATTGAAAGCTATATTGGGTCTTATGTGAGTGAGATAGAGAAGTCCACACATAAGAGACTAATACAATGTAACATCCACCAAAGGAGTGGCATAATCAACTTGAATTTTCAAGTCTAAAGCAAAATGAGTCTAAATGGACTTACAATACTCCATCCTAAAATGTTGAAGATCCTAAGCATACTTAGGCTATGAATAGTTATGTCAAAATTGATCAATATGAATCCCCAAAATGTAGTATAGGAGACCCAAATATGTCATCTCAAAATAGAATACAAAGCTTGTGATGTATCATCGCTCATCTAAATCATCAACCCAATTAGCATCTAAAAATATTTTCAAAATCAAAGAGGGTCCAACTAAGTAATGAATACCCATTTGATAAGTCCATTTGATGTACTTATGAATCTTCTTGGTCATGGTCCAATTACTAACTCCAACAATAACTGACAGTGAAAGCTATATTGGGTCTTATGTGAGTGAGATGGAGAATTCCACCCATAAGAGAATCATATAATGTAAAATCCACCAAAAGAGAGGCATAATCAACTTGAATTTTTAAGTCAAAATCAAGAGTCTAAGTGGACCTACAATACTCCATCCTAAAATATTGAAGAAGATCCAAACCATACTTAGGCTATGAAATAGTGATGTCAATTTTTTTCTAATCAATATGAATCCCCAAAAAGTAGTATAGGAGACCCAAATATGTCATCTCAAAATATAATACAAAGCTTACGGTGGATCGTCGCTCATCTAAATCATCAACCCAATTAGCATCTAAAAATATTTTCAAAATCAAAGATGGTCCAACTAAGTAATGAATACCTATTTTATAAGTTCATTTGATGTACATATGAATCTTCTTGGTCATGGTCCAATTACTCTCTCGAGATGCTTGCATATACCTCCAACAATAACTAACACTTAAAGCTATATTGGGTCTTATGTGAGTGAGATAGAGAAGTCCACCCATAAGAGACTAATACAATGTAACATCCACCAAAGGAGTGGCATAATCAACATGAATTTTCAATCCTAAAGCAAAATAAGTGTAAGTGGACTTACAATACTCCATACTAAAATGTTGAAGAAGATCCAAAGCATACCTAGGCTATGAGTTAGTGATGCCAAAAGTTGTCTAATCAATATGAATCCCCAAAAAGTATTATAGGAGACCCAAATATGTCATCTCAAAATAGAATACAAAGCTTTTGGTGGATCATTGCTCATCTAAATCATCAACCCAATTAGCATCTAAAAATCTTTTCAAAATCAAAGAGGGTCCAACTAAGTAATTAATACCCATTTGATAAGTCCATTTGATGTACCTATGAATCTTCTTTGTCATGGTCCAATTACTCTCTAGTGATGCTTGCATATACCTCCAACAATAACTGACAATGAAATTTATATTGAGTCTTATGTGAGTGAGATAGAGAAGTCCACACATAAGGGACTAATACAATGTAACATCCACCAAAGGAGTGGCATAATCAACTTGAATTTTCAAGACTAAAGCAAAAGGATTCTAAGTGGACTTACAATACTCCATCCTTAAATTTTGAAGATCCAAAGCATACTTAGGCTATGAGTTAGTGATGTCAAATTTTTTTTGATCAATATGAACCTGAAAAAGTAGTATAGGAGACCCAAATATATCATCTCAAAATAGAATACAAAGGTTTTGGTGGATCATTGCTCATTTAAATCATCAACCCAATTAGCATCTAAAAATATTTTCAAAATAAAAGAGGGTCCAACTAAGTAATGAATACCCATTTGATAAGTCCATTTGATGTACCTATGAATCTTTTTTGTTATGGTTCAATTACTCTCTAATGATGCTTGCATATACCTCAAATAATAACTAACAATAAAAGCTATATTGGGTCTTATGTGAGTTATATAGCGAAGTCCACATATAAGATACTAATGCAATGTAACATCCACCAAAGGAGTGGCATAATCAACTTGAATTTTCAAGCCTAAATCAAAAGGAGTCTAAGTGGACTTACAATACTCCATCTTGAAATGTTGAAGATCCAAAGCATACTTGGACTATGAAATAGTGATGTCAAAATATGTATGATCAATATGAATCCCCAAAAAGTAGTATAGAAGACCCAAATATGTCATCTCAAAATAGAATACAAAGCTTGTGGTGGATCGCCACTCATCTAAATCATCAACCTAATTAGCATCTAAAAATATTTTTAAAATCAAAGAGGGTCCAACTAAGTAATTAATACCCATTTGATAATTCCATTTAATGTACCTATGAATCTTCTTGGTCATGGTCTAATTACTCTCTAGAGATGCTTGCATATACCTCTAACAATAACTAACAGTGAAAGCTATATTGGTCTTATGTGAGTGAGATAGAAAAGTCTACCCATAAGAGACTAAAACAATGTAACATCCACTAAAGGATTCGCATAATCAACTTGAATTTTCAAGCCTAAATCAAAAGGAATCTAAGTGGACTTACAATACTCCATCCTAAAATGTTGAAGAAGATCCAAAGTATACTTAGGCTATGAAATAGTGATGTCAAAATTTATCTAATCAATATGAATCCCCAAAAAGTAGTATAGGAGACCCAAATATGTCATCTCAAAAGTGGAATGAAGTCATGACTTCATATATTAAATCAAGGTATGATAGTTATCGGTAATGAGACCATCAACACATAGAACAATCACTGAAGTACTCCATCCTTATGTTTGATGTTAAACATCATGTTTGACCTCAAATCATCAAAACCCATAGTTGAGGTAAAAGATCGAATTTTCTTATACCAAGCATAAGCTGCCTACTTAAGTCCATACAAGGACTTAGTTAATCAATAAAGTAGAGTAGAGCCCTCAAGCTCAGAGCCAAGTGGGTGTTTCACGTAGATCTCCTCCTAAAGCTTTCCATGTAGGATGACACTCTTCACATCTATATGGTATACCTTTCATCCATACGAGACAACTATAGAGAGAATCATATTAAGTCCATCCTATACACTAGAGTAAATGTTTGGGAATAATCAACTCCTTCTCATTTAAATAATCTCTTAGTAATAAGGTGTACCTTGTTCTTATCCACCTAACCATTTGAAGAATATTCTAGATCCATTTAAATCTAGCTACATTCTTCCCTTGTGGAAGAGGAACAAGCTCCCATGTCCTATTTTTTTTAATGTCTTACTTTAAAAGCATAGCATCTTCCCACTCGGGTTAGCCCTTAGCCTAAGAATATGTAAGAGGATCTTAAGAATTAGCAACATTCAATATCAATGCTTGAGAAGGATCCTTCCAATATCTCTTTAGAGACGAACTACATTCAACATCTTTCAAAAGCGTCTTAACCCACTTGGGTATTGGATGAAATAAAGAATAATCATATGCACTCTATGGTTAAGCAACATCAAAAGCCAAAACTGAAGAATCCAACTCAAAATCACCACTCACCTCATCATTCAAAGTTGAAGCACTCTAAACTAGTGTATTTTGATCAACATGCTTTGAATCTAGAAAATAAGGTGTTATCGATGGTATTGCCAATGAAGCAATCAAATAAATAGGCAATGGACATCCACTCAAAAAAATGAATATGAAGAAGATGCTCTAATGGGAATAGAGCCTAACAAAATATTTGAAGAAATAATTAAATTTGAATCAGTCGAAGGATCAGAAGAGTCATCTACCAAAAGCTTAAGTGTTGGACTAGAATAAGCACCTATAAGAACCTCATAAAAAATGACATCTCTATAAATCAAAACCTTATGCCTTTAAGGTTCATACAAGTGATATACCTTTAAGGTATATGAATACCCCATAAATATGCATTTGTCTCTTTAATGCCTCCTTCTTCTGAAGATCTTTGGGTATATGATCCCATGCTAAAGATCCAAAGATATAGAATCGAGACACATTATGCTTATATTTTTCCAACCTCTTGAGAGGTGTCATGCCTTAAACAACCCTTATAGAAATCTTATTGATGATGTATGTTGCACAAAGTTATGACCTCATCACCCTAGAATTTATGCTCCGTCTTCTTGGTATAAATTTACCCTATCCATGAATACCTTGTTCTTCCTTCAGTCACAATAGCTTTCTTAGGAGTATACGGAACTACCCTTTGATATGCAAACTCATGAAGAGCCAAAAAATAATGAAAAACATTACTTATGTATTCACCTACCCATTTGTCCTAAGATATTTTTTTCTATCCAACTATTTTTTTTTATCACTCAAAGACCATCCTTAATGTGAATAGTATACAACCACACACACCTAGAAAATTCATCAATAAAAAGGAGGATGTACCTATTTTCAAGAAGATATAGTGTACCCAAAGGTCCACAAATATCACTGTATACAATCTCTCAAGGGTGAGTAGCCTATCTTGTAGTTCCTTTTGGAAAAATCTCCCTATGATGCTTCCCAATAATACCTCCCTCACATGCAACACTTTGAGAGGATATGTATGAATGTCCAGTGTTCATCTAACGATGACTCATGTACCTCAAGTATCCATATGCCCAAGCCTATGATTCCATATCTAACTCTCATCATTTTCATGTGCAACTATAACAACAAAATATTTCTTCCTGAAAGAAGAAACTAAAGAAGTGGGTCTTTCTCCCAACTTATACATTTGGTCTAAATCATCACAATAGCTAGAAGCAATAATTTTAAATCCATTGTTCATATCCTTAATTACCCAACAACCAAGCTAGAATGTTATCTTATTTGTATGAGTAATGTAATAAATAAACAAGATATTATGGCCAACATTAGGAACACAAAGTACCTTATCAAATGAAGAAAAATTAATATTAATTTCTCTACATCCTACAATCTATAAAGAATATTTATCTCTAATAACAACATGCTCCCTTGAGTGTAATTTATTGTACCCCTATAGGAGATGTTTGTGCTTTATCATGTGTCTAGTTGCCCCTAAGTCTACATCCCAATCAATAAAATAAGTGGATGTCCAATATGTTGAATGAACAACTACTTGTACAAGTGAGGTTTCTCCATAAAAGTTATGCTCACCTTATGCATAGAAGATAGAAACATCAACACCCCCATTTTTTTTGCTTCCTCAAGCTTCTTGATATGAATCTAGAAAAACTCTAGTTTGTCCTTCCTTATTGCAATACTCAAACGTTGACTTCTTGAAGGACTTCTTGGGTTTCTTTACATTTTCTTTTGGCTTCTTGTCACTTTATATTGGCAATAACTTTCTTTAGATGGGCCTCATTGATGATAGAATTATCCTTATACCTTTGTCTTCTATCCTGGTGATACAAGTACTTAAACACCTTATTAATTGGTGGTACGAGATAAATAGTGAAGTACACTCAAATTTTCTCAAATACAACTATCTCATATGTCTTTAAAACATTGTTGAAGACCATATTGAGCAGTTTAATATTCTTGTCCTTTTCCTATCACTATAGGTAATCCTCTTGCAATCTCTTGAAATGACTGATGTACTCATCAATAATAGTAAAAAATCCATAGTCAATGAAGCAAGTTGAGCCCCTAACCTACTAGTTTGTGTGAAATCTAGGGTTATGCATAAGGGGTCGGACTCAAAATGTACTTGTAAAAAATTGGTGAATCCGTTTTGAAACCCTAACGAATCTTGGCCAACTTCATGTAGGAGGAAATGGTGAATTACCTTATATTTTCAAAAAAAATTGTAAAAAATTGGCGAATTTGAAAGTTCTAGTTGAACCGGGTGGAAAACGAGACGGTATAAAATATGGTTGGGCATCGAATTATGTGTAGAAAATATTTTGATCTTGGATTGGTAAAGAACATGGACTGATCTTAGATCAGGTGCAGAACATGGTCCGGTCTCAAACCAGGTGCAGAAACTAGTCTAGTCTTAGATTGAGTACATAATATGATCTAGTTTCAAACCGGGTGCAAAAATGATCCGATAAAGGATCAGGTGCAAAAATTGGTCTGATATCGGATCAGGTACAGAATATGATTCGATCTTAGTTCAAATGTAGAATATGGTCCAGTCTTAGATCGAGTGTAAAAATTGGTTCGATCTCGGATCGGGTGTAGAATATGGTCTGGTCTTAAATCGAGTGCAAAAACGGGTTTGATCTTGGACCAAGTACAAAAAATGGTTCATTATTGGGTTGAATGCAGAATAAGGCCTGACATCGAACCAAGTGCAAAACAAGTGTTGGCCTTGGATAGGATGCAAAACAAGGTCCAGCTTCGGATCGGATGCAGATAGTGGTCTAACATCAAGTCGAATGCAAAACAAGATTCGGCTTTAGACCGAGTTCAAATCAAGGTTCAGCCTTAGATCGGGTGTAGTCAATGGTTCAATATCAAATAAGGTGCAAAATAAGGTTTGGCTTTTAACTGGATGTAGATAATGGTCCGATCTCAGATCGAATGCAGAACAAGGTCTAGCTTTGGACCATGTGCAAAAAATGGTTCGACCTTGGACCGGGTGCAGAACATGGTTCGACCTTGGAAATATTCCCCCATGGACCGGTTGCCATGTGTCTCATGATCGATCACCCATATTGCATGTCCAATACCATGTTGCCATGTGTCAACCCCATCTATTCTATCTATAAAAGGGTATCAACTATCATTTTTCTAGTTTTGTTTTCTATGATTGCACTCGACCAGAGTGAACCATTACCCAACAACCTTCCCAATCCAATTTCTCCTCCTTCCAACTTCTAGCAATGGCCACCCCTTCCACCCCTACTACAAAATTCAAGAACATTTCTTGCACTACAATTTTAGATTTGTTAACAACCCTAGGTTCAAAATTTTCATGGGTAAATGATGTAGGTTTCATGAACTTGCTTTCAATACCCCATTTCAAAACTGATAAAGTCCTCCTACACACTATCATAGCCGCTTATGACCATGACCATAATCAACATGCAATTATGGAATATAAATCTATCATTCACAATCATACCTACAGACATTCAAATATTGACAGATCTTCCTTTCAAGGATTGTCCTCTAGTGTCAATGAAGCTCATGCTATCTGCAGATGATAGAGCATACCTCGAGACAATGTACCATCTCGATACATAATTATTGCAAGGTATAATTCTTGTTACTTAGATTCTATTAATGTTCAAAATTTCAAATTTGTAAATTGTTATCTAATTTTTTTTGCAACTTTCACCGCTAAGTCAAAAAGAGGGTTAACAATCATCGATGTTCAACATCCAACTCTGAAGGCCATTATTGAGTTCTTCCAAGCAAGATTGATTCTGCTTGGAAGATCAAAAATTTTGTATTGGGCACTAGCCTATGTTGTTCATTATGAGAAGCATGAGAAGTTCGACTGGTGCACATATATTTTAGATTGGATCAGAGCAGAGTTGCATGGCATGCAATTGCAAACCAACAAGACACAACCCATTGTGGGCACCATTAATTACATTTTAGCACTCTATTATGAAAGTTTTCATAATTTGCAAAATACTCTTGTACCAACTGTAGTGCATGCAACACTACAAACCATTGCCATGACACCCCAGGAATTGAAGGTAATAAGTCCATATTTGACCATCAAATAGTATTTTATATTTTAGCAGGTTTTCATTTTTTAATTTTTCTTTTCATCTAAATGCAAAGTAGGGCAGCCACCACAAGGAGTAAATAGGATGTTACCTTGAGGGGTCATAGGCTAGAACAAATTGGTGATTCTGAAGACACTAGATCACAAGTGTCACCATTGTAGAGGCCGCATAAATGTTTGAGGCAAGCTACTTCTCCTAGGGGTTCTCGTGCACCTAGGTTTGCACAAAATGTGCAGGTTGAATCTAGTGCGGCCAGCCCCAACCCCATCGACACCCAAATTCAACAGATTTCATCATCCTTAGGTAAATCAATGTGTATTTACTTTGAATTAAGATTTTTTTCTATTTTATTTTTTGAATAATTCTAGCAATTTTTTTTACTATTTTCAAGTGCCTCTCAACTACAACCTATGAAAATGAGAGGCCATATGCCACCACCGCTTCCACCACAAAAATGACAACCACCACTTCCACCACAACAATGATAGCCTATGCAAATGAGAGGCCATATGCGGGTTGGAGGTGGAAAATAACTTTTTCATAGAGATCACGAGGGGCAGCACCAAGTTCTGGGCATGGGTTCTCATATTTTACATTTAACACAACTTCACAGGCACCAGAAGTTTCAACTACGATATTGGATAATATCCAACTCGATGATGATTTTTTGTTGTAGGGCAACATTTTAGGCTTCAAGGCAACGGATGTGCTTCAAGATCCATAGGGTGAAGCACAACAAATAGAAGCCCCTACAGCTGAGTAGACATCATTACCATCTTCTCAAGGAAATGACCCTCATCCTCAAACTGAGGATGACATTATAAATTTTGATGAAAATATTTTAATGGTTGAAAATATTGAAGCAACCGTAAAACAAGTTGTGCTTAGATATTTGGAAGTGATGAAGGATTAGGAATATCGGGCCAAGGTCCTTATAAAGGAAATTAATGCCCAGTATAAGAATTTTTCAAAAAGAGAATCAATTTTTTCTTTGGTTCAGTATGAACTAGAAAAGCTTGGTGGCCTGCTAGATCAGGCCACATCAGGATCAATGAAGTCAACTATTTTGTATGATGATGATGTTTTAAATATTATGGTTAGTAGAATAGAGAATATTAATGTGAAAGCCCAAGATTTTTATAACCAATGGGCTTTCGATAAGAAAAAAGTTGCACTCATTGAGGCTGCAAGGGATGTGGCTAAGGTAAGAAAATATTTTTTTATGTTTTAATTTTCTTTTGCAATAAAATTTTAATATTTTATTAAAACAAGTAAATTTTTTTCATATAACTCTTTTGAATTATGTTTTCATTTTCTTTTTGCAATCAAATTTTGATAACTTAAAAAGACAAGTTAAGAGCATGGAAGTTAATATCAAGGTGACGAAGACATTTCTAAAAAATGCAATGGAAATGAAGAAAAAATGCAATCAAAAGTGGTGGATAATAATCGTTTAAGAAGATATATCAGGGAAAAGCTCAACGAAGATCTGAACCTTGTACTACAGTAGCAGAAAGTGAAAGAAACACTTCCAACAGTACTCGAAGATCCAAACCAAGAAGTCGCATTGGTGAGGAGTATTGAGAAAGTACAAGAAAACCTAGTCAGATCTGGAGCACTGCCAAGCACAGGGTGTCAAGGAAGGAGATAAAGGAAAAGAAAAGGTAACTCCAAGCGAAACTGAGGCAACAAACCCCCAATCAGATATTTAACAAAGTGTGAAATATTTTCAAGTTGACTGCAGTCAACAATTTTGTACAATGTAATATATTTCTATTCGAATTAATGAAAAAGATATTTACTAATTTTGTGTCTTCCATCATTCAAAGGTTGTTTGCATTTATAATTTTGTGTTGCTTTTTTAGTTTATGTCTATCCAATATTATTTACTATGTTCATCTCAAACAACAAAAGAAATATTATTGTTGGTTAATAGTTATTTGCAAAGTAAAACAAAACAATACCAATATTCATACATTAACAATACTATGATATAAAACATAACGATTTATCAATGAAGGCAGTTGAGACACTATGATATAAAACATACAATTTTTAAAACAACAATGTGATATAAAACATACAATTTTAAAAGCACAATGTGATATAAAACATACAATTTTTAAAACAATAGTGTGATATAAAACATACAATTTATGAATAAACAATTTTTTTGAAATCTTATAAATCTGAAACAATATTGTGAAATCTGATAACAAAGAAAGTCAAATTTATCATTGTTGTGAAATCTTGGAATAATTACAATTTAGGTAGCTAAAACAAACACTTGTCAACTTGTCCAGAATCACTATTAAGCATAGCGGATATTTGTGTCTCCACCATCTGATCATTGAAAGCATCATTATCCTCCTTATCATTCGTATTCATGGTACCCCTTCTGCCTACAAGGGATTTCTAGTATGTCAATGCTCTATCATAGGGAAATTTATCCAATTGATACGATGACACATAAATTCTCAAACAATTTTCTAAATTTTTGTCCAACCTATTGTAGAGCTTAGATTTAACAAAATATAGTGCACTGAAAACCCTCTCATCTTCCACAGATCCCAAAATCATTGTTTGACATAATTCATATAAACAAAAGTATTCACTAATCGTATCTTGTAAGACACTACTTGGATACAATTTTTGTCACAAATGTGCAATGGAACCAGTCTCATGGATGTTACTCAAAAGTGATGTTTGCTCAACCATTGTTCTTCCAAAATGAGATGATTATTGTTTTAAAAGATCTTTGTTGAGTATACCTTTGATTTCAACACCATTGACTTCCACAATTTTACTGAAATGCTTAATAAGGATGCCCATATATTTAATAAACAACTCATGTGTAGAATTGTAGTCAATACAAGGATCCCAAAACAAAGGGTTAACCACACCCATGGCCTCAAGCAACTCATCTCTTTGAAACCGATCTCTTATCTCACTTGTCAATGATTCTGCTATTTTTAACAATTTTGTCTTAGTATTGTGTAAAACAACTTCAAATCTATTGTGTGTTACACGAACTTGTTCAACATCATCCATAACTATACTTGACTACCTTTCATAACAATATAGAGGTATCATATTTCCATGAACATTAATACAAAGATGATCATTGATGTCAAACTTCAAAAAGCTTTTTGGATCATTCACGTTTGTCAATGTATTCCAACTATCAAACAAGGGATCTGTAAAATCTGCTTTGGACACATATAACCTATCAATAATCATACATATTTGCTTTCTCATCCTCATGAAATCAATGATATAGATGGATCTCTCTTGTGCAAGTTTAATCAATTTATTCATTTCTTGTAACATTGGAAGAATACCACATAATGTTAAAAGGGTTTCCAAGTCAGTCAAACGGAACAACAAATATTTTGCCTTATCAACTACCCTACGATTTGCATACATAAACCCCATTAAAGATTGATATTCTATAAAAACTTTGTGTGCAGGTTGATACAATGAAATCCACCTTGTATCCACATCTTTTAACAATTTTTTTCCTTCTGTAACTCCTAGTGCAAACTGTTGAAACTCTCCAAACCTTTTTGGACTACAAGAAAAATAAGAATGTATTTCATGAATGAGGTCTTCGACTCTCGCAACATTTTCAAAAGTGCTCATGATTTTATATGCAAGATTCACTCTATGAGCCATGCAATGAATGGGTATCATATATGGGGCAACTGAGGTTTGGAGTCGAACACAAAGACCATTCATGTGCCCTTGCATTATAGCAACACCATCAGCTCCAACGCATATTAACTTTGTGGCTATGTCTATATCATTCATTCCCACAATATCCTTTAAACTAGTTACAACAACATTATAGATGTTTTCTGCATTTGAAATTTCCACCATCTTATGTAATCCTAGCAAACTAGGTTGCCTTACATGATTTTGAAATGTGTACACATGCATGCAAATCCAGGATGTGTTGTCCACAATCGTCACCTCATCAATAGAAAGTGAAATGAATCTGGCAAGTTTTACTTTCTCCCTCAAGTCATCCTTCTCAACTAATGATAGACATTTTACCATTTTCCAACCACTTCGATCTGACCAATGGGAACTAGGAAGGTTTTGCACATCAACTAGTTGAAATAGGTGCTTATAATCAATAAAATCGGACATGGATCTACCCTTTTTGAGAATACTATATACAACAGCAAACTATAAACTTTTTGAAGCTAAAGTGGTCTTATGAATTTTATGAAATTGGGCTTCAATCGTTCCACCTTTCTCAACAAGAGATTGTTGTTGCTTCAAGTGATTGTCATATTCTATTTCATATCTAACATGCATACATTCTGATGCATCCTTCCACCTAACTTATTATTTTTACCATCACTTCCTGTAACTTTTACATAAGCTTTGCTAGCATGTTTTTCTATTGTATCTATCTTATTTTGTAGCATGTGATCCTTACCTAGTTTCCAACTACAAATTTTGCATCTACATACTTTTAGATCCACTTTGTTATCCCCCAAAAAAGACCCCAAAAAAGGGAAAATTTCCAATTCAACCTTAAATGCCCTTCCAATAGCCCAGTTAGATATCTCTCTTTTTAGTATTTTTGCTTGAAGATTCATAAGAAGTTTGTAATGTATTTGATTTATCGCTTTCATTTTCAACTGGCATGTCATTTTGAGGAATATCTTCAAGTGTTTGTTGGATGTCATTGTTAAGAGAATTTTCATTAGAAGGCATCTCTTGGTGAGGAATATCTTCAAGTGGAGGCATATCAGGGTCAATAGGGTATTCTGCATAGTAGCATACAATAATATTCTTTATCATTTTTGGATTTAACAAAACAAACTTACAAACAAAAAAAATATTCATATCATCATGCACATACTGAGAATTAATTATTTGAGGAAGAAAGTAGTATTTAAAATAATTATAGAATATACAACTAACTATTTAGAAGTCAAAAATCATTTGTACCTCGAATTTGCATGGATGTCGATGGCTCGTTGGATTTTGACATATGGCTAAAATATTTGAGGATACTCTTTTCAGCAAAATATTTGACCCCCTTCTTTCCATCGTCAGTAGGTGACATTTTACTTGTAAAGAAAATGTTTTTCATTTTAGAAAAGTAATAAAATGTTGAAGAGATCTTACTTCTATTAGGCCTCAAGATAATATTGTAACTAGAATAAACAGATGGTTGGTTGGTAGAAAATACATACATACTTTTCTCTATTTTTATTTTATTTTTTTTTTTTTTCCACACTACCTTTTTTTGTGGAATAAAAATTATTTATAAGAGCACAAAACTAATCAATATACAAATTCAAATCAATTTAAGAAAAAAACTATGTGTATGCAAAAAATAATTAGAGATACATATGTGGAAAAATATCATATTATAGTACAAAATGGACTAGAAATAGAGAATCACAATGTCTTCAGAGAAATAGAGCATCATAATGTCTTTAGAGAACCAAAGCATTTACCTATTTATAATATTATAACAAAAAAGCAGATCTCAATAGAAACAGAGAATCAAAGAGTTTTAACAGAAAGAGAGAAAATAGGGGACAACATGCAGAATAGGGCAAAATAGAGAAAAACATGGGAAACAGAGCATTGACCTATTTTCAATAAATGATAGAAAAAAACAAAATAAAAACAAGAAAAATAGATCTTATTACTACAATTGCTTCAACTTATATTCACAATGTCTTAAGAGAAATAGAGAACTTGATATATAACCTGATCCAGTAGTCTGTTCGGATGCAAAAAAAAGTTTGAAAGTTTGTTGCATAACTTTATTATCATTAACAGAAACCATTCACCAATATGCAAAAATATCAAATCATTCATCCACAATTCATTATCCACAATAACAATCCACAAATGAGAGAGAGATAGATAATACCCTTAAGGTAGGGCAACACCAATAATAATCCTTAAGGAAGGAATAACTCCACAAGATCTCCCAAGGTGAGAGGCCACTTCGTGGGCATAGACGATTACATAAGATTCTTCTTCAATGATGATTACAATGACAAATATCTCTTCTTTATATATCCATATTCTTATTCTACTTTGGGGAGCCTACTACTAATATAATATTATATTATAATATAATATTATAATACAATCAACCTTGGGTTATGTGTGGCCCATGCCAACCCTTATACAATATAATAATATATCCCCAAATATCTATTCCTAGGTACCCTACCATGCCACCCTCCTTACAAATGTTTCGTCCTCGAAACATATGAAGAAACATGATAATATGATTTGCTAAAGCAATGTTAGCAGCTAGTACCAATCTCGATCATCCATCCATCCAAGTGAAACGCGTTGATGTTGGTATGCCATTTTGTTACTTGAGTATCCAAATATGCTTCGTTGGCTCCATGCTTCTGTTGTTGTATTTTGATAACTTGAATGATGGGTCCACTTGTTCCTTGATGTTGATGAACCACTCTAAAAACCATGATCACTATGCTTTCTCTGCCAAACACTGCCATAGTTGGTGCCCTTTTGATTCCATGTAGAACCATAATATTGTTGCCTTGAACCATGCCCCCAAGATTGTTGTCGCTCATGGTGGTGTGGATGGTGATATGGTGCAACCTTAACTTGATGTTCTACCTTCTTTGACTTCTCAACATTTGGCTCCATTATTTTAAATTCCTCTACACATTGTTCTTTCATGTTCTCTTTGTTTGGTGTGTCCTTGTGCTCTTCTATCAAAGCTTCCTTGGACTCTGTTACTATTA
This sequence comes from Wollemia nobilis, assembly GCA_028583015.1. Taxonomy (NCBI): domain Eukaryota; kingdom Viridiplantae; phylum Streptophyta; class Pinopsida; order Araucariales; family Araucariaceae; genus Wollemia; species Wollemia nobilis. Next base: position 2,460,832 of record JAQPPZ010002200.1, read on the forward strand.
TTTCCACTGAATCGGTTTTTGCTACTTCTTCCATGGACTCTTTTGTTGCTTTTTCCTTCTTGGATTCTATTTCAGGTTCTTCAATTTGTTTCTCTACAACCACTTCTTGATTTTCCTTGGATCCCTGCTCCTTAAGCTGAGAAATATCCTGTAATGTTATCTTCTTTTTCTTGTACCATAACTTCATAAACTTCTTTTGCACATTAATGTTAACAGTACCCAAAGAATCTAACCAAGGATAACCAAGAACAATATCCTTATCATCCATCTCAATAGCATAGAAATATGAATGTAAAACATATTTATCCATGGTGATCTTTAAATCTTCAAAAATCTGAACATTCTCACCCTCTAGTTGTATGTCCTTGATTTTTGTTGCTTGAACTTGCAACTTCTTAGCCAAAGCAATATTAATAAAATTATATCTGCTACTAGGGTCAATGGAAATAATAACCTATTCTTTTTTAATGCTTCCATGAACCTGTAGAATAGAACTTTTAGATGAATCTAAAACCTTTTGATTCTTCTCTTGCTTTTGAAAATCTAAAGATGTGACTTCATTCTTCTCATTATCTTCCTTAACATTTTCCTCTTTCTCCTTCTTGAGTAAGTTTATTTCTTTTTCATAGTCTTCATTTTGTTTCTTGAAAACTTCCCATTCTCCTTTTATTTCATTTCGCTCATTTTGAATTCCTTGTAGTTTCTTTTCAAGGTCTTTGATGACATCCAACATGCTATCTATATTTTTATCCCTTCCTTCAAGTTTTCTCTTACAAATATCTAACTTTCTTTGTAATTGAATAGGTACCCATGTGCTCAAGAATGTTGGTTCAATGTGATCCCATTTGCACAAGCCTTTACCACATTTAAACTCTTTTATCCATTGTAAAGCTTTCCCCGTAAACAAGGTATGACAACCATATTGTAACCTTTTTTCACTAACTTGAGATTTTACTATTTTCAACCACTCTCTCACATCAATATCATTTTCTCCATTAAACATTTCCACTCTCACATCAATATCATTTTCTCCATTAAACTTTTTCAATGACATAGTTGATGCCCTAATGCAACTAGGGTTTTTTGACAATATATATCATGCCCTAATGCAAACTAGGGTTTTATGGAAATAAATATCTTTCCACTGATTTGAAGCTAAAAATCCACATAGACAACTAGATCTGCAATTTTTTCTTCCAAACAAAATAAAGTGCAACTGATTTGCTTACCCGAACTAAACAAATTTCATCTTTTGAAAAATTTGTGACTTGAAAATTTGTCACTACCCTTGTTCCATACGACTGACTTTAGAAGGTCGTATCTCCCTCAATACTACTCGGATTCCTTCATATGACCACTCATTTTAAAGCTCTTCAAATTCTGCACAAACTGATCCAAGAATCACTTGAATCGGATAAACTCTCGCAGAGATATGGCTTCTGAAAGATGAGACGTTTTTCCAAAAAAAATTTGCAAAGTTCATCATTATCCTTTTTTTAGATGACTAACTTCAGAAGTTCGTATCTCCCTTAATATTGCTTGTATTCCTTCATATGACCACTCATTTTAAATCTCTTCAAATTATGCACAATCTGATCCAAGAATCGCCTAAATTGGATAAGTTTGCGTAGAGATATGGCTCCTGAAAGATGAGACATTTTTCCAAAAAAAAATTACCCTAATTTTGCAATTTCACACAAAAATCCCCACTTTGCCAAAATCATTGCTCTGATACCACTTGTTGCATAACTTTATTATCATTAACATAAACCATTCACCAATATGCAGAAATATCAAATCATTCATCCACAATAACAATCCACAAATGAGAGAGAGATAGATAATACCCTTAAGGTAGGGCAACACCAATAATAATCCTTAAGGAAGGAATAACTCCACAAGATCTCCCAAGGTGAGAGGCCACTTCGTGGGCATAGACGATTACATAATATTCTTCTTCAATGATGATTACAATTACAAATATCTCTTCTTTATATATCCATATTCTTATTCTACTTTGGGGAGCCTACTACTAATATAATATTATATTATAATATAATATAATATTATATTATAATACAATCAACCTTGGGTTATGTATGGCCCATGCCAACCCTTATACAATATAATAATATATCCCCAATTATCTATTCCTAGGTACCCTACCAAATTCAGTCTGGATGTAGAACAACGTTCGATAGTTGGTCTAGATGGAAAAGGAGTTTCGATATTCGATCGAGTGCAAAACTAGGTATGGCAGATTGTCAGAATGCAAAATATTGTTCGGTAGTCCATCCGGATGGAAAAATAAGGTTTGAATGTTGTTATGTATGCATAACTGACTTTGGCAGTCCATTTAGATGCATAACAGGGTCTGGATGTCGATCCTTGTGCAGAATATGCTTCGATAGTCTGTTTGGATGCAGAACAAGGTTTGGATGTTGATTCATGTGCATAATTGAGTCCTTCACTCCATTTGAATGTAGAATAGGATCTCGATGTTAGTCTAAGTGTAGAATAGGGTTCAGCTATTATTTTGAGTGTAAAAAAGGTTTCAGATGTCGATTTGGGTGTAAAACAGGGTTTGGATACCGTTTCGAGTGCAAAAAAGGGTCTGAGAGTCGGTTTGTTTCAAAAAAAATTGGTAGTCAGTTTGAAATAAAAAAATTCTAACAAGGTCCGACTATCGTTTTGGATGTAACATTGAGTCTGATAGTCAGTTTGGTTCAGAAAAGAGTCTGATAGATATGGGTCTATTTTCAGTCTGAGTAGAGTTTTATTCTGGATCAACTGGTTTTTGCACATGATCAAAGTTCAATGGAATTCTCGATTTTCTACTAGTTTGAATATTTTAAATGAGAAAGTTTCACTAACGTATTAATGATATATAGTGGTATACTTGGCAATTTTGGAAGGATAAGTTAAAAATTTTAAAATTTTAAGGTGAAAAGGGTCCTCGATTTAGGCGGGAATGTTGACAAATTTTTTAAAAAATCATAATACTATTATCAACGCATAGAGAACCGACATCTAAAAAAAAATTGTCCCAAAAAATTTGGGTGAAAGGGTTGACGTCCAAGGTCCCTTAAATTCACAAATTTGCATTTTTGAAAATGCTAATATTCACCCAATTTGTGAATATTCATCACTGTGCATAACCCTGGTGAAAGCAATTCTATCACACAATCCCTAAAACATGTCAAGCAACTCGTTAAGGTCTGTGGAGTTGCTAATATGGGTATCATAGATCTTGTCAACATAAAGAGTTATAACACCAAGAACCTCATCCTTCTTATCCCTATAAATATGATTTCTTTCTTCAGAATTAGTAGCATGAGGTTCCTCGTTCATGTATTTTAATAACTCCTTACTCCAAAGCAAAGCTTTAATCTTAATTTTCTAGGTAGTATAGTTTGGATTATTTAACAAGGGCACATGTTGATCCATAACTATCTTGCCAAAATACAAAATCTTGTGTGTAGTTGTGACAAAAAATAATACCATTAATGCAAAGATCTTAAAAAATTATGCAAAAATTATGTCCCACACAAATTTGGCCCAAAAATCACATAAAATACCTTCAAAATCTTTTATTTTTTTTCATAATTATAGTTCATGTAGCAAATGGGAGGCCACGATGTGTTGTTACATGAGTTCTTGAGGGGGTACCAACTATACACTAACTAGGTAGCATACCAAAAAATTATGTAATTCCACATATCATGATCAAGGGACCACCACTTATGCATTGACTATGCAAACCACTAGATGGGCTTCTAGTAAACTAGACTACGCCCTATAAATCTACAAATCACACTATAAAACTTATTACTTTTTCAAGTCTATTGTTGACCAAGTTTTATGAGATGGCAAGTTCTAATGGGCTAGATCTATATTTACACGTGCTAATTAGTGTATGACCTTCCATATCGGTCATTGCATGATCTACCATGTTGGCCCATGTACTACTTACCATACCATCCTCCTCATCAACCACCATGTTAGTCATCATATTAGTTGTATGGATTGCCACATCAGCTATACAAATTGCCACATTACTTGTCACATGTCATGTTGTGTCATATAACATGTAAGTTGTGTAGAAATGGAATATAACATACTACAACACAATTCCATTTCCACTTAAATAAACAAATGTACAATGCAAATAATTTACAATTACAATGCATACATTATGTACAACATATATCAAACTGCCTCGCATAATAGTTCAGACTACTTGGACCAACACCTATACTGACTAGAATAGCATTCAGACTACCTACAACATCACTCAGATGGACTATAACAATATTCAAATGGACAACATTAGCATTCAAACATACACCAATAACATTCCGATGTGCTGCATAACTATCTCATGCATACATGTTTGATACAACCAACTTCTACAACCACGACAATACCAATATATAGCAACAACCTTAAATACAAAACCTCAATACCATGGCAATAACACCATCTATGCCAACAAAATGAATGAATGAATGAATGAGGGCTCTTATTTATACAACTAAGAGGTAGATGCGTCCTCCAACTACTTGACATCTCATCACTTACATTTGACATGCATTTGATTTACATTTACATTTCATGACTCAATTTGTGAATAAGGACTTATTTGTACATAATTAATGCTTCTATTAACATTACACATTATTGTATTAATTATCACATCATCAATCTATAGCTTTATTAATTATACATATGCACATTTTGACAAACACTGCATATGAACTATAAAATAACACAAAATAACAACTTATTCACTAATTACACAAACATGTTAATTTGCCTACCTACAAGTTGTACATATTGTAAGGACTACCACATCATCAAGTGTTATATCAATATGTTTGACTTAAAAAGAGGTGATGTCATCAGGTGACACATCAAAAATCCTTGCCACATCATCGATTAATGGCATGTTAACATCATCTTCATGTTAGGTACCCAAGATAAGTATTTAATATCATAATATTGTGTTGATATTATAATATTATATCATATGTAATTATGTATGGATAAGTGGGAGTAGTAGGTAGTTGGATATTATAATTATAGGCAAAGACTCATAGAAAGTATATGAAGAAAATAATATTGTATTGTTAGGATTTCATATTGAGATATTATAAGGAGTGGCTTCCTTCTAATAAGGAGCATTATATGGAGTTGCCTACCTTAAGGGTTTAAATTATAAATTGAAAACATTTGAGAAATTTACTTTAAGTTCATAATTGTATTGTGTGGATTATTATTTATGGTTCTTTAATCGATATTTTTATAATTGTTAATTAATTTTGTGGATGAGCAAAGGAGGTTCATAACAAGTGGTATCAAAGTACTTTCCAAGGTCGTGTTTCATTGTAGAAGCTTTAGTACTGGAGGATATTCCAAGGCCAAGTTTAACTATATAATTTTTGGTGCTTAATAAGCATTTGCATTAAGCTAATAATCTCTTACAGGATTAGGTATAAATCCTTACCACTTAATCGGGGGAAGTACTTGGGCTAGTAACTGCCCTAAAATTTATGATGAGTAGTATCCCAAGAACCCAAGAGTAACTAGTTTGAGTGTGTCACCAATGAAAAGGGTTATTAGTCCCACACCTTGTTAATAGTATTTTTACCTTGTGAGAGTATACAAAGAGTTGTCATTTAGAGGTGAAATCATGGTTAGTTTCTCATCAATTATTCTCTAAGAAAATATTGTTGGTAATCACATAGTGGGTTTGCTTAGACAACCTTTATGGCCAATGAGATTTGCCTTAATCCACTAGGAATCCAACGTCTAGGGCCTAGTGCATTACTAGGATTTCCATAAAAGTTCCATACAACTATTAGTAATAGCTTCAGGAAGAGTCTTTGCATAGTTTCCATAGTCTACCAAAATTTGCAATTATTTAAAATATAAAGAGAGAGAAGTATGTAGTTTGGTCATAGTAAAAAATAATAATTTGTAGAGCAAGTTATCAATATTAAAAAAAATCTTTAGAGTAGTTTCTTGCAGTTTGGTAGTAGTCCATAGAATAGTAGTTGTAATTTGGTAGTAATTCCAAACTACTCGGTCAAAATTTTTGTAGAAGTTAAAAAAAAAGGTCTACAGTTTCGAAAAAAATCCATAATTTGGTAGTAGTCTAGAAGTGACAATATATATATATATATATATATATATATATATATATATATATATATATATGTGTGTGTGTGTGTGTGTGTGTGTGTGTGTGTGTAGAGGGGGGGGGGATTTGAGGTCATGGAGTTGTCAATATTCACTAGAAAAAAATATATTGATGTTCGAGAATGGTGGATGAAGTTTAAATCTCTATATTTTAATGATGATTATTGGTAAGCCTACCTTGGAATATTTTTAGACAAATAAGCTCTTTCTTGGTGGATAAGTTTTATTAAGAAAAATCAAAATTACACTTGGAATGAAATGGAGCAAGCATTTTTGAGTCAATGGGACCCATATAATAAGAAAGGCATAAAAGAACACAAGGACACATCAAATGAAAGGCACAAGAGTGAACATCATATAGAAGGAAGCATAACTTGGATGTTAGAGGAGTCAAACAATATTTAAAAGGATCTATGCTTGCCATAATGCATAGAAGAAATAATTAAAATAAATAGACAAACCAATAATTTTGTAGAAGAAATAAACAAGCAGATAATTTGTGAGAAAATGGCAAAATAAAAAGAGAAAAATGATAGTGTGCAGACTGAAGGAATCACCAAAAGTTGTGTAGAAAAATTTAAATATATGAAATTGACAAAAGAGGTAAACAAGCTTCAGGAGGAACAAGAAAAAATGAATAAAGAGGACATGTTAGAAGGAAAAATACAAATGACAACGTGCAAGTTGAAAAACCCACATTGTTGGTATTAGATAATCCAAAGAGTGGTTAGAGGAATTTGTTCAATTTCAAAAATTCTATTGTGCAAGTCCATGGTTGCGTCCAGAAGGAAATGTTATTATTTCTATAAACCCTAGTAGTAGATACAATGTCATGAATATATATTTGGCTAAGAGGTTGCAAGTTTAGACAAATAAAATCAAAGACATACAATTTGAGGGTACAAATATTCAATTTTTTTAAGATTTAAAGATCACCATGGACAAAGATATTTTACATTCAGATTTTTATGCTATTGAGATGGATGATGTTCTTGGTTATCCTTGGTTAAATTTTTTGGGTACTATTAATATTAATGTACAAAAGAAGTTCATGAAGTTTTGGTATAAGAAAAAGAAAATAACAGTACAAGATATTTCCTAGTGTAAGAAGCAAGAATCCAAGGAACAACAAGAAGCAGTTATAGTAGGGGAACAAGTGGAGAAACCAATAGAAGAATCAAAAGTTGAATCTACAAAAACAATAATAGTGTGGGAAACAACAACATCAAATATCTAGGAAACTTTAAAACAAATTGAAAAAGAACCTAAAATAGAGGTGGAGGAGGCAATAGCAAAAATCAAAGAAGAAGCAAAAGTAGAGTCCAAGGACAAACCAAAATATGTGAGCATGATAGAGGGACATAAAAGAAAATAATAAAATACTAAACAATCAAAGCTAACAGAACATCAGGTTAAGGTTGCAACATATCGTCACCCTCACCACCAAAAGCGACAACAATCTTGGAGGCATGGCCAATGGCAACAATATTACGGTTGTACATGGGATCAAAAGGGAACCAACTATGATAGTGTTTGGCAAAGAAAACATAGTGAATCTAGTTTTTAGAGTGGTGCAACAACATCAAGGAACAAATAGACCCATAATTTGAGTTACCAAAGTAGAGCAGTACAAGTGTGGATCCAATAAAGCAATTTTGGATACTCATGTGGCAAAATCATGAAAGTATGGCTAAAAAGAGTGATACTTGTTACCAATAAAAATATACCTCCAATACATGGAACCAAGGGATTACTTATAAATATTTAAAGAGTAGAAGGGCATATCAGCATTAGCAAAGACCACCAATCAAAGTTTCACTATGATGGATGGATGATCGATATCGGTACCAATTCACAGCAAGGCTTAGAAAATCATATTGTTTAGTCTCTTCGTATGTTTCAAGGGCAAAACATTTTGTAAGAGGGATTGAATGTTAGGTACCTAAGATAAATATTTAATATTATAATATATTATATTAGATGTAATTATCCTACATGTATGGATAAGTGGTAGTGGTAGCTAGTTGGGCATTATAAATATGGGCAAAGAGTCATAGATAATATATGAAGAGAAGAATATTGTTTTGTTAGGATCTCATATTGAGATATTATAAGAAGTGGCTTCCTTCCAATAAGGAGCATTGTATGGTGTTGCCCTACCTTAAGGGTTTGAATTATAATTTTAAAGCATTTGAGAAATTTGCTTTAATTTCATAATTGTATTATGTGGATTATTATTTGTGGTTTTTTAATTGATATTTTTATATATTTTGTGTGGATGAGCAAAGGAGGTTCATAACACTTCATCATCATATTTAGTACTTTCCCTCATTTGCATTTTGGTATCCTTTACTTGACCCACTTAAACAACTTTCCATGAGTTCAAAATGACTTCTCTTTGGTTCCAAATGATTACTTCTTGGTCTTTGACAACCCTACCTTAGCCTTGGCCTTATACGGTTAACTTCTTGGATCAAATGGCTTTGGTTCTCTATTGTACTACACTACAACTTTATTGTATGATGTTGCAACTTTAGTGCATGGTATTGCAACTTCATTATATGACAATTGTAGTATGACAACTTCATTGTATGACAATTGTAGTGCAAAAACTTCATTGCATGACAATTGCAGTACGATGACTTCATTATATGGTAGTTATAGTAAAACTATTTCATTGTACAACATTTATAGTATGACAGCTTCATTAAATGACAATTGTAGTATGGTGACTTCTTTGTATGATAATTATAGTACGAAAACATTATTGTATGGTAATTGTAGTACAATTCTTTGTACTACATCGACAACTCATCATACAACCTTGGCAACTCACCATACAACCTTAAGTCTCCCATCATATGGTCCTCAATATGGTCTAAGTCTAAATGGCTAGATGACCCTAATAGATGGCCAAATACCAATCTCTCTCTTCATCATCTACATCACTCATTTTTCCATCTATGTCAACCACTTTTAAAACTTCTTAGGCAACTTCAACTAATTGTTTAATTTTTGCCTCTTCAATTGAAATCAAGTTCACCTCCTCAATTACAATCAAGTTCATCAAGTTCACCTTATTTGCTTCTCAACTAGGGCTATGACTCTTCTCGAGTTCTTCAAACTCTACATGCATCATTGGTTCATCTCAACTTGTAGCATTTTGACATTCACATGCAAAATACTGCCATAAATGGCATCACCAACATTGTACAATGGGTCTTCCCTTGGTATCATGCTCAATTCTACATCTTCTAGTTCTCTAGCAGTTGTCACAGACTACATAACTAATGTCATCCCATCTTGGTATAATCTTCTTTTAAGTTGCATACTTTTGCTGTAATGATTTTACGCTCTTCGAGACACACTCATCCTTGGAATCATCATTCTTCTCTTTAAAGGTACTTCCTTCATTGACTTTTCAACTCTTAACACTTGGATGATGAACTACTCTCATTATTAAAATAATCACTCTCATTGTTAGAGTCACTATTAACAATAAAGTCATTTTCATCTTCAGTATCACTCTCATCCACATGATCCCAACACTTTAATGATGTTTTTGCATCACTTTCCACATTTAAGGCTTGTTGTAAGGCCTCTTGATATGATTTCATAGGAACCACTATGTTCTTCTCTTAGTATGTAGAAAGAATTCCACCTACAAACCACCTCTTCTTCAATGCATCTGATGGATTTTCCTCCAAATGGGTAAACAACCCACTCAACCTCCAATTGTAGAAACGAACAGACTCTTTCTCACCCTGTTCCACTCTATAAATTGTAGCAATGACTTCATCATCACTATGGAACAATCAAAATTTCTTCACAAATACTTCACACAACTAGTCCATTGTGTTTCCATAAAATGTTGCAGGGAATAACCCCCTCCAATTTGTGTCATTGTTCTACCATTCTATTTCCACATTGTGAGGTGGATTTTCTAATGCCTAATTGAGTCCTCTATTTCTTCTTTATGAAATATTGTACACTTATAAAATATGCCAATTTTTTTTTGTTTTGATAGGTTGTCTTGAAAATGGCAGTGGTTGTTCACATGTATATCCTTCACAACATTCATCATACACATCATCAAGCATACCACACCATAATTGCTCTTATGTCAGACTCCTATCTTGGGCACCATGAAATGTGCCAACCTATAGTTGTTTTGATGTTAGACTCTCATCTTGTTCACCATTAAATACACAAACCTATAGTTGCTCTAGTGTCATACTCTCATCTCACACACTATTAGACATGCAATTTTACATTTATACTAATGTTTGAATGTCGTCCTCTCACCATAAATCATATCAACTTACAATTACTCTAGCACCATACTTTGTCATCATGCAAATTTGTTTTATGATCTCCTACTATATAACCTTTTTTTTGTACGATCTATTTCCATACAACCTCTTATTGCAGGGCTTCCTATTGTATGACATCCTATTATATGACCTCTTACTATACATCATTGTCATCATCATGTAATTTTCCACCACTAACATGTAACCCTTTTCCACTGACATGCAAATCTTTATGCATAAACCCTTGCACATCTCGTCCATTAGTGTTTGCTTGCATGTTTAGTTGTGCATCTGCTTGTAGTTTTGCTTCATGCATTGGTCCTTTGTTAGTTTCAACAAATAATTTTGCATCTCCATTTGCATTGTAATCTACTTTAAATGGTTTAGTCTATGAATTGGATGGCCTATCCTTTTACAAACTGATAACATCTTCCCGTGTAATTTTCTTGTCACAACTCCATGTAACTAGGATTGACCTAACTTCGTATAGGCAATGGCACCAAAATGTAAAAATAGAATATAACATACTGTAAAACAATTCTATTTCCACTTAAATGAACAAATATACAATGCAAAAAATCTAAATCAGGGTTATGCATAAGGCGTAGTACCAAAAAATTAATTATAAAATCAAGGCGAATATAGGTGAATGGTGTATACAATTTGGGGTGATTTTTCAAAAATTTGCAAAAAATCATCAAAATATGACGAATTTTTGAAATTTTTGCATAGAAATTATCAAAAAATTTAAATGACGACTCGCAGAAGGCGCTTGGTAGAAGGCAACTAGCAGAAAGCGACTGGTATAAGGCAAGTTGCAGAAGGTTAGTGGAAGATGGCGATTGACATAAGGTGAGTGGCAAATGGCAATTGGTAGAAGGTGACTGACATATGGTGACTGGTAGAAGGTGATTGGCAGATGTCAACTGGTGTAAGGCAACTAGCATAAGGCAACTGGCAAATGGTTACTGGCAAATGGCAAGTGGCACGAGGCAGTGGCACAATGTGAGTGGTATAAGGTGAGTGGCAAAAGAAGAGTGGCAAAAAGCGAGTGGTAGATGGCGACTAGTAGAAGATGACTGGCATAAGACGAGTGGCACAAGACGACTAGTATAAGGTGAGTGGCATAAGGCGATTGGCACAAGGTGAGTGGCACAAGGTGAGTGGCATAAGGCGAGTGGCACAAGGCGAGTGGCACAAGGCGAGTGGCACAAGGCAAGTGGCACAAGGCGAGTGGCACAAGGTGACTGGCATAAGGTGACTAGCACAAGGTGAGTGGCACAAGGCAACTGACATGACTGGAAGATGGTGACTAGCAAACGATGACTGGTAGATAACAACTAGTAATGACAACTAGTAGATGGCGACTGGTAGATAGTGACTGGCAGATGGTGATTGGCAGATGGTGACTTATGAATGGCGACTGGCCATAAGGCAATTGATATATGGTGACTATCAAATGGCGACCACCAAATATCATCAATAAGAAGCTGCCACATGTTATCTCCTCTACCACATGTCATGTATCTATTAACTTCAGCAATGCAAAATTCTATAAATAGAAATATATGGTCATTTTCACCTTTCCCATAGCATTTTCTAGAGCAATTTCAAAGGGTTTTCTAGTATTTTCAGAGAATTTTCCACAACGGTTTTAAAGCCTTTTCAGATGGTTTTTAGAGCATTTTCAAAGGGTTTTGGCAAAATTTTCAGAGAGTTTTCGTAGTGTTTTAAAACGGTTTTCAATGTGTTTTCCAGGGTGTTTCAGAGTGTTTTCTAGGGCGTTTCAAAGCATTTTCTAGGGTTTTTTAGAGCATTTTCCTAGGTGTTTCCAGATCAATTAAAGACTATTTTTAGAGCCTTTTTCATACCGTTTCCATGCAAAAATGGCTAGCTCTTCCTCTCCTCTGCCTTCCAAAGTGGCATTTAAGAACTTTTATTGCCCCAACATCAAGAACATTTTTAGCACTCCTGGAAGAGATTTTGAATGGCTTTACACCTTCAGACTTGCTAGAGTAATGAAGATGCCATAGTTGAACATCAACATCCCCCTAATGCAATGGATAGTTAGTTGCTCAACTATGACGTGTCCACTATTCTGATCAAAGTGGATAATAAGAATATTTTTTTTGTGAAACCCTCAGATGTGCAGTGACTAACAGGGCTATCATTTTTGGATGGTGTACTAGTGAACAACCAGTACACCTTGACCGAAGATGAAAAATCAATGCTAGCATCCAAATATGTTGTGCATTCAGATAATTTGAAAGGTATATTTTTAAAAATTAGTTTTTATTTATCTTAAATTTTGATGTATTGTAGTTTCCATTCTCTAATAACATTCTCCCTATTGTAATTTTTGTTTTCTAACAATGTTCTCTCTTTTTTTTAGTTAATTCTTCTAAGTCCAAAAGGGGTTTAAACATTTCCAACATTGAAGATAAATTTATTTATGCTTGCATTGAACTTTTCCAAGCAAGGCTTATTTTGCAGCGATGACCTATAAAAATGCATTTTTGGAAATTGTCCTTATTGATTCGATGTATTGGTGGCGGTATATTTGATTGGTCCATGCACATTTCTAACTGTTTGAAATAGGACCTTCTGAGTGCCCAGAAAAATCAATTTTCATATACACTAACAACCAACAACTTTATTTTTTGTCTTTTTATGAAGCTTATTTCAATATTCAAAAAAGTAATCCTCCAACTGCATTGCACCCAAGTTTGTTGGCTATTGGCATGACTGAGAATGAAATACAGGTAAAATGATTTTTTGGAATATCTTTATTTTATTTTTTCAATCAATCTTGTTATTTTCTAATTTTATTTTGAAAACAGAGAAGAGCATATCAATCTTTTAGTAAAAGAGATGTCGCCTTAAAGATTCAAGAAGCGCCTATTGATTCTGACACATAGTTGCAATCATCACTAGTAACTCCCTCCAAACGTACGATGTCTTATGGTGATCAAATTCAGCATACACCTATAGCTCCTGTTACTTCTGGATGTGTTGTAGTCAACGTCGAAGAAGTTACCTCCAGCTCACAAGGTAACCTTCTTATTCAAAAGTACTATTTCAAATGATGTATTTTAATGATTTAAAATTATATTTAGTTTGATGTATTTTAAATATTTTTTAGAGAAAGTACAAATGGTTGCATCATTAACAACTGTAGAGTTTGAGTCTAGTATGTTTGGTTAAAATTAATATCTTTTTATGATATTATTTTTTACATGAGATTTAATTTATTTTTTTATGTGAAATTTTACAGATGCATCGGTTACATTCAAAATACTAAAAAAATGATACCTCCATCGTCTGCACAACCGCAAATGTAGTAACAACAATTAACACAACAAGGCCCTGTTCGTCCACAACAGGTACCATCGGTGAGGAACCAATCTCGCATGCATGAAAAAATATTCCTCACACCATTGCCTCATGGAACCAAAAGTGTTTCTCAGACACACACTGTGTCTTAATATAATGTTTCTATTTTCCCAATTTTAACCCTTGAGAATTTCTCAAATGTAGAGAGCGCATCTCAAATGCCCTTTAGGAATCTAGATGATAATTTTCTTTATCAGGATATGAATCCTGAAAATTTCTCATTAAAGGCAAGTGATATGCTTTAGGATCTACAAAGAAATGATGAAGAAGAAGAGAATGTTGAAGCACATGCCACCGAAGTTTCCTCTTCCCCCCAGCAAGTCACCACCCATCATCTAAACGATGATGATAAAGTAAATTTTTCAAAAAATGTTTTAATAGCCAATAGAAGTAAAACTACAGTTCACAATAGTCTTTTTGTAGATATTGATAGATTAAAAGAATTGGAATATCGGGCCAAGGTTTTGATAAAAGCAATAAATAATCGATATAAGAATTTTTCAAAGAGAAAGGAGTTGTTTTCAAATGTGGATAATGAGCCCCAAAAGCTTGATGCTTTGCTACACAAAGCTGAATCTGGCATTGTGGAGGCTGAGTCTACATACAATGATGAAGTTCTGGTCATTGTTCTGAATCATTTGGAAAACCTCAATGCCGAGGTCTAGGTATATTTCAATGAAAGGGCACTAGATCAGAAAAAAGGTAGCATTTGCAAAAATTGCAAGACTTACTACTTATGTAAGTTTTACATCTAACTAAAAATCATTTTTTCTTAAATATGTTTTGTTTATAAATATTAACCTTTTCACTTGTATTTTGCAATCTATTTTTCAGCACTTAAAGCAGCAAGTCCCTGCCATGAACACGTTGATCAAGACTACAAAAATTCGTGTGAATAATGCTATTGAAGTGAAAAAAAGATTACAATACATTGTTAGAGAAAACAATTGGCTAAAGAAGTTTATCAAATATAAGGGCCTAGATGTAGAGGTTGTATTGAAAGAAAATGAGAAAGAATTGAATGCACCTTTTAGAGAAGATCCAGCGAAGGAAGAAGGTTTATTGCTATCGAGGATAAACACTACAACTGAAAGTTTGGTTAGGGTTGGTGCATTGGAAGCAAAGGATATTGAGCTAAATACAGCTGGAACTTTAGCCACTATGCAGAATGAATAGTATAAGATTGTTGTTTTTTATTTGAGGAGAAACAAAAAATGTTGCATATCTTTTTTGTAAATTGTAAAATAATGGTATCTTTTTGAAATCAATAAAAGAGACAATTTTCAAAAAAAAAAATTATCTTTTTTGAATTTTTTTTTTAAATATTATGATGTTTTGATTAGTTGTGTGGATGCATTAAATAATTTTGAATTATGTTGATGCAATAAAATGTTCTTTTATGTTTTATGAAGTAATTTTAAATGACTGGAAATGCAACACAAATATTTACTTTACCATAAATGGTTTATACAATACAAATCTACTAAATAATTTAAAATTTTAGACTAATAATTCAATAACAAGGTTTAAATAAAATGATATACAAAATATCCAATAACACGTCTATGATATAAAAGATAATCTAGTGTTCTAATCAACATATGTGTAATCAAATAATCCAATTTCATCCAAATATACATAATCAAATTAGAGGGCTATGATATATAGAGTATCCAATGGCATGTCTAATCTCATATTATATGATTAATGATATAAAAAATACATGTCTCAAATTATAATCAAATCTCAATATTCCTTTCATTATAATGTTGAAATCAAATCAAATCAAATGAAAGCATCCTTTCATTATAATATGTGAAATCAAATCAAATGAAAGCATCCTTGCATCATAATGCTAGAAGCCAAAACAAACTCTTTTCAGATTCTACAAAATAGTTAAAGAACACCTACTCTTCTCTTAATATTTCATCGACAAAGATTAACCTTAATCTAGCTATAATTAGCTACAAATGCAACAAATACGGCCTAAAACTAAAATGATTCTTGATTTTGGATGATAAAAGTAAAAACAAGTTTCCTTTTTAGGATAAAAGGGTTCAAGAGAGATGTGATAAACAAGACTGAGTGCAACTACATACAATTCACTTTTGATGATGGCAAGATTACGATGGCCCTCTAAATGATTAAGATTAATTAGTTTCTTTTCCCTTTTCTTTGTTTTTAATAAATAAATAGAAAAAAAAAATAGAAACAAATCTTTAGCAAACAATAAGCAAACCTAAGATCTAAATGCTAAAACAAAGAGGTTGGATTAGAAGAATATAGTTTTGCTATAGAGGTAGAAGTGTTGCTAGTCCTAAAGAAGCACTACTAGTGCTATTGCGTTATAAAGGTATTTTTTCTCACCTATAAAGTAGACAAAAGGAACAAAATAGTGGTAAAGGAATATAATTGAGTTGGAGGAGAGTATGAGCGTCCCTTGGCCAACATCAACCCTTATTTAGATGTAAGATAATAAATAGTGAGTTGATAAAAACATAGGCTATGTGATCAGTACAAAAAACCATTGAGTGTCCAATAACATTGTTGGCACTTTTATCGACTGATAACACTTGCTCTCTATGATTGTGTCTAAAAAAAAGAGCAATAGCACTATTAAACCTGTAATTTGGCAATGCTTTCGCTTAAATATGCAATAAAATAAAATTAATATGACCAATTAATTATTTTTGTAGATGATTGAGGAGGGCTCCCGACCAAGAGGTTTAGGGGTTTTGATTATGACAAAAGATAGAAAGTTTACCTATATAAAATACAAGCTAGTTGCTTCAAAATGATGACCAAATGCAAATGTGTTCATTAAATCAAAATGAGTATGCAATGAGATCAATGATTATAGATTCAAAATAAAGATGATGATAAAAGCAAAAGAGAGGAAAGAGCACAATCTCAAGCACAATTGTTACTCCAAGATGCTATGGTTGTTTTCTCTTGTTGTGGGAGCTTTATTGAAGTTATCTAGTTGCTTGAAGATCCTTGAGATCTTGAGAGCTTGGAATATGGAATGTTTGAAAGCTTTCACAAGATCATGACAAGATTATACAATAATTTTGTCATGCTTGGATATGAATTCCAACGAATCTTTTATATAAAACTTGGCAAAATTTTGTCACTTCAAAAGACCATGGATCGGGCTCCCCCAAGTGTTAGCTTTATATGAAGCCATGGATCCTTGGAGGAAGGAATGCATTTAAGATGATAAGATTAGTGAAAGTAAGAATTTGAATTGAGATTAAGATGCTATTAATGGAAGAAGATTGGAAATGACAAATCTTGGGCTATAATTTCTACTAGGGCTGCAAAGCAGATATAGGTGATTTTTCTGTGGTGGGAAGCTTAGAATATATTTTCAATATTTGTTGTTTTTGGTGCATGACAATCAATAGAGATGGTGGTACAAAGGCTCCAATGCTTTTGCCAAAATGACTATTACTAGTCAAATTGGGCGAAAATGGACAAAAAGTCAATTTTTTCAAAAGCACTCCTAGGGAGGTGAAAGCTCTGCCAACATTGTTGCTCATGCCCCACCACTTTCACTTTTTTTTTCCTTGGGCATGTTGAGGATATTATTGTACCTTAGGATTAATTATAAGACTCAGTTATAATTATTATTTTCTATTTCTTGCATTGTAATACGTGAGGCATAGTATGCCCATGTTGGAAGTTATTTGTTAGGATGTTTAGTTAGACTATTAGAGATGTCTTTTGTCTTCTAGTAGTAGTTGGCATCCATGTTTAGTAGATTGTTATCTGTTAGTTACAAGTGGTTTTCCTCAAATGTCAAATTGTTATAACCACTGTAACCATGTGATTCTATTGTAAGCTCTATATATTCTATTGCACTCATGAATAAACCAACTTCACGTTGAGTTTCCATATTAGTGGTAATCGGAGCCATATGACAGTTTAGGTGACTAGTACTGTTTAGCTAGTGCACAAGATCCTAGGGTGTTTATTGTGAGGATTTGGCTTGGGCTAGCTCATAACATCATTTTGTGAATCTCCTGAGGTGGTAGAGGGTTGAAAGTTATCCCTACACTGAATACCCTTGACAGATCAGAGGGTAACCTAACTTGTCTTGTGTGGCCAAGAAAAAAATTCTTGTTTGGAGATTAATGTTTGTTTTGAAGATTGGAGAAGAATATCAGAGAGGACATATTTGAAGATCAGTTGCACATTGAGGCCAATTTATGGCCAAAAAGAGGCATTGGCACTCCTTGCCATGTGAACACTAGATTACCGAAAAGGTTTTCCAAGGTGATTTAAAGCCCAATTGAGACACAATATTGGCCAAAAATTTTCTTCATGCATGAAACAAATCAAGCTAATGGCTTATTTGCATGAAATATGGACAATTTTTAAACTGTTCGTCATGCATTATTAAAAAATAAAATATTAATATTTTATTAAACCTAAGTGAAAAATAGGCTTTGACTTTATTTCAGGTGCATTATCGGCCCGATGGGTTCCCTTGTACCCATGGTTGGCCTACCCTAACAAGCTACCAAGCTTGTATCTAGACACCAATAGACGGTCCCACCGACACTCTCTATTACCATCGTTGTTCGACTAGCTCTGGTAGTGACCGCAACGTACCATAGACGATAGATAAGGACAACCTGCACAGGCATATCATCGTGACTTAGCACACTCACCTTCCTCTCATCCTAGGGTGCAATACGGACCCTGATTATAGCTCACATAGATCGAGAGTCATAGAAAACACAATGTTACCACAAGTTTCTATTCTAGATGCCCACGACGCTAAACCCCATGCCAATCATCGCTCATAGGCAAAGACCAGATGCAGGCGATGATGTAGTAATCCATCGGTAAAAAACATATTATGGTCGGTCCCATCGATTGTCTACCCCAAGCACGAAGAAAATTTCAAACGATGATGGAGAAAAATTTATTTTCCAGACATCACCAGTTTGCAAACATCATCGACAATAAAGTGCGAATGAAAATTTAAACCAAAACCTTAAGGTTGATTTTTTGCTCAATCACAATGCACAAATACCCTAGATTCTTAACCAGTTAAAATGTACCATGAAGTAGATTACAAGGATCTCGAGGGAATCTGGACATCCAATATGGGGTGGATACACAACGTGTTAAAATTTTAGCAAGAGCACAGTTTTTTGATGAACATTTCATCTTTTTAACAACAAGTTTTGAAGTCCAACGACTCATGGAGGCTCAACAAGAAAGAGTTCCATTTTATTTTTCAGGACATTTAGTCCCACATCCCTTGTGCGGGGGGTAGCACAAGGTTTATTAGCACCCCCACGCACATAGGGAGGTGACGACCACTTGGTGGTCACCCTTGAGTGTGCTCCAACGTACACGTCGATTGAAGACACACATGGTGGACAATTGTCCATGTGCTAGTTTTTGGCACCTTCTTGGTGATTTCCTATGAACTTGGGTTGGTGGTTGGTCGTTGACTCTACCCTTGGCCTGTTGTGTTGATTGGAATTTTGCATGTGATTTAACTTTCGAACTCGTTGTTGGCATCGAGCAGTTGACCAGTCCCCTACACAGTTGACCACGTAGTTTAACATTAAAAAACCAAATTTTTAGCTGTTGAGTCAGAGTTTCCCACCAATTTTCAACTTTCGAAATTCAAAATTTTGGCGTGGAGGACAGTTTTGCAGATAGTTTTCAAAATCTCAAAAATTCAAATTCAAATTTTGGTGCACAAAAGGTGAAATATTTTTCAATTTTTACAAAAAAATTCAAACATTATTTTTGCAAAAATGAGCAATTTTTGCCTCCATTTTCGACATTTTTTAAGGGCTAACTTTTTGCAATTTTGTGCTAAATTCTTGTAATTGCCAAATTGTTGTAATTTTGCAAAAAACACTAAAATCTAGCCCCTTTTTGTAAAATTGGAAGGCAATTTTTGTAATATAGGCAAATTTTGCATTAGAAAAACTTGCAATTTGTTCATAAAGCCTAGATAGTTCTTGTAACCATTTTGGAATCCTCTTAGTTTAGCATATACACGTAATAAAATGGTTGATAACCTCAAAATAAACATGGAAAATCTTACTGTTGTAGTAGATATCTTGGTAGATAAAGTGAAAGATATTATTGTCCAATTGACTCCTAGTGATGTCAAAATTTATCACAACAATGCCAACAAAGCAAAATGTGAGGTCAAATTGTATGACGGATCAAGAGATATTGATGTCTTGTCTACTTGGATTTTAGATATATAAACTTGGTTGACCTATGCTGAAATTCCTAAAGATGACCAAGTTGCTTTTGCCACAGTCAAACTCACAGGCTTAGCAAAAGTTTTTATTATCGAAAGACAAAGCCATAATGTTGTCATGACTTGGAAAGAATTGATTCAAATTTTGAATAACACTTTTTTTCCACCAAATTATCAAAATGACCTCACGACCAACTGGTACAGATTGAGGTAAGCCTATAGTATGTCAGTTGCTGACTACATTTTCCAATTTAATAGGCTAAGGGTGCTTCTTGGTGTGAAATATTCAGAAGAGGATTTGATTAACAAGTTCACTTGTGGATTGCAATATCATATTTTTAGGAGAAAGTTGGTGCCTCTTATAGATCCTGATAGGAAAGCAGTTCCAAAGGTGCAAATCAACATTAACAAAAGGTGAAGAACACTTCTCATTCTTACCCTAATTATTTTTCTCCTCCCACTTCTCCTAAAGCATATTCTTCTTCTTCTCGCTCTAAAGATCCTTCTTCTTCAACAATGTATTGTAATTTTTGTAAAAAGCATGGTCATACAAAATCTAAATGCTTTACTTTTAAAAGAATGAAGAAGAAGTCCCTAATTGTACAACCTACAAATGAGGAACCACAAGATGGTCCCATTGTGACTATAGGGACAAAAGAAGAATATCCAACTTTGAAGGGTAAACTAAACAAAGTTACCCTCATGTCAAATGTTTTTGCTCAAGGGGGTCATGACCATTTGTTTATCACTAAAGCCCACCTTATGCATGATTTTTATGTTGATTGTATCATAGATAACGACTTGTAGAATAATCTCATCGCGAGGATCTTTGTCGAGAAGTTGAAGCTTCCCACAAAACCACATCCTCAACCCTATGCACTTGAGTGGAAGGATGTAGACTCTACATCTAACATCACACACACTTGCACCTTGTCTTTTGCTTTTGGTGATAAGTTTGTGGATAAAGTAAGATGTAATGTCACTGAGATGGATTGTTATGGACTATTGCTTGGTAAGCCTTATCGATTTGATAGAAATGTAGTGTATCATGCTAAAAATAACACATATTCCTTGGACTTGAATGAAGATTTTTTTTTTATACAAAGCAACCCACATCAAATTTGATGCTAAGTTGTATGTAAGCTCGTAAGCCATTAATTCAAGAACTTGTATTGGCTCCTACTTGTATAAGTACCACACAAGAGAAAGAACAAGCACCTCTAAAGACTCATGATAAAGAAGAAGCTTCACTTCCACAAATTAAACAATCACAAGAGCTCGTGGTTAAGGAACCCATCACTCTCACTCATGAGAAAGATACCAACCATTCCATTGGCATCATTTCGAGTACACCTATGAACACACAACCACTTTTTCCACAAAATTTACCTTTAGCTTTGACCTCTTCCACCATTGCACATACGGAGGAGTAAGGTAAGGTCACTTCCTTCATTCAGCACTGACATAGTCTTTAGGGAAAGATAACACAAGACTTGCAGAAGACTCAGTAGGAGCAGTAGAGAGTGATGCGTAAGCATCACAGTCCTCACTTGTTTCAGGTTGGAGATAGAGTTTGGATTCCTTTGGATAAGCAATTCTTTCCAGAGACACCATATTTGGATCCTCCTTTGGTACCTGAACCTATCATCAGACCTACAACAACAGTGGCACCTGACCCTCAACTTCCACTCATTATAGATAGAGTTTTCGACACGAAGACTCATCACACTCAACAAGGTTCTTCCACTTCTTACCTTATCGCCCATCATGGTCACTTTCCACATATGGCTCATTGGATTCCTCACCATCATATGGCCCATGACTTTCCACATTTGTTGAGAGCATTGGGGTCCAATGCTTCTATGGTTGGGAGGAGTGTTGAGGATATTATTGTACCTTAGGCTTAATTATAAGCCTAAGTTATTATTATTATTTCTTATTTCTTGCATTGTAATACATGAGGCATAGTATACCCATGTTGGAAATATGTTTGTTATTTGTTAGGATGTTTAGTTAGACTTATCTTTTGTCTTCTAGTAGTTAGTTGACATCCATGTTTAGCAGATTGTTATCTATTAGTTACAAGTGGATGTCCTTGCAGGGCAAATTGTTACAATCACTGTAACCAAGTGATTCTATTATAAGCTCTATATATTCTATTTTACTAATGAATAAACCAACTTCACGTTGAGTTTCCATATCAAGCAATGCTTTCACTTATGGAGCAATAAATGCTCCCAGTTTGGTCTTAAAGATTGATTCAATTTGGATGCTTAATTGGTTGATTGATGAAAGATATTGTTAAGCTTGGAGATTGACGATGCACTCAAAATTGGGTGTTTATAATGGTATAAATATCCCCCACCACTCCTCATTTAAGTATAAGAGTGTTATAAATCTAATCTACAAATTGTACAATGATTATTTATGGTGCCAATGATCACCTCAAAATATTTGTCTCATTTCTTTTATTTCGTCATTTTATGCTTTTTATATAAGATTTGAGTGGATGGATTGCTTGTGTTCATTTCTAGAAAATATTATAAATTCCAATACAAAATAATGCAATTAATTGCAAAAGTTAAATTCAAAATTAAAAAGGACATTGAATTCTTAACTAGCTTGAAATATATATATATATATATATATATATATATATATATATATATATATATATATATATATATATATATATCTTTTAAGCTTAAATAAAATAAATAATATTGTTATAATTTGATCTTCCTCTTCCCCAACCAAGGTATCCATACTTTTAGCTATGACATCCTTACTTCTAGTTAGCACTTATAAAAATGACTTTCCTACCATGCTACTTAGCTTTTCCTCATAAAAATCCTCTAATTTTTGAATTTCATCAAATATCTAGAATAAAAAAAGTGAGGCTAGCTCTTTGTTTACGCTTGCTTCCTCAATTTCACATTTTTTAAAATTAATTAATGGCTTACATGTAATTAGAACAAAGTCCTCATTATATTACATCATAACCACACAGTGGTATTACAACTTGACAATTATGCATCTATTGCTTGATAACTCAGGTATTCTCCTTGAAAATAAATGAATTAAACAGTTCAAATAATGCTATTTGATAAATGTTAATATTTACTATAAGATTTAAACCTTGGTTTAAGATGGAAAATAATTCACTTCTAACCAATTGTTCTAAACATCATGAACAACTTTAAATTCACTTCTTATTATACCTACCTATCAATCTATCTCTATATATTTAGATCATATGTACATATCAACCATATATTCTTAGCCACATTAGTAATAAAAGATAAATTCTTTAAAAGAATAAGAGAATGATTCAAATTTATTTTTTTGGCATAAATTTATTTTCTTTTAGAATAATAAGATAACATAATACCTTTTTAATTGGTTGTATGGGATTGAAAAAAATCTCACTTGTATATTATGACCAAATCCCATAAAACAATAAAATAAGATGTTATATTTTTAATTGATTACATGGAATTGAAATTAGTTGACCTCCTATTACATCGTGACTATATAGTTTTTTTTTGCTTGATAATAAGGGGTTGTACTCGGGTCTTCCACCCTTGACAAATTACATCTCTCTTATTTAGAGCTTTAGATTTTACAAATAGATACACTTCTCGTCTCAATTGAGATGCTATAGCTAGAAACCTACATCATTTTACATAAAATGTTTGAATTCTTGATTTTCATTTTCAGGATCTTTTCAAATCTCTGCTTGAATACAATTACTCTAGAATTTAATATCTTTCTTGACATTTTCCTATAGCAGCCTTCACAATGCCCAAACTTCATTTCTACTATCTATGCCTTGCATCTTCGTAGTGTAATATTTTCAAAACATCGCACTATCATAGTTTGTTTTACCGAATTTGGATTGCTAGTTTCCTTCCTGAAACACAAGTGCAACCACAAAAATTATAATAAATAGTCTAAATGAAAACACATTATTGTCACAAAATAAAACATATATTACCAATGGAAAACATTAAAGTAAAACTTAATCATTAATTGATTTATGCAATCAACATTTTTTATTAGCTTCAACTAAACTTTCTACTTCCTCTAACAATGTAAAGGAGAATTTAACTTCACGGTTCTCAATCAAAACCCCTCTATTGGCTAGCTTATCTGCACATTTGTTTCCTTCTCTTAATATATGTGTAAACTTGATTTCTTCAAACTCTTTAGAAAGATCTTGAATTTCCACAATTATCTCTTGTATGTTCCATGGAGTCTTTGCTTTCCTCAAAATTGCATTTATTACTATGAGATAATCACCTTCCATCCATACTCTATTCCATTTCATTTGTTTACATATTTTTAACCCTTCTAAAGTTGCCCAAGCTTCAACTTCATTATTTATCTTAAATCCACTATTGAAAGCATAATGAGACAAAATCACTCCACTATTATTTCTAATTACTCATCCTCCTCCTGGTCCCGGATTTCCTTTAGATGCTCCATCAAAATTCAATTTAACCCACTCCATATCTGGTGGTTTCCACTCTATATTCTTTACCTTATTTTTGCTTCTCTTGTACCCAACATCATAATTCCATTTAATGACTTGCTTCATCTATCAAGATTATATGCTTCCAAATTAGGAATTGGGTAAGTTGATAGAGTTGGTTTAGACTCCTCTATGGCTAAACATATCTTCTTTTTCATTACCTCTAAATTGCTTTCCTTCCCTTTAAATATTATTCTATTCATTTCTAACCATATAGTCCAAAGTATTGTATCTTTTGATATATCCCATATTGTTTGTAAAGCCTCACTTTTATAAGTGTTATGCCATTGCTTTAACCAATCTTCAATTCTTCTATTCATCACCATGCATTTACCATAATATTAAGAATCCATTGCCATAGATTCCAGACTATTGAGCAATGTCCCAAGAGATGGTCACTACTCTCCTCCTCCTTATTACAGAGAACACATCGAGAGGGGCCATGAAAACCCCTTTTCATAAGGTTATCCCAGGATAAAATTCTTCTATGACCTACTAGCCAAACAAACATTTTGACTTTAGGAATGCTTGGGCTATCCCAAATAGCTCTCCATATTCTAGTGACATTATTATTATGTTGGTGTTGAACATTATATCCACTTATTGTTGTGTATTCTCCTAAGCTATTCAACTCTCAAATCAATTTATCCTTGGAACCCCTCAAAATAATCACAGTTGTTATCTTTATACTCAATTGCCTCCTAGCATCAATGTCTTGTATACTTGTAAAAAAATCTTCTTTCCATTTGTATCTTCCTTCTCGATCTTTGTACAAAATGTTTGAAATCCTATCACCATGTTTATCTTGAAGCAATCTCATCTAAGGTTTCAAAACTGGATCTAAATTGAATGATTTTTTATCACACCAAGTATCCATCCATTGTGACTATATAGTAGTATTATAATAACTTAACAATTATACATATATTTCTTACCCAAATTTGAACTAAGTTTCTTTTATAAAAATCAAATAATTTAATCAATTAAGATCATGCCATACCATTTGATAAAAAAATAAAACATTTCAAATAACAAATTTTCATTTTTTATTATTTGACCTTTGAAAACATTAAGAAATTTATATTTTGTATTTTTTTAATAAATTTGTTATTTGAGATTGAAATAGACTACATACCCTTGTTAACACAAAGTAGTTTTTAACTTGTCCTAGGAGGAATACCATAGTGGTAAGTCCTTGGGTTTTGATTGAAAGACCCAAGTTCAAACCTTAATACCAGGGAATCGGGATCCCCCATAAAAACTTGTGTTTTAAACTCAAAATTTTACTCGAAAGCACTTGTATTATCGATGATGTGACCCAAATTCAACCCCACGACAGATGTGTATAAGAAGTATTATAAAACCAAAAAAATTAACCCGAAAGGAATAGACCTATTGGTAGTGGCCGAGTGCTTGTCAATGGGCTACCTTGATTCAATTCCCTAGTTAGGGTCTCATTGACTTCGTCTTTGGGTTGCCTCAGTTCACCCGAAAGGAATAGGCCTATTGGTAGTGCTGAGTGCTTGCTAGTAGACTACCTTGGTTCAATTCCCTAGATGGTGAGGGTCTTGTTGGCTTTATCTTTGGGTTGCTCCAACTCAATTCCTTGGACAATTAGGTTCCAGTGACTTCGTCTTTATCAATGAGCTAGAGATTATAAAAGTTTCCAATTAAAAAAAAAATTTAACTTGCATGAAGTCATAAGTTATATGAAACTATCTCGTTGTTTTACTTAATATGTGTATCCAACCAAACTTAGATCACCAAGTATTGTGTACACTATTTTTTCTATCAAATTCAAACTTTGAGCCTCATATTTATTTATATAGATGTATTTCATCATATTCAAACCTTGAACCTCGTATTCGAATAGATGCATTTCATCGGATTCAAACCTTAAACCTCATATTTGTACATATGTATTTCATCGTATTCAAACCTTGAACCTCATATTTATACATATATATTCTATCGGATTCAAACCTTAAACCTTACATATGTATTCCATCATATTCAAACCTTGAACCTCGTATTTATACATTCAAACCTTGAACCTCATATTTGTGCAAATGTATTCCTTAGACCTTATATCTAGACGTGCAAAGTCTTAAAAAATTAAATTATACCTGACATGATGACAACCTAATGATCTTACAACACTTATCTATTATATATATATTGATAAGATTCCAACCAAGATCCAACCTTATATCTAGACGTGCAAAGTCTTAAAGAATTAAATTATACCGGACATGATGACAACCTAATGATCTTGCAACACTTATCTATTATACATATCTTGATAAGATTCCAACCAAGATTCGAAGTCGAAATATACTAGCAACATATATACATTAGTGGGGCACCACCTTGTGTGGTTTAAACCGTGGACTTGACAATTACTAAATATAGTGTGGATGTAACCAACTCCCCATGCATAAAAAAAACACTACCAATCTAAGTGCCGGTAGTTCTCTCATAGATGACAACAAGATAGCATAGATGGCAACCCCAAAATTTAACCGATTTCCGATATATCAAAGAAAAGGGTTAAAAAAAAAAGAAAATATATACACAGTAGCGTGAAAGAAGGAATTAACTCGGTCGTAATATCAATTTCTCCAAAAGAATCTCGTTGGAAGAGGCGGACATGGATCGAATGTGACGTTAAATGTGAAGGTAGGCGGTAAAGTTGTAAGCCCAAGGTATTTATAAATTTCTCCATTAACTACTTATTTTTTCAAAGTCCAGACAGAATTGTTCTCCGATGGTGCGGACGAAAAAGCTTTTCGGAAAAATTGTGTTAAAAAAATCAGATGTAAGAAAGGAAAAGGCAAAAAGAGCGAACTTTTCATAACAAGAAAGCTCAAATCGCTACAATATGCATGCAATTCAGGGTTTAGGGCTTCGATCTTGCGACCTCAGCTTTGTCAAAATCGTTCAAGGTAAGTTCGTCTGCATTGTTTCGAAAAATTATTTCGTTATGGCAGAATTTTGCAACTTTAATGTTGAATTTAAACCTAAGCAGTTATTAAACATATATTGAAGTTGAAATCTTGGCTACATTTGTTTGCATTGATTAGGGTTTGGATCCATTGCAGTATGTATATATATCTAGATAGATGGATAAATTGTTAAGATATATTGGGCGAGGATATTTATACAAGTTCGAGATTTGCCTAAACTTAGGCGGGGCAGAAATAGAGCCGAAATTAGCTTCGAGGTTATGCTTGAAGTGGGGATTTTCTTATATTTGGTAGGGTTAATAGGGTTTGCTAAATTTTAAAACTGCTTTATTTAAAAAGGAGGTTTTTACTAAATTAGAGAACTACTGGCATGCTTTTCGTAGCAAGTAAAAGTGTAGAGCATTTGGATTTTGAATGCCTGCATTGGAAGACATAATTTTGGGGAATTTATTGGAGGGAAGTGTTTTAAGAATGCAGAGGCCAGAGGAAGGGTTAACATGGTTTACTAAATTATAAAGCTGTTGTATTTTTTCAGGCCTGCTGTATTTAAGAAGGAGGTTTTTGCTAACTTAAGAGAACTCCCAGCATGTTTTTTGGTGCCAATTCCGAAGAGGAAGTAAAAGCGTAGAGCATTAGAGTTTTGAATGCTGTATTGGAAGACTTAATTTTAGGGGTTTTTATTGGAAGGAAGTGTTTGAAGAAATGCAGAAGCCAGGGGGAGAAGCTCCTCCTCAGTTCAGGCCCGGGCCACCTACTCCTACTCCCTCGGCTCCGCCGGCGGGGCCCATGCCTCCCGGCCTCGGCCCTAGGCCCAGAATGATGAACATGGGTCGCCCTTATGCACCTCCGGCAATGCATGGCCAGGGTCCCATGATGCCCCCACGTCCCCCATTTGTCCCAGGCGGGCATCAGCAGCAGCAACAAAGCCCTAGATTTGGGCCTCCTCATCCACCTTCTTCTATGTTATCTTCACCACCAGGGAATACAGTGCCACCTCCCTTTGGACAGTCAATGCCATCTGCAGCCCCACCATCTCCAAACATGATGTCATCTTCTGCGCCATCTCCACCTCCTCCAGGGGCAATGGCCATGCCACTTAGGCCCCCAAGGGGCCCACCTCCTCCAGGTCCGCAGCAACCACAATTCCCTCCACCTCCAGGAGCTCCCAACATACCTCCTCCTCCTAATCACCATGCTCCTCCGTCATCAGCCTCTGCTCAAGGACCACGCTTGGTTGCAAACGCAAGTGCTAGTTTGCCTTCAGAACCGATAAAGCCAACAGATGATGAAGTGGTCCGGAACATTGAGGTTTTGACCCATTTTGTCATAAAAAATGGGCCTAACTTTGAAAACATGGCTCGAGCCAAGCAAGCAGGCGATCCAAAGTTTTCGTTTTTGTTTGGTGGTGGACCCGGCAGTGATGCAGCGATAGGGCAGGAGTATTACCACTGGTTCAAGATGAAAAGTCGAATGGAGCAAAAAGTGGGCAGGGAAGGAGAAGCCAAAGCTCAACAAGCAGTTCTACCAGGATCAGTTGATCCCAACCAGGAGCCTGAAGATTCAAATGTTGTGTCCTCAAAAGGGCCTCTGCCAGTTTCTGCAGTATCGGACATGGAGATGGACATGGACATGGAAGGTGAAAGCAATTCTTTTTGTGTTGCTTTGTCTTTTTAATAATATTTTGTGCAATTGCATTTTATTTTTTATTTTTTATTTTTTAAGCTTTTAAATGTTTTTGAAATTATTTTTAAATACTGGATAGTAGCCTACAAGTTGGTTTGTTCTAATATCTTTGCTTTTATTGGAATATTTGTGAACTCTTAGTTAAAAACAGATTACTCAATTTGTGCAAAATTTAAAATTAGTGGGTAAATTGGCTGTAGCCTAGGCGACTTCAAATTTACAATGTTAGGTTATAAATAGAAACTAAATATTTCAATATCCAGTTCATTGTCCTAAAATATTTCAATTTTTAATTCATGAGTCATTACAATGATACACAAGATTTCAGAACAATATTGTTTATCCTTGAGGCCATTTTTTGATGTAAGGCAATATAAAAGTGCAAAACTTAGGTTGAAGGGTAGAGGTGAGGGGCAAATTTAAAGTTGGATGGCAACAAATAGAGCTTCAAATTTGTTGTTTATTAAAAGTTAGCACTTTCACATAAGTAGGAGAAAACCTAGATAAAACTAGAGTCTAGAGTGACTGCTAGATTGACTGCTATTTATCATATACACTGGATCTTATGCTTATCTGGACTTCGTTTTCTCTTGCATAAATGCTCTTTTGAAAAGTTGTCTGATCTGCCCTATGTAGACATTTTATATTATAAGAATGCTGTTTTTGACCAAATGACATGAGCTCAACGGGTGAAATTCCTTGACTTTCAAGGAGGAGACCCAGGTTTGAATCTTGTCGAACAATATATGCCTAATTGCTAAGCTGTTGTAATACCACTGTCTAATACGGTGTAACATGGGTGGAGACTGTTTCTTTTTTTTTTTGCTTGATAAAAAGGGGTTGTACTTGGGTCCCCCACCCTTGACAAATTACATCTCTTTTTTTTAGAGCTTGAGAGTTTACAAATAGATACACTTCTCATCTCAATTGAGATGCTATAGCTAGAAACCTACATCATTTTACATAAAATGTCTGAATTCTTGATTTTCATTTTTTGGATCTTTTCAAATTTCTGTATGAATTCAATTACTCCAGAATTTAGCATCTTTCTTGACATTTTCCTATAGCAGCCTTCACAATGCCAAAACTTCACCTCTACTATGCATGCCTTGCATCTTAGTAGAGTAATATTTTCAAAACATCGCACTCTCATAGTCCGCTTTACCAAATCTGGATTGCTAGTTTCCTTCCTGAGACACAAGTGCAACCACCAAAATTATAATAAATATTCTAAATGAAAACACATTATTGTTACAAAATAAAACAGATATTACCAATGGAAAACATTAAAGTAAATCTTAATCATTAATAGATTTAGGCAATCAGCAATCAACATTTTTGTCAGCTTCAACTAAACTTTCTACTTCCTCCAACCATGGAAAGGAGAATTTAACTTCATGATCCTCAATCAAAACCCCTCTATTGGCTAGCTTATCTGCACATTTGTTTCCTTCCCTTAATATATGTGTAAACCTGATTTCTTCAAACTCTTTAGCAAGATCTTGAATTTCCACAATTATCTCTTGTATCCATGGAGCCTTTGCTTTCCTCAAATTTGCATTTATTACAATGAGAGAATCACCTTCCATCCATACTCTATTCCATTTCATTTGTTTACATATTTTTAACCCTTCTAAAGCTGCCCAAGCTTCAGCTACATTAGTTGTCTTAAATCCACTATTAAAAGCATAATGAGATAAAATCTCTCATCTATTATTTCTAATTATTCCTCCTTCTCCTGCTGGTCCTGGATTTCCTTTAGATGCTCCATCAAAATTCAATTTAACCCACTCCACATCTGGTGGTTTCCACTTTATATTCTTTACCTTATTTTTGCTTCTCTTGTACCCAACATCATAATTCCATCTATCAAGACTCTTTGCTTCCAAATTAGGGATTGGGTAAGTT
Organism: Wollemia nobilis; assembly: GCA_028583015.1. Taxonomy (NCBI): domain Eukaryota; kingdom Viridiplantae; phylum Streptophyta; class Pinopsida; order Araucariales; family Araucariaceae; genus Wollemia; species Wollemia nobilis. The sequence goes on from JAQPPZ010002200.1 coordinate 2,492,074, forward strand.
GATAGGGTTGGTTTAGACTCCTCTATGGCTAAACATTTATTCTTTTTCATTACCTCTAAACTCCTTTCCTTTCCTTTAAATATTCTTCTATTCCTTTCTAGCCAATAGTCCAAAGTATTGTATCTTTTGATATATCCCATATTGTCTGTAAAGCCTCACTTTTATAAGTGCTCTGCCATTGCTTTAACCAATCTTCAATTCTTCTATTCATCACCATGCATTTACCAAACATATTAAGAATCCATTGCCATAGATTCCAGACTATTGAGCAATGTCCCAAGAGATGGTCAATACTCTCCTCATTATCACAGAAAACACATCGAGAGGGGCCATGAAAACCCCTTTTCATAAGGTTATCCTAGGATAAAATTATTCTATGATGTACTAGCCAAACAAATATTTTGACTTTAGGAATGCTTTGGGCTATCCCAAATATCTCTCCATATTCTAGTGACAAATTATTATGTTGGTGTTGAACGTTATATCCACTTCTTGTTGTGTATTCTCCTGAGCTATTCAACTCTCAAATCAATTTATCCTTGGAACCCCTTCGGAATAATCACAGTTGTTATCTTTCTACTCAATTGTCTCCTAGCATCAATGTCTTGTATACTTGTAAAAAAATCTTCTTTCCATTTGTATCTTCCTTCTCGATCTTTGTACAAAATGTTTGAAACCCTATCACTGTGTTTGTCTTGAAGCAGTCTCATCCAAGGTTTCAAAACTGGATCTAAATTGACTGGGTTTTTATCACACCAAGTATCCATCCAAATATAATTTTTTTCTCCATTTCTCATCATCCATCTTAGACCTTTAATCATAAGATCAATAGATTTTTTTAAACCATTCCAAAGAGCAGATCCATTTGGAAGAGAGAATGCAGTAAATATTAAACTTGGGTCATTGGGATCAACATACTTACTTAGAAAAATTCTTTGGGTGGAGACTGTTTCAATCTTATAACCAATTAGACAAAAAGAAAAGAAGAAGACTGTTTTTTGAAATCAAGTCTTCAAATATTTGTTTGTGATGTGCCTGTTCCTTTAAGGTAGAATTAAAAAATGGGAGGTAATCTGTCTTTATCTGATCTTTGTTGACGAAATAGGTATTAGCTGGACCATGTGGTAAGAAGTCCAAGGATAAGCAGAGTGCAATACACAGACACATATCCAAGTAAGGAGCAAGTGCTAGCAAGGAGTGAGCCTCATATTCAAAGTTCTTGCTCCATATTTTTGGAGAAATTTGAATATTTAAGAATTCTCACGAGGAAAAGCTGAGTAACAAGGAAGAAAGGCCATTTATGGAAGCTCTAGCTGGAAGTAAGGATGTCTTAATTGGAGGAAATAATTATTTCTTGATCAAGAATAAATTCAAGAATAAGTCTATGGTAACCTGGGACCGCTACTCAGGTAGCATAAGTTAAATCAGAAGTGATGATCAAGCAATACTTGGTTTGAGATAATTCAAAGATTAAGTTAACAATTGGACAAAAATGTTGCTTAAAAAATATATAGGTTCTATATATTCAATAAAGTTGTTAAGGAAATATACTGTGCTAAGGGTTTGTCAACACAGAACTTCATATTAACAAGTTTGCAATTAATCAAGAAACATGTGAGGTGGTCATTAAATGAAGGGGATTCTACAAACTTTTAGACTAGTTTTTGTTTGAATCCTTATCGTTATATTTTTTATCCAAATTGACAACCATTGGCTCAGCCCTGTTTGGCTAGTAGAGGCTCAAAATTTGAGAATTATATTGGTGTGAGCAATAATTCCAGATCTTGAATTTCTCTAGCAATTTGGCTGAGGGATAGGACCTCAAACAAGTAGTGGTTGGGCTCCAAAATATTCTTTAAGACTTCTAATTGTCCATTTTTCCATGTAAGGATGAGTTGGTTTGGAATCTATCAAAAGATGGTGGATATTCAGTCAAGTTGGGGTAGAAGGCTTCAGAGTAATCGAAATTTTCTACTCCCAAGGATATATCCCTTGGAAGATTTTTAGTAAATGGAGACTTTCCCTAAAGCCTTATCATTCCTTTGATTAAGAGTCTAAAGTAAAATTCTTATAAGTAAGAAGAGAATATCATGGATGTTTTAGGTTTGTCATGTGTAAAGAGGAGCTAGAAACATCAGATCATCTACTTCTATGTTGTCCCTTTTCTTCCACCATTTGGGGATATTTTTTCAAAAAATTAAGAAACGAGTAAGTTCGTCGATCAACATTATAAGAGTTGATGAAATATTGGATAAATTGTTTCAAAGCAAAAATATTAAACATTCTGTGGAGAATTGGTCTGACCATTATTTGTTGGAATCTGTGGTTTGAAAGGAATAGTATAGTTTTCAAAAACAAATCTCAAAATCATATCCATGTTTGGAATATTATTGTTTTTATTTGCAGAATGTTTACAAGCACAGTGCTACTTCTCACCATATGAAGTCTTAGTGTTGAAACAAATGTGCTAGTCTTTGGGTTACATAATTTGAATATACATGCAAGGGTCACATGTGAGAATGGAGTTAACACAAAGGATCTGTGTCAATTCAGTGGTAAAAGGGAAATGTGTAGAACTTAGGTTCTTCAGACTAAATGTTGATGTTGCTTCCAATGGAAACCTTTGGAAATTTGTTCTTTTTTTAAAGAAAATTGAAGGTAAAGTTCTCCTCACCTACTCAAAATCAAATGGAATTAAAAGAAATAACTATGTAAAAGCTAGGGTACTTCGTATAGGGATCATGATGGGCATTGAGAAATGATGGAGATTTACTTTTTTGGAGGGGGATTCACAGAATATTGTAAATGATCTAAAGAAGTATGATGTGGCCATTGGCTCAAAAATAACATTGGTTTCTATGACCATTTGTTATTGATAGAGATATTATCTTGGAAAGGCCAATATGTCTATAGAAAAGGAAACAAAGGTCCAAATAATTTAAACAATTGCTGTGTTAATCTCCATCATGGTGATATTGAAAATTTAGAAGGTAGCTGGTCCAGGGAGATTCTACCTCTTAATGAAAATCATATGAAGGATTTGATAGAAGAAATGTAGTGAAGAAATGTAGCGAGGGAGATAAAGAACCTTTTTGATCAAAATGCAAACTGGATATGGTTTTACCTAATAACAGATGTAATGCTTTGATATTTGGTGGGAGTGTCACCCAATAAAAGCCACATATAGTTTATTAAATTTAAAAGAAATACATAATTATGTATCTTTCTTTATTGTTTTGAACATTTTAACCAAATTTGTGTTGATGTACTTCATATTTATGTCTATCAAAACAATGTGATATTTTTAGATGTTTAGCAAGTTCATGATGTCATATTATGTAGTATAACCTTGGAACTATTTGATTTAGTTGTAATTTATTATTAATTACATTACAATATTGAAAGGGTAAACAAGAAGCAAAGTGAGATGGCCTTGCACAATTTGTTTCCTGTAGAATTGTGTTTTTTAAACATCAAAGTTTTGTTTCAATGTTTGCATAATGATGTTAATATATTTTCTTGTTTTAGCTTCTATAATACTATTTTGGTGATATTTATCAGCCCGTTTGTTGTGTGCACCTAACTTTGATCATCACAATCTATTTACAATTGGTATTTTTGAAGTCTTTTTGTTCTTGCATGGGATTTTTGTTTATGTTTTTCAAATTTGCTTTCTGACCTCAACAATATTTGTCACATCCTTTTTTTTGGCTTCTATATGTGTATTATAATTCACCAAAGGTTACTTTTCCGCACTTTGCACAACTGAAAAAGGTTTGGTTCAGCTCGGAAAAATATAAATAATTACATATATAAAAATCATTAAAAATATAAAAATATGTGAAAAGGAAAAAAAATATTTGGTAAGTGTAACTTCAAAACAGGATTTCTTTATTGTTGATGCTTGAAATGGTGAAGGTTGGGTCTCCTCCTTATAGATTACAATAGAATAATGTGTGTTGTTGTGCTTAAATTTGTTATTGCTGTGTTTGGGTTCGACATCTAAGCTGCATTTTTTCTGCTGGTCAACCTTGGCAATTGCTGTGGCTGCCAAGGTGTATGTGATCGTCTTTGTCAATAAATTAGGGTCACCAAAGTCACCTCTTTTTAAGATGTTCAGTTTTTATAAAATAAGCTGCAATTTTCTTTTAAATTTTAAAAAATAGTCCAAGGTGTTGTAGAGTAACAGTAAATGGGGTGTATTTATTAGAGTGTCATCTAGGTTCAAGTCCCAGCCTTGTGATAAGGCAAACTATGTCTATCACTCTTGCAATCAGGTGGCCAGTGATAATGTGGTTATATTGTAATAGGAGAGGGGCCTGATTTCGAATGCCCAATTATTTACCCACAAAAAAAAATAATAGAAAGAAAAAATTAGTCATAACCTTTTTAAAAAGTTTGGATTGGACTGAAGCTGACTGAAGTTTTGGCGGAACCTTATAACTAATGTTAGGAGGTGAAGTCAATATATAGATCTCCGATGTTCTTCAGGAGGTGATCCTTAATAACGAATTAAACGTGGTTGTTAATTAGCGCATTTTGGATGTATCTCGACTTTTTTGGAGTCTTATCTTTTTTTCCTATAAAAAGGAATAACCCCTAGTATATGTATATATAAAAGAAAGGGTGCGGATGTGAAATAGTTCCTTGAGATTAATAAAAGATTATAGCTGCCATTGCCCCTTGGTTTTACCTGCACACAACAGGGTTTCCACATAAATCTCGTGTATTGGTTTATTGTTGTTTTTAGCTTTCTTGCTTTTAATTTTCTAACAAATTTACATATTATAATTGATTTTAGATGTTTCCTGAAGGGAGATGTTAAAGGGATGATTTTTGTCAAAGATAGAAGTGACAACTGGGTTTATATTCTCTCACATACCTTCAATTTTTACTCAACAACCATGTGTCCTAATTTCTTCAAACACTATATTTGAACATTATTACTTCATGTCTTGTAGTTGAATGTATGCATCTTTATGCTGTAGGAAAAGTTATTTGCAACTACTATTTTAAAAGATTTAAAATAAATGATCTTAATGCTTATCTATAGCTCCTCCTTGATCTATGACAGATGATATGGTAGTGCCTAGACTCATCACTGATGATGGAAGGAATTTTCAAGCTACTGAGAACAAGGAAGAGCTTCAGTCCTCAGCAAACCACCAAGAGGCAAAACACAGAGAAGCTCTTGATTGTCAAGTGAAGAGTTTGGTGGCTGCAGGTAGAAGTCAGAATGAGGTATCCAAATTGGAGTTTCAGAAAGAAAAAGGTTGGCACCACAATTTAATTTATCATTTGTTTACCTTTTATGGAATGTAATAACAATGAATGATTATGTTTGTTACTTATTGGTATAAAATAGGTTAGATCTTTTGTTGACGTGACCAGTGTCACAATATTCAGTGAATTTTATCACAAATGTTTGAATTTTGATGGTTTTCTACCTAAAGCAAACAAATATAACCAAGGTTCCACAGGAACACGTCCCCCACCCCTGAGAATGTGGTCCCGTCCCCCTTTTGTCCTTGGTATGGGTGGACGTCAAAGGGGATGTTTCCCCGTTGTCCCCCTTTTGGGAGGGGCAGGCCGGGCATCCCCGGGATGCCGCCAGGCCATGGGGGACCATCCCTGGTACCCCTGCTGTGAGGGGAGGCTGTGGGGGATAGCTGGCCATCCATAACATTTAAACAAAAAATCTCAGCTAGCTGTTCTGTCTTTCTTAGTAGCATGTCTTGTGTTTTACAGGGGGTTTTCTCTGCAGGTGATTACCCCCTCAATTTCCACCATTTTACAATCTAAAACCCTTGTTTTACAGTCTTGTCCAGCACAACCCCTTTCTCTTCTTGGCTAGCTGTTCCCGTCTTTGGCAGATATCAACCCTCGCCACTCAAAAGGCAATAACAATGAACAGAGAAATAGCCTGAGCTTTAGGCCATGTCTTTTTCTCATGGTGAAGGGCAAGCATCTCTGAGATGGCACAGCTTTGGTTCAATTTGCACCAGATGAAAAAACCCTAAAAACTATACATCAAATAAAAAAACTGAATGCACCAAACAGAATAAAAATAAACATTCGAAGAAAGGAGAATAACCATGCCTAAGATAGAGTCCAGACAAATGTACATACGATATTAATTATGCTTAGCTTTATCATCATATATAGTTGGCATATATATCCTGCTCAGAGTGTGTGCGTGAATGTCACTCACTATAGTAATATATGTTAAAGCATGCAAGTGCCTCGAGAGAATACCTAAAGTCTCATATATATATATATATATATATATATATATATATCTATTAGTTAAAATATAAAGTAGGTAACTATGTTAAGTTCTTTCTCTATAAGGTTATAATATAAAGAGTTATTAAACATGTTAGAATTTCATTTAAAATTTTAAATTAATAAAAGATCTAATTTTTATATTTAAACTAATAAATAATATATTTTTAAAAAATTCAAATTTAATGGCAAACTTCATAACCATTTTTTTTAGTGGCGAACTTTTTCCATGTTTCATCATGAAGAAACTTGAACAAAAACGCAAACACGGTCACTTGGATGATGAGGGAAGCTCATCAGATACAGATACTGATAGCCCAGCAGAAGGCACACTACTGCATGAAAATTTCTAAATTTTTTAATACTATTATACTTGCCGTCCCCTAGCGGTCCCCCAGCCATTTCCCAAAATCGGCTTGCCATCCCCCGCTGTCCCTGAAACCCGTTTCTTCGTCCCCTTGCGCCCCCCGTCCCCGATACTTCTGTAACCTTGAATATTACAAACATATTTGAACAAGGAACAGTTAATGAAAATCATATCTGTAACACCTAAAATGTTTCCCTTTCTATCTTTCGTTCTGACATCTACTTGATTCCATTTCACATCTCTAAAAAATAAAGGTTGAAACAGAAGACCTAATGAAAAAGTTAAAGCGCCAGGCAAAATGATTTTAGGGCAATTCATTCATAGGGGCATTTGCAAGTCAATATCATTTTTGTATGAAATGTGAGGTTCTCACATGTTCATTATTATTTTAGATATGTGCATTAATCAAATCATTTATTCTTTTTTTCGAACATCATAAATTTAATAACTAATTTTTTTCAATGACATTTTGAATTCGAACATGCACCTGATAACTTAGGACTTGATCATGGTTTGATGATCATTTATAACTAGAAGTTTCTGAAGTCCATGGTGGACGCTTAACTAATAGTTGAATACTTTCACATTCTTGTTGATATATACCTGAAGTGATGTATTATCCATCTATTTATTTAAAAATGAATAGGATGTACTATGATTATCAAGGATGTAAATAGATATGCACATATTAAAAGGTAGAAATGAGACTGTTCAAAAGAGGCTATGAGGGACATCCTAAACCAGAGGTGATCAAGAATGATGCAGGCTACCTCAACAGATCCTCAAACATTGCCTGACATACAAGTACAGTCACTGTGGTGCTTCAAAGTTGAAAACCAATGGTAAGCAGTAAAAGCAGGGAGGTTTAGGCCTGTTCTGACAAAAGGAAGAAAGGTATGAGGTTTAGGACCTTTATTTTTGATAATAATCCTTGGAATGTTGTTTAACCTTTTCTTTTTTTGAATAAGCTATGTGTGACTTCTATTGGGGGTTACTCCTATTACGAAAACAAACACTACATTGCTCTCATTACATTTCTATCACATTAATTAAATCATATCCATGCCTTCATATCAAAAATATTCTTCATCTACCTTTCTTATCAATTAGATTTACCATCTTCCTCACTGCTAAGTTTCAGCACTCAACTCCTTTTTATCATTTCATACAGATGCTTTCCAAAATTGAAATTTTGTCAAGATAAAATTCAACACCATAAATGGCTAAAATATTTTCATATCTATAAATATAAATATGTTGTCTACAACAATCTGAGAGTTTCTTAATACCTTTTTTAGGGTTCTTATTCATGCCCCTAATATTCCAAGATATTATTTTCATTGTTATTTTTTGTTTTTATTTGTGGGTTTAGCCCCACTTCTTGTTAACACTCGCGATATTTGCTTTTGTTTTCCTATATCAATATCCCTTTGGGTATCATTTTCTCTTTGTTTTTGTTTCTTGGTTCTTCCTCTCTTTTCTTTCATTTCAACCAATACTTTCATCTTTATCCATCTGTTCAATCTTCTCACATTGCTCAAAGTAAGACTTATCATCTATAGGTTTGTCTTGTTGTGTAGGATTTGTAGAGCAAGGAATAACCTCAAAAGCACATTCTTCTTTATATTGCCTTGGAAACCCTAAAGTGCAAGGACGCTCTTCCAAAGCAATTACCTTCTTATTCTGCCCTAAAAACCCTAAATTGTTACAAACTTCCTCCATCCTCATTTTTTTTATTATGCTGCTCTAAAGTGCAAGGGATAACCTCTATACCACTTTCACTTTTATTACGAGGAGAGGATTCTATACTGCTTGAGGAAAATGAAGATGATTTACTTGGAAAGATCTTGACCTCTTCTGTCGTCTTTGTGTTTGGATTTTCCTCCACATTTACCTTTGTACCTTTAATTCCTTTTGAACTTGAACTTACATATTGTACTTTCTCATCCCACATTTACATATTGTAAGGATAGTATAAAGGTAATTTTGTGTGAAAGCACAATAATAGATGGTGCACCTTTGTTCATGTGTGCGTTATTTATTGTCTAGTTACTGGAACTATGGCTAAGACTCTGAACTTTCTTTTTGTGCTAGAAAAAAATTCATATTAAACATACAATGTACAATGAGGCGGGAAGGCTTTAAGTTGAGCAACTATTTCTCATACTAACATTAATGTGAAGCTGCACAGGTTAATCTCGATTGACAACCTTTTCTTCATTTGGAAGTTTCCTTATAGGGAGTTAGAAGCATTTCTCTAAGAGACTTTTGAAACAACCAAAATACATCCTATTGTATATGTATAAGTGTAAGGCATTGCATTGAAGTAGAATGTACGGAGTGAATAGCATAGCAAAACAGTGCGGAGGAATAGTGTCGTGGCGTGAACAGTGTCCGTGACAGTGTTGCAGTGTGAACAATGTCCATGAACAGTGTTGCGGAGTGAACAACATTGCGGCGTGAACAGTGCGACGGAACAGTGCAGAGGAACAATGCAGCGTGAACAATGCCGCATGAACAGTGTCGTGTAAATAGTGCCAACGGAACAGTGCTGCATGATCAGTGCGGCGGAACAGTGCTGGGTGAACACTGTTGCGGCATGAACAATGTTGAGGGCAAAACAATGCCACAATAAGGGTTTCTACAATGCGAATTTCTACAGGGCATTTCTGATCTATTTTCGATGCTTAAAAAGCGCTTACATTAGGCTAATAACCTTTTGTAAGATTGGGTGCAAGTCTCGATCGCTTAATTGGGGGAAGTACTTGGGCTAATTCTCGCCCTAAAACTCACTATGAGGAGTACCCCAAGAACCCCTAAGTAACTGGTTTGAGTGTGTCGCCAGTGAAAAGGGTCAACAACCCCACACCCTGTTAGTAGTTTTTGACCTTAAGAGTGTATACGAGGAGTTGTCGTTTAGAGGTAAACCCGTGGCTGGTTTCTTAGCAATTATTCCCTAGTGGGATAGTGTTGAAAACCAGAGAGCGGTACTTGCTTAGACAACCCGAGTGGCCGGTGAGATTTGCCTTAAGCCCATAGGAAGACTCAGTTCGGGGCCTATTTCTTGAGGGTTTTTTTAGGCGTGACAACGAGCCCTAGCGTTGCCTTTTCTTGAGCGGCCCTAGGGCTTCTAGCTTAGTTATGGCGATTCTTGATGAAGGTAGAATGGATGAGACGTGGGCTTCTCCCCTTAAATTTATCCAATGTCTTCACACTACAGTTTCATATCAACGTTTGTCTAAACAAATTAATTCTCTCCAGAAATAGCTAGACACACAAGCTAGCATTATACTCTCCTTGCAAGACCAAGTGAAAGACGGTAGCCACATTATCATGGACCGCATTATCAGTTATCTCAGGTTACTTTTGGTGGTCCAGTTGTCGACATCTCACTCGGCGTTCTAGGCGGTTCGAGGTTCAGGACGTGTTGCTGTTCTTATCAGGGATAGGCCCCAGGGTTCGGTATCCCTGGTATCGACTGATCTCCACTCCAGGTTTTTATGGATTAAAATCCATTGTCACCCACCTCTTTGGGACATATACATTGCCACCTGTTACTTTCCCCCCACCACATCCAATTTTGCTATTCACACGAATGGGGACCCTTTCCAAGATCTTTATGAGGACATTACTAGATACTCAGCTTCAGGGGAGATACTTTTGCTGGGAGATTTCAATGCTCGGACCGGACCTATGCAAGTTTCTCTTCATGACCTCACAACCGATGAGTTGCAGACTCGCGAATTGGATCCAAAGGACCTTGGTTTTGCTTGAACCTACAATGACACTCAGGTTACTGCTTACGGTAAGCATCTTGTTGAGTTGGGTGAATCCAACGGGCTAGTGCTTCTCAATGGTATATTTTGTTTTCTAGATTCTGGTGGGTTTACTTGCTTTCCTCATAGTGGTGGAGCTAGTGTTGTCGACTATGCTATTTCCTCTACCACCCTCATTCCATTCATTTCCCAATTTAGCGTCTCTGATCACCTTCCCCTCTTATCGATCATTCAGTTCTTTCTCTTACGTTATCCGCTGGTTCCCTTCCTGTTACTCATCCCTCTCCACCCTGCCCTTTAGTCCCTCGGGTTATAATAGACTTTGACTATTATTATTCCTTTACTTACATGGACTGGTTGCGTCAGGTTCTCCCCAAGGTGTCTTCCCTTCCCGATGTTTCGGATCGTTCTACTTGCTTGGTCCAAACTATTTGGAAGGCTGCTTTGGACTCGTACCCCCATTCTATTCGTCCTTCCCTCGTACTCGCCCCCCTGGTCATTGCCCCATTAACATTTGGTATGATGAGGAACGTAAGTCTGCCCACCGAAGGTTGAAATATGCCATTCAGAATCCTTCCCATCTCTATGCCATTTCCCACAAAGACTACAGGATGCTTCTTCAAAGAAAGAACCGTCTCTTCCTCTCTCAACATCAACTTGATCTTATCTACTCCCTTCAACATTCTCCTAAATCATTTTGGCGCCTTATCCTCCCTCGTGACTGGATTACTCATGGGATCGATCTTTCCTCTTCGACCATTCATGCCTCTTCCCTCTATACCATCCCTAATCATCTAACTATTAGTGTTCCCTACCCCTCCTCTTCGTGCCACCTCTTTTCTATTGGTCTTGTCAGGCAGACTATCTGGAAACTTTGTACGAGCAAAGCAGCTGATTTGGATGGGTTATAGGCATAATTTTTGAAGCACGGTATTGACCCTCTTGTTGGGCCCCTCATTGATCTCTTTAATCTCTGTCTGTTCTAGGTTTCCTGATTCTTGGACTCAGCATATCATTCAACCCATTCATAAGGCAGGTGATCCCCATGAACCCAATAATTATGCCGATAGGCGTCGTACAATGGCAGCCAGGAAGGTCAGCCACGCCATAAACAATATTAATATTTTATTAAAAAAGCCGACATTAAGAAAATTATCCGCCGACATTAAGGGTTACGGTGGATTTAAAATATTTAAAAAATAATTAAACTATTTAAACGCCGAGAGTTATCAATCTCGAGGTGCCTATCTATCACACCCCCAAGAAATGAGATAGGCGCCTTGAGATTGATAACTCTCGGTGTTTATAGATATATATATTTTATATATCTAAGCTAGTTATAGGACTATCATGATTGGGCATATCTTTGCCAAGCTTTATGCCACAACATTGGATGTGCTTCTCTCCTACAGGTTGGAGGAGGCGGGTTTTAGAGCTCTTGGCCATGCTGGTTTTCGGCAAGATCACCAAAGCAAATATCACATTCTAGTCCTTTGAGCTATTATCAAGGAGGTGCGTTCCAGGTCCTCGAAGGTTTATTGTTGCTTTGTTGACTTCCGAAAAGTCTTTGACACGGTGCCTCGACATTTACTTCTTGAGAGACTTCGGTCAGTTGGCATCTCTGGGAAACTCTTGACAGTGGTTACACGGTTATATGAGACGGTGAAAGGTCGGTTTCGCTCCCCTCAAGGGTTTTCAGACAATATTCTTAGCACCATAGGAGAGAAACAGGGGTGCCCCCTTTCCTCGATACTTTTTGGGATCTTCATTGACGAGGTGGAGACTTTTATTAAGGAGAACGCTCACGCAGAGGATGGTTGCCTTATTCACTATGTGCTGATTCACGCAGAGGATGGTTGCCTTATTCACTATGTGCTGATTTCTATTCTCCTCTTTGCTGATGATGTTGTTCTTTTGGCCTCTTCCCCTGAGGGGCTTCAGTGCCATCTGGACAAGCTTGTCGCTTTTTGTGACTTGAGACAGTTGAGTGTGAATCTTTCTAAGACCAAGGTTATGGTATTCAATACTACCAAAGAGGCTCTATCTCATCTCCACTTCTCTTTCCAAGGTCGAGAGGTCGAGATCACCACCTCTTATGTGTACTTGGGGGTTCTTTTCACCGGTCCCAGTTTTGTTATGAAACTCGTCGCGCAGGCCCGGGTGTGTAAAGGATACGCAACTTTGTCTTTGTTAGAGAGGAATTGCTTCAAAGCACATTTTCAAGATATACCTGTGAAGATGAGGATTTTTGATGCCTTGGTCAAGCCAACTATCACTTACGGGTCAGTGGTTTGGGGCCCTAGTCTTGGCCTGACTGAGTGGTCATGGGTTGAACGAGTCCAGACACTCTTTCTTCGACGATTCATTCGTTGCAAGGGCACAGTCCCCCACTCTATTATTCTAGCAAGGGCACAGTCCCCCTGCTCTATTTTCTAGGTAGACCCTATGCTGTCTTAGGATTATGTAAGCAGATCCTCTTAGCCTTGGTCATTCTCTTGGGAGCATCATTAGATTGTATTGTCTCTTTTTGAGATAGTGATGATGAAACTATGCCTTTTCTTCTGCTTCTATTATGCATTCCACCACTAGTTAGAATTGGTGCTTGGATCCTCTTGAGATCTTTTCTACTTCTTTCTTTTTCCTGGACCAATGATTCTCTTATCTATATCATTACTTGCAACCTGTTAGGGTTTACTCATTTTAGGGTCCACCCCTCAAGGCTATGATCAGCTGCTGCAAAACAGTTTAGTTTAGTTTAGTTTGGTAATACTCTTGTGGTAACTACAATGCTTGATAACAACCTTTTTCTATTGTGGATTATTGGCCTATTTTGGTCATTTGTATTAATTACGCCGAGAGGCGTTCCTACGCTGTAAACAATTTTTTTATTTATTAAAAAAGCCAACATTAACAAAAACATTTAAAATATTTAAACTAGCTTAGATATAAAGGATATATATCTAAAAACGCTGAGAGTTATCAATCCCGAGGCGCTTATCTTGGAGATCACACCCCCAAGAAATGAGATAGGCGCCTCGAGATTGATAACTCTCGGCGTTTTTAGATATATATCCTTTATATTTAAGCTATTAAATTTATCTTATCTAGAAACATGCACGTGAACTTCCTTATAATTTAAGCATAATAACTTTTTGTTTTCATTTAATTTTTTGCTTTTAAAGGTGGTTGGTTCTTGATTTTGCATATAGCTATCCCCATGCCATTTCTCGATGCATCACACATCACTATATCCATGCCATTTCTTGAAAAATTTGAAAGTGTGAGGTTGGAAGTTATTAGTTTTCATTTTTTTAAGTCAGCATTTGCTGTCTCTTTCTGCTAAAATTGTTTGTTCCTTAAAAATTAGTGATATGTGCCATGGCTTCTTTGAAACTTTGGTTTTTGTTTTTAACTTCCTCCAACAGAACTCAAACATTTGAATTGTTGAACTTTCAAAGGTGGGTAGGGTGAGTTTGGGAGGCTGCTTTAATATGAGTCACTTATTGTCCCTTATCCATTCTGGTAGTAACAAATTATAATTCATTCTTTATATGAACAATATACCCTTATTCAATAAATATTGGATTAGGAAAAATAACCTATAAAGAGGAAAAATAACTGCTTTAGGCCATAGTATTTTTAATGATGTGTTTACCTTCATGCTCACTTTTTTTTTTGCTGGATTTATTTGCATTAACTTGATGTGAAGTTCCTTGGAATTTTGCCAAGTAGTTTACCTATTCCTAAAGATGAAATTAGATTCTTTATGGCCCTTTTAGGTGAGATTAGATGTTGCTATTAATAAAATTGTATTTACAACTTGCAAGATTAGCCAAAATTTCTTGATGCTATCCAATATGCCTCATCACCACATGCACCGGGACAACATTGAAGAAGACCACATTTATAGACGTGTAGAAGCCTTGGCAGTTTTTAAATATTTATACGCAAATAACTGGTTAATTCTCAAAAAGCAAAACATTATCTCATAGAGTTTGTGATGAATATTCATTAGCAAATCAAGTTTTGGAGAAAATTTGACAACAAATAGTTTATGAACATTATTGACTATTTTTTCTCCTCAACCAATATATTTTTAAGCTTTGTTCCACAAAGTTTTGGGACGGGCATGGCAAGATGGACTTTTGGGTTGTTGGGACGTATTTTCGAGACGACAAGACTTGTTTTTGGGATGGCAAGACGCATTGCTAAGATTGCCCCAAATCCCAAGACAAGGCCCTGTGGAACATAGTTGCTAAGACTATCACATAAAAAGAACATTGTTGTCTTGTAATATTATTCGTTTAGTTATCCACTTATAATCCCAAGTACCATTGGCAAACATCGTAGGAAATTTTATAACAAAGCCACTTAAAAAAAAATCATAGATTTACATATAACACCAAAAGGCAGTCTATAGAGACCAAGAGTGAGTTATTTGAGATAATGGTTCTTTACTTCTAAGAACATCTAAAAGACTCTTGACTTGAGAATGGCATAAGAGGTAAAGTATTGATTTCAACACTTGAATTTGTTTTCTTGTATTATGAGTTTCACCTGGCCTTTCTTGAGAGGGCAGGCTCGTTAGAAGTGCTCATCGTATTATTGATCATGTTTTCACTCATTGGGTTACTATTGAGGAGGCTCGTCAATGGTCTTCTAAAGTATCATGTTGTTTTATGGACTTTAGAAAGGCCTATGACATCGTTCCTTGACATCTTTTATTTTAGAGACTACATGACATTGGTATCTTGAAGCTCTTTATCATTGCTATCGAGAGACTACATGAGGTAGTTGTTGGTCGTTTTAGGACAAATTTAGGTTTTTCAGAGAATGTCTAAAGCACCATTGATGCCAATTTAGGTTGTCCTATTTCTCCTTCTCTGTTTGGGATCTACATTGACACACATGTTGACAATGGTTGCCTTCTACATCCTATTTTTGTAGTTATTTTCCTTTTTGCAGGCAATGTAGTTATTTGTGCTCATTTTTTGAGGGCTTGCAAAGATAGTTGGATGCTCTTGCTTGCTTTTGTGACTTGACATAGTTGGCAGTCAATCTTACCAAGACTAAGGTGATTAATTTCAACACATTAAAGAGTAACTTACTTTAGTTTCAATTCTTCTATAAGGGTGAGTTGATTGAGACCACCATTGATTACACCTAATTGGGGGTTTTGTTTATAGGTCCTTTCCTTAAATCTTCAGCTAGATTTATAGTCACGGCTTTGCAGGGGATACAAATCTCTCATTGTTGAAACACCAAAGTTTCCAGCAACACTTTCAATACATGCCTATATTAAGTACCTATCTTGGGTACCTAACATTTGTTATGAACCTCTCTTCTCATTACAATAAATTATTCACCAATATGCAGAAATATACAACACTCATCCACAAATAAATTGCACAATAAATTCCACACAATAAAATAGAGATTGATAATACCCTTGAGGTAGGGCAACACCGTACAATGCTCCTTATTGGAAGGAAGCCACTCCACAAGATCTTCAACTCCACGAGCCAAGACTTCTACAAGAATACTTCATCTATATGACCTTTTACAATGAAAGTATATATCTATTTATACAAGAGTGTGATGGTTCACCTTCTTTGAGTTACAAGATCACCAATGTGGTGGTTCACCTTCCATGAGTTACAAAGTGCATAATAATATGACAATATTCCTCATGATATTATTCTCCTATTTATTTCTAATTTGACATATGGCCTTCCTTATTCAATAATTAATTTATGGCTCATACTATTATGCAATACAATATTTTTTTATTAAGTACCTATCTTGGGTACCTAACATTCCATCTCCCTTACAAAATGTTTTGTCCTCAAAACATTAGAAGATAATATGATCTTTTGAGCCATATGGAGTACTGGTACCAATCTTGATCATCCATCCATCCTAGTGAAACTTTGACTGGTGGTGTTCCTTGTTGATGTTGATATGCCTTTATGCCACTTGAATATCCATAATTAACCCTTGGGTTCCATGTATGTCCATCATAGCTCCTTTGTTGCTTTGTACCTAGTCTCTTAGTGAAAATTTGACTGGTGGTGTTCCTTGTTGATGTTGATATGCCCTTATGCCACTTGAATATCCATAATTAACCCTTGGGTTCCATGTATGTCCATCATAGCTCCTTTGTTTCTTTGTACCAGTCTCTTAGTGAAAATTTGTCTGGTGGTGTTCCTTGTTGATGTTGATATGCCCTTATGCCACTCGAATATCCATGATTAACACTTGGGTTCCATGTATGTCCATCATAGCTTCTTTGTTGCTTTGTACCCTGTCTCTGTGATTGTTGCCTCTCATGGTGATGTGGATGGTGATATGCTCCAACCTTAGCCCTATGTGCTACTTTCCTTGACTCTTTAATCTTTTGTTCCTCTATTTTGTGCTCTTTTGTCATGCTCCCATCCATTGATTCTTCCCTTACTTGCTTAATTTTTGTTACTGCCTCCTTCTGAGATTCTATTTTAGGTTCTTTTGTTTGTTCTTCACTTTGTTCCCTTGCAATAGCTACTTGTTTTTCCTTACACTGAGAAATGTCTTGTAATGTTATCTTCTTCTTTCGATACCATATCTGTTGAGAAATGTAACTCGGACAGGAACTTCTTGCACAAACTTCAGTATGAATGTGCTAGAAGTGGTTCGAGACATTTCTAATTTTGAAATTCACTTAAGTGATTTTTTATTTTTAATTTCACTTAAGTGATTTTATTTTGTAATTCACTTAAGTGATTCTATTTTGAAATTCACTTAAGTGATATACTATTTTTAAGTTCACTTAAGTGATTCTATTTTGTAATTCACTTAAGTGATTCTATTTTGAAATTCACTTAAGTGATTTCTATTTTTAACCTTACATCTCAAGATGAGATGAGATCTAATCTTAGGGTTAGAGAGATTAGGGTTACCTTTTTCAAGGATAAAAGGAGAAGATCAAGAGTGTTTTAGACACACAGAAAGGAGAAAGAGAACATATTTCAGAAGGAGAATTGCAAGCTTAGGAGGAGAAGAACAGTGAAATTGCTGGCCAGAAAGGCAGCAAGAGAGCAATGTGCTCTGCTGTAGCTGTAGCCTCTCTTAATTGAAATATTGCAGGTTCAGAAATATATTTAACTTACGCTGTTCATGCTGTTTATTTTTCCAGCCATCTGTGTGACTGTTGCATGTTTGAATAAATTATCTTCAGATCAGATTTATTGTAAAATAACATAGGACAACAATTATCTAGGCTTAGGAAAATTTACATGGTATCCGAGCTAAGTTTTGTGATTGAGATCCTCAAGGGTTTACAGTAGTAGATCACTGCTGAATATTTAAAGAAAACAACAGTTAAAGGGTTTCATAATTTTTTTTGCTTGAAGGACTAAGCTTATTTGCAGGACTGTTTTTTTGAGTCATTCATATCAGATCTGAAAGTTTGTACAACAGATCTTAGAAATGGCAGCAACTAGCCTCAGATTTGAGGATAGATTGGAAGGTGCCTCCAATTTCATGCCCTAGAAAGTTAGGGTAATGTTCTTATTGGAAGAGAATGATCTCTGGGATATTGTCAAGGATGATGTGACATTGCCTACAGATCCGCAACAATTGGCAGCTCACAAAAAGAAGAAAGTGAAGGCCAAGCGGATGATCTTGGATGCAGTGAAAGATCACCTGATTGCTAACATATCCGAGAAGACTAAGGCAAAGGAGATGTTCGATGCCCTGGTTAGCCTCTACCAGAGCGAGAACATAAACAAGAAGATGATATTGCGAAACAAACTCAGATCTATGGAGATGACTAGATCTGACACCGTTACCAGTTACTTGATGAAGATCACGCAGATTCGTGATCAACTGGCAGCAATTGGGGAGACGGTTGAAGACACAAAGTTGGTGAATGTGGCACTTAATGGTTTCTCAGCTTCATAGGAACCATTTGTCAAAGGCATTTGTGCTCGTGAGAACCTTCCCAAATTTGAGAAATTGTGGGATGATTTCATCCAGGAGGAGACATGGATGGAGTCAAAGGCCAGCAAGAAAGGTGGTGACGATAACCTAGCTCTTTTTGGGCGAACCAAGAAGGGCAAAGGTAAAGGACCCAACAAGGGTAAGGTAAAGAATGAGGACTTGAGCAAGATCAAGTGCTTCATTTGTCATAAGCACGGCCATTATGCATCACAGTGTGTAGACAAGAAAGGCAAAGGGAAGCAACATCAGATGCAGGTAGCAGCCTTTGCAGAAACTCAGATGAGTGAGTTTGCTACCAAATTCGAGAAGGATTTCTCATTGGTCTCTTGCCTTTCTACCAGCACGGTTCCAAGAAATGCTTGGTATGTGGATAGTGGGGCATCTCGACACATGACATTAGCTCGTCAATGTTTTACCAGTCTACAAGAGCAGGGGTTCAGATTGAGCTTGGTGATGATACCAAATATCCAGTTGTAGGAATTGGTACCATTCCTTTTCGACTCTAGTTAGGGAACTATTTAGACTTTGATGATGTTTTGTTTGTTCTAGGTCTTAGGAAGAACTTGCTTTCAGTTTTGGTTATGGAGGATAAGGGTTATGCAATGGAGTTCAAGAACCAACATGTCCTTATTAGACCAAAATAATCTAGCCCAAAAACAACACAAGTGATAGGGGTTAGAGAAGGCAGTCTATACAGGTTGCGGGGGTGAACCTGTTCGAGCCCTAGTTCATAGCAAGTAACAAACTGGTGTGAGTTGTGGCACAAGAGGATGGGACACCTGCATCATAGAGCGTTGCCTATTCTGAGGGAAATAGTAACAGGTCTTCTCGAGTTAAACATTGAGCAACAGGGAGTATGCAGAGGGTGCATGCTTGGCAAGCATGCCAAGGCTGTTTTCCCAAATAACTAGCATAGGTCTAAGAAGATACTAGATCTAGTACATTCGAATGGTTGTGGACCGATGTCAGTAGCATCAATTTCAGGTAGCATGTATTATGTTTCCTTTGTTGATGATTTCTCTCGCAAGACATGGATCTACTTCTTAAAGACCAAGGATGAAGTCTTTAGCAGGTTTTAGGAGTTCAAAGCTCTAGTTGAGAACCAGACAGAGAAGAAGATCAAGGTCTTTAGATCAAACAATGGGAGTGAATTACCTCCAAGGAGTTCGATGGTTTCTGCAAGCAGGTAGGGATGAAGAGGGAGCTGACGGTTCCATACAACCCACAATAGAATGGGGTTGTAGAGTGAAAGAATCGATCCATCATAGGGGTTGCTAGGGCTATGATTCATGACCAGGGCTTGCCAATGTTTCTTTGGGCAGAAGCATGCAACACAACAGTTTACAACCAGAACAGGTGTCCTCACAGGATCTTGGAGGACAAGACACTAGAGGAGGCATTCACTGGTGTGAAACCAGAGGTGACTCATTTCCGCATATTTGGATGTCCAGTTTATATCCATGTTTCGGTAGAGAAGAGGACCAAGTTGGAGCCCTCCAGTAGGAAGGGTTTATTTGTGGGATACAGTGAGACTTGAAAGGGATGTAAAGTTTGAGGTGGACATTGCATCCAGGAAGTCCCATGAGCCTATTCCAGTGATAGAGAATGAGAAGCAAAAAACTCCGAAGGTTGAGCCAGGGTCACCAAAGACACCAGTGGTTTCCAGTTCAGAACAACAACCTTCAGGTGAGGAGGTGGAGACATTAGCCCCTTCCAGTTCTATCAGACCTCAATGGCTTACACAGACATTGAGGGGTGTTGAGGAGTATGTTGAGGCTCCTAGCAGCATGATTAGGGAGAGTAGACCTCCAAGCAAGTTTTCAAGCTACATGGCATTGATGAATAACATCATAAATTTAGAGCCTACAAGTTTTCAGGAGGCAATAGACCAGCAGGGTTGGCGGGATGCCATGGTGGAGGAGTACACCTCCATCATGAAGAATGATGTTTGGGACATAGTGCCAAGACCGGAGGGGAAGTCAATTGTGAGTTCCAAGTGGCTCTACAAAATTAAACATGCTGCATATGACAACATCGAGAAGTTCAAGGCAAGGTTTGCAGTCGCCAGATACACTAACATTAGAGCAGCTATGTCTTTAGCTTCATCTATGGGATGGCAGATTCATTGAATGGATGTGAAGATAGCTTTCCTTAATGGGATCATTGAGGAAGAAGTGTACATAGAGCAGCCTCAGGGCTTTGAGGTAAATGGGAAGGAGTCCCATGTTTGTAGGTTGAAGAAAGCCTTATATGGACTCAAACAAACATCGAGAGCATGGTATTCTAGGATAGATGGATACTTGTAGAGTGTGGGCTTCGCCAAAAGTGATGCAGATCCTAATCTATATTACATATTTGTTGGGACTGATCTACTCATTTTGGTGCTATATGTAGATGACTTGTTTCTTATAGGTGCAGAGAAGCTCATTGCAGGGTGCAAAGCAGATATGGCAGCTGAGTTTGAGATGAAGGACATTGGCATGATGCATTACTTCTTGGGTTTGGAGGTTTGGCAGAGACCAGGGGAGATATTCCTTGGGCAAGGTAAGTATGTAGTTGAGATCCTGAAGAGGTTTCGAATGGAGGACTGCAAACCTATGGCCACACTCATGATCACTAATCTGAAGAAGGTGACAACTTCAGATTAAGAATTGGTGGACCCTACGTTGTACAGGCAGCTGATAGGATCCTTGATGTATTTGGTCAACACTCGACCAGATATATGTTTTGCAGTGAACACCTTGAGTCAGTTCATGGTGGAGCCAAGGCAGGAGCATTGGGTAGCAGCAAAACATGTGCTCAAATACTTAAGGGGCACAGTGGAGTATACAGACTCCACTAATAATTGGTCTAAGATATCTTGGAGATGGTGAAGTGAGGTTGCAGGGGCATACAGACTCATAGTGGGCAAGCAATGTAGCAGACAAGAAGAGCACCTCAGGGTGCTGCTTTAGCTTGGGATCAGGCATGATATCTTGGTTTAGCAGAGTGGCACTTAGCTCAACAGAGGCCAACTACATGGCATCCAGCATTGCTAGTTGTGAGGCCATCTGGCTTCGCAAGTTGCTTACAAATTGATTGATCAGGAGTTGGATCCCACGGTGATATACTGTGATAATCAGAGTTGTATCAAACTCTCTGAGAATCCAATATTTCATGACAAATCCAAACACATAGACATCAAATATCACTTCATACGAACAGGATTCAGAAGGGAGCCGCAAAGCTTGAGTATATTCCCACAGATCAACAGGTAGTTGATATTCTGACCAAGCCCTTAGTGAAAGGGAAGTTTGAAGCATTCAGAGACAAACTTGGATTGGTGCAGAATTCCTTCCTCGCTAAGAGGGAGTGTTGAGAAATGTAGCTCGGACAGGAACTTCTTGCACATGCTTCAGTATGAATGTGCTAGAAGTGGTTCGAAACATTTCTAATTCTATTTTGGAATTCACTTAAGTGATTTTCTTTTTTTAAGTTCACTTAAGTGATTCTATTTTGTAATTCACTTAAGCGATTTTCTATTTTTTAGTTCACTTAAGTGATTCTATTTTGTAATTCACTTAAGTGATTCTATTTTAAAATTCACTTAAGTGATTTTCTATTTTTAACCTTACATCTCAAGATGAGATGAGATCTAATCTTAGGGTTAGAGAGATTAGGGTTACCTTTTTTCAAGGATAAAAGGAGAAGATCAAGAGTGTTTTAGACACACAGAAAGGAGAAAGAGAACAGATTTCAGAAGGAGAATTGCAAGCTTAGGAGGAGAAGAACAGTGAAATTGCTGGCCAGAACGGCAGCAAGAGAGCAGTGTGCTCTGCTGTAGCTGTAGCCTCTTTTAACTGTAATATTGCAGGTTCAGAAATATATTTAACTTCTGTTGTTCATGCTGTTTATTTTTCCAGCCATGTGATTGTTGCATGTTTGAATAAATTATTTTTAGATCTGATTTATTTTAAAATAACATAGGACAACAATTATCTAGGGTTAGGAAAATTTACAATATCTTCATGAATTTCTTTTGCACATCAATGTTAATAGTACCCAAAGAATGCAACCAAGGATAACCAAGAACAATATCAACATCATTTAGCTCAATAACATGAAAATCTGAATGTAAAACATATTTATCCATGGTGAGCTTCAAATCTTCAAAAATTTGAACATTTTTATCCTCAAGTTGTATGTCTTTGATTTTCTTTGCTTGAACTTGCAACCTCTTAGTCAAAGACATATTGATAAAATTATATTTGCTGCTAGGGTTAATGGAAACAATAATTTTTTGATTTTGAATGCAACCATGAACTTGCAAAATAGAATTTTTACATTCGAAAAAATTCTTTTCACCACTGTTTGATATTGACACACAAGGTTTAGTTTCCTTAGCCTGCACATTATCATCCTTTTCTTTTGATCCCCATTTGCTTAAAAATGCAACTTCAAATTCTTCAAATTCTTCCCATGTATTATATGTAGGTTGACGGGCATTAGCAAACTTTTTAAACCAAGATAAAGCTGGCCCTTGTAAACAAAGATAAAAATCACATCTCCAAAGAAGATAAGAAAATATTGAAGACTTATAATGTTTCCACCATTCCCAAACATAACTATCATTCTCTCCATTGAATATTGACAACGTCATGATGTTTTTTTTTTTAAAGTAGCTAGGGTTTGAAATAACCAGAATTTCTCAAAAATTAAAATTTTGAGATCTCATTTATTTCTTTCTTCAAAAAATTAAATTTGCAGATTTTCTTTAAAACAAACAAATGGCAACTGATTTGCTTACCCGGATTGAGAGTAATGAATTTTTTTCCCTTTGCATGAATTTTCCGCGGAACCCCAAAAACAACACCAAAAGCCCAACTTGCAATAGCTGTAACTCTCTCAATACTTAGAAAAGTATTCGCGCAGCCAAAAAACAGCCTCAACAACCCAACTTCAAACAGTTGTAACTCTCTCAATATTTATCAGAAATTCACAAATATGTGGAAATATACAACATTCATCCACAAATAAATTGCACAATAAATTTTACACAATAAAGGGCAACACCATACAATGCTCCTTATTGGAAGGAAGCCACTCCACAAGATCTCGAGCTCCACGAGCGAAGACTTCTACAAGAATACTTCATACATGACCTTTTTTTTGGTAAGTAGTGTTTGTATTTACAGCGGGTTTTAACAAGGATCCCAAAACCTGATTACATAAGCAATGGGCCTAGGGCATCAATCCCTTGAAACTGAACACCAAAATAGAAATCCCGCCCAGCGGTAACAGTAAGCATGAAACAATCCCTCTCAGCGGGAAACAAACAAATAAGAAAGAAAGTAGTTTTGGAGATCCCGCCCAACGGGGAGTAGCCAAAAACCACCATCGAGAAGATCCCGCCCAGCAGGAAGCAAAGAAAAACCGTTACAATAAAATCCCGCCTCGCGGGAAGCAGTCAAAACCACCACAAACAGTCCCGCCTAGCGGGAAGCAACAGGGAAATCCCGCCATCCGGGAAACCAGCAGAAAAGAAAGGATCCCGCCTCGCGGGAAAACCGACGGATTTGGCGGATCCTGCCCTGTGGAGAAACCAGCCGCCCACCGAGAAAACATTCCGTTCAGCGAGAGCCATCCTGTAGGAAGCCGACAGCCAGCACAGAGAGGATCCAGCCCATCAGGAAGTGACCAAAGAGTTGTACCACAAGGAACCCGCCCCGGGAAAACAGAAGAGGATCCCAGCAGCAGGGACCAAGAATCCCGTCCAAGCACAGAGCCCGTCGAGGATTCACAAGAAAAAGGGGGAAGTTGTCCAAACCCTAAACCGTCACCTCCACCGCACCGAGAAACGTAGGGGACCAGATCCACGCGAATAACTTGCAAAAAAACCCCAGGGGAAAGCCTGAGGGAAAAAGGGAAGGGATCCCCAACCAAACAGGGATCCCTGGGAAGCACTAGTCCGAAAAACAACCAAGGAAACCCTAGCCGGCCGGGAGGGGCGCAGATAGTGGAGAAGGATCTCCCCCCAGGAGATCATCTGCAAACAACCACTCCCCGGGAGGGATGACCTGGGTTGAGCCAGGGACTGGGCAGAACCAGAAGCCATGGGAGGGGGAGCAGGGGAGGGACCAGAGCCCTCCCCTCTCTACTTTCTTCCCTCTCAAAATCATAGCTGTGATAATAAATTTTTGATTCCATACATGACCTTTTTACAATGAGGGTACATCTCTCTTTATACAAGAGTGTGATGGTTCACCTTCCACGAGTTACAAGATAATCCATGTGGTGGTTCATCTTCCATGAGTTACAAAATGAATAATATTATGACAATATTCCCCAACGGTTACATATATGATTCTATGACATACGTATTTCTAATTTGACATGTGGGCTTCCTTACTCAATAGCTAATTTATGGCGCATACCATTATACAATAAAATATTAAATGCACCTCTTTGATTGCGTCTTCAAACCCACAACTCTTAATGGATCTAAGATATGAGGTCCAAGTCTAGGGTGTTTTGATTGGGCTCACATTGAGAGGGTCTAGACTATTTTGCTTCACTGTATTATTTGATGGAAAAGAACAATTCCCTAATATATTGTTTAGGATAAGTTTGGTGATCATCATCTTTTGCCTTGAGAGCATCTTCAAAATGTTTTTTCAGCTTCATTGTCTTAAATCTATGGGTGATTGCACCCTAGGCAGAGAAAGATACCCTATTTTGGGGCTTTGCTCCTTGGAATGGATTACCTACAGGAGCACTTCTAGTCGTCACTATGGGTGGTACTCAGAAGTTATTTCTCTTATTTGTCAGTTGGCATCTCCATAAATCTATTACATCCTTTCAAATACTCCTGCTTGACCTCTTCCTAATAAGAGGGTGATTAATCAAGAAGTCAAGGATGATTGTCGACATTATATTCAGATTACTTGGGTTGCTCCATCTCAACTTCTTTGTCCTAAGTTGGCCTTCTACAATAAACATTCATGAGGATTGAGAATGGCAGTATTACTCATCCTGATTATGCCCAACTACATTGGGCATATAGCCTTAGGATTCCTCTTGGTCAGCTTAGAGTGTGCTTACATTAGTTGTGAGTGGAGATAGACCATTTCATATTTAGGTGTCTTGTTGATTATGAGGTTCAAGGGAAGCACTATTGCTTTTATAGAGATTAAGGTGGATTGCTTTCCATTTTGATCAGCTATCCTGACCAAAGATGCTTGGCTTTGTACTTTAGGGAGGCTATCAGTCTTCGACGTTAGTTATTGAAGGGGAAATTAATCACTACTCAACTAATTGCAGTGTTTTTTCACTCTATCTCTGCAATTGAGAGTAATAAGTGTTCATTTGAAGCTGCAACTCTCTAAAATATTAATCACAGATCTGTGCGCCCTTGTCTACATACAAGAGGGGCTAGTAGGGCTTTGATTGTTTCTTTTTCTTGCATGCAGTAGGACAGGATTGGAGTTCATAGGGCACATAAGGCACAACACACTGATGTTTGTATAACAACTGACAAACTATGATGAATAGATAAGCAATAGACATCGACGTAGTATACCAAGGACTTAGAAACAAATGCAGCATACCAGTTTCCTATCTTCTTCTATTAGTCCCATGATCATGGATGGCGTAAGAGCCTTGAGGGTTTGAACTCCATTTCCTCCGTGAATTATCCAACCAGGGCCCCTTGGTTTAGGCTATTCACTTGGGAGCATCATTAGATCTTGCATTGGCCCTTTTGGGGCATTTGGTGATGACAATGATTGTGCTCTACTTTACATCTCAGTATAAAATAGTGTTGGCGCTTGGATCCATTGGAGCTCTCTCTCTCTGTCTCTTATTGCTGTCTCTCTCTTTCTCATTACTTTCTATGGGTATATTCATTTTGGGTAACCATAGAGGTTGTAATTTTATGCCATGCAGTTGTTCTACTTCAGTATAGTTTAGACTAGATTCTTTACTCTAATTTAGCCTATGATGCCTAATTTGGCCATCCATGTACATTAATAAAATTATCTTATATTTGCAGTATCATTTAAAATGCAATTTATAGGTGTAGAATTAGTATGTATCTGAATATTGGTGGGATGGAATCTGAGTTTTTATTTGGGTTCATAGGTATATACTATGACAGACTTCAAAGGAATGTTAAATATTCTTATATAGATTTGCATTCTGATACAATGATAGTTATAATGGGAGGTTATTGATTGTATACTAGCTATGTACCTCTTTGTTGAAGGGAGATACCTCTTCAGTGTGTATTTGTAATAATTATAAATTTATTATGTATGTTGTATAGCAAACTTTCCTCTTTTTATATATTTTTTTGTTGAGGCATAGATGGAATTGTGGCATCCTTGAGATAGGTTTGTGACTTTCATGAACTTTGTAAGCATTTATGTTTTCTCAAAGAATTAAAAGTACTAGCATAAATGTAATTAGATAGTGAGAATACAAGAAGGATAGGCTGCACAAAAGATCGTGATAAATAATTTGGGTTAGCAAGAAAATTAACCATTTGGAAAGACTAATGAGAAGATATAAAATGCATTTGAGTGCAAATATGGAATTTCAAGGCATATTTGACCAGAAATTGAAAGTTAAAAAATGGAACTTATGATACATTAAGGATTTGATTGGAAGGGACAGTTTTTCGATCAAGTTTTTGCAAGCAGACACTGACAAAACAAAGGCTAAAACAAGCGATTCTAATGGAAGAGAGTTAGGAAAGGAGTGGAGTGACAGATATTTATGTGTTCATTAATTTGAGAGAAGGCAAGGGAAGTAATTCAACATCAATTGTTACAGATCTGAAAGCAAAAATATGAATATAAAATATGATGGTATACAACTCATTTGTTGTAGATCCTAGACTAGCAGTATGCAAATAAATGTTCTCCAAGGCAGTCAGGGAGGTTGCAGAGATTATGAGCTAGTCTATGGTGGTATATCTGGTCGAAACGCTATTCCATGCCTTTTGCATAAAGAGAGTTAATATTGAATGTGGTAGATGGTATGTTATGGCAATAACTGTCCCATGAAGAGGAAGCTTGGAGAATTTACTCATGAAATATTAGGAGCTGCTCTAAACTAAACTGCGAGGAGTACTGGCCTCTCTACTTTAATATCTTACAGTCATCTTACAATCTAGAAACAAAATTCTAATAATAGGACTAATAGGTGGAAAGCAGGATTAACTTCGTGATCAATAACAGTTCTGGATTGCTTGAGTTGCAAAACCGAGGAGGACTCGGGTTTCAATTCTAAAGACTGATGCTATTTTGAAGCCTGTCTTTTTATAGAATAAAGGTGAGGGTCCCTTTCAAAACCCTTTTCTGCTTTTAATAGTTCTTTGTTATCCTCCTTAATAAGGGGAGGACTGTGAGGAAACCCCAAGTCCTCTAACCACTTCTTCCCTCTGCCAAGTGCCTGTTGGAAGGTTCAAATCATATTTTGGAAGACTGTCTGCTTCTACATTTAGTTCCCTATAGATGTGCTTGTATGAAATTTCTTTTATAAAAGAGTCTAATAATTTCATCTCAACATTATTTGCAGTCCAACTCAACATGATTTGCAATCCAACTCAACATGATTTGCAATCCAAGTTGTAATTCCTTTGTCCACTGCCATTCTCAGCAAGATGATCAATGCTTTCTATTCTGCCATAGTATTTGTGCGATCTTATGATTTTTATTTACGTAAAGTGCTCCCTTTGCCCCACCCTTGCCTGGGCTGCCCTGGCAAGCTCCATCAAAGAAGGCCTATGGCTTCATAGGATTTGCTATTAGTGTTCCTATATGCTTGCTCAGTTTTGGTTTTGGGGAGATTTTTAGACTTTCAAAAATGAAATTAATCTGCATTTGCACATGAATCACTGGAATTTCCTTACATTCAAACAGCCTAGCATTTCTATGCCACTATTAAAGGGACACATCTATACTCCTTTAAACCTCTTTCTTTGAACCTTTGTTGCATGTTATCCGAAAGGTTTCTAGCTGGCCATTGTCCTTCTCTTGATTCAAAGGCAAAATTGAATTCCACACTTTCTTTTTGAAAGGGCATTGAACTAGACGATGGTCCATCGTTTCTTCTTTGTTTCTGCACATGACACACTGACTTGGTCCTTGCTAGGATTCCTTTGAAGAACATTCCATGTTAGTGATTTTTTGTCTAGAGCTAACCAAGCAAAGATTCTAGTTTTTAGGGAAGCTTTTACCTTCCATATTCTACTCCACCACCAAAGTTTTTCTTCATTGTTGTTGTAAAAGTTCGCTTTTATACCCTTCTTTAGCCGTTTACTGCCCACTTGCTGGATTCTTGGACCATATCAGAATGTCTCTTTGCTGATTTAGTCTTATCTTTGTTCTTTCCAGTTGCTTTGTGTAATCATGCCAAATACGTGCTTAATTTCATCCCAGTGTTGGCTCTTCTTCTGTGAGCCATCCTTGTTTCCATAAATTAGTTCTCTTTGCTGATACGACCTGTGCCAATACTATCTTTCCTTGGCTATGGAGATGATCTATTTGTGGAAGCTGACAGTCTCCTTTGCTGCCTAGCAAGGATCTTTACCTAGCCTTACTTCCTTTCCATTCTTTTCCATGCCAAGAAATTTCCAACTAATGGGAAAGCTCTTACCAATGCTTTCCAAATAATTGTGGCTTTTGAAACTGATTTATTTTGCAGTCTAATCCAATCTACAAAGGACAAGGTGGCTAAATATATCTCTTGAATTACTTCCTGCCATAAACTCTTGCTGGTTATCAATCCCCATAAACTTTTTGCTGATAAAGCTTTTGCAAAATTGTGAATATTTTTGAGGCCCCATCATCTCTCTGATTTTGTCTTAGCTCTGATTTTGTCTTAGCTATTCTGTTCCATTAAACTAGTGCAATTGCATCCTTATGTTTGTTCTCTGACCAAAGGAATTGGAAACACTTCTTCTATATTTTCCTTATTTAAGGTAGTATGATATTTTGTATATTATTTCAACTTGCCCATGTTATCTTCTTTCATATATTTTATACCTAGTTTATCATGTCAACATATGAGAACAAAGATAATATCTTGGGCATGTGTTTTCTAATTATATATTCTATGTTGTTTTGATTGAATTTATAGATATACATCATACCTAAGTTTCTTGATTTTCATGAGCATGACCATGGCTTCTCTATACCAAATACATAGATATATGGCACAGGACATAGTGTTAAGGAAAGTGTTAATGAAGATGGGCTCTTGTGCAGCCATTCTATACCTTTTAGATGTGCGTATGGCATTCTCGTGGCGTGCATATATTATTAATGTGGATATATTGTCATTATATTATAATGGGATTGTTGATATATGGTTTAGGTTACGTCAATTTATGTAAGTTAGTATGATATTTTGTATATTATTTCAACTTCCCAATGTTATATTCTTTCTTTTATTTTGTACCTAGTTTATCATGTCAACATATGAGAATAAAGGTAATATTTTGTAATTATATTTTCTTTGTTTTGATTGAATTTATAGATACACATCATACCTAAGTTTCTTGATTTTCATGAGCATGACCGTGGCTTCTCTATACCAAATACATAGATATATTACACTGGACATAGCCTTGCTCTACAAGTAAGGCAATTGACTAAGTTGTTGGAAGCTACGAGGCTATGATTAAACATAATTGGCAAGACTTTAAAGTTGTAATGTAGATGGCTTCCTCTACATTTTCTTCCTTCAGCGTGAGGGAGTTCACAAGGACATCAATCATTAGACGTCGCTGGGATAAATTTATAGAACACATGCATGAGTCTGTTCTCTCCCCATAAGAGATCTGTAGCTGGTGAGGAACCATGCACAGAATAAATTCTGCATTCATGATATACCATAGGAAGGGATCTAGACCTGATACTGACCCTTTTGTTAAATTTACAAATATCTTACTGGACAATTATTTCTCTGCAAACTACCTTGATTTTTCTTAGTATTATTTTGTTCGACAACTTACTATGGATTTACAATTACTTCAGTTTTGTGTTAATGATCAACTAAGTGCCTTATCCCATTTTTCTATGTGTTGTTGAAGGGGCTGTCTGTTTCAAGATCAAGTCACTGTTAAATTTTGAGCGTCACAATCAAAGCAAGCGTTCGGGGTTATCTAATTGGTCAAGATTGCTCTGCTTCATACCATTATGTACTGTACTTTTAAGGTTTGCCTTCTATCGATGTGGCAGCCTTCTATCCATCTTTTCATCAAAGTAAATTTCAATTGCTCTAGTTGATCCTATCTGGGTTGAGTTGGTATAGGTGGGATGGTGACATGGATTTACACTATGCGGTTGGTGTTGGCACATATACAAATGATGTGCTAAGGCATGGGTTCTATTTCATGCTATTTAATCTGCCTTACTTATTTACTGTTTTGGATGTGAAGGTGACTCACACATTGTTATTAATAGACTTATCAAAGAAGCTTTGCCTACAGCCATCCATTGGAAATTGAGGCTTGCCAACTACTGTTTATTGGAAACTGGGCACAGTTAATGAATCAAATAAATTCTTTGAGGCAGTTATTCAAGAAGCCAACACAAGCACACGTCAAGCGATTGCAAGCCAACTTGTAGTGGGCTTGCTTGGATAGCAGCCAACTTGGCATTGGGTCAGGAGAATTTAGGAAATGCTCTTTCAATCGATTCTTCCTTGAATGATGGCCATCTGCAACACACAGATCTCCATAATAAATGGAGTTACTTCGAGTCGCAAACCCTTGGAAGGCTTTGTTGGATAACAGGCATCAAGAAGATGAGGAACAATTAAACATTGTGGCTGCACTTTTAATAATTATCAGAAAAGCTAAAAACAAGCGCTTCTTCACCAACACAATGGAGGTACTTCTTTGAACCGTGGTAATATGTATGATGACAAAGAATCCCTCTCATGCTGCGCTTCTGAATAATGTCTCCTATATCCTAGTGAAATTGGTTTCTAGGGGTACTGTTAGCATTGCATTGAATGCTATCCTTGTCTCATATTTGAGTATGCTGATGGTGTGGACCTGTATTTATTATTCACCTGCGGCTGGACAAAGGGTCAACTTCTCATACGCATATGTTGAGCATCGACTTTTTTATACCCTTTTGCAGGGCCATATGTTTCAAACTTTTGGTTAAAAATAGATGAACATGGTTACATAGTGCCCCCCTATGCATCATGGAGTGCAACTTAACTTTTCAATCAGATTTATAGAATTGTTTACAATAGCAGATTGGGACAGAATGAATCTTAGGTGCTTCCCCGAATTGAAAGAATAATAATTTCATGTAGAGTAAAAGATTCAAGTTTGAGAACACTTGCATCATTTGACCATCGTGTTGTAAAAATAAAGCATCATTTCTTCAAACATCAAATACTAAATATCCTTATGCTCTTGATGCATCTAAAAATGCTTGATTGAAGATAAATATTGACGGTAACATCTTTAATGCTCTTTACACAAATTACTTGTAAATCAATGATGAAGGCAGAAAGAAAGAAAAGCAAGTATATTTGAAGAAAAAATATAAGCAACAGGAACCTGGGAAACACGCATACGTGGTAAACCAAGAATTTTGCCTGTGATATCTCAGATGACAGTTATCATGCTATGAATTTTGTAAGTCAGATTTGATCATAAATTGAACCTTATTGCATAACAAAAGTTACAAAACCCATCATTATGCTTGTTAGTGATACTTGAGGAAAGTATATTGAAAATGCCTGAAAAGAAATTAATCAACATTTTGGTTCACACTTTCTGATCCATCATCACGATAGAGATAGGTGTGAGGATTGTTATGAAGTTGTCCTTAAATAGGTGTTATCCGCGTGTTGCGGTCTACCGGCAAGGATGCCACTTGCATTATCGGTGATGTGATCCAGGTTCAATCCCCACGGCAGATGTGTATAAGAAGTATTTACTCAAAAAAAAAAAGATCTAGAAAATTTTAAGTTTTAATTGTTGCCTTCAAAATAAACTAACCCTGGATTGTGGTCTTGATTCCTGTTGAGAATACCAAACTTAGGTCTCCAGGAAGGGCTTAGGAATGATGCATCTTTCTAAGATTGTCCAGATGCTACTCAGTTTCAATTGCTTCCCTTGTCTTTTATTACTATTTTAGGCAGCAATCTGTTTTGAAATATCCTTTGCATCTTCAAATCCAAACAATGTGATTGCTTTCTGCCACATGATTGACCAATGCTGATTTTGCCATGCAGCAACAGTGTAGATCTCTGAAGTTCTCTTGAATTCTGGTCTGCACTGTGCCATACATTTCATTAATGTAGGCCCAATTTTGTGAATACAAAATATGGTAAACATATTTTCTGAGTTCTGGATCAACCTGGTCTTTCTTCAATCTCAATTTCTTTTTAAAGGCATTTACTAGTAAGAAGGTTGCATGCGTTTTTTCCTTTTTGGCTAAATTGTTAGAAACGGCCTCATCATATGATATGACTGCTTTGATTCATTGTTGCTTGTTTGATGGCATGTGGTGCCCCTTTGAGCTCTGGAAAATGCTCTTTTAATCTCTTGATGGAAATAACTTTTGAATGTGAATACCTTGATGAGGTGGGCATCCTTCTGCCTTAGTTATCAGAGTTCTATGTGCACCTTCTTCCTGCGATGCTTGATGATGTGAGGATTCTTGCAGACAAAAGTCTATATGGGTGGTTGTCCTATAGACTTCTCTTGTGAACTGGCCATCTTGCTTCCTTGAGAGTAGTACATCCAAGAATGGTAAATAACCATTTCGTTGTATTTTCACAATTGAATGTTTTGTGATGTTGAAGTGACAATTATGGTACATCGAAGAATGATAACTAGTCATTTCTTTATGCTTTTATAATTCAGTGTTTTGTAATATTAAAGTGACAATTATACTATATTCAAGAATGGTAAATAACCATTTCTTTGTATTTTGACAATTCAATGTTTTGTAATGTTGAGGTGACAAGTGTGTG
The DNA here is from genome assembly GCA_028583015.1 of Wollemia nobilis. NCBI lineage: Eukaryota > Viridiplantae > Streptophyta > Pinopsida > Araucariales > Araucariaceae > Wollemia > Wollemia nobilis. The sequence goes on from JAQPPZ010002200.1 coordinate 2,525,467, forward strand.
AGTGTGCATGCATACCTATATTGAAATTGAAGAATTTCTGAGTACCTAGCCTTACGTTGCTGCTAGACTCCTAGCAGCTAGTCTCTTACACATCATTTATTTATTATGGTTGAGGTCTTGGGGTATTCATTGAAACATGTTATTCCATATCTTTTGTTCTAGAAGCCGTTTATGTGTCATAACAGAATTTATGCAGAGCTTGTTTTTTCTTTTGGAAATGAATACTCTGCTTTTGTTTTCATAATTTTACTGGTGAGAGTTGTGATGGTAATTCCTTTATAGAAACTGACTTGTGGGTTTTGCTATTTGCAGGAAAATGCCTAGACGCTGCATTTGAAGGTCCATGTGTTGAAGATGTGAGTCCAGTCCGGCCTATGCCAAAAGATATGCAGCAGACGTTGACAGTTGACAAATTAGAGGTTAAAAGCTTCCATGACTTGAAAGAGGGCCCACCAGTTGCTTCGAGTGCTGTGTTAGAATCTGTACCTACAGGGGCATTTCACGTGGTTGATGAAAAATTGGAAACTGTTGAATTTGCTGATAATATAAGTGAAGAGAGTCCTGGATGGGATGATATGGAGGCCAAGAAGATGCAAGCTGTTACACCTTCTGATAATAGTAAAAGCTTTAATGAGGGGCCCCACTCCCAGGAGACTAAAGACAGGCGTATTTCAACAAATAATAATATTGTTTTGGAACCAGATGATGTGAAGTCTAATATTGCTTTTGAAACAGATGGTCTGAAACCTGAGGATGTGAAATCTGATATGGGTGTTCATAGAAAGCCAGAAGAGGAACCTATGAAAGTTGACAAGTATGGAAGAGTGATGCGAAAGGGCAACAGTGACAGTGAATCTGATGATGTTCCTTATGTTGCAAACATGAGGAGAGATCCTAGTTGGAGTCGAAGTCCATCTCCAAGGTACAATAGGAGGAGGAAGAGGAGTAATAGTCGTTCTCCTAGGAGAAAGTCCAGGTGGAGCAGGTCTCACAGGTTTGGAGCAAAACCTGAAATTTGGTTTGTGTCTATGCATTTTGATAGCAATATTATGTGCTTAAATGGTATAAAGTTATGCAGCTTGACTATTATGCTTTAATCTGCTATTCTATGTTGTTTCATATAAATTCTGTAGTCTAAAATATGAATCTCTGATTTTGGTTTATTCATGGAATTAAATATTCTTATTATTCAACAAATTTTCACAAGGTGTGTACTTTGTATATTTCAGCCGGTCTCCCAAAAGGCGTAGGAGCAGAAGTAGGACACCATCGCACGAATTCAGACGTGGGGGAGATCCAAGGTATGACAGGCTTAGTAGAGTAAGAGGGACACCACCCGCATGTAATGATTTTGCAAAAGGAAGGTGTTATAGAGGAGCAACTTGCAGGTTCCTTCATGAGGATGTTTCTAGTGACAATGTCAGTAGGTGGTCTGGTGTAGGAAGGGTAAAAGGATGGACGGAGAACAAACAAGATGTAGCAAAATCTTTAGGTGGCAGGGATGGTCTTTTCTCTGCGCGGTTAGACAAACCTAAGAGCAGTTCACCAGACAGATATTTTGAAGGGCATGATATTCGTAATTTTGGAGAGAGGAAGAACAAGGATTTTGATGGGCATGATAATCGAAATTTTGGAGAGAGGAAGAACCAGGACTTTGATGGCCATGACAGTCACAATTTTGCAGAGAGAAAGAACCAGGACTTTGATGGGTATGACAGTCATAATCATAGAGAGAGAAAGAATCAGGAACCTTACAGATACAATGATTCCAGCACTGCTCCATGCTTAAATTTTTCAAGAGGCAGGTGTCACAGAGGAGCATCTTGCAAATATTTTCATTCTGAGACAGCTGGTGATAATTCTGGTAGATGGTATGGTGCTGGAAAGGGCAGAGAAAGGGTGGACAATAGGCAAGACTCTATAAAATCTTTTAGTGGGGGTGATAATATTGTTGTTGGTGATGTGGAAAAACCCAAAAACATATCTCCTAGTAGACCTCGGGATGAATATTACAGGCATAATTTCAAAGACAAAAGGAGCCAGGAGACAGACAGAAATTATGGTCGATCAGTTCCAGCGTGTATTTTTTTTGCAAGAGGGAATTGCCAAAGGGGATCGTCTTGCAGATTTCTTCATGAGGATGCCTCTGGTGAGAACGGTGGTGTACGTGGCAGAGAAAGGGCCAAAAACAGGCCAGATTTAATAGATGGTCAGGATAGGAGGGATGCAATCAAGCAAAAATCCCAAGAAGTAGACAAGCATAATGATTCATTTGCAGATACTGCTACGAAGCCACAATTTTCTTCTTCAGCTGGAGAAAAAATTCAACCTCATAGAGATGAATTATGGCCATATTCATTTGTAACAGCAGATGCTCCATCTCAGCATGATTACACAGAAAGTATTGAAAATCCTCTTCTGCCACGGGAAGACTTAAAGTCAGTGTCACAGGAAAATGTTGGACAATCTTTCTTTAAGGAAGGATCTACTGTTGAACCTCAGACACAAAAATTCGTTCTCAACAATCCTGTTGAAGATTCACGTCAGCATTCTAACTCGCATTCTATTGGAGAATTACATCCAACTTTTTCCCAGTCATTGCCTAGGGATTTGCCTTCTCAACAGCATCATGGTGTTACGGGCTATGCCTTACCGTCAGGGAATGACCAGGGATATGGAGGTTCATCTTTGAGTCAGAACGATACTTTGCAAGGGACTTCACTAGCATATTTGAATGTCGAAAGTAATAATCTGCTTCCTCCTGGATGCCCCACAGACTCCTCTACCAATTACCCACAATCTGGAATTGCAGGTTGTTCAACCTCATATCAGGACAGGTCTATAGCTACCAACTCCAACTTAGTTCCTCAGCCTCTCTTTGAACACGGTAAATTCGCTCAGGAGGTTAAGCACAGTGCAAATATTTCTACTGATATCCTTTCAGCTACTACTGATAGTTCCTTTTCTTCTATAGAACCGGGATTACAACATGTGTCAAGCACTGGCCAAGAGGGGATTTTAACAAGACCCCCAACAATGCCACCTCTTCATCTACAAGATAAATCAGGACAGTCTACATTAACACCACATGTTCTTGAGCTTAATGTTGTACCTGCCAAGTCTGACTCAGTTCCCCCACCTGCAACTGAACCTGGTAAAAATGTTCAGGAGGTTAATTGTGGTGCAATTATTTCTGGTAACACAGTCACAGATTCTACAGATCAGAGGCCTGGTTGTTCTCAGACTTCCTTGGAGTCTCTATCACAAAATGAGACGAGGATTGAACGGGAGGGTGTTATGCTAAGACCCACAACAATGCCATCTCTTTCTCAACATATATCAGGTCAAATTGCATCAGTACCACTTAATATATTTGGAGAACAAAAGACAAGCTCATTTTTTCAGAGTGGCAGTGCTTTGACATTGGGCCTTTCTGCCATTAATCAAGTTCTTAAAGATATACCAGCTGGAGGAGAGCAGCACAATTCTTTGTCTGACACTATTGAATCTTCTGCAGCTATGGACTTCTTGAAGAAAATGCCTGATCCTACCAATGTTCAAGATACTAAGGAAGTATTGGTAGAACCAGATAAAAGTCTTTTACTAGGGAATGCTAGTCAACTAAATAAGGATAATCATGATAAAGGCAGTAGTCCCTACAAACCTGAAAAGCGTAAAGAAGCTTCCGAGTCCTCTATGATGAAAACTGTATCTAATGAAGCAGTGCATGCAGATGTGCATACTGGCATAAATGTTTTAGAGAATGGAAGTCCTGCTCGTGAAGGTAGAAACTGGAGCCCAGGAGCAGCAACAGCAGGTGCTGCTGATACTGAAACAGAACAAGCTCATGCACAAGATGAAAGTAAGAAAAGTAAGGAAATCAGAGCGATGAAGCAGTTTAGGGCAGTACTTGCAGAATTTGTAAAGGAGGTTCTGAAGCCTACATGGCGAGAAGGTCACATGAGTAAGGAGGCTTTCAAAACAATTGTCAAGAAGGTTGTTGATAAGGTTGCAGGGTCACTACAGAGCCATCAGGTACCAAAAACACAGGAGAGAATTGACCAGTATCTTGCAGCATCTCGGCCAAAGCTTGCAAAGCTTATACAGGTGAGATTCTTTGCTCTCTCCTTTCTGCATTGTAAATGCAAAATGGTTTATATTTGTTTAGGTGATCTTCTTGCTAATTTCAACAATAAGAGTTAGTGGAATGGCAATAAGAAATGTTTTCCTGCAGGGCTATGTTGATAAATATGTGAAGGCTTGAATATCTATGTAGATGCCAAGATGGTATGCTGCTTCAGTTCTAAATAGAGCATGTAAGGGGCACTTATTGCTCATGATACTTGAAGTGGTAGCACATGGCGGTAAGACACTGGCTTCTTTGATGTTCTACAAGGTGAAGTCCTATTTTTCAAACATGTTCATGGATATCAAAGGAGGTGATACTTGTACAGCCAGTTAATAAATCTAACTTGTCTTATGTAAGAACTACAGAGAAGATTTAAGGTGACATGATTTTTGTCAATAGTAGCATTTATTTCTGCTAGTGAAAGTTGATGTTTTGGATTTGGCAACATCCTCAGCTTCTATATGATATGGGTAATTGCATCAATGACAACAGAGGCAAATGGCCGATGTTTTGAGAATATAGAACTTTTGTCTACCTGTTATCTCAATAGTTATTGTAAAGCCGTGCTGTATATTGTTATTTGGGTGTATTGCATATTTTTACCAAGTGATAGATTGATGGTGAATATATTTTTGCTGTAACCTCCAGGATCCTTTATTTTTCTCTTTGCCATTTTAAGATATCTGGTTTTAAACCTAAGTTTGGATGATTCTATTCTTTTTTTGTTTGACATATTTGTTCCTTTATATATTTATTATCTGTAGCTTGACTGGCTTCATGCCAAATTTTTTATGTCAGCATTCTTATTTGGTGCTAAGAAATTGTTGATCTTAAACTTTGACGGAGTTAATTAATGGAGATAAACTTCATGTTTAGATTTCCATGTTAGTATCTAAACTTTCCACAATTCATGTCTGTTTATTTTCTTTTGTTCTTAGGAAGAAATCAAGTTGGAACTCTGTCTGTTTATACTCTGATTTACTTTTTTCCTTTCTTATGTTTTAGAAATTATGTTTGACTATAATTTATGTCATAGCAGCAGCCTGTTGAGATACAGTGTTAACTTTCTCATCTGTTTTATGAAAGGTTGCTTTATTGATAGGGCAGAAATAATTATGTCAATGATTTCTCTTTGCTCTAGTTTATGTTAATGTGAGAGTTAACAATGAATGTGTTGAGTGTTCGTGATCCTAATGTATAGAAATACGTGGCCTTCTTTGATGTCTAATGCTTATCTATGCATCATAGTTTGTCAGTTGTTATGCAACTGTATGTGTATTATGCCTCGTGCCTTGTGAACTAATGTCCAAGCTTGAACAGTTTCAAACTTGCAGAGAATGTATCCTGGTGTATTTAACCTGGCAAATTGAAGCTGCTAAAGAACATAGCTCATTCCATTTTCCTTTAAAGTAATAAGTATTTGAGACGTTAGTTTCGTATCTAAATTGTTTTCACTTTGAAAATTTATGATCTACATGCTTATGCAAATGCATATCTGCAAGTATATCTAAATTGTTAGTAGGATGGGAATCAAATTTTTAATCTTGTCCATCGACGATACAGCAATGCATTGCCTGGATTCCATCATAACTACTTTACAGCAAAAAAGGTGCTCCCATAGAAGAAAGATGTTCTATTGGATTCCATTGATGATGCCCACTTATGTGGTTAGCTAATGGAAAACACTATTATATTGTCTTATCTTATATTCTGGAGAGTTTTATAATTGAAGCACTTCTCTATTATATTTGTTTACATTCATTACCGTGTACTACTTAAGATTGGTTGTTCATCATCACAAATTGATTAGAGATTAATCGTTCCTCTGATCACTTGGTTTGTCAAATCAATGTGTATTCGTTTTTTTGGCCAAAGTTCTGTTTGTAGTGATTAATGCCTTTTAGCCATTTCAACCAATGCCTGCCCTTTTAGTTCATTTTTAAATTTAATTGTTGCAGTCTTGTGTTATCACAGTCATTTTGCTGCTTGTTAAGCAAATGATGGTTGGTTAAAACGATGGGCCTTCAGGCAATGTGTTTTGCAATGTTGGTCTGAGATTGATGTGCAGTGAAAAATGATGGTTTGGCTTGGTGATGATTTTGCACATTCATTTCAAATGTGCAAATGACCATGGTTATATAGGATTGAAACAGGCCCCATCTGTATACATAATGACCACGTTACCGGGTGTGTGAGTACGGGTGTGACGGGAATCACGGGTGCGGGTGCGGGTGCAGCTCCTGCCAAAAACAGGGTTCGTCTGGTGCGGGAACGGGTGCGGCTCCTGCCAAAAACAGGGTTCGTCTGGTGCGGGAACGGGTACGGTTATTTTTTAATTATATATATTTTAATAAAATATGTATATATTTAAAAAGTTAAAACTTTAAAAAAATGATTTTTATTTATTTTTATCTATTTTTGGTCCAAATCAATCAAATTTTAGATTTATAATAAAAACTACACCCATAGTAAATTTTTTTAACATCCACGAAAAACAACCACAATCAATTTTTTTTTAATTGCGTCTTATAGTTCCCCCTTTTGGGCTGGGGCGTGCGGCTGAGGCCCACTTAAATTAAAAAAAATTACAAAGTAATTTTGACAACCACGAGAATAGTAAGAGGAGTCTCGTGTGACTACTCTACTTAATCCTTCCCCCATGGGAATCGAACTCTGAGTCGGGACTTTCACCAACCATAATCGTCCAACCGAACCCAACCCCACATACATGCACCCATTGCGGTTATGGGTATGGGTTCCCTCACTTGGCCTGGATAGGTTGTACGTTTGTGCCGAACCCAACTCCGCACACACGCACCCGTTGCTGTTGGGGGTTCGATTTCGTGCACCTGGCCTGTCGGGTGCGCGGACCCGGTAACACTAGCTGAACCCGACAACACTAGCTGAACCCAGACGTGCATACACGCATCCGTTGCGGTTGTAGGTATGGGGTTGTGCACTTGGCCTGCCGGGTGCGCGAACCCGATAACATTGCATAATGACCATATTCTTACAATATTTCAACAAACCACATAGTGGTACTACAACAATGTTTTGGCAATTGTGCATATATCATGTGGCATGATATGTGCATATATCATGTGGCATGATATGTGCATATATCAGTTGAGCTCATGCCATTTGATAAATGTGAAGTTTTTTCACATTTATCAAATTGCTCAGGAATCTTCTTGCATTTGAACTTTTTAAACCTGCTTATAGGAGTTATTCTTCTTTCCCTGAGTTAATTGTGTCTATGACTGTTTCTGGAACAGCCACTGATAACATATACACTACTTCTGGAAGCTTCATTTGGGCAGTTTGTAAAGAGTCGACTTGTAGAAATTAAGCAAATCCATACCCCAGCTTTGCGCAATTTGCAATTAATGATAGGATCTAGAGATATATCCAGAATAAGTAATGGCTGATTCAGAAATAATATCCTCAAATATGATTCAAGCCACTTAGATAGGGCAGAGTCTTCTAACGTATGTCAGTGACGCATAAGAAGGAATAAGATGATTGATGATTCTTTAGATCACATCACACTTCTGTTTATATAGATTTCCAAACTACTAACCCTAATCCTCACCTATAAGCCTGATCCAATCAATTAAGAGACTGATGTGTCTATATCAGGACTTCTACAGAGTCTTTTTCATCACAATTCACAACCATCCCACAAACAAAGATGTGATTCCTTGAGCATGATTGGTGCAATTTTCTTGCAAAATGATCCCAATACATTGATTCATCGTGAATTGAACTTCTGCTCTCCCTTTTGGATATTATTCAATTCTACCCAAAGGTTACAAAGGTCCCCATGTTGTTTGATTATGGATTTTAATAATATCCAGTTGATTCTTTGCAGATGAAGTTTAAATTAGATACGCAGATTCCTCTTCCCTATTGTTTCATGTTTCTGATATTTTCATATTAAATAGGCAATATTTAAGATTGTGTGTTCTTACGTCATAAATTCCATGTATTTCAGATTTGGAGTGACCTCCATGTTGCACTTTTCACATCAAATAATATTTTGTTCTTTTTTCCTTTATATGCTTAACACATTTGCATTGTATCCTTCTATAACTAAACATGTGAACCTGCGCTGTGTTCTCAACAATAGCCCTGAGAGTGAAACCATGATCAATAGTTTGATTATCCCTTCTAAAACCAGCATGCCCTCTTGCTCTAAGCTTGCCTTGATCTAACAATTATGGGAGTTCCATAGTCAAAATTGCTGCATAAAGCATAACAAATTTGTGCCCAATCATGATAGTTTTGTGGTTGTTTGGATTTGAATAGTCCCCAGATTTGTGGATGGGATGGTTAATATGCTGTGACCAGGAGGCAGGGAACCCAGAAATACTGGATATCGTTCAAGGTTAATAGTGCTTTGATTGTCAGAATGAAGAGTGACTTGAAATTGTTGGGAAATACCCATTTCTTTTAAGATCATGAGCATCCAACGAAGGTGCTTGGCAGTCTCATTCGCAGCACAGTATTCAACTTTTTTAGAAGATTGAGATATAGTGGACTGCCATCTACAACATCAAGGGTTATGTACAACATCAAAATAGAAAACAAACCCTATAGTGTAGCGCCGATGGTCTTTATCACCGGTCCAATTTGCATCTGAAAATCTTGCCAAAATTGGAGGTGTGCCAATTTAGTGAATAACCATGTGGTATGTACCTCTTATGTATTGAAGGATCTGCTTGGCCATTGCCTATTGATTCATGAGGTGCTTACATGCAGTTGGCACAATAGTTGGCTGAGTGTAAGATAGCGAAGAATCCCCTGCAAAGGACTGATATAACGTAGCATCCACCAAGGGAGAAGTGCACTCTGCTGGTAGCTTCAAGCCAAAAGCCAAGGGAGTACGAGCAGATTTGCAATCCTTCATCCTAAAGCGCTATAGATCCAAGGCATGCTTGGGCTGAAACTTAGTGATCCTAGAAGATGAATGGTCCCAAAAAAATAATGTCGAAAAAATAATGTAAGTCCCAAGTTTGTCATCTCAAAAATATCATGAAGCCATGACTTCCTCTCTTGAATCAAAGATTATAAACTGCTTGTAATGAGCAGTCATGAACATACAACACAATCACTAATGCCCAACCATCTTAATGCTTGATGTAGACATTATGCTTTGCCTCACATCACCGAAATCTGCAACTGAAAAAAGAATGAATGAATTTTCTCATACAAAGCTCGAGGTGCCTGTCACATGCAAATCTCCTCTTGAAGCTCAACATGAAAGCACTCTTCACATCCATTTGATGTACCTTCCAACCATAAGAGATAACTGCCGAAAGAATCTTCGGAACAAAATCCATTAGGGCGACTAAGGTAAATGTCTTCGAGTAGTAAATTCCCTCCTTTTGAGTGAACCCTCTAGTAAATTTGTTGAAATTCCAAGAAGCCTCGTATTTGGTACGAATAGTGTACAACCTTATATATTGAGAGAAATCATCAATGAAGGTAAGGAAGTACCTGCTCTTGGAGAGAGATGGTTTACCCATGGGTCCACAAATATCATTGTGAATGAGCTCCAAGGGTTGTGTAGCATGCCTAGTTGTCCCTTTTTGAAAGGTTTGTTGATGATGCTTCCCCAAATAACACTCATCATGAACAACACTAGAGGCATTAATAAGAGGAAGCCCAATAGCCAACTGATGATGACTCATGTACCTCAATGACCCTAGCTAAAATGCCTAAGTTTGTGATGCCATCACTGACTAATATCATCTTCCTGTGTCACCATATCCACAAAGTCTTCCTTTTGAGGAGAGGAAGAAGAAAGAGCCAGTTAATCTCCAAATTTGTACATCTGATTTGACTCATCAAAATATCTTGAGGCAATTGTCTTGAAACCATCATCAACATCCTTAACCACCTATTGGTCCGACCAAAAATCTACTGCCTTATCCGTATGGGTGATGTGATAAATAGACAAAATGTTAGGGCCCACACTAGGAACATGAAGTACCTCATCAAATGAAGAACCGACTCTTTCCTCACCACATGTAGCCACGTGTAAAGAAGAATCATCCCCAATGAGAATATGCTCTCTAGAGTATTGTGTGCTATAGTCATCTAGGAGATGGAGGTGCTTGGTGATGTGTTGAGTTGCCCTTGAATCTGCAATGTACACATCAAAAGAAGTGGATGTCCAAAATGCTGAATGAACAATTGCATGAGCTTGTGAGGTTTCACGATCATGATCACCCCCACTTTGAGCATAGAAGAGAGCAACATCAACACCCCACTTTTTGGTTGCTTCTTCAAGCTTCTTAATCTGTATCTGACAAACTTTGCATGTCTCCTTACAAAAAATGCAAGCAAGCTTCTTGAAGGGCTTCTTATCTTTCTTCTCTCCTTGCTTGGGCTTCTTATCAACCTCTATGTTAATCACTTATTTTGCACGAGGTTGGATGGTTAGAGAACGAATCTTATGCCTCTGCCGTAGAGCTTGATGGTGAAGATACTTGTACACATTATCAAGGGAAGGAGGAGCAGCATTTAGGAAGTAGAGTTGAAGCATCTCAAACAAAATGCCTCCCAAAACCATTGAAAAATTCAATTTTTTTTTGTATTTGCAGCGAATGGGGAGATTGCTATGTGTTGCTATCCGAGCAACTAAGGGGTGCCAACTCGTTGAATGGATAGAGGAACAACAAATCTTTTGCCACCAAGTGTTGCTATTCTATGCAAGGGTGTGTCACTAGAACAATGCCTATGTAGGCCACGAGACATGGTACAAAAAAACCAGTGTGCAATGTGTTGATTTGTTGTGCCTCTTGGAATCTGCAATCCACCACCTTGGTTATTGACTATGTGAGTGTTGGAACAATTGATTTGATGAGTTGGTGAAATATGTTTGGCCAAACCCCTTCTTATACCTCAATTTTGATGTCTGCCTCATCTTATTTCCTACATTAGCCTTTGCTATGTCAGTAATGATGACATCATCAATTGCCATGTCATCATGTTAGAGGTCATCATTGTCAACTGTGAAGTAAACATGTGCCATGTCATCAGCTGTAGTCATTTGCCACGTCACAAGGTGTGATGTTATCACATGCCATGTCATTTGTCTCATTAGTTAGTGCCATGTCATAAGTTGGTGCCATGTGACATGCATAGTGCCAAAGAAGTGGATGACATTATCATGCGCCATGTCATATGGGGTGATGTCATCAACAAGTGCCACCTTATAAGTGGTGATGTCATTAGTAGGTGCCACCTTACAAGTGGTGATGTCATCATGCATCATGTCTAGAAAGGGGGTGACATCATCAACAATGTTATCAAAAAATTTGGCGTGCGATTTGATGCTTGGACATCCTAGGTCCCAAGGGCTAGAGTCCTTCCCTCGAACCAGAGCACCTTGGGTGCTTATGCATATGATGAATAATAGGGCGCTTTCGTTAAGGACACCCCTTAATCCATTCACAAAGGGTTGTCCTCCTTGGCATGTGAAACCTCCCTATGCTTCTTCCTTGCGTGCCTCAAAAATTGTGTGGGCTTTTAAAGCTTCATTAGCACCCCTCCCCCTTCTCCTCATGGAATATTCCATAGAATGTTTTATTTTTTAAAATGAGAAAATATTTGTCGCAATGAAATAGGTATCTAGAGGTGAAATTGGGACCCCCCCTCCCCGAAATTTCACAAAGAATCCAAAAACATTTATAGTTAGTCTGTATCTATCACTGTTTTGCCCTACACAACCTTTTTATTGGATGCAACCAATCAAGCCATCCTTTGTTGCCAATGTAGTAAAAAAGTTGTTGAACCATTTTAGCAACTTTGTCAAGTGGCTTGGAGGTCTTTGCCATGGACGAAAGTCTGCCTTTATTGTTGAAAAATTGTTCAACCTTTCTCTGGCAGGGGCTGTCAAAAATTGTTCAACCTCTTCTTTCCTTGTTCGGCAAAAATGCAGTTTGTCTTCTCATTTGTGCTGCAACTAGGTAAAAGAACCCAAAGAAGAAAAGGAAATGATTTTTTTTTTTTTTGTAAAATCTGTAAAGGACAAATGAGGTTTTAAATAATCTCGAAAAAATCAATCTGGCTGTTAGGGCATCCATCTGGTCAAACAAAACGCAAATAACAGATTGAATGTCAAGAGAGGCAAAAGGAACCTCTTAGGCAAACGCAACCCTATGAGATCCTCATGATCCAAGTCCACCTAGGGTTTGACAAGCAAACCCTTAAAACAAGATGCTGACAACACACAAAGCTTCTTCTAACTGCTTCCAAACAATGCTGCCCTTTGGAATCGCTGTAGGAGATAAATTGCCGAAGACAAGTAATCAAGTAATGGAGATTCATACCCACTTTAATACAATGTTGGATTTGACAATACTTTTCTGAAATGAATGGAATCAACACATTATCCGGATAAGCTTAAGTAACTCATATAAAGAATATGCATGGTATAAAAGGGTGTTCATAGACACCAAAATATCTCACTAAAGGAAAAGGAATTACACTCCAACCAATAATAATTGGTAGGAAAGGGTATAAATACCCAGTTACAAGAGAGCTTTAGGTCAAGGTGAAAGAACCGACCTTTAAGTTAAATAATAAATTATTACAGTAAATTCACGTTTACAAGGGGTACAAGGAACCAAGGACCCAAAGGATTATACAAAGATTATAATACAAAAGTTGGTTGTGGCCTCAAGTGAAGCTTAACACCACATATTCTCACAATCTGTACCTGTCATTTGTAGGAGAAAGAACTTAAAGCAGCAGTCCAAGGTTTCTTGATTCTTGTCATGCACCATATTGGTACCTGCTCTGCACATTGGCATGACATCGTGCAGCTGAAAAATCAAATCACCGAGGGGCTACAAGAGATTTCATTATTCTTGTCATGCTCCATTTATTGTGACCTGCTTTGCATTTTGACATGACATTGAGCAGCTGACCAATTAGTGAACAGAAGGGCTGCAAGAGCTCTTATGATTGATTTTGCACCTCTCTAGTTAGGAAAAATACTGGAACCTGCTTCTTCTAAATGGGGCAAGTCTTTGTCATCTTGGGGCTTTAAGTTCTGTATTTTTGGTAAGCAGTTGACGTTATAGGGCATTGGTAGAAAACAGAATGCATTGCAGATGTAATTAAGAAAACAATTAAGGAGTCTTTTCTTGGGATTGTAGTACCATTCATCACCTCGAAAACAGCTGTATACAAAGCTGCTAGATGGATTGTTGAAGAAAGGTAAGGCCATATTATTGTGACTTAAAGGTGTTATGTATGATCTAATTAGCATTTAAAGGAAAATTTATTTCACATTGCAAAAGATTTTTAAATGTTTATAACCAAGTGCAAACAATTACAACCCATCAAGAGTATGCAAAACCTTAAATTTTTAAGCTTAGGGACACAAGATTTGTCATTTTGAACGATATGATGGAATGCTTTGATCATGTGAATGATCAAAATGGATAAGCGTGAGAAGATTGTGTTAAGGACAAACAATTAAGTAATGGTGACCTGGAGCATCCAGTGGTGTAAGAGTGATCTTGCATCACCCAAAAAAAAATTGTAATTGTTTAATTTTGTAAAACTAGTAAAACTAGTTTAACTTGCAAGTGATTTTTGAAGGTCTTAGAGGTCGAATTTGAGGATTTTTCAGTTAGACGCAAGCCTTGACGAAGAGCTAAGGATTGCCCCGCTTAGTTCGTCTCGTGCCCTTTCTAAAAACATGCTGTAATAGTCAATCGGGTCAACGAGCGCGAAGTTATGACCTCGGCAAGTTGCCCCCAAAATTTCAAATTTCAAACTCATAGTTTTAGGCGGGAAAGGAGAAAACAGGGTCAAAAGGGGGGAATTTCAAATTTGTAATCAGTTAGTCTCTGTAAGCTCTATCTTTGGGGAATAGAATGCAAGAAAGCTTTGGCTCATTTGGCATTTTCTCTATCTTTTCTGGATTGTATGTGCTTGTTTAATGCAACTCTGCTTCAAGTGGTATCAGAGCGGGAGTTCCTGAGTGTGTAAACAGAGCGTCGGACGTGAGGCAGTTTACACCAGGATCTGTGGTTAGGGTTTGTGAGAGAAGTGAGAAGAATGCCTCCACGAAGAAACCATGGTGGTGGGAGAAATATGGTGCCAGAAGAAGATTTCAGAGCTTTGTAGAGGCAAGTTCAGGCCCTGCAAGAGGAGCTACGTAGAGGGTTTGAGCCAAGGAGGGAAGATGGCAGTGAAGATGAAGTTGAAGAAGAAGAGGACCATTTCGAGGAAGAAGAAGAGGTAGTAGATCCTGCACAAGCCAAGTTATACAGAGCCATATCTCATATTGGAAAGAGACCGAAGATGGAGGTTTCTACGTATTCTGGAAATCTTGATCCAGAGGAGTTGATTGACTGGATCAATGATTTGGAAGAATACTTTGAGTATGAGGAGGTTGAAGATCCTGAGAGGGTCAAGTTTGCTAAGACCAAGCTGAAGGGTCATGCTAGCATATGGTGGAAGGGAGTGCAGCTAGACAGAAACAAAAGAGGGAAGGAAAGGATAACAAGGTGGGAGCGGATGGTGGAGAAGTTGAAGAGGTAGTTCATTCCAGCTGATTATGAGTTGGATCTGCTCAAGAAAATGCAGGGTTTGAGACAGTCGAGTAAGTCTGTCAAAGAATACACAGAGGAGTTCTATAAGATCCTAATCAGAACAGGCCATTCTGAGGCCAACAAGGAGAAGGTAGCCCATTATATTAATGGGTTAAGAGCAAGTATTCAAGAGGAGTTGAGTCTGGTCAGGATGACCACCATCGAAGATGCTTACCAGTTTGCCTTGAAGGTAGAAGAGAAGCTGAACAGGAGGTTTGAAAGCAAACAGAGAGGAAGAGGTCATGGTGGAAGAACTAGTGGGAGAACAAATGGAGGATGAAATGAGGACCAAAAGAAAATTGGGGAGACAAGCAACAGTCAGGACCAGAAGGGGGAGAATGCTTACCGCCCCCGTGAGCAGAATAATAACTACCAGAATAATAGCTACCAGAGAGGAAGAGGGAGGTCTGGACGAGGGCCTGGAAGAGGAGGATTTCGTGGAACATGCTTCCAATGTGGAGAAGAGGGGCATCGGGCATACGAGTGCCCACAACACCAAGGAGGAACAAATAAGAGACCTGAAGGTAATGCTCGAGCTGTTGTTGTAGATGAGGGTGTTGAGTCTGAGCACTCTGAAGAAGTAGAAAGAGGAGAAGTTTTGATCACAAGGAGAGCCTTGTTGAATGAGGAGGGAGATCCAGATCAGAGGAAGAGCTTATTTCGCACAAGGTGTAAATGTGCAGGTAAGGTCTGTAATGTTATCATAGATAATGGTAGCACAGATAACCTAGTTTCAGAAGGAATGGTTACCAAATTGCAGTTAGAGAGGAAGAGACACCCGCATCCATATCGGATTGCGTGGTTGCAGAAGGACCATAGGGCTTTGGTCAGTGAGCAATGCTTGGTAAAATTTAATATTGGGAGTTACCGTGATGAGGTCCTATGTGACATCCTGCCCATGGATGCTTGCCATTTGTTGTTGGGAAGGCCATGGCAGTTTGATCGGCATGCAATACATGATGGGCATGCCAACACTTACTCCTTGACAAAGGATGGAGTGCGCCATAAGCTGAAGCCCCTGAAGGAGGTGGACGAAAAGGTATGTAGCAGTGCCAGAATCTGTTTAGTTGATGGTAGGAAGTTTTTGGATGGTCTGAAGCATGAGCATATGTGCTATGCATTAATTCCTAGAGTTAAAGAAGAACAATGCAAGGATGTCCCAGTAGAGGTATCAAGTCTGTTAGGAGAATTTCTAGATATTATATCAGACAATGTGCCTGAGGGTTTGCCACCAGTGAGGAAGATCAGTCACCACATAGATTTGGTACCGGGAGCTAGTTTACCCAATAAGGCAGCCCATAGAATGACTCCTGTAGAAAGTGAGGAGCTAAACAGACAAGTCCAAGAGTTACTAAAAAAGGGACTGATTCGAGAGAGTTTAAGTCCATGTGCAGTACCTGCAGTACTAGCACCAAAGAAATATGGGGAGTGGAGGATGTGTACAGACTCTCGAGCTATTAACAAGATCACCATCAAATATAGATTTCCATTGCCAAGGATGGATGATATTATGGACTATTTGAGTGGAGCCAAGTACTTCACAAAGATTGACTTGAAGAGTGGGTACCATCAGATTCGTATCAGAGAAGGGGATGAGTGGAAGATAGCCTTCAAGACCAGAGAGGGTTTGTATGAGTGGTTGGTCATGCCATTTGGGCTAACCAATGCACCAAGCACATTCATGCGGCTAATGAATGAGGTATTGAAGGAGTTTTTAGGAAAATTTGTCATTGTCTATTTGGATGACATTTTAATATTTAGCAAGACCTTGGAAGAGCACTTGATGCATATCAGAAGAGTTTTTGAGAAGCTGAGGGAGGAGCAGTTGCTAATTAATTTGAAGAAGTGCAGTTTTGTGAAGAAGGAGTTGGTGTATCTAGGATTCGTCATCTCAGTTGAAGGTCTAAAAATGGACCCAGAAAAAGTGAGGGCTATCATCGAATGGCCTACTCCAAGGAGCATTACAGAGGTAAGATCATTTCATGGTCTAGCCAGTTTTTACAAAAAAATTATTAGAAATTTTAGCAATATTTGTGCACCCCTAACAGAAACAATGAGAGGGGATAAGAAAGAATTTAAGTGGACCTTAGGAGCAGATAAGAGCTTTGATATGTTGAAGAAGAAGGTCACAGAGCAACCTATTTTAGCACTTCCAGATTTCAATAAGGTATTTCAGGTAGATTGTGATGCTAGTGGTAGTGCCATAGGAGTTGTGTTGAGTCAAGAAGGTAAACCTGTTGCCTATTTTAGTGAGAAGCTTAATGATGCTAGGAAGAAGTATTATGTATATGATCAAGAGTTTTATGCTATAGTTCAAGCTCTAAAGAAATGGAGGCACTATTTGTTGCCAAAAGAGTTTGTTCTATATACTGATCATCAGGCCTTGCAGTATATTAATAGTCAAGGGAAATTGAATCAGAGGCATTTGAAATGGGTTGAGTTTCTACAGAGTTATACCTTTGTGTTGAAGCATAGGAGTGGGAAGTCAAATAGAGTTGCAGATGCCTTAAGTAGAAGGCAGTGTTTGTTGACAGAAATGAAGGTGGAAGTCATAGGGTTTGATGAACTTAAGAGTTTATACCCTGAAGATCCAGATTTTGCAGAGGCTTGGAGAGCTTGCATGGCACCTGTTACTTTGGACAAGACAAAATGGTTGGATTTTCTAATCCAATATGGAATGTTATTCAGAGGAAACCAATTGTGCATTCCAAGGAGTTCAATGAGAGAGAATCTGGTCAAGGAGAAGCACAGTGGAGGGTTGGCTGGACACTTTGGTCGGGACAAGACCATTGCTCTTGTTAATGAGAATTACTATTGGCCATAGTTGCAACAAGATGTGAAGATATTTGTACAAGGTTGCAGAGTATGCCAGATGGCCAAGGGTGTGAGACAGAACATAGGATTGTATCAGCCATTACCTATACCAGAGAGACCATGGGAGGACATCAACATGGATTTTGTTCTTGGTCTACCAAGGACACAGAGGGGGAATGACTCCATATTTGTGGTGGTTGATAGATTCTCAAAGATGGCACATTTTATTCCCTACCAGAAAACTAATGATGCAGTTCATGTTGCAGGGTTGTTTTTCAAAGAGGTGGTACGACTTCATGGTCTACCAAAGAGTATTGTTTCCGACAGGGATACCAAGTTTGTTGGGTATTTTTGGAGGACCCTATGGAAGAAATTGAAGACAGACCTGAAATTCAGTTTTGCATACCACCCATAGACTGATGGACAAACAGAGGTGGTGAATAGAAGTTTGGGTAATCTACTGAGATGCTTGGTAGGAGATAAGCCCAAGGGATGGGATTTGGTTTTGCCACAAGCAGAATTTGCATACAATAATTCTATCAATAGGAGTACTAACAAATCTCCATTCCAGATTGTGTATGGGAGCAGCCCAAGAAATGCTTCTGAGTTGAGAAATATGGATAGAGGGGAAAAGAGCAGTGTTGAGGCTGAGGACTTTGCAGAGCACCTGAAGAGCTTGCATGAAGAAGTGAAGCAGCATATCAACAAGATGAACACTCAATACAAGACAAGAGCAGACCAGAAGCGACAACTTAAGGAGTTCCAAGTGGGAGATCAAGTTATGGTTCACTTGAGAAAGGAAATATTTCCTGCTAAAACCTATAACAAGTTAAAAATGAAGAAGTTTGGACCATGCAGGGTCATAGGGAAACGGGATTCAGGGAATGCCTATGAGGTAGAATTGCCAAGTGGGCTGAACATATCACCTGTGTTCAACATTTCAGATTTGGCAGAGTATCATGAAGGTGACAATAATGGCGGGCCAATCGCAGAATTGTGGAGTATTCCAGCATCTACTCCAGAGACAGAAGAGATAGAAGAGATCCTAGATACCCGCGTAGGCAAAAGCACAAGAAATAGATAGTATGAAGAATATCTGGTTAAGTGGAAGGGCAGGCCTGTTGAAGATTCATCTTGGTTGTCGAAGGCTGAGGTTGAACGCCTTGGTTTTCTTCCAACAACAGAGAAGTGAAGGTCACTTCTCAAATTACCCTGGGTGTCTGATGCAGGAGCATCCAGTGGTGTAAGAGTGATCTTGCATCACCCAAAAAAAATTGTAATTGTTTAATTTTGTAAAACTAGTAAAACTAGTTTAACTTGCAGGTGATTTTTGAAGGTCTTAGAGGTCGAATTTGAGGATTTTCAGTTAGACGCAGGCCTTGGCGCGAAGAGCCAAGGATTGCCCCGCTTAGTTCATCTCGTGCCCTTTCCGAAAACATGTTGTAATAGTCAATCGGGTCAACGAGCGCGAAGTTATGACCTCGGCAAGTTGCCCCCAAAATTTCAAATTTCAAACTCATAGTTTTAGGCGGGAAAGGAGAAAACAGGGTCAAAAGGGGGGAATTTCGAATTTGTAATCAGTTAGTCTCTGTAAGCTCTATCTTTGGGGAATAGAATGCAAGAAAGCTTTGGCTCATTTGGCATTTTTCTCTATCTTTTCTAGATTGTATGTGCTTGTTTAATGCAACTCTGCTTCACCTGACAAGTTTCCAAAACAGGGAAACATTGTCTTTTGGCTATAAATCATTTAATTGGAGTTGGATTGCAATGAAATTTGAGAGGTTGGTTCCTGGCAGCAAAAATAATGCTCAGTAATAATTTGAGCTCAAATCATATCATCTAGGCCCCCCAAAATAGGAGAGAACAGTAAATATTGGTGTGGTGTATTTAGGCATAAGTCGACTAACGAATCTCAAAATCGAGTGATTCTTTTTGCAAATGAAGGATGACTCAAAGGACTATGTCGGATCTAATTTTCATGTGAAAATACATCTGTTTCACTAGTCAAAATGGGAAACTCAGTATGTAGTTTAGTTTTATTTTCTGTTTCCTTAAAATGCAAATAAGACAATTTATATTGGAGGTTCCTTTCATCATTGTCCATGTGTCCACCGAATTTCAGGTTCAAGTTCATCCATTTGGACCTTTAGAAGGGCAAAAAGCAGTTCAACCAATTGGGGCAAGTAAGTGCCAGGAAAGAGAGAGCAAGAAGACACTTACAAGAACACAAAGTTGCCGATCCAAACAATTTCTTCATTTTGATTTCTTGCCATCAATTGAGCCTTGCTAGTTTCAATTATTGTATTGAATTAACTCAAATCTTATTGGTTGATTTATGATGGATTTCATAATTTAAATTTTCTTTGACATACCTCAATGTTGGAATTCACAATATTTTTCAGAAACGAACAAAACAATCCATCCACTCAAATATTATATAGAAAAAAGACAAAAGAAAAAGAAATGAGACACACAGAGATTGGGTGCGCTTGTAGGCATCATAAATAATCACTGTATTATTTGTAGATCACTTAAATTATAAAATGAGGAGTGGCAGCTAATTCTATTAAGAAGCGAATCAGAATTGCAAGTAGAGATTTGGGTTTACCTCAAAAGAACTTAATGAGCAATATGTTGAGAAGGATTCCCTCTTTGTTTCTTCTGCAAAAAATGCTTATGAAAATTCAACGAATAATTCTTCTTGGATATTGGAAGAAAAATCTGAGGCTCCAAGTTAGCTTTCTGCGTGAGCAAGTGATGTTGCTCCATACCCGCTTAGATACAATGTTGGAATTGACAATATTTTCTAAAAATGAACATAAGCAATCTGTCCACTCAAATCTTATACAAAATGCGAAAAAGGATGAAAGAAAAAGAAATGAGATAGAAAGATTGGGGTGCCCATAGTCACCATAAATAATCATTATATTATCTGTAGATAAGATACACAACACTTTGATAATAAAATGAGGAGTGGTGCGGGGTATTTATACTAAATACCAAAACCCCAATTACATAAAAGAGTTTAACCTAAGCCAACATAACAAGAGGGCTTAAGGTTAATTACAAGTTATAAAGTGGGTTTAACCATAACAAGGTTAACTACGGCCCATAGGGCTTACATAATAAAATATTACAATAAATTCAATACATTGTACAATGAATGCCCTTAGGCCTATCAATATTACATCATACAATGTCGGCCTTGGCCATGAATCAGATTACACTTTCAACATCAAAATTCTCTTAGCTGCTCTCATATGATCTTCTAATGGCTCACTCATGAATCGTGCAACCAAAGAGATTGTGCATGTAATATCTATGCTTCTTTTTGTCAGACACATAAGTCTGCCAATCAAACTTCTATACATCGTTTCCTCCACTCTTGAACTTCCATCGTTCTTGATTTGGGGTGGCAACATCTTTGCAACTTCCCATGCAAAGCTGCTTCAACATACCACGTGAATATTTAGATTGGCAAATGAAGATCTCATCATGTGTTCGATGTACCTCAAGAATACAGTGCATCAATATCCATATCACTAATTTCAAATTCCTAGGTCATGGCTCACTAGAACTCCTCTTCATTCTTGATGAGCTTCATTGAAAATTAGATCACAAACGTCCAGAAAAACAATCAAACTATCATCGCCTCAATTTTGTAGTACAATGTGTGTTCACTCTTACTTCTCACAAATCCACATTTTAGAATTATGCATCAGTTCTTGAATGCCATGCTCTTCGTGATTGTTTGAGTCCATACAATGCTTTTTTCAATTGTAAACATGTCCATCTTTCACTTCAAATCCTTGTGGCTGTTCCACATACGCTTCTTGAATCATGCCATTCAAGAATGCACTCTATTAATCAAGTTGATGTAGACTCCATCTTTTTGGGTTGCCAAGGCTAAGGCTATTTTTATTGTATTGCCTTGCAAAAGGTGCATGTCTCATCATAATCTATCCCAATTTGCTGTGCATACCCCTTTGCAACTATCCCTGCTTTGTGCCTTTCAATTGATCTATTGCTATTCTGCTTGATCTTGAGCACCCACTTCTCTCCAATTATCTCCTTTGTTCTTAGGAAGTTCACACAACTGAAAAATCTCATTCTTTTCAATTGCATTCAATTTTTCTCTAATGGCTTTCGTTCATACCTTGCTTTAGGCCACCTTCCACTTCAATCTTGGACAATAGTGCATAGTTCACCATATTATCTTCTTGTTCTTTTTGCCTTTGTTCTTGGGCTTGTGCTCGGCTTCTTGTGAACCTGCTATCATATTTCTTATCCAACATTTGGCAGCTTGGATGTGATTGTAATGTTATCTTCCCTTTTGTGCTTCTCTTTGGAGAAATTGCCTCCACTTGATGCTTGGGACAAACCAACATCTTGATTTTTGTTTGTCCTATTATTCTTTCCTGCTTCCTGCCCACGTACTCCTGTTTCATCAAAAATCACATCTCTCTACACAATGCAATGTTTGCATTGTCTAGATTTAGGGTCATAACATCTATATGCCTCGCTTTCTTCAGAATAACCAGCAAAGTGCATTCTTGACTCTTTGGATCTAACTTCTTCCTTTTCTTATTTTCAACATGAACATAAGCCAAAAAACAAACACTTTCAAGTGACTTATTGAAGGCTTCTTTCCGTACCATGCCTCATGAGGAGTCACATTCATTACTGCAATTGTGGGACTTCTATTGAGGATGCACGTTGTTGTTGCGACTGCTTCAGCCACAAATGATTACCCAAACCTTTTGCTAGTGCTATGCTTCTTGTCGTCTCCATGATTATCTAATTATTCCTTTCTACCACTCCATTTTGCTGAGGTATATATGTTGTTGTCAATTGTCTTCTTATCCCATGCTCATCTTAAAACTGATTGAATTTCTTGGAACAATACTAACCACCAAGATCAGTCCTTAGTGTTTTGATTCTATATCCACTTTCATTTCATTTCTATGGTTTTGAATCTCTCAAATACTTCAAAAAAACACCGAGTTTTTCAAGTATGATCACCAAGGAAAGTGATAAAGGAGAAGGAGTTACCAACACTTGGTGTGTGCAGTGGACCACAAATATCTGAACGAATTTGCTGCAATGGATATGATGCATTTTATGCTCTTTCTCTTGGAAAGCACTCTATGATTTACCAACACTTCTTGCTTTTACCCAAGGCAGTCGTGGACCATTCCTTTAGCATTCAACTAATACAAGCTTCAGAAATTCAGGTGACTATATGTCTGGTACTGTAACCAGTTCTCCTCGATGGCTCTTTGACACAAATTACTCTCTTCTCCTCCATGCTTCAAACGAAACTTTTTGTTCCTTGTTTTAGGTACAATCACTATTGTTTGGTTTCCATATGCTTTGTCATAGATGATGCACTCCTTACTCTCAAACACCACTCTATGGTTTTTTGCTACAAGCTGCCCCACACTGAACAAATTGTGCTTCAAGCCTGGTATTAATTAAGTATTTTGGATATCATTCTTTCCATATTTTGTGTCAATTTGTAAGGTTCCTTTTCCTTCAAACTCCAATGCTTTGCTGTTTCCAAATTTCACCTTCCTTTTGTACGAGTCATCCAACTTCACAAACATCTCCTTATTACTGGTCATATTATTTGAACAACTGGAATCAAAGTATCAAGACTTTTTGGTTGAAGCTTTTGCCATATTTCATGACAAGAACATATTTTTTGAGCTGGCACTTCATTTGAAAAGTTATTTTCTTCCCTCCTCCATTGGTTGCCTTTATTGTACGTTTATTTTTCATAGTGGCCATACCTTTTGCAATAGTGACATTGAACATTCCTCTTATCCACAAATCTGCATCTACCTCTTCCACTATAGGCTCCTGCTCTATATTTGCCTCTTCCTCTTGTAGAATGCTAATTTTGCTTCTTTGTCGTTGGGAATAGAGGCTTGCAATTCTTTAAAAAATGCTTGCATCAAGAGCTGTTTGCATGTGATAAAAAGTCAAGGCATCTTGTCTTTATGCTTACTCTATATTCCTTTTTTCTGTGACTGATAAAATACTCCAATATGCTGGTTCTTTATATCCATTATCCACAACATATAACACTTATTTCACAATCAACACAGTCTTTGTATTTATGCACCAATAACCAATAATTTTATCCCTTAAATTCTTCGATGGGCAATAAAGCATTGCTGTGAACCATGACAGCTACAACATAATGTATGATGTTTTCCTCCACAAACTTGAATTCTGAATTCTATAATTAAAGAGAATTAAATCGTCAAGTTCTCCACTTCTCCAATGTCCAAGCTTTAACACTGATATGTGGGAGTGGTGATACTCTAAATCAGATATTAATACAACATAGGAAGGAAATAATGAAAGAATACAAATTTGCACAGAATCCTCCTAACAAATATTTCATCTATCTTTAAATCTTTGCATACAACTTAAATATAATGCACTATATATACATATAATAGAATGTTTCTTGGTTGCCCCAAGATACTTTAAGGCTTCACATTCTCTCCAATTTTAGCTGAAAGCATTATTCTTTTGGGTAAATTTTCATATGCAACTAATTTTGTTGTGTTCTGCTTTTTTGTCTTATTTTTTTCTTGTTCTTGTTCTGAAAGAAAAATACTGTTCCAGTTATTTGTAGTTGGGTCTTGCCACGTTCTCTCTCATGTGCATGTGTCCCCTTCATTTACATTGATGAGTGCTTTTCCTAGCCCCCTAGCTTTTAGCTGTAGATCTTCTTGTCCACATTTAATACTTGAATGTATGGACTCTCACATCCCCTCCTCATGTGGATGTGACCCTTAAGACGTAGCTCTTGTTCATATAATCAGCACTAATTGCGATGAACCTGTTTTTTTTCCCTGAAATTTATTTAGTTGCATGTTAATGATACTGAAATCCATGGAAATAAATCTTGATTCCAATATCATTGTATCTCAGATGTATTTTTACCATTGTAGAAAAATCATAGGGAAATCGAGAGAACTCACGAAAATCATGAGATTTTCCCCCAAATGAATAAATCATCTAGAAACTCAACCTTGGGCGTTCATGTTATTCCCTATAGAACTGATTGAAAACGCATGAAAAGTTTGAGAAAACTTGTGTGACTGCTGAAAAGAAGCAAAATGACATGAAGGGGCAGAACTGTCATTGTTTCACTTTTTTCTTCTTGCCTTCTTAGTGCTGCATGCTGAAGACAGACTTGACTCTGTCCCTTATATTTCAGGAGGGTTTTGATGGATTTCATTATGTTTGTGGTCGATTTCATCACTTGGAGAAATATTTAAAAAGAAGGGTGTTTGTTTTTTTAATCAAATGCTAGGGCTTTATGGTCTTTTCTTTCTTTCATTTTCATAGTGCTTCTGGTCAAATTAATTTCTTTGTTTTTAAGATGGCTTTTGCAGGTGGGGGTGCTTGACGTGGCACTAGTAGTGTTACTCAAGTCCTTGGACAAAGTTGACTTGGAAACATTGCAAAAAGGGCTTTCTTCCCAATTAGATAATGTAACTACTATAACAAACATTTGAGGGGAGGCATCAACCGCCTCAAATATCATCTTGCAAGGATACCTTGACGTGGTGTAAAGTTGTACCTTACTGTTCTAGATCACATGTGAGATGCAAAGCAATATTGCTAGCAAAGCAGAGAAGAAGATATAAAGGACTGAGGCTAGAGTTGTAGTTGAACTGGTACGTGTAGACGTGGACTAAGAAGATAACACTACCTTTGATGAATTAAATGTCTATCCATGGTCCGTGCATTTGACATTCTTTAGGGAAGAGCTCAAGAAGCAGATGGGAGGGTGTCTAGGGTTTCTTTCTTCCTCACACTATGGCACAATCTTCCCTTAAAATTATGGCTTGGGGAAGGGAGAAGGAAAAAGAAGCTTAAATTGTCGACAAATTTTTGGGACTACCACGACATACCCTTTAATGCGGCGAATGATATTTAATGGGATGTGATGGTGAAAGCATTCTCTATAGATAGTAGTGGTTGTAAGCCCACTAATCCAAAAATTTCAGTAGGCCCTTGCTAGAGGAATGCATATTTCAAATACAGGCCCTCATGGATGAGCAAAGGAAGGTTTGGTGCAAAATTGAGTGCACCATTTTATCATATGGGTGGACAAATGTGAGGAATCACACCCTAATAAATCTTATAGTGGCTTCGAGTGGATCATTGCTCTTTTTGAAGTTAGTTGATGCTTCTCAATCTTTGAAGACTATAGAACTTGTGTAATATTGGAGGGGCCGATGGTTGAAGTGGGGAATTGGAAAAGTAGTTGAAGTACTAATGGATTAGTTGCAGGAGACTTCTTGAGGAGGTATGAAGCCATTGCATTTGACCTCATTCTTTAGTACATTGGCAAATTGTCATGGGTCAAGAGTGTGGTTGATAGGCAAAAGAACATCATCACATTCTTCTACAAGCACACATAGGTGCTCAGCTTGATGATAGGAAAAACTAAGGGAAAGGAAATTACCCGATTTGCAACACACTTATCATCTTGCAGAGCATTTTGGCTGCACGAGCAACTCTTAAGAGGATGTTTGTGAACAAACTGTGGTTAGTGTTGTTTAGAGAAGAAGATACAAAGAACGTTAAGATAGTTTTTTGATGACAGTGCATGGAAAAGTCCTAACGAGAGTAAAGATAATTTAGCAACTTACAATTACAAATAAATAAATCTATTATTTTTTGAGTTTGTAAAATTTACAAATTTATTCAGTTTTCAATTCCTAAATTAAAAATTTAGATTTCTAATTTCTAATTTTATTTTTATTAGTTTCATGTGACAACCTATGGTGAGGGTTTCTTGCTTTGTAGATGGTGAACAAATGCCATTGGGTTTTTTGTATGATGCTATGGATATGTGCAAAGAGAATATAAAAAATTATTATGCATGGAGAAAGGTGCAGTTTGAACCATAGTAGCAAGATTAGGCAAGTATTTAAAAAACTTGCGGAGTCCGAGTTGGCCTCGTCAAGTCATTCGGGCTTGACTTGGTGAGTTTTTTAACTTGTGAGTCTAAGAAAAAATTTGGCCAGCATCGCACTCATACAAGAAACAGCATAAAAACCTTTTTTTTTTCATTGGGCCTCATTTTTGCTGTTCCAAACTGCAGAGAGAGCAGAGACTACCTGATACCAGACCAAAACAAACACAAGATTGCATCCTAAAACAAGATTTTTTTCAGTTTGAAAGAATCTAACAGCCACCAACAACCACCAACAACCACCAAACTGTTTCATCTGGGGTAAGAAAACTGTGTGTCAGCTGTCAGTTTTTTTTTGTTTTTCTTATTTTAAGTTTCAATTTTTTTTTTTTTTTCCCTAATTTTTTGAAGTTTCAAACTAATTGCAACAACCACCCAGCTGTTTCATTTGATCTAGAAAAACTCAGCTGTCAAAGCTTAAACCAAAAGCACTTTGTTTCATTCAGCTGTCAAATTTTTACTTTTTGAAGTTTTAGGCATTTTTTATTTTCTTTTTTTTTAGTTTCTAACTAATTATAACAGCCACCCAACTGTTTAATCTAATCTATAAAAACTTGGCTGTCAATGCTTAAGCTCTAAACCCTAGGTAATTTTTTTTTATAACTAATTGTATGTTGTTTCCATGTGCAGCCACATCAAAATGACGGGGAAAAGAGACGCAGCATGGAAGTATGCAAAGGATGGGGAGGTTTACTACAATTTTTGTGGGGAAAAAATTCATGGAGGCATAAACCGCCTCAAATACCACTTGGCAAAGAAACAAGGGCATGATGTTAGGCTATGTTTAAAGGTGCCGACTATGGTTGAAAGGAAATGCAATGCCATCCTTCCTAAACTATGTTGAGAGAAAACAACTAAAATGAAGAACAAGTAAGGCCATGGCTTCCCCCACTTCTCGAACTCGTACAGAGTATACCGACAACACCTATAGCCAGTTTTATTGTTAGAGTGGTTCATCAATTGCACACTTGGGGAGTGGGACGTAAGAGTTATTTTTGGAACATTTCGTGTTGGGGTCACAAACCACGCTTGAGGGTATGACCACGTGGAACGAGGTTAGGCATAGGGTCGCGAGGAAGGCTATTGAAGCTTTTGGTATTTTTTCGACATTCCCTTCAATGTGGCGAGGTCTTCATATTAGCGGAGAAGGGTATATGCCCTAACAGTTTGCGGTGCAGGATTAAAGCTGCCAACTTATCATGATCTTGGGGGCCCTCTCCTTCGTGAATCCGTGGATGATATTCAGGTTTTGGTTGAAGAGTAGTGCAAGATGTGGAGGAAGAGGGGTTGCACAATCATTTCTGATGGGTGGACCGATGAGAAGAAACAAACATTGATTAATTTTTTGGTTTCTTCTATAGGAGGAATTGCATTCCTCAAATCAGTGGATGCATCAACACAAGTTAAGACTGTCGATACACTTGCACAGTTGTTGGAGGAGGTTGTGTTAGAGGTGGGGAAGGAGAATATTGCCCAAGTTATCACGGACAACACAATGACATATGTAGCAATTGGTAGGATATTGGAGGAGAGATTCCTCACCATTTTTTGGACAACATGTGCAGCCCATTGTCTCGATTTGCTACTTGAAGACATTGGGAAATCACCTTGGGTGTCAAAGATTGTTCAGAATGCCAAATGTGAAATTTATCTACAACCATACGTTGGTCCTCCAACTAATGAGGCATTTTACTAATGGGAGGGAGCTAGTGTGGCCTGGTGTTACACCCTTTGCCACAAACTTCGTTACATTGCAAAGCCTCTTTGATGCAAAGGGGGCATTGAAGAGGATGTTTGTGAGTGAGGAGTGGAATGTCGAAGGCATTGCTAGATACCAACTCTCCAGTGAGGGGCAGAAGGTGTATGCCTATATCTTTGAGGAGGCCTTTTGGGCAGCGATGGATGAGGCAATCCAGGTACAAGGCTAAGTTTTGTTTTATTATTTAAATTATTTTTCCATTTGCAAATTTTGAAAATTTGAATTGTAAATTATTTTAATTTAAATTATTTTTCTTTTGTTTTTCATGTGTCAGAGCCTTTGGTTAGGGTTCTCCGCCTTGTTAATGGAGAAAAATCACCAATGGGATATATATATGAGGCCATATATAGGGCGAAATAGGCAATTGCCTCAATTTATAGTTTATTTTGAGCCCAAATAGAATCCCATTTGGGAAATTGTTGATCGACGATGGACTTCTCAACCACATAGCTCTCTTCATGCAACGGGGTACTACCTAAACCCATTATCTTTTATGCTGATTCATTTGAGGCTGACTATGAGGTGATGTCCGACATTTGACAATGCCTTGACCTCATGGTGCTTGATGAGCAAACCCATATAATAAGATATAGGATGAACTGCGAGATTATAATAGATGTGAGGGCATCCTTTTCATATCCACGCAGTGCATTTGAGCAAGGTCAACTTTGAGGATAGGGTAACCGTCACGAATTCTTATTGATTCTTTCGATTGTGTTTTAAAAATAATCTCTATTTACAACTTGACATGTGAATTATTAAATTTTCCTTTTCTTGGCTTTTTCTAGATTTATGGGGGAGGACTTTGGTGCGTATACGCCCAATCTACAATTCTTCACCATCAAAGTTTTATGTCAACCATGCAATGCTTAAGGTTCTGAGTGCAATTGGAGTATGTTTGAGCACATACACTCCAAGAAGCGCAACAAACTCACACAACAAAAGTTAAATGATCTTGTTTTTGTTCATTATAACCTTTGCCTCCACCTTAAAAAAACTGTGGGAACAAGCTACGAAGCCATTGACCTATATGAGATTGATCCATCATCTAAATGGATCATAGAACCAAATCAGGAGCACTAGCAAGAGCCTCTCTTTTCCATGAATGATTTTGAAAGCATGGCAGAGGAGTTAGCGACCAAGGCACAGGAAGAGGAACGAGCACAACCGCCGAGAGAGTCTAGAACCTAGGGCAAAGGGCAAAGGCATTGCAAGACATGGAGAAATTGTCATGACACTTTTTTTAATTTGTACCTTTTTATATTATTTTTTCAATGAGTTTATACAGGTTTTTATGAGGGGTCTTGGTCCCCTCATACTGAGTGGGGTTTGAACCTTGGACCTCTCAAAGAGAGGCCAAAGCCCTTACCATTGGAAAAAGCTTGCAGCTGATACCTTTTTATATTATTATTTACAGGCAATACAAGAATATTTGATTTTTGGATGCATTAATGAAAGTATGTTTTGTCACTTTCATGCGTTGTTTAATCTTGTATCACTCACTATATTAATTTTGGATTTGTGTAATGTTAATTAACTGTGATATGCATTAAAATTTTTTTTTTCCATTGAAAAAATACATTTTCTTTGATTTTTTTTAATTTTTTAATTTTTTAATGTGTTAAGTCCAAGTCCGAGTCTTGAGTGGGCCTTGCCGAGTCTGAGTTTTATTACCATCGTTTGAACCCTTTTGGTGTAGTATTAGTTAGACATGCGCGAGGTGGATCCCTTGAAATATAGATACTTCTACATGGTGATACATTTGAGGCTGATGAAGAGGGTATGGATGCACTACATGAATAGATAGAGGATGGTGCTTAATGAAGAAATTAGAGATAATCAATGGGGAGTTGCAATTGTAGATAAGAGTAGGGGGGGTTCTTTTTATCATCCATATACGTTTTATCAAGGTTCACTCTGCATTCCGGTAAGCCCTCTCTATTTAACAAAATTAGAGTTTCCTTAGAATCTAGAAATGTAGTTTTAGTTTACATAAAACATTATAAATTCATTCCAATTTTTACAGATTTGTGGTGTGGAGATTATGGTGTGTGAATACCAACTTTTAGAAGCTGGTCGTCTGCATATTTAATCAACTTGTAGCGCTTTTGGGTGTGAGTGCAATTGGTCATTATTTGAGAGCATACATACCAAGAAGCTCAACAGGTTGACCCATGAGTGCCTCAATGAACTTGTGTTTATGCAGTAAAATATCTGATTTCATGTTAAACAAGTGAAGGACACTGAATCACATGATGTGATTAACTTGGATGAGTTGGATTGCTGCGGAAGTTGAGCCCTTGTTAATCGAGAAGGATATTGAGGGGTTAGAGAGGAAAGCAGTGGAAGGCACAGTGTTGGAGCAGGACATACATGAGGATCCTTAGGTTTCACCATCTATCTCTGGTTCGACAAAGGAGGGAAAGCAGAAAGCAGTTTAAAACTATTTGAGAAATTTTCATTTTTTGTTAGTTTTTGATGATCATTGATTATCATTTGAATTTCAAGAAAATTTTTATTCTTTTTTTATGATAATCTAATAGAAAATGGACTTTGAAGCCACTAATTTTGGTTTAAGGTTTTTAATGTTTTAATGATTTTTTTTGGGAGATTTTTTGTCTAGTTTTTCTTGGGTTTTTGTTGAGTCCCGAGTCAGAGTCAAAATGTTGGATGGGTGATATTGGTCATTGTATGATGCAGAGTACATTATGGATCCTGAATCATTATGTGCTGTTTTAAAAATAAACTATACGCCTGCCTAATTTGTATTATAAGTTTTTTACAGTCATCACCTTCCCTTATCCCCTTTCCCAGGTTTTGCAGGCATTGCTATTTTGTATTTCAGTGTTCCCTTGTTTGCCTCACAGGAGAAATTTGTGGAACACAGGAGGTAAATAGGAAAATGATATTTTCTTTGAAGTCAAGAAATCTTTTGGCAGTAATATATTTGCTTGAGAGCATGGTTGATTGGCTCATCCATATTGGATACAGCATTGGCCCAAAATGCCTAGTTTCTGAAGATGGGTTTTGACAGCTAGCCCTTGATGTATGCCTCACTTGCTTATGCAAGTCCATTTCTGAATAATTGTGGCAATCCTTCCCATAGGCACATTTCCAATCTCTCCAATATGATATTTCTCTTTGCAGGATAAGTTTGAAAAGGCAGTTGGACCGATTTACAGAGTTATTGGAAAGCTGGGTTAGTTGTCATACCCAAGACTTGAGTTGGTTTAAATCCCTTCAGTGCATTTATTTTTACTCTTAATTCCATAGGTCTGCCACAAAATATAAGCCTTGCCTTTCTATTATTTTACACAAAATAGGAGAAACTAATTTGAAAATAAAGGGAGTGAAAAGTTGAATGGGTCATGGTGCAAGATCCCAAGCATAATGTGGGCCTTCAAAGTGCCACTAGAGTGAGTCAGAAACTACCTGTAATGCTGTCCAAATTTGCTTCTAGAGTAGAGGGCCATGAGTATGGAAGACCTTAGCACTCGTAATAATACCACAGAATTGAAATGGTCCTTTTATTCTGTAAATTGGGTAAGTAGTGTAGATTTTATAATGGAAAGTACACTGTTTTTGATGGGAGGATCCTAGTCTCCCTCACTCATGTGGGAGAGTTGAAACATGTCAATCAATCAAGAGATCTTCCACCGCTCTTTTGTTCTGGTAAAGGATTCTGTTGACCCTCTGTTGCATCGTACACACTGTCTTTGAAGGGAAGAGTTGTACATGTCAGTTGAAGCCAAAATCTGTCAACTATAGTGAATTTGCCTGGAAGCACAAGCTCACAAGTGGTCTATGATTGCTGCTGCTTCTCAATTTTGTTCATTATCTACCTCCACTTACCTGCTATAGAGAGACGGATATCAAAAGGATTTTTTAGATGGCAAATGGCTTCATCGTGCTTCATAAACATTATCTTTTGTGAAGCTAATTCTCAGAAGAGTACTTTGGTTTGGTCGCCACTCACTATTCTACTGTTGGTTTCAGCAAATCTGTCTAGACATACCATTTTACCTTATATGGGAGATTGGGTCAGCTTAAGGTTTAATGCCAAGTCATTCCCGGAATGCACGCGAAGTTGTGCATTTTTTGATCATTTATAACTCACTTTGTCTCTTTATATGGTTAAAGAGGTTCTTTTTTCCTCTGGCTTCATTATGCATTATAGGCGCTGTCTGAAACTGTGAACAATAAATGTTTTTAAAATGGCTGGAATTTTGAAATCTGTGTCTGCAATTCAAAATTAATATAATCCGAAAGAAAATAACTGAGTTGCAACCAAAGAATGTGAGGAACAATATTTTCCAGAGAGGGACAAAAGGTTTGCACAGTAACCACCAGAGAGGCATCATATTTTTGCTTAGAAATGATTTTGGAAGCAGATGGCACAGTTTCCAGAGCTGTGGTTTTGCAGAGGTAGCTGATCATCATTAGTTTGATATATTGGGCAGGGAAAGCTTGGAACAAGTTATACTTCTGCCCTTTTATTCCATATGGGTTCTGTAGTTATATCTTCCAAATATTTGAACAAATTGGAGGTGAATTTATTGCATCTTGAACTTTAATACAAACATGAACATGGTGATGATGCATCCTCCTTGCTTCCCATAGCTTTCTGCTATTGGCAAAAAGCTTGTTATAATTGATTTCCATTTCTCTTTAGGTGGCAAAATCTTTGACAATATTGCAATCGACTGATTATTCTGGAGAATTTCTTATGGAGTAGTTGCATGATGTACATCTATAGTTTTTTTCGAGTAAATTGTCACAAAAAATAAAATAAATTTTTACATTGCAATAGAATGATTTTTCTTATTGCTGGTTCAAATACAACTGCGTTTTTGTGTTGTACCTTGTCTAGAAGTTCATGTTAACAGTCGTACATTTATCCAAATCTGAAAAATCACTATTCAAAATTTTGTCCAATTATACATTTATTCAAATATTGCTGTCATCTCTTTTTTCAATGAGTTCACACAGGCTTTTATGAGGGGTCCTGGCCCTCTCATACTGAGTGGGGTTTGAACCTTACACTTTTCAAAGAGAGGCCAACGTCCTTACTACTGCAGTAAACTTATAGCTATTGCCGTCATCTCTTTAATTTCTTTAATCTTAATGTTTTTCTTACTACCTAGTAATTCTTGCAACTACATTTAATTAGTCACATTTGCAAAAGACAGTTGCCCATGGTTCTAATTTGACCACTTGACTGCAATAAATTAGTCGAGTCACCATCCAAGCTATTTTTTTAATTTAAAAATTATTCTTGATGCAGGATGAAGAGCATCACTGCTAATTTTTCATTTAAAAATTATTCTCTATGCAGGATGCAGGATGAAGGACATTACGTAGTTTGCAAGCAAGGCAACATTCAAAACAAGGGCAAAGGGAATCTCCTTATCAAGAGGACGATACAAACACAACATTTCTATATGATTGTATAATGAGCAATGCGTTTTCCATATTTGGATTGCATAATTGCATGGATCCATTAATGATACACTAATTTAATGATGTTTGACCGACTTAAATGTTGGAGGGTGATAATCATTAGGAAGTTGTTCAAAGCTCTGTAGCTTATTAGTTTTTCTTTCTAATGTTCTAGGCCTTCAACATTTTTCTTTCCATGTAGCTAAACCTTTTTGAAATACAATATGTATCAAAATCCACAATGTTTTCCATCATTGGTAAAATAAGTTTTGGTTAGCTGCTATATGCCATTTTGATAAAATAAGACAATGGGTGCAAGAAAGGAAGAAATAATTTATATTTAAGTCTAATGAAACGAGGACCATAAGAGTAGATCATATATTAGGATTATGGTTGTAAAGGACAAAATAATGTTATTTTTTTGATACATAGGGAAATTGGTAACAGCGTTTGATGCTGCCTCTATAAACCTTAAGCCCGTTGGATAAAGCGAAGTCACCAGGGCCCTTGACCCTCCAGGGCATCGAAATGGGGCAGCCAACCGACGTCACCATCCAGCCTATCCCCTTCATAGTATGCTATGGTTTGAAACTCGGACCTCCCCAAAGAGAGGCCAAAGCCCTAACCAGCACAAAAATAATGTTAAACATTGAAATTAGTTTAAAAAAAATAAGAAAGTGTAGCATTGCCACACTATAAATAGAATTCAAATAATTTAGTATAAGTTAACAATTAACGGGAGAAAATTAATAAAGTACTGAAAATGTTTCATATTTCATCATTGATTTGAGCACATTAATTATTACATGTTGACAATGGCTTTCATCATTTAGTTGAGCACATTAATTATTACATGTTGACAATGGCTTTAAAGAGAGACTTTTACATTGGATAATAAAAAATATTGCACTAAAAACATAACAATTTTGTAAGATGCACAAATATACCAATGTACGTGTCTAATTATATAAACATATACATGACTGCTATATAATCAAAGACAACCATCAATTATTTTATAATGAAGAATAACATTGAGACTATTCCCTTCATACATTTGTAAGTTAAAATTAACAAAACGTTGGAGAAAATTAATGTAATGTTTAAAATGAGCCATCTGGTATTTTGAAAGGGACCATACAAGACATAAATTAGCAATTAATGGAAATATTTTTTTAAAAGGTTTAAA
Source organism: Wollemia nobilis (assembly GCA_028583015.1). Taxonomy (NCBI): domain Eukaryota; kingdom Viridiplantae; phylum Streptophyta; class Pinopsida; order Araucariales; family Araucariaceae; genus Wollemia; species Wollemia nobilis. The sequence goes on from JAQPPZ010002200.1 coordinate 2,560,420, forward strand.
ATGATGCCATGTCTTAAAAAGGAGTGTATGTTTCATACTCCAATTTAAGCACATTAATAAAAAACATTCTTTACAATATATATAGGTTAAATACCTTACATTGGAAAATAAAGAAATTGCCATGATACACAAGAATGTTTTTTTTTTTTGTGTCTAGAGATGTTCATATACAAAAATGTTACAAAAGAGTAAACTAGACAGTATTGTTTGATGTTGAACTTGCAAGAAGCATTCACACAAAGGCGAAAGCGAAGCAAGATTGTTTGAGGAGCCTATACTTGTTTGATGTTGCACTTGCAAGAAGCATACACACAAAGGCAAAGGCGAAGCACTGCAAGAATCATACACACAAAGGCAAAGGCGAAGCAAGGTTTTTTGGGGAAGAACCTGTAGAGGGGAAATATTTTTTAATCAATTAGGAAGGTAAAATGCTTATATTGGGTTGCAACAAATTAATACAAAAATCCTTTTAGATTTCGAAGAACAATTAATAAACTTTTGCTTAACCATGTCCTACATTTTACATCTATATATTTACAAGCAAAATGAAATAAAGGATTTACTATCCTTGAATCATGATTTTTTACCTTTTTGAAAGTGTGAGCCTAAGTGTCCTAAAATTTTTACATGTAAGAGTGATAAACTTTTTTCAACACTACCCATTGGCATGGTGGTTGATAAACTTCTTTGTAGTCTTGAGGTCACCAATTTGAACCTCATACAAGACCATTATTTTCTTCCTATTGATGACGCAACTGATAGGTCACTCTTATAACATGTTACATGTGACAGGGGTTGATTGGTTAATTACCTCCCAAGGTTTGGAGGCTTAATTTTTTTCGTTGTCTCACTAATATTGTGACCTCGGAAGGCCATAAATTTTGTATACAAATGCTTTTTAGGTCCATTTTTTCAAGTCATTTTTTTGAGCTTTACATTAGTACAAGGACTATTATAGTTATGTAGATTTTTTTTGGTATAAGAGGAATATGCTTTAGATGGTCAATTCAAGGTATGCCTTGTTCCTATAAGTCCCTTTCATATAATGGGGGTTAATTATTTGAAACCTCATTGCTATCACTTGAAGATTCAACTATTCATTTAACATTAGAGGATAGATTACAATTACCATAGTGCATGTTGATGATCTTCTTAGGGGAAGGTTAATGTTTAAGGAAGGGTTGATCCATTCTATGTAAGCTTTTAGCAAGTGAAGATAGAAAAGTTTGTGATCAAGATTGATTGCCTCATTTAAGCATTCATTATGGGGGGAGATGCTACAATATCTTATGTCTCCTCTCCATGGCCCCTCAAATCAAATTATGGGGGGTGTTGGAATATGTAGTCTTATCTTATTGGCTAGGGATGGTTGTGTTGATGTAAGCCTATGAACGCTCTTGATGTATGCCAATGAGCACTGTTTATATAAGCCCATGGGTATAATTTGATGCATTCACCATTAGTGATGCTAGTTAAACCCACTTATATGGTTAACCTCTAATTAAGGGTTTGATATCTTGTAATTTAACCTGTAAGCCAAGATATGTGTGCTTTAGAATTGTAATAATTGGGGATTAGATATCTATTATAAATACCCCCTAATCATTGATCCATTATATCAATTTATGTAATGTGATACCATGGAGTGTTTATGAGTATCCACCTCTTATTTTGGTTATCTATTTCCTTTCCTTTCATCTATATGCTCTCTTATTTTTGCTTCTACTCTTTTGTAATATGATTTGTGGTGAATGCATTCTTTAAAATTTATTATGAATTTCAATACATAATTAATGGAATATTTTACAAAAAAATCACCCTAAGCCTCCTTATCTTTCTCAAATCCTAATAAAATATATTTAAAATAATTAAATGCTTCTTACTAATATCTTCTTACTAAATACTTCTTTCATTTAGAGATAAAATATATTTTTAATCAATGAAAATATTTTGGTGGTAGCATGAAAAAATTTGGTATTTCTATCCCCTTTCTTAAGCCACATATCCATAGATTTTGTGGGTTCAATATGCCTCTTCCTTTTATAATACGATATGATAATCATAATGTAACTGTTTATCATACACAAACATCTGGGTTCATTCCATTGGTTTCTATAATCTCTTGTAAAATACTGAGCTTAGATTTGACTTTGTTCTTTACTTTAAATATGTTAACAAAATATTTCACATTATATTTTCCTTTAGATATTTTATGAAATGAAAGATTTTAATTACGTCTGCGAGACCCAAATATGGTCTATGAGACCTCAAATATGGAAGTACAATTACTCAAATCATATCATATGATCTTTAATATCTTTGAGAAGGTTGTTCCTTCTTTGTGTTAGCAATTCCCCAACTATTTTTATTTTACTGTCTTCAAATAAATCTGCCATAAACTCGTTCCCAAGTGTTTCTTTGTATGTCACGGATATCTGAAAAAATCGGGCATTTATAGATGAAGTGTTCCTCTGTCTCTCATCGCCCTTGTCTTGCATAGAGTACATATCCTTTCTTCCCATTGTTCTTTGGGCGTTGTTCATCTCCCTGTGTCACATCTAAGCCTATGAGATCTAGTCCTTATCTGAGCAATGAGTATTTTTTCCTTCCACTTGATCTCAGCGCCCATATACGCTTTTTCCTTGTGGTCATACGTTGGGTTAAAATTTGCAATATAATATTGTCATTTCCTGCGTGCATTTTCCCACATTCCACTTCTGAACTTTTCATTCACATAAATTTGATGCCTTTGTTGACATTTGGGCATTCATTTATGTTGATTTCCCAACGTTTCATCCATTTCTAATTTTGTTTCATCCATGTATTCTTTCGCCTATGCAACTCTTCGTCCCTAGTTGCCCTAGGCCATCTATCATTTGTCATGTTTTCTATTTTTTTCAAGTAACATAACAATTTGGTCATAGCTATTGTTTCTAAAGGGAACATTCCAGTTTCAGCTAGAATAATTTCATAAGGGGTTGTGGCCTTAATTTTGAGAAAGTTTGTGATTAGATATTTTTGAATCCTTTCTATTTGCCTCCATTTTGCATTTGTTGTGCCACTAGCCCACACCTTGCAACCATACAACAGAACCGGTGTAACAAGTAGGCCAAATAAGACCTTGGTGGTCTTCCAGTCCCACAACTCGACATTCCTACACCTGTTTTGAAGTGCATATAGTGCTCTCCAACAACTTTGAGTTCTTTTCATCCTACATGTATTCCAATTAAGTTTGTCATGAAAGTCTAAGTCCAGGTATTTGTATTCTACTACTACATCAAGCGGTTCTCCTGCAAACTGAAATTTGAGTTGTTGCTTCTTTTTTGCTAAAAAAATCATAATTTTTGTTTTGCTTGTGTTCACCTGCATCCCAAATTCTTTACAAAAGAGTTCTAGAGCTTGAAGGTGATCTTCTAGATCTTTGGTTGTTTTGGCCACAAGAATTACATCATTTGCATACATGAGGAGTTTTACCACATATTTGGCTAAATGCACACCCTCTCCCCCAAATTTGTTTATCCATTCTTCTAACTTGTCAATGTACAACCCAAATAAGGTCGGAGATAGAGGGCAACCTTGTTTGACACCTATGTCATTACCAAAACATTCAGATAACCCTTCCTGTGTTTTGATTCTAGCCTTTACATGCTCATATAGTCTGTGAATTGCTGCCCTGTAGTGAATTAGAACCTCTAGCTCTTCCTTTCTGCTCCATAATTTTTTCCTTGGCACTGTGTCAAATGCCTTTTTGAAGTCTACAAAACAACAAAAAGCCTCCTCTATTTTGTCCCATATTTTTTCCACAATGTGTCTGAGCATGATATAGTGATCAATAGTTGAGTGCTTGGGCCTAAAACCCGCTTGTCCCTTTGCTCTCTTTCCCTTTTCTTCTGCCCATATGCTGGTCCTACGCTCTATCATACTCCCAAACAACTTTGCAAAGAGAGGGTTGATCATGATAGTTCGATAGTTTGAGGGATTATTTACATCTCCACTTTTAAACAAAGGAATGGTCAAGCTAGTTGTCCACTCGGTGGGGAAGCCATTTTGTATGACCTCATTGAAAATTTCTTTGATCTGCGGTGCCAAGATATCTACCCCCCATTTTATATGCTCTGCTTGAAGATTGTCTATGTCACGGGCTTTACCAATTGCTAACTTTTTTATCCCTTGAATAATGTCTTCAATTGTGAAAAGTTATTTCTTGACAATGATAGTAGGGGGTGTCTCCTGCTGGTTACTACGCTGATACGATTGTTTTGAATACTCCAACCACTGATTAACTGTTATGTTATTTTCAGTTTGCATCCTTTTCACGCTTAGTTCCTTCCAAAATTTCTTTGGTTCATGCTTCCCTAAGTAAATCAATTCTTTCCTCCTTGTTCTAGTGTATTCTTCTTTTTTTGCCCTTACCAATTTCTCGTATGCTTTTTTGTTTGCTCTTGTTTTACCCGTTGGGTCCTTTAGTAATCTTCACATTTTTTTGCAATCTTCATCGAACCATGGGTTGGTTGGGAAGCTATTCATTTTTCTTTTTAGGTTTAGCTCTCTTGCATTTGTTTAGAGCTTCTTAAATAATGTGCATTAACCATTCACTCTTACTGTAATCTCTACTACTGTGATGTAGTTCTTCCCTTTCCTGTAACTTGTTATTTAATACTGCTCTAAAATTCTGTCGATTTTCATCTATTAAGAGAATGTTTCCCTCATGAGGATATTTATTTTGATTGCCTTGCAAATGTTTTTCCCTTGGTTTGTCTCTATGCATTCGAAGTTTCATAACAATTGGGTTGTGATCTGACTTAAGTTCCACTGGAGAATCTTCCACTTCTAGCTCCTCTATTTTTGGTATGTAATTCGGTGAGCATATTACATAGTCTATTACACTTTGTCCCTTATATGTTTTGCATGTATACTTTCTTGAATTTTTCCATTTGTTCATCCCATTGCAAATAATCAAATTGTATATGCTGCAAAGACCTAACAAATCTTCTCCATATTGCGTGATAACCCCATGCTCATCTTATGAAGTCGTGGTCCACTGTTGATTTTCCTCTTCTGGCATCCAAAGAGGATTAATCTCAATATCTTCGTTACCTTCTAGAATGTTAGCTTGCTTATTTGCTGTCCTTGCATTGAAATCTCCAATTAATATAATCTCCCCCAACTTACTGTATATTGAAATGTCTCTTTTTAGGGAGGAGTTTGGGTCTTCTCTGTTATATATTGAACAACCCTATACACATATCATCCTTCAAACCTTATTTCATCCCAACATAAATAAATATTTGAAAGAAACTGGGGCCTTCTAGCCACATAGATTGAAATCAAAATGGAATTGGATGATTATTATAGAGTAGATCACATTTGAAGAGAATGGGATTTTGATCTAATCTTGCCTAGAATAAAATGTTTAAAGATATTGTATATTATGTTTACAAACACATGATAGATAAAAAATCCTATATAATATTTTTACTATATAATTTTGCCCAATACGTCTATTATTCCATGTATTTTGAAAAACTCAAATAACATTCCAAAGATCATTTGAATTGATAAAGGAAGAAAATGCTCCATTGATCTAGATTATCGAGGAGTACCAACTATTTATTCAGAAGGAGATATAACCATGTTGAATCCCCTTAATAATTCACAGATCACAATTATAAATCATTATTGAATTTGACATAAATAAACTAAGGTCCTAACATCTAACATGAAGAGTAGTTGTAGTTGAATCTTATACATTTATTGCTCCAACTTTGATATTTTCCTTTTTCTTACAAAAATATCAACAACCTAATTATTTCTTATTTCTAACGATTGTTCCATTTTGAGATTATTTCATGTTCTTGTAGTACCTTAAGTTCCATGGCAAATTTGCTAGACAATCTCCCAACTTCCAAATCTTTTTTAACGCATCCTTACATTCCTTGCTACTTATTTTTATTTAGTATATCCAATTAAATTCAAGACTATAATTAACAATTAATTTAATGATAGCTCTTTTCTAGGGGCCTTATTCACATGCCTAATATCCTAAGAACTATTTTTATCATTACTTTTTATCTTTATTTCCAGGCTTAGCCTTGCATGTTGTTAACACATGATATTTATTTTTTGGTTTTCCTAATTAAAAGTCCTTTGAGTTTTTTTTTCTTACTTTGAGGCCTTCCTCTTCTTTTTTCATTCGCTCCAATACTTTCATCCTCATAAATCTCTTGTATTTTTCTATAGCATTTGTAATGTAACTTATCAACTTGTGGTTAATCAGATCAACACCTTTTATCAAAATCGAGATGACAAGCTAAAACCTTATAAAGAGATTATCACCAAGCTTTTATTCGCATTCAATTGAGTGACCATAGAGTTTATCCCTAGATCCTCCAACTACCATGTGGATGCCATGGCCACTGCTGCATCCTTGTTTCCATTAGAGTTGGAAGATGATTAAGAGTCAATTATCATTTGACAACTTTGGGAGCCCACTTCGATTGGTTCTAGTATTTTTCCCTTAGATGTTTTGACCATCAGAGCTTCACCATCTGAGCCATGGTATAAGGACACTTTAACTTCCTTAAGGATGGCTCGATCCCTGATGGTTTAGATCATAATCAATGTAACATTTTGTACAAAAGAGCATGTTGATTCGTTATAATTGGAAATACTTTATATTGATGTTCTTTTGAAGGCATCCTCTTGCGATGCCTTAACTTTGATGAAGCCCGTCTAGCTCTTAGTGAGGCTCATGAAGGATCATGTGGAGGCCATTTCAATGACAATACCAATGCTAAGAAAATCCACTGGATGGGGTATTATTAGCCTTCCATGGATAAATATGCATGTGATCATGTTCGATGCTGCAAGCAGTGTCAATGCCATGACAAATTTGTTCACGCTCCTCAAAACCTTCAGGTTATTTCTTCTCCTTGGCCATTTTCCATGTGGGAATTGGACACTATAGGGAAAATTAACCTAAAATTTTTTGATGGTCATAAGTTTATCATAACAGTGATATAGTACTTCACTAAATAGGTCAAAGTCATGCCCTTGGCCACCGTGATTGGAAATCAAGTCTCCAAGTTCATCTTCAACCAAATCCTCTATAGGTTTGGGATTCCTTTGATGATTGTTTCTATAATGGCATTCCTTTCAAGAATAAGGATGTCCATAAACTTTGTGCTAAGTACAAGATTCAACATAGGTACTCAAATTTGTATTATCCTTAGGGTAATGACAAGATGAATCATCCAACAAGTCTTTAATCAAGATCCTCAAGAAGTTGGTTAGTAAGACCGATTGAGAATGTCATATCTAGCTTTATCCTACCTTGTGGGCCTATTGTACCAATGTGCAGACTCCTACATGTGTTTCTCCATATGTCTTGGTCTATGGGATTGAGGCAATTTTTCTATTTGAGTTAGAGATCCCTTCATTGTGCATCTTGTTGCAAGATGCCTTGATCGGCAATGAGTATCATTTTGATCATTGGCATCAATTGAAGTTGCTAGATGAAAAATGTATTCATGCCTTAGAGCATCTTCAAGTCTATCAGAATAGGCTCAAGTGATATTATTCCAAGAAATTTTGCAACCATTCTTTTTAGGTTGGGGACCTTGTCCTCAAGGAAAACCAATTATCATTTGGATATAAAAGGCAAGTTTCAACCCAATTGGCTAGGACCCTTTGTCATAATGACAAAATTTGGCTCAGGTGCCTATCATTTAGCTTCTTTATATGGTAAAGAACTTAAAGAACCAATGAACATAATGCATCTCAAAAGATACTATGCATGACTCTACAGTTTCATTTTACATTTAGCTTAGTTTCATGTTGCATTTGGTTTGATTGCTTATACTGCATGATTGCTTATCATATTTTGCATGGTTTTCTTGATATTATGTTCATTTTACATTTTGCTTATCATATCGTTGCATAGTTATTTGACCATATTTGCATGACTGCTTGATCTTATAGATTTTGGGAACTTTGTGAGGATGGCAAGTGATTAAACCTAGTTAGGTCTTAGCTCACATGCATTAAAATCATACTAGGGCTTTGATGCCTAGCGAATCCCCAACCTAGGGCCCATCTTCATGCATTTTCATCATTGCATTTGCTCATGTCTTTCTTCTCTTCTTTTATATTCCTTGACCTTGAAAGTTTTCATCTTTTTTTTTTTTATAAAATTTTCCTAAGTCAAGGGATATGGTTCTTCATATCCTGTATGTCCTTGTCCTTAAAACTTAAATCATTTCTTCTCCTACACAACACAAAGGATGTACATTTCTTATTCTATTTGATTTTGCTTTTATTTTTCCTTTTGCTCATACCTTTTCCTTCTTGATATTTCACCTGTTAAGGAGTCCTCATGGTATAGGGTAGATAGTGCATGCATATCATTTATGGTGTTCATGCAACCACTGCCTATCTTACACATACCTCTTATCTTTTTAAATTTAAATAAGGATGCACACACACATACACTATCTTTTTCTTCTTGCTTCTATTTTTATCATGTCTTATTTTCACACATGCACACACACTCTCATTGTTCTGCTATGTTTTGCTTTGCTCATTCATCTTTGGCACACACCACACCCCTATCGGGTAGTACACATCTTGGAAAATTAATAACATCCTTCACACCATACAAGATAAGTTTCATGGCCACACACAAGGGGCAACCTCCATCTCGACCATTTGCATGTATACATCCTAGCGGGTATCTCTTCATATCTAGCCATCATCGAGCACTACACCCATAGCGGGTATTGCTCCACACTTGACCATTCTTGTGAGAATAATACCCTTACAAGATAGCTTCATGGCCAAAAGTGAGGGGCAACCTCCATTCAGTTATTTGCAAGCATACATCCGTATAGGATTCCGCTCCATTCTCTTTTTATTTATTTATTTATTTTTTCTTTCGCTTGGTCTATGCTTGTTTGATCACACCAATATTTCATGGTCTACGCTAATTTAAACATCCTATTCCAAGAATATTTTTATTTTGTTTTTGACCTTCTCCATCTTCTACTTCTTATATTTCTTTTTTCTTCTTCTCTTTTCTTTTTGTTGAAATCATGCCCTATCTATATGGGGTGCGATTTAGATCTACGTTGAAGTTGCGGTTCATCTTTACGAGGTGCGATTTCGGCTAGTCATGTTTTTATTTCCTTTTCATTTTATTCTTTATTCCACCATATTTTATTTCATTCCTTCATCCATCCATGCATTTAATTCATTAGTTAAGTTTCAATGCATCATGCATTGCAATTCATTTAGTCCATTAATGTATTCCATAGTTATGTTATCATTCATTCATGCATAGTCAAACATAAAAGCACATAAAAATAACAACACACACATAAATGCACACATTTAAATAAAGCAACATGATATTAATCGATCAAAAGAAAGAGTAAAATTTAGTAGAAGGTATCCCTTCATATCAACACCTCCAACCTCTTTCCCACCCTTTGAAAATCTACCTATAGTAGGTGGATCCCCTTTCCTATTATCTACCAATCATGACAACCATATCCTCTAATTGAGACCATCGTCACTCTTGGTCCAACCAAATCACCTCTCTCCTGATGTGGTCTACCTTAACCCACATCATGTTTCACTCTATAAGTTCCATGCTCAAGGCACTCCATAGTCCCTCTATTCTCTTGGAACCATCCTATTGGAGTAGGTCCATATCCCTCTACATGGTTGCTATTTGGTCTCGTAGTGCCTCCATCTCTCTTGTTGGGTCTCCCTAATCCATGATCTCACTCATTCTGACTACTGATGATGTTGATACCTCTTTGGTTGCTTTGCTTGACCAACTCTAATCATCATGGGGGTACCTCCTACTGGTCCCCCTCCTTGGTCCTATCAATAGTGGTGGCTACTACCACCATATATACCTAGACCTATGATTGTGTCTATCATAGGATCTCTTAGCCCTATCACTATCACTTTGTAATGCATCAAGTCACCTCTAAAAGTGTTGTACCTATCAACCAATAACTTGGTGACTCTGCACTGGAACTGGTGGGGAGATCCTTGCGGGCATAATACGTGTGTACCATCTATGGTACTCAAGAGCCACCTCAATATTGTCCACCCATGGATCCACGTAGAGTTGGTCATATAGGTCCTCCTCTATTCATTTCCCCACATCAGGATCCCTTCTGACTCCTGATGGGTCCCTCCACACCTGCCTATACAAGTAGTTACCTAGATTTGGTATCTCCTAGAAGATACCAAACCACCATTAGAATCAATCAAATTTGGAGAGTTCCAGCTCCCCCTTCTCCATAGAGATCTAATTGACCCTCCTCACCCAAGTCATCTCCTTTGCATCCTCCATTCAACCAAGGTGTAGACACCATGATTGCCATATGATCCTGTATTGTAATAGCTCATTTATCACCTACCTCCCTAGTGGTAAGTTCTCAACATATATCCTTTGGAATCACTTGAAGCTCATGGACCATCTGCATGCAATTGGCCCCTCTAGGTTAGGCAATGGACCTAGTAGTGCATATGGTCTCTTGACTGCTATGTGCTTCCAACACCACAACTGGGATAACACCGTACACACCAACCCTATATACCATTTGTAAATGACATTGTACAAGATCCTATACAATTAGGCCATCACATATGGACCCCATACAAACTATACTTATTGGTACCAAATATCCACCATTGCTCTCACCAGTGCCCATGGTAGGTATCACCTACTAGTATGGCATACCAAGAATCCCATCACCATCCCACAAAGCATAGTCATTAGAGCATCAACACCATACCATCCCATCAACTCATTTATAGGGATCCAAATCTCTCAGATATGGTGGACCCAACCCCCTGATAATATCTATATTGTAGCTTGCTACCCTTGTGCTCTGTAAACTACCCTTCCCTTGACGGGGATGCACAAGATGTACCACACATCCTCTAATGTGAGCATAATTTCCCCCATAGATAGCTATAAGGTCACTGACTCCAAATACCATATCTCTACTAGTGTTGTTAGTAGTGCTCTATCTACCTCCACCTAGGGTATCTATACTAGGTGCTATGGACCCATCACTCCTAAGATATCCCTCTCTACCGATGTAAACCCCTATAGCTCCTCCTTCAAGGAGCTCGATCACCACTCCCTACTCTCTAGTACATCATGCTGCAACTAAAAACATAATAATTTTTTTAATTAGTTCCATATATACACCATGAAAATAAAATAATAAAAGGAGCAACATAGAGCAATATTTAAACACCTACGCCTATTGGTCTTGTCTCTTTTTCTTTTTCTCTTCTATTTTCTTTTCCTATCTTGCTCTCTTCCTTGTTTTTATCTTGGATGAAATTGTGCCTCATTCTCTTTGGGTGCAATTTCATCATTTCCTCTCTTCTTTCAAATTTGTACCCCATTCTTGCAAGGCACAAATTCGTGAAGTCACACCCTATAATTTTAAGGCATGACTTCGATCATCACAGTGAACCAACCAAAATCACCGTTTGCTCCTAAAATTGTGCTAAGGTCACGTGCAGCAAATTCCTCTAAGAAAGACAAAAATGCTAAAATGCACTAAAATCCTAATCTAGCCTAGTCTAGAGGAAGGATTGTTATCCTTACCCATGCTCGCTCCACTACTGCATCGATATCACCTCTCGTAATGGCTAAATGATGTCTGGGTAGCGCCATTTATATATTTTTCTCCAGATCTCTTCTTCTCTTCTTTACATGGTGAAAATAAATTAGGTTTTTCACCCCTTTTGTCACAACCTTGAAACTAGCTCGATTCCAACCCGCCTCCTTTTTTTAAGACATACTTATACATATATAAACCCTATTCAGAAACTAAATATTTAAATATAATGATTCATTACTCGTTACACCTATCTCTACTCCACATATTCTTTCATGTAAGGGTATTAGGTGTCTCACTCTGTTAAGCTATCATTCTCATTGGACAGATGAGTTAGCTTAACCCTTATTCCAGTCATTTGAAAGAATCATACTAATCTCTACTCCTCACACAAGTTTCTCTATGTGAGTGTACTTAGCATGAAGGATGTTAACTATTTAACACATATATTGGATAAATAATCCTTAATTTTGAGCTCATTTCTAACTCATTGTGGTATCTAGTCTTTTAAATACCCTTTAATATAAAATCCTCAATAATTATATTTATCTAAACAATCTTTCCTAAAAATTATGCTATCGAGGAAAGTATTGTAAATGTTCTTTAGGATATCATTTATATATATACTCCTTTCTAAGATAAGATGATTTACTACTCAAGGAGTTAAAAAACACATCACTCATCTAATCATTAATTCCAACCATGGTTACATAAGAGTATCCTTATCTTACAGATGCCATTCATCCGATTTCCCAAGACGTTGGCAACAATGTGCTAACTAAGACTAAGGATTAATTAACATATCCCAACAAGGTTTACTTCTTCCTTGACTAGAACACAAAGTTTTGGAGTAACTAAACATCCATCTACACAACTATCAGAGAATAAATCATTCGACCAATAACACAAGAATGGATATAACTTAATTCATTTACTATTTAAAGTAATACAATATAAATTCCATCATTCTGCTAATCGATATCACATGTATGTGATATAAAATTATAGTAAAATTCAATTACTTCGAATTTATCGATAGCACAAATCACTCATAATATTATATCTACAAGGGTTAGAGTATGACTTTGTAGCTCAAATTACATTATGATATCAACCCGAGAATGATCTCTTCTTCCTTCAAAACCAGATGGACATTCCTCCAGCCAATCCATTGTTTGTCACAATAGGTCTTCATATTTCAAGCTCAAAAGTGATCCATCTATATTGGTTATAAGTTGGTAGTACTTCTTATGGCAACCGCTCCTTTGTGTCCATCCAATGAGGAGCCATTATTCCTTTTTCTTGGCAGATTTATCAACCATCAAGTAAGGTTGCCTTCTAATGGGGATCAGCGATGACTCCATTTAAAAATAAGCAACTCATTTTACCATGGTATATTTTCAACCAGCCCTTTTCATTATTCATTCAATGGGAATTATCAATAGAAAATCATAGAAATTTCTTTTATACTAATAAAAAAGCAAGAAGATTAAAAAATATTTTATAAAAATCCAATCCTTTAATCAATAAACATATAGTTCAATAATACTGTCTCTATGGGAATAATACATTCACATACATTCATCCATATATTGAAATTAGAAATATAAAGAAGACATTACAGTTAGTGTAACTCTTTCAATTATTTTCCAATTATACTTCTCAGTTAGAATATCTAAACATAATGTTGCATTCAGTAACATTCTTCCTATTCTACAATATAAAGCATCATTTCTTAAGAACTCCACATTTCCTATAATAAATTCAATCCAAATTTAGTTATCAAACCTAACATCAGTTTCATTCCTTTCCACAATCATGAATTTATAAATCAAATCATGGAAACACGAATTCAAACAAATATAGGAAACAAAATGGAAACAAGGTGTTTATTCTTCCACCTACGAATTTCACCATCACATAGTAAAGCACATTCATTTGAAAAAATTACGAAGGTTTCCCTACATAGGTTTCCCTTCACTCTTGTGTAAGGTTCATTTTTTGTTTATATTGAAATTTGAAATCTCTACTTAATCATTTAAGAGGTGTACCAATTTTTATCCTACTCTATTAATAACCAGTTTCTAGTCTCCATAATCTATAGGTTAAAGGACTCATTACCACAATTCCTTTGTTCAACTTAGAAACGTCATGTGACAGTCAACGAATAAAGTCCACTAGAGTTCTATGTACTACCTGTTAGAGTTACTATGTTAGTAACTATGATTATTACCTCATTTGGTTAATTGTAAAATTCACCTAGGTAGAGTTTTATTTACCGTATGGTAAAAAGTAGCTTGTTACTTTTTACCACTAGGTTATTTCTATTTACTATTTACCTAGGTTAGTAAGTTAGTCATTGTAGTCATTTTGACTACGTTAGTTGTTAGTGGTTAGCGCTATTTTCTAAGCACGTTGGTTAGCCATTATTTAGGAAGATATTATTTTAATATCTATCCTAAGGTTTTCCTAATGTTATATAAACCTACCTATGAATAAATTATTCCTAATGATTTTAGCTCCACCAAAATTGGTATCAAAGCGCGTGAGACTGGGGCAAGGCTGAGGCACATCTAACCTTTGACAAGAGAAGGCGATAAGAAATGTCATTCCTGGATTGAACCAGGGGGCACAAATCCTGAGACAAGACCCTCCTGGTTGGGACATGTTTCCCAAGGTATATAATCTCTTGACTACTTTTGCACGCTTCTCAAGGTATAATTTTTTGCTAGACTTTGGCACAAATTTCAAGGTCCATAGGTAATATTTACCTTGTGGAGTTGGCTTAGAATTTTTTGCTGACATTAAGTGGTGCTAGCATAATTTTTTGCACCCACAGGATTATTGGGCAAACGTCCCCAAATGCAGGCCACCAAAGTAAATACTTTGGCAACCGCCTCAAAGGCGGTGACCACTAAGCCGCATGACTGCAATCGAAGATTATTATCTAGTGCCAACCATCCAATGATGGCCATGAGAGGAAAAATTATCCTCCTGTCGTTCGATGACCGTTGCTAGAGGATATGAGGTCCCCTACGATCCGGTGACCACCATGAGAGGACTGGTGGTCCTCCACATCCAAAAATTATCACTTCTAGAGGACAAGTAGTCCTCCGCATTGGCAACTGGACACGACCATCGACGGTTGACCACAACATGAGGGCAGGAGCGCCCTTTGTGTGGTGGCCGACCACCACATGAGGGTAGGAGCACCCTTCGTGGAAGAAAATATGGACCTGGTACGACTATATATACAGAATAACTGACATGACAAATCAAACTGCATGTGGACACTAAAATTGAAAACATGTTGCTGACCTGGACCTGGCAAGACTTTTGAGGCATAACGACTGACATGTAGACCTATTGCTGACCTGGACCTAACACGAATTCCTAGGCAAAAAGGTTGACATGTGATGATCCAATTAGACCTCTGACTAGATGGTACGTGGATCGAAGTAAGAATGAAATGGGGCATAAAGCTGATCTAGACTAGTGTGGAACCCAAGACGGACACGTGGCATGTGAGCTAACTTGGATGCTGAGCTGATGTAGCATCAATTGATTGGTCATGGGGTGTTGAGGTGGTGGTGAATCATCAGTGATGTGGCATATTTTTATTTTCTAAGGTGGTCAAAAAAAAGGATCATCGATGGAAGCCTGATTACCTAAAGGTAATCAAACAGGAAGGGGTGAGGTTGAGCTTTTAAGCTCATCGAGTACTCACCTCATTATAAATGTGGGACTAAAAAGTCCCACATTAAAATTTTTCCCGCCCAACCGTGGGAAATCATTTAAGGTGAAGGGCCTTCCCTTCACATCCTGTTGGGTGGGATAACTCGATTGGAAAATCTCCAGCCATCGGTCTAATACCCACGGGATCGAGAGTTCGATTCCCGACAGGGACAACTTAAAGAAACAAAAAGGGCTAAAAAAGGTAAAGTTCAAGGTCTTAAACTAAACATATTTTTTTTTAATTTGTTTTTTTTTTAAATTGTAGACACCTAAATCACATAAATCAGATAAGACTATCAATGCATCACATATGCCCTCTTATAGACAACATATGGCCCTATTGGACACCCATCTATGCTAGAAAATGGCTTCCATAAGGCTCCAAAACTTAGTTTAGAGGGTTCCTAGCAGTTTAGGGCAGTTTTGGAGCTCCTATCAGTGATCGTCCCACCAAGGGATGATCACAGTTGGTGACTGTCCCACCCAAGGATGATCACAATTGGGGACCATCCCACCCAGGGATGGCCATCCATAACCGTCCCTGGGTGGGACGGATCCTAAGTAAACCCTTTAAAAAGTTAAAGGATGTGCTAAATGGTAATCAAACACTACCATTAATACGTCCAATCACCCCAAATTGATTGGGGACCTACGAATGGACTCAGGGACAGTAGATTGGAAGCCCCAAATAGGCAACCTTCCCTACCCAATGCATGTCAAGGAAGGCAACACATGGCGACACTTGCCTCGCATGGCAAAACATGTTATTTTGCCTTAAATGCCCTTTTAGGCTATAAAAGGAGGTGAAAACACCCAAATTAAAAAAGAAGGATTGAAGCATTTGAGCAACAAAGTGTTGCTCGATTTAACCCTCACCTTTTGCAAACCAAAACTCGCCCTACCTTAGCCTTGAAATCCTCTTCATTCGAAGGTGATTTTAGGGACAATAGGAAGTCATCCGACCATTCCAAACTGGATAAATTGAAGGAATATTTGGTCCCATCCATAAAAAACACCCCTAACCAAGTTTTGGACCAAATCCCATTGGCATAGGTGATAAAACTAAGCCAGAATTATGACCGCCCCACCTGGGGATGGTTAGCAGTTTGTAGGTGTCACACCTAGGGACAGTCACCAAATAGGTTGGAATTTGAGAGAAATTCCTCCATAGACCCCTTAAGAATGCCTAGATGAACCTCTAGATCAGATTTAGTTCAATTTGGAGTAGGTTTGATACCGGATTTGAGGTCCCCAATGTTGCATGTTTAGTTGCCCCTATCAGGGACGATCACTATTTATGCATAGTTTTACCTTTAGTCTTGCTTCCAAATATTTTCATTTGCATTTAGATTAGTTTATAATATATTTATGCTATATTTATATCATTTTCCATACTTGTAGATCAGTTTTTGATATTGTAGATGAAGCTCCTTTTCTATGGTTTTATGGTTTTCTTCTATAACGCAAGTGCTACTAACCCCCTTTCAGTCCCTTGTCTACAGGAATAGGAATGCTAGACAGGAGGAGGTGCTAAAGAGACATAAGCTTGTCATCCCAATACTAGCTCTCGAGTGTGGGAAGCGGAGTTTCACATCATTGATTTTTGCCTTAAAGGCCTCTTCCCAAGGGACTAGATCCCTTGAAGATTGTAATGTTGAATGTATCAAATGTGTGAATGCCCTCGAGGGGAACCTTGTAATCTCATTTTGGAGAAATAGATGAATTAATAAAAGGAGAAATCCATCATTTTGGTTATATATTTGCTTCATTCTATCTAGATTACAACTTTATGCTATTTTCCTTTGAATGCATTTACATTGCTTTTTCATTGCAATAGAAGGCCCTTAAGGCGATGTCGTGAAATTTGCTTCTTCAGTGGTGATCATGGTATATGATATTTTTTTGTCTCCCCTCTAGATGGTGCTAATTTGGACCTCCATTTTTGGTTTTGCAGGTTGCAGGTACTCACCGTTCTGATTAGAAACGACCCCTTCGCTGCTAGGTGGCACTGGGTGAGACGACCAGCTAGGTGGCACTGTGTGGGACAACCCCAATATGCCATCGTACTTGATAAAGATGGTCACAAAACCATAGGGTTTCTATAGAAATTTGTAGAAACAACTTTCAGGTTCAATTTTACACCCCTCTGCACTTTCAATTTGCATTTCTACTGTCCAAAATGACCAAATTTCATGTTTTCTTGATTCTTCTTTGCATAAAAAGGTTAGATTATTTCTTTCCGAAATCGTGCATTAATTAGCTCTAAAAAAATAGAAGAAAAATAACAGTATAAGTTGCTGCTTTTTTTGTGGTTTTATTGCTTGCAACTTGCCAAAATAAGGTTAAGTTCATATAGGCTTTCCATTTTTGTGATTTCCTTTTATGCTACTAATGCTTCTGAAAGAAAAATGTCATTTCATGCATTTAGTGAATCATCATTGAGTGCTCTCTTATTTTCTTTCAATATTTAAAAGGAACCCCACACACCACATTTTACTTTAACATCAATGGAGTTGGGATCTCATATCCAACCTATTGATCGAGATGAACAGTGAATGTAATTACCACTCGATTGGCTCATGAGAAAGAGTACTATTGAGACCCGTCCGTGGCCAAGTTCGACCCAAGAACTATCCTAACCATGCAAAATAGCACACATTCCTCTTCAGAGGAGTGTATCGCTGTGCACGGGGTGTTGGGTGAGGGTTGGTAGTACCTATGCTACCTCGTTGGATATGGATTTCATCACCATATTTAACTTGTGTGAGTATATAGGTGAAATCCTTTAAACTTTGAGAATATCATCCAATAAAATATCAAACACGAGAAAAGGATTTTATTTACAAAGCAACACATCATTGAAACACAACAAACAGTTTAGGGATTCACATTTAAAATATTTAAAACAAGATAATCACTTGCTTGCGTGTTTCTATTGTTTGTTTTTTTGAAATTCATAGAAATTATAAAGAAGATAAACACATAGTAGTTAGAGTACATAGATATGGTATGTACCTGTAGCCAAGCCCATTCAGGGGCAGAAGCTATGGGCAATAGAGAAGAGGATATAGAACATCCTCGTGTCAAGCCTAAGGATATGATCATTCCTCCTTGGCAATCAAATGCTCTTCCTAGTCGTAGATCGATAGATGTGTGGATGTTTAGTCCAAGAGTGTCAACTAGAAGGCTTAAATTACAATGGACCCCTCCATGGGGTACCCCTGCAGGTCATAGTCCTAGTTTGGGAAACTATCTCTCTAATTCACATGCTACAAATACCTTCTTTCAAGAAGAGTCACCATGCAATGAGGCACCTCCACATGGAGAAATACCACACATTCGCATGCCTGCTTGATCCTCTACTTCTATTCGTACATAGGAGCAAGAGCTCACACCTCGAATAGGGTTGGATGATCATCTCAAAATTTTAAGTCACCCTACTCCAAGGTATTAAAATCATGATGAGTATGATACTCGTCATCTTAGGTGACCTTATTCCACCTTACCTTACATTGTTTACGAGGGAAGACTTGAGGAACATCCAGATTATCCTCATGAAAATGTGTCAATGCAAGCATGTTGTGCCTCTGCACCAGTATATCCTCAAAAAGACTTGTTTAGGAGAGAATCTCAAGTCAATGCGACTACCCTCGATCTAGGGAAGCACGTAATTGATCTTACAGATCCTCCTGAACATGATAGACAACAAGGAAATAGTGCTAAGGCACTTAGACCTAATACAACAGATCAAATTAATAATTTGATCTAGAGATATGCTAACTGCCAGGCCGAGTTTAATCGACTTAGGTCAGATAAACATCGCCTAGATCTCTTAGAGAAACAATAATAATTAGAGAAAAAAAGACTTGAACGACAAATTCAAGAAACTTTGCGTCATGGAGCTGTAACTCCAAGCACGCGTAGACAAGAGGCTCGCCCGAGGCAACAAAATTTCTAACAAGATAGGTCTCCAAGACCTAATCAAATGTTGCCTCCTAGACCTCATAGGCCTGAACAGAATGCGTATGATAGGCCAAACATAGATTACCTTCAACAAGCGTTTGTTCATCCTTGTAGGCCCATACCTGAAACACCTTATGGGGCTTAAATGATTTGGAACAAAATGAGGATTATGTAGAAGCACCTAATGGAGGTGTGGCTGATGTCAATCAACCACCCCAACCTAGGCTTAATATTCCTCGTCCACCTCTACGAGTTCAAAACAAGGAAGAGGAGATCAAATCCTGAGATGCGTATCAAGCTTTGCTTGCATGCTTAAAAACCGTAGAAGGTAAGACAACTGGAAATGGGCTTCAAAAGCCTACCTTACGTCAGCTAAAGAACCAACCATTACATTCATCCATTCCTTCCCCAATCTATCCTCAACATTTCAAAATGCCCAAATTTGATAGATTCAAGGGTGAAGAAGATGCTCAAGAGCACGTCACTAGATTTCTAAATTTGTGCTTCAACATACAGGACAATGACACATTGCTCCTAAGAACTTTCTTGAGTACCCTCTCTGGTCCTGCCATTGAGTGGTTCAACCAACTTCCAAAAAATAACATCTACACATTTGAACAATTCGTTGATGCATTTTTTAAATTAAAAAAACAATCGAATATATAAAAAAAAATAGTCGGCTATATATATAAATAAAATAAAAAATCGGCTATATATAAAAAAATAGTCGGCTATATATATATATAAATAGTCGGTTATATATATATATATATATATATATATATATATATATATATATATATATATATATATATATAAAACAAGTATGAAAAGACGATCGACTATATAGTCATTTTTATTTTATTTTTTAAATAAAAAAAACAGTCGGATATATAAAAAAAAAATAGTCGGCTATATATATAAATAAAAAAAACAATCGGCTATATATAAAAAAATAGTCGGCTATATATATAAAAAAAAAAATAGTCGGCTATATAAAAAAAAACAGTCGGCTATATAGTCTGAAAAACTTTTAATTTTTTTTTAAAAGTTTTGCTTTATAAAAATCTTTAAAATTTTTCATGCGATTTTTTTATTTATTAATTATTTAATAAAATAAATTTTATTAATTTAATTGCATTTTTTTAAGCAATTTTTGTATTAAAAAATTATTATTATTTTCCTTAAAATGCAATATTTTTTTTTCTCACATTAACAATGGTTGTTTGTGAATTTGCTTGTTTTGCAAGGTTATCCAAGTATGTTTTGGAGTATTCAAGGCAATTTCGGATCAACTTTTGCACTCTCTTCCCCTATTTTTTATTAATTTCTTCTAATCTCTCTTAAGCATTTGCTTGAAGCATAATGTAAATTAATGTAACTTATATCTCTCATAATGAAAGTAAAAGAGAATGAAAGTGAGAGTGAGAGAGAGAGAGAAAGAGAGAGAGAGAGAGAGAGAGAGAGAGAGAGTGTATTTGTGTTTTTCTTTGTGTCTCCACTATCTCTTGTTCATCTTTCTTACATTTTTTTTTTGCATCTTTTGCATTTTGCATCTCAACTAATCTAACTACTAACTAAATTTCTACTAAACAATCTACTAACCAACTAAATTGCAATTTACTAATTTTCATATTAATCAAGAAGGTTAAAAATGAATCAACTTATTAACCACAACTTTAGTATTTGATTAAAATTTACTTAATCTTGCAACATAGTTTATATTTTCTAAACACCTATGAAATCCAAAAGAATCTGCTCTATCGGTAGCAAGTCCTTTTCGGGTCCTCGTACCCGTACCCTTTTGGGTAGCTTGGTTGACCTTGGGTGAGATGAATTGACAATTCATTAGGCTATAGCAAAACCTTAAAATGAACACTAACTTACTAACTTATTGACTATCTAACATTTAAAAAATGTTTTATGGTTCAATTCAAGTTAGTTTATTTTGTTGCAAGATGGTTGTTATGATTAGTTACCTTCTTATTGCAAGTTGATCTTGGTTTATTTCCTTTATTCAATTGCAATATGGTTATAGTTGTTTATTGCAAGATGGTTATAGTAGTTCATGATAATGTTGATTATCTTTCATGATGATGCTTATCTCTATTGATGATGCTTGATTTTAATTATATTTCATGATGTTTATATTTCATGATGATTATCTTTGATGATTGAAAAGAAGATTAGTTGAAAGTTATGTTTTTTTTTATATATGCAAGTATGTTTATCTACTTTGTTATTGCATCATTTATTTCCTTTGTCAATGCATCTTATGTTTTGATTATGCTCACTTTCTAGAATGGCTGATCATGGAATCTCCTTCACACCTAAGCACATCCTTGATGGATCAAATTTTGGAATATGGGAACCAAGGATGAGGGCTAAATTTCAAGCAATAAATTTATGGCCCATTGTGAATGGAGATGAAGCAATCCCAACCCAGGCAAGGGCACTTGAGACATACAACAACAAGAGTCACCTTGCACTTTCCATGATTATCAATAGTGTGAGTGGTGAGATATTGATCACTATAATCCATTGTGAGCATGCTAAAGATGCATGGGATTTGCTAAAACAAGTCCATCTAGGGTCCAACACATCAAGGAAATTTACTTTATTTTCCAAAATTCTTAGCACTATGCAAGGTGAAGAAGAAAGTGCCTTGATATTCCTCTCAAATATGAAAGACATGAGAACTCAACTATTGGCTTGTAATTGTGATTGGATAAGTGAGAAGCTCTTAAGATTTATCATTTTGAGGAACTTGTAAAGCAAGTTCAAGAATTTTATCACCATTATTGAGACTAGGCTAGAGCAAGAAGAGGATGACATTCCTCTCAACACTCTTTCACAATTATTGATTCAACATGAAGAGTCTCTTAATAGAGATAAAGTGAATGGTCAAGTTGTCAAGGAGAAGAATGTTGCCTTGAGTGCCACTAAGGCTTCCTTCAAGAAGAAATACAAGGGAAGGAAAAATTAAAAAATTCAACCCAACAAGCCTAGAGTTGATTTCACTTCTAACTTTTGTGGCAAGAAAGGCCACAAGGAAAAAAAATATTTCAAGAAGAAGAAGATTGTAGAAAAGGAAGAGCAAGAAAAGGCTAAGGGACAAGGACCTAAGAAATGGTCTGGCAAGGGAAACAAAAAGAACAACAATGTAAAGCAAAATTCTAATAAAAATGCCTTTGTTTGTGCTCTCTACTCCATTGACTCATCTACTTCTAATGAATGGGTGTTAGATTATGGATGCACTAACCATATGTATTTTGAAAAGAATAATTTTGTGGACTTTTATAAGCACTCTTCAGATTCAGTTGTCATTGGTGATAATACTATACTTCAAGTAGAAGGTGTTGGCAATGTTGTAATTGAAGGGAAATTACTTGATAATGTCCTATATGTGCCTAACCTTAGGAGAAATTTAATTTCAGTTTTGCAAGTTGCTAGAAGTGGTCACACTATTGAGTTCAATGCAACTTCATGGTGCATTATGAAAGGCATAATACCAATCATTACAGGTTATGTGAAGAATAATATTTATGTGTTAGGTGATGCTCCTCCTAAAGTGTGTTTAGCAACTAATGTTTCTCCTAGTAGCAAGCTTTGGCACTTAAGGTTAGGCCATACAAACTATCAAAATATTTAAATGATGAAGTCCAAAAATTTGGTTGAAGGCTTGCCTAACATTTCACCTATTCATGGTTTGTGTGAAACATTCATCTTAGGCAAGATGAGCAAACAAAAGTTTGCAAAGGACAAGTCAACAAGGGCCACACAAATTATTCAACTCATTCATACAAATAGTATGGGTCCATTACATGTTAGATCACTTGGTGGTGCATACTATATTCTCATATTTATAGATGATTATTCAAGAATGATATTTGGGCATCTACTTAAGAATAAATTAGATTGTTTTGAGACATTCAAGGAGTTCAAAGCTTTGGTAGAAAATCAAAAGGGAGCAAAGAACAAAATGATTAGAAGTGACAATGGAGGGGAGTACAATAGAAATGGTTTCAATGAGTTTTGTTCTTCTCATGGGATCAAAAGGTATTTTACTGTCCATACACTCAACAAAATGGTGTTGTAGAGAGGAAAATTAGGACAATCATGGAGATGGTAAGATGCATGCTTGGTGACCACTTACCTCAAATTATTTGGGGTGAAGCAACCAGTACACCAATCTACTTTCTTAATAGGTGTCCTTCAAAATTAGTTGAGGTGAAGACTCCTTATGAGGTTTGGAATGGTAAGAAGCCAAAATTTTCACACTTAAGAGTGTTTGGATGTGATGCATTTTCATATATTCCTTCAGAAAAGAGGAAGAAATTGGACAAAAAGTCTAAAAAATGCATCTTTGTTGGCTATGATGTAGAACATAGGGGCTACAGGTTATAATCACCTTCTTCACACATTGTATTTGTTTCAAGAGATGTCAAATTCAATGAAGACCTTCTTGAGTTAGAAAAAGGTGGGCCTTGTGTCAAAAGGACCAAGTGGTTGGATCATTCTAGGGGTCCTAAAGAGCAGAATCTAATTAGCAAAAGGATAACTAGAAGTATGAACCTTAACATGTCTCTTCTAGCTAAGATAGAGAATTATCATGAGCCTAATTATTACCAAGAAGCTTCGCAACACTCTTGTTGGGTTGATGCCATGAAGGTTGAGATGGATTCTCTTCTAAAGAATAAAACTTGGGATCTAGTGCCTTATCCTAATAAGAGAAATGTTATTGGAAACAAGTAGGTCTATAGAATCAAGTATAATTCTAATGGAGAGATAGAAAAGTATAAGGCTAGATTGGTTGCTAAGGGATATGCTCAAAAAAATGGCATTTACTATGATGAAACCTTTGCACCAATTGCCAAAATGCCCACCATTTGGCTTCTCATTGCTATTGTTGTTGCTCAAGGTTGGTAGATTTTTTAGCTTGATGTGAAAAGTGCATTTCTAAATGGTGATTTGGATGTGGATATCTACATGACTCAACCACAAGGATTTGTTGTACAAGGTAAGGAAACACTTGTGTGTAAACTAAAGAAAACCTTGTATGGTCTAAAGCAAGCACCTAGAGCATGGTACATGAAGATTTCAGGTTACTTCTTGTCTCTTGGTTTTGATAAATGCTATTCAGATACAGATCTCTATGTGCTTAAGAAGGATAACTTGGTAATTTTAATTGCTGTATTTCATATCCAAATTAAAGTCAGAGTATGAAATGACAAACCTTGGTCTTCTACACTACTATCTTGGCATGCAAGTTTATCAGCATGAGGATTGTACCTTTTTGAGTCAATCCAAGTATATTGAATATTTTCTTAAGAGGTTTGAATTGGAGGATGGCAATCCTACTTCCATTCCTATGTCTACAAGGGTTAAGTTGGAATTAAGTACAAAATATCAGTTTGCTGATGCTACATTGTATAGGTAGCTCATTGGTAGTCTTCTTTATGTTACCATCACAAGGCCAGATATTACTTTTGCAGTTGGTATGATGGCTAGGTTCATGCAAAAACCTTATATTGAGCACTTACAAGCTACCAAGAATATTCTGAAGTACCTTTCAAGTACTAGAGATTTGACACTCAAGTATTCTAGGCTTCATTCCTTTGCTCTTTTTGGCTATGCTGATTATGATTTTGGAGGGGATAGAATAGATATAAATTCTACCACAACGTATGTTTTTAGTATTGGGTTTGTATCTATCTCTTGGTATTCTAAGAAGTAAGATACAATTTCTATTTCTAAAATGGAAGCAAAGTATAAGGCTACGAAAGTAGCTACACAGGAAGCGGTTTGGCTTCGTACCCTCATGAAGAAAATTGGCTTTGAGCAATTTGGTCCTTCATGTTTGCTCTCCGATAATAAATAAGCTATTGCATTGGCTAAAAATCCTATAATGCATCAAAGGACAAAGCATGTTGAAATCCAAGCCCACTTTATCAGAGAGAAGGTATTGGATGGGACTATTCAATTGGAGTATTGCCCATCATTTTCTAATTTTGCTGATTTGTTCACCAAACCTCTTCCCAAGGAGCAGTTTTGTAAGCTGAGGGACTCACTTGGTTTGGTGAAGTTTTCCTCAAGGGGGAATGAAGTGTAGTTACACTTGTGTGATGACAACTTCATCCTTATGAGGTGTTTTGTGCTATATATATGAGTTGATATTTGGTGGTATAATTTCTTTTTGCATCTCTTTTGAACATGGTACTTTATTGTTTGCCTTGTGCAACTTTTGTACATGTTACTTTGTAGATGACATTGTGCAATTATGGTATATGATGCAATTGATTTATGCAACTCTTTTACATGGTACTTTCTTGTTGCCTTATGCAACTTTGTACATATTTTTATGTAGTTGGCTTTATGCAATTGGTTTATCATGGTACTTTATTGTTAGAATTTATGCTACTTTTATACATGATATTTTATGGTTAGATTTATGCAACCGATGTGCACACTTTATTATTTTCATATAACTTATGCAACGTTTGTATATGGTGCTTTAGAGTTTGCATTATCATGGTACTCCTATTTTCTTTATGCAAGTTTGTACATGATATTTTTTGATCAAATATATAGCACGTGACTATAAGTATGGCTTGGCATCTTTTTGTGATGAGTTATAGTTCACTATTTGTTAGATCAGTTTTGTTATCATATTTGGATATTCATATATGTTGTGGTGAATATATTTATGATGATGTATTTAACTAATCTTATGTTGAGCTACTTGTAGCTTATAGGTACTTTCGTTTGGGATTTTGCAGGCTTACTAAATACACCCTTGTGATGTTTTCTTCTTGTCATTTGCAACCACTTGTGGTTGATGGATGGCTTTGTAAGTTGCTTGTATCTGAAGCTACTCCATTGGGGGATTGCAGTATCATTTTGGCCCATTTTGTATTGGTGCCTTATTGTAGACCATTCTTGGTCATAGAAGCTCATTGTAACTATATTACTCATTTGATTATCATCCCTGTTTGTATCTTTGGGGGGAGAATGTTTCTTTATTTCATAATTCCTTTCCTCAATATTACATTAAGGGAGAGTGTTGGAATATGTAATGCAACATTGTGTAAATTATTCTTAGACTAAAATATAAAGTCTAAAGAATAATATTTGAATTAGAAAATAATTCTATTTTATGTAAAAATATTCCCACCCAATTAATAAATAAAATAAGGGTGCTAGGAATATTTAATTTGTAGGAAAAAGTTATTTCTCCTTTTCTAGCAAATATTAGAAATGAACTAATCACTTTCTAATATTTGATAGATGCCACTTATCACACATATCAAAGATTAGATTATGATAATATTAGAAAGTAACTAAGCACTTTCTAATATTTGATAGATGCCACTTATCACACATCTCAAGATTATATTGTGATAAGATTTAGGGTTGTAGTAGAAAATCTTCTCTTTAAATAGGGGTGTTTTCTACTACATTTTAATATATCTTGTCATATTGAATTGTGTTGTAATATCATGTTGATGCATATTCCTGCATAAAATTGAAGCATTCTTGTATTGTTGAATCAAATGAGTAGTATAGTTATCTTCATAGTGGATGTTTCCCTTCTTAATTTAAATTAGGGGTTTATCACTTAATATTGGTGTTGTGGCTTTTCCTCTTTTGTGTGTGATTGATCTTGTGGAGCATTCTTCAATCTTGGGGAGACTTTTCTTGTCTCACATACACCACTGATAGATCCAAATAAACCATTGAAGTATTTGTGTCTCAACATTGAGGCAATCGAATTTGATCGGGGAGATTCACCCCTATTGCCCTCAGAGTACTGGCCTTACGAGAAAATGTTACAACCATTTAAATTTTCTCCAAGTACTACTCAGGATGTTTATCAATCCAAGGTTGATCCTGAATTTTCTATGAACGAAGCAAACCTCGTTGATGACATTCATTTGATTCCCACTCCACATCAATTGGAAAATGGATCTCATATGTCAATTGAGCCAACAATTGACAAGGATATTGGTATAGATCCCGATAATCCTCACATCATCAAACTAGGGGAAGGTCTATCCCTAATAGAAATAGATGATTTCATAAGAGTTCTAAAAGAAAGGATGAAAGCTTTTTCTTGGTCATATAAAGACATGCCAGGATTAGACCCAAATCTAGTCACACATAATATTACACTAGACCCAAAGATCAAGCCAGTCAAGCAAAATTTGTGTAAAATGCACCCAATAGTAGCCTTAATGGTGAAAGATGAATTACAAAAACTGTTGGATGCTGAATTCATCATCTCAGTAGATTATCCGCCATGGGTTTCAAATATAGTTTCTGTCAAGAAGCCTGATGGGAGGATTCACATTTGCACCAACTTTAGATATATTAACAAAGCGAGTCCTAAGGATGAATTTACCTTACCTAGCATTGATGCATTGGTAGATGATACAAAAGGACATGAAATACTTTCTCTTATGGATGGTTTCTATAAATATAATCAGATTCACATTAATCCAGAAGATCATATCAAAACGACGTTCACAATGCCTTGGGGGACATTCTGTTATAAGGTCATGCCTTTTGGCCTTAAGAACACTGGTGCCACCTATCAATGAGCCATGACATACATATTCCATGAATATATGCATAATATTCTAGAAGATTACATGGATGACTTATTGGCAAAATATTTATTACATCATGAGCATATCAGCGTACTATGTATGGTCCTAGATTGTCTCATTGACCACAATGTCAGGATTAATCCCAAAAAGTGTATCTTTGGTGTCACATATGGTAAAATTTTGGGATTCATAGCCTCCAAACAAGGCATAGAGGTAGATCCAAACAAGATCAAGGTAATATTAGAAATGCCTCCCCCCACAACCATTAAACAACTATGCAGTTTGCAAGGAAAGGTCACATCCATAAAATGCTTTATAGCACAACTATCAAATAAATGTAGACCCATGAATAGGTTGGTACACAAGGAGGTCTCATTTCATTGGAATGGTCAAAGTGCCTTTGATGAAATTATACAATACCTGGCTTCATTGCCCGTATTGGCTCCACCACAACTAGGAGTGTTGTTCTATTTATACATCTCAGCTACTGAGTTGGCTTTGGGTACCATGTTGTCCCAAAAGAATGAATTTCACAAAGAACAGGCTACCTATTACATTAGACACACACTGGTCAACTATGAAATTAGATATGCATATGTTGAGAAGCTATGTTTAGCAATGGTCTTCACCACTAAAAAGCTACACCATTATATGCTCAATCATACCACATATGTCGTATCTAAAGAAAATCTATTGTGCTACATAATGAGTAGAACATATCATAATATTCGCATAGCAAAATGGATAATGTTGTTGAAAAAATTTGACCTAGAGTTCATTGGACAAAAATCTATCAAAGGATAGGTCATAGCTGATCGACTAGCAAAGGCTCCTCTACAAGATGATAAACCTCTAAATGTAGAATTTCTCGTTGATGGAGTATTTCATATCTCAAAATCACCTCATTCTGTCGAGCTTGAGTCACAGATGAACATAAATCTATTCTTTGATGGTTCTAAATGCGAACAAGGTGGTGGTGCAGGTATCATATTTTTTAAACCGCAAGGGGCTCCCATACCTCTTTTGTTTAAACTCAATTTTCCTTATACCAAAAAAAATGCTGAGTATGCAACCCTCATCATAGGCCTTCAAACAACAATCACCATGAAAATAACAAAGCTAAATATTTTCTATGATTCCTTGCTCATAGTTAATCAGGTTAAAGGAATTTTCCAGTGTCGATTTCCCATATTGCAAGCCTACAAAGCCCTAGTGGATAAAATCCTAGTCAAATTTGAATGGTATGATATAGAGGCACTCCCTCATTCATATAATAATTTTGCGAACACAATGGCTTCCTTAGGGTTGCTAATACCACATGAACCTTCAGATGATATCACAACTATCCAAGTAAAAATGCTAGCGCAATCTATGACTAAGCATGATGAGCATAACACTATACTAGTTGTTCACATGATTCAGATTGAGCCTTCCCATGAAAGGTTCTCTCAACTACACCAATATTTGAATAACGCTAACTAGGGGGCTTTGTTCCCTCATAATCCTTTTTATACTAGCACAACGCTATATATTCAAGTTTTCTCTCAATCAGCATTCACACGAGATGAACATCAAAGGGATGGCACGATCCATAATATTGAGGCTTATTCAAAGCAAGATTGGGCCATCCAAATTAAATATTATCTTAAGATGGGTAATATTCCACCTGGATTGTTGCATGTAGTAAAGCAAGAATTTAAATTTTTTTTGGCAAAATGTCTTATGAGGAGACATAATGTATCATCAAAGTTATAAAGGTATCCTCCTTCGTTTCTTAGACTCACAAGAGTTAGCTTGGGCCATCGCCCAAGCACACGATGATACATGTGGTGGCCACTTTAGCGGCATGGCCATCGCTAGGCACATTATTTGCATGGACTATTATTGGTCAAATTTAGAGCAAGATTGCTGTGCTTATGTTAAGAAGTGCGTGAAGTGTTAACATCATGTAAATTTGACAGACGTACATTCACAGGCCTTACAACCGATTCAATAAGTCTGGCCATTTGCACAATGGGGGTTTTATTTAATTGGAAAAATCCCACCTGCCTCTTCGGACCATCACACGTTTATCATAATGGCAACCGAGTACTTCACAAAATGGGTGGAAGAAATTCCCCTTACCACTACGACTGGACCTCGCATTGCAGAGTTCATGCTACATAATATCATGTCATTTTGGTATTCCATCCAAAATAATATTGGATAATGGAACACCCTTTAAAAATAAGGATGTGTGTGCATTAACAAAAACATATAACATAAAGCATAGCTTTTACATGCCCTATTATCTACAAGCAAATGGGCAAGTAGAGGCATCAAATAAGATAGTAGTAGCCTTATTGAAGAAAACCGTCAAGGAAAATCATAAATATTAGCATAATCAATTACCTCTTGTCCTTTGGGCCTATCAAACTAGCATTCGAATGCCCATTGGAGAAAATCCATTTTAACTAGTGTATGGTGCTAAAGCCATCATGCCTCTAGAGTTAGAGAATCCATGACTGTGCATTTCCATGCAGGAATTCATCGAAGATGATACAACTAGGCAAGCTCGTTTAGATCAGTTAATGTTACTTGATGAACGATGTGTGAATGCTCTCAAGCATCTACGTGTTTATTAGGAGCTTCTTAAGAGATATTACAACTTGAAAGTACACCAGAGAGATTTTCAAGTTGGCAATTTAGTTCTAAAAGAGAACCACCAAAACTCAAATTTTCCTCCAATTTGCGAGACAAATTTTTAGCAAACTGGTTAGGTCCATTCATCATTACAAGCCAAATTTGACTTGGAACTTATCACTTAGCATACATACAAGGAAGTGAAGAGCCTGAACCCATGAATTTAAGTCATTTGCGGCTATTTCATACTTAGATAACCATAAAAATACCCCTAGGTAGTCTAGGACACTTCCTTAGTGTCGATGACCGTCTAGGTCACCCAAAATGCTCCTAGCAGTCTTTGATCATCTAGGTCAAATAAAAATGCTCCTAGACTATCTACGATTGTCTAGGTCAACCTTAAAGTCTCCAAAGGCATCTATAAACCCTTTGGTCACATCTAAATACCCCTAGGCAGTCTATGACACTTTTTAAGTGTTGCTGACCGTCTAGGTCACCCAAAATTCTCTTAGAGGTCTTTAACTGTCTAGGTAAAATAAAAATACTCCTAGACTATCTACGATTGTATAGGTCAACCTTAAAGGCTCCAAAGGCATCTATAAGTCCTTTGGTCACAACCAAATACCCCTAGACAGTCTATGATATATTCTAAGTGTCACTGACCATCTAGGTCACCTAAAATGCTCCTAGCAGTATTTGGTTGTCTAGGTCAAATAAAAATGCTCCTAGACTATCTACAATAATCTAGGTCAATATTAAATGCTCCAAAGGCATCTATAAGCCCTTTGGTCACAACCAAATTCCCCTAGGTAGTCTATGACACTTTATAAGTATCGTTGACCATCTAGGTCACCCAAAATGCTCCTAACGATATTTGACCATCTAGGTCAAATAAAAATATTCTTAGAATATCTACGATCATCTAGGTCAAACTTAAATGCTCCAAATGCATCTATAAGCCCTTTGGTCACAACCAAATACACCTAGGTGATCTATGACACTTTTTAAGTGTCGTTGATCATATAGGTCACCTAAAATACTCCTAGCGGTCTTTGACCATCATAGGTCAAATAAAAATTCTTCTAAATTATATACGATCATCTAGGTCAACCTTAAAGGCTCCAAAGGTATCTATAAGCCCTTTGGTCATAACAAAATACCCCTAGGTAGTCTATGACACTTTCTAAGTATCACTGACCATCTAGGTCA
Organism: Wollemia nobilis; assembly: GCA_028583015.1. Classification (NCBI taxonomy): domain Eukaryota; kingdom Viridiplantae; phylum Streptophyta; class Pinopsida; order Araucariales; family Araucariaceae; genus Wollemia; species Wollemia nobilis. The sequence goes on from JAQPPZ010002200.1 coordinate 2,592,212, forward strand.
AATAAAAATACCCCTAGACTATCTACGATTATCTAGGTTAATCTTAAATGCTCCAAAGGTATCTATATGCCCTTTGATCACAATAAAATGTCCCTAGGTAGGCTATGATACTTACTTAGTGTCAATGACTATCTAGGTCACCCAAAATGCTCCTAAGCAGTCTACGACTGTCTAGGTAAAAATAAAATATTCCTAGACTATCTATGATCATCTAGATCAATCCAAAAAGCCCCAAAGACATCTATAAGCCCTTTGGTCACCTTCAAATTCTCTTAGGTGGTCCATGACCACCTACGTCAACCCGAAATGCCCCTCGACAGTCTATGACTATCTAGGTTAAACTAAAACGTTCCTAGGTAGTTTACAACTATTTAGGTCAAACCTAAAAGCTCTAAAGACATCTATAAGCCATTTGGTCATTCCAAAAGCCCCAATGGAATTAATTAAGACCATTGGTCAACCTGTATATACATATATATCAAAAATACAAAAATATCATTAAAATCATCAAAATACAAAAATATTGCTTCATTTCACTTCATAAAAATTGCATTAGGTACACTCATCATTGCATTATGCATCATTTCAAATTGATCATACATGTCTAGTACTAGGTCTATACATTAGGCATTTGTTCAAATAATTGTTATTATGAGTCCATATTACCACGTGTTTACATTACATATTCCATTTACATTTACACTGTACATTATATGTCTATTTTTTGTCATCTAGCCATTATTGATAAAAACATAGTTAAAGTTTTCAGTCACCCATCCAAATCTAGTTGTCTTCTCAGATTTTGTAGAAAGCTATCATGATATTTAGAATGTAGAATACTGCTTGGATAATTCTTGGTATACATCAAAATCCCAACACATTTTCACATTAATAAATCCAAGTCTAGCGCAAGGAAAGATGAAAACTATGAAGTGGTCTAGGTTACTTTCAAGTGAAAAGGTTATCTTGCTCATCCCCCTGTGCGAATGGTTCAAAGATGTTGAGAATTAAAAAAAGGAAAAGTTCCTCCTTACCAAAAAATTCCTTGCCCTACATTGGGGCAAGTATCCCAAAGATAAAAATAAATAGTGATTATTATCCCTTCAAAGTACTCCAACAAGAAACAGTGATTATTATCACTTCAAAAGATGCAAAAAGAAACAATGATTTTTATCACTAGAAAATGATAAAATAAACAGTGGTTTGCATAACTACTATTATACATTGCTCACCAAATCAAAATGAGCAACTCCCTTAATAAAGTCAAAGTTAAAAGAAAATAAGGGAGTCTTGAACTAAAATCCCTGGAATTCTCAGCATAAGAGAACCATACGGTGATCCTCATTACAGGTTTGGTGGATAGCCTACTTATCAATGGTGGTAGCATTCCACATGATGATATGTATGTCACTTAAGGAACTTGAGACCAATGTGTATGAGCTAGCTTGTTGTAACCTAGATTACCTAGTAGTCTAATCCAACTAAGTACAAAACTTAGGATATGAGATATGCAAAATGATATCTAGTGCCGATGGGCTGAGTGAATCCCATTTGCACTAGGGTAATATTATGTGTTATCATGGTAATAAACTCACATGCACACACATGGATGTTGATTATCTTGGTTATTTTAGTAGGTTCATACTTTGTCAAAAGATATTGCATAGTTATTATATGACTTTTGATTAGGTAACTAGAGTGTTTGAGTCTCTTCAAAACTATCAAAAAAATATTATATCATATTACATTATCCATTTCACTTTACATCATGCTGTCACATATTTGTCAAAATTACAAAATCCATTACATAAAGTTTTATAATAACATGAAAATAATAAAGATACATTCTATACAGTATATGGTGCTAGCATATAATGTGTCAAATAGTCATCACAAATCCATCATACAAAATTAAAATCACATCATCCATTGCATTTTGCATATGCACACCTACATATCATCAAATCACATCATAGGATAAATACATGCATCCATGTTAGACATCCATCATAACATCATATAGCAAATATAAGCATTGCATACATCTCATAAAGCAATAAGGAAACACATGATGATAATATAAACTCACACATATATATGTATGAGACCAAAAGCTACATCATAGTCCATAAGATGCCCGTAGGCTACAATAAAAGCGATTCATATGACTTTGCAACCCAAAAAATCCAAAAGAGCCATCAGAGTTGGCTGACCATGGTCACGTAGGACCGGCACCTCGAATATCTCCCCTACCCTTAGTGTGATTCCGTCGTGAGCTCCCAGACCTGCTAATCCCTGACCTGCTATCTCCAGACACCTCCATCCTTCAAGAAGAGCTCGACATCCTCATCTGAGCATACGACTATTCCATATCACTCCTATAGATATGATGTAATTTGATAGCTAAATATTGATCTGGTATGTACCCCTTAAGGCACAATATCTCATCCTCCATCATATCCATGTAGGTGCACTCCTCTTGACACCTAGTCTGATAGGTCACCATCAAACCCTGGAGATGTACCATCTCCTCCTGCATAGTGGCTAGCTTGCTACTGCTGGACTCCCCATGACTAGGCCCTTATATATCAACCTATGCTTGAAGCGTAGCTATCAATGCTACCTGCCTCTCCATCTCAACCTATGCACTCTGCACCTATGCCTGTAGTAATGCCTGTTCACTATGAAACTCAAAAATCATAGCATCTCATGTTGTTAGCTATACCTGCATACCATTATACCCTAAGTCTCCCTCACAAAAGCCTACTAGATCATGTACATCGATAAGCTCCACCCTATCCACTAACATACACTGTTGTACAACTCCCTCACCTGTGTTTGTCTCCTCATCATATGGAGACTCATCCTGACTCTCCTCCTCTAAAGTACCCTTAGCTACATCCGCTACCATGGTAGCTGCATCCCCTCCTAGTGGTCCCTCCTCTCACCACTTCTATATGACCCATCATGTGTCATACTCCTCTGTAGTGTCCACATCATCTAAATTAGAAACTGCCACCTCAGAATATGACTCATCTCCCAAGTCCTCTACCATAGGCCATGCTAGAGTTCTATCATCCCTATGATGATGGTAGACCATCAAATCCCTAGGTAATCCCTGGCGTAGCACATGATCATAGGGTAAGTACTCTCACTCTGTGCCATATCGTCCTATCAACCATCTGCCTCACCGAACTTAGCGTAGTTGTGTCTCAGCCTCCCTCCCTCATGAAAATCCCTATAGGGTCTCAAATCAATTCTTGTTGTTATGAGCCATGCAAAAGCCTCTACATAGTGCTCAACCTCCCAAATGTATCATTAGCTCTGGCTTGCCTCACAGGACCTCTTCCATAACTCCCCATAGCCAATCTCCCTGTTTGGTAGCTCTGCTTGAGTGGTCCATGGTAGTCCCTATGGTATCTCCACAACAATATGCTGCCAAGCCCAAGCCTTTAGTAGGAAGCTGCAACCCAATCCCTTCCACCCATGAGAGTGGATCTCATACAGCTCATCATATACCTATGCCAATAAAGTAGGACCCTAAGCCATCACTATGGGCTCGTCCTCTGTGCACTCCACAAGAGTAAAAACCAGCTCTATTAGGTTCCATGGGAACCTAGCTCCTGAAGAATAGGGTAACAACATGTTGCTGATCAAGGTCATCAAAACAGTGTGCTTAATTACAAGTACACCATCCTAGTACCATGTAGCCACTAGAATCCCTTTGCTGAGAAGATCAATCAATGCATCCTCCTAGCACGCTTCAAAGTACGTTCGTATTATGACCTATCATAACTCTATCAGAGAAGATACTATCAGGTACCCCTCTATCAGATTACATAGTATCTGATATACATTCTATAGTGTCACTATCATATCCCCCATAGCTAAATGGAAAGTATTAGTATGAGGGATCCATAGGTCTATCAATGCAGTCAGATAGGCACGGTCGCCCACCACGGGATCTAACCGTGTAACTTGATTCAAACTGATGGCATAAATCCAACATCAGTTTGCAATAGTAAAATGGTCTCTAGTGACCTTAAAAAGACTTGAAACTCTGTATCGACTCCTAAAGTAGGGTATCAAAAATACCCTAAAAATGCAAAATTTTACCATAAAAATACCAAAAAAATGCATAGAAATGGGCCCTTTTTAGCCTAGTTTTTGGCCGTCCCACCCAAGGAAGAACCCAAATTTGGTAGCAATCCCACCCAGGGATGGCCACCAGTGACCGTACCTTATAGGGACGGTCCCTAAATATGGATAAAATAGGGTCATTTTAACCCCTCAAATTACCCTAAAAACCCTAAAAATCACAAGAAAATAGGTATCTAACCCTAATTTTTGCAAATAAAAGATAAATAAAAGTTTTATTTTATGCATTTCAGTCCTCCTAGGGTTTCTTAACCATTAGTATGGCTGTAGTAATAAAATTGCAGCAGAAATTGCAAAAACATAATAAAATAGGGTAGATAAAGACATGTAGTTCATACCCGTTTCACACCGGCTCCACCGCTTGTTGCATATAATTGTTGGATCATATTGTGAGTTGATATTTTTATAGTGCTCCACTTCATAATATCCCTCTCCTACCTCTCTCCTCTCCAACTTCTCCAAGCAAGATGCACAAATGAGCTCATATAGCCCATTTTGGCCTTATATAGCTCCAAAATAAGCTGACCGCTCCTAGGTGGGATGAGCACACAGTTGTCTAGGATGATCATATATGTTGTCATCATACCCCCTAGGGATGGCCACAAGAAAATTGCATCAAAAAACATCAAAAAACTCAAAAAATGGGCCAAAACCCACCAAAAATAAGACAGAATGGTCAATAAAATAGGAGGGATCTAGACTGAACCTATAGTATTTTTGGATGCATAAAAATACTCTATTTTAGTCCCCAAGAAGGCCTCCATGGCTGGAACACTCCACGAGAATTAGATATTTGACCTTTTGCCTCCAAAACTATTCATCAAAACAGTAAAAAATCATCTCCAAACAGGTTTATAGTACCATGGGCAAAACCAAGGGTTACCCAAATTAAGTTATATGTGTCAATCAACTCATAAATTTATCATTGGACATATCCTAATTGAATCATCACTTGAGGGGGTAGTCATAATAATTAATTCAAAAATAAAATCAACATTAAAACAATCAAAAATGTAAATTCCATTCATTCAAAAGAATATTAGCTAAAGACAAATTTTCAAGCCCATGTTGGGGCAAAGAATCAGCATAAGAAGCAAATCAATAGGCTTGAGCTCCTTGAAACATCAAGAATTGATGCATGTAAAGGTTTACAAGAATACAAGGTACCAAGACCTAGTATGCCCTAAGCCCCATAAGACTGTCATTACAACACGGCTGAAAGGCATGCCCAAAATCAATCCTTCAACTACGTCAATAGAAAGGATTCCAAGAATGTATGCTCTATCCATAAGGGAGGTATCCAAAGTTGATTAGGTTAATGAAAAACCTTAATCATTTGATGATTTAGTAATCTATTTTTTCTCAGCGCTTTGTTGCACATAGCGCATCCCAAAAAGGGGCATTTGTAGACACCTAAATCACGTAAATCGGATAAGACTATCAGTGCATCGCATATGCCCTCTTATAAACAACATATGGCCCTATTGGGCACCTCTCTAGGCTGGAAAAAGGCTTCCATAAGGCTCCAAAACTCAGTTTGGAGGGTTCCTAGCAGTTTAGGGCAGTTTTGGGGCTCCTACTGGTGACCGTCCCACCAAGGGATGATCACAGTTGGTGACCATCCCACCTAGGGATGACCATCCATAACCATCCATGGGTGGGATGACCCCTAACTAGACCCTTAAAAAAATCAAAGGATGTGCTAAATGGTAATCAAAGACTGCCATTAATGTGTCCAATCACCCCAAATTGGTTGGGGACCTGCAAATGGACTCAGGGACAGTAGATTAGAAGTCCCAAATGGGTAACATTCTCTCCCCAATGCATGTAAAGCAAGGCGACACATGGCGGCACCTACCTCACATGGTAAAACATGCTCTTTTGCCCTAGATGCCCTTTTGGGCTATAAAAGGAGGTGAAAACACCCAAATTTAAAAAGAAGGATTGAAGCATTTGAGCAACGAAGTGCTACTCGATTTAACCCTCACCTTTTGCAAACCAAAACTTGCCCTACCTTAGCCTTGAAACCCTCTTCATTCGAAGGTGATTTTAGGGGGCAAAAGGAAGTCATCCCACCATTCCAAACTGGTCAAAATGAAGGAATATTTGGCCCCATCTGTCGACAAAACCCCTAACCAAGTTTTGGACCAAATCCTATTGGCATAGGTGAAAAAACTAAGCTAATTTTGTGACCGCCCCACATGGGGACGATTAGCAGTCTGTAGGTGTCACACCTAGGGACAATCACCAAATAGGTTGGAATTTGAGAGAAATTCCTCCATAGACCCCTTAGGAATGCCTAGATGAACCTCTGGACCAAATTTGGTGTAATTTTAATCTTGCTTCCAAATATTTTCATTTGCATTTAGATTAGTTTATAATATGTTTATGCTATATTTAGATCAGTTTCCATGCTTGTAGATCAATTTTTGATGTTGTAGATGAAGCTCCTTTTCTATGGTTTTATTGTTTTCTTCTATAACGCAGATGCTACTAACCCCATTTCAATCCCTTGTCTGCAGGAACAAGATAGGAGGAGGAGCTAAAGAGGCATAAGCTTGTCAGCCCAATACTAGCTCTTGAGTGTGGGAAGCGGAGTTTCACACCATTTATTTTTGCCTTAAATACCTCTTCCCAAGGGACTAGATCCCTTGAATATTGTAATGTTGAATGTATCAAATGTGTGAATGCCCTCGAGGGGAACCTTGTAATCTCATTTTGGAGCAATAGATGAATTAATAAAAGGAGAAATCCATCGTTTTGGTTATATATTTGCTTCATTCTATCTAGATTACAACTTTATGTTGTTTTCCTTTGAATGCATTTACACTGCTTTTTCATTGCAATAGAAGGCCCTTAAGGCGATGTCGTGAAATTTGCTTCTTCATAAATTATTATTTATATATATATTTTTTAATAATTTAAAATATGAATTATGTTTTAAAAGAATCACTTTTGTAATAAATTTATTTTTTAAATTAAACATTAGTTTATTTTATTTAATTTATTTTTAAGTGAAAAACCCCTTGTGGAGCCGCCTTGGTCTGAGAGACCACGAACAGGGGGTTCTACACCATCAAAGTCACCCGGGAGTCGCACCCGACCCTGCCCACACCAACATTATCAATTGGATTTTGGATACCCAATTCAGCTTTTTGGTAGGGTGGAGATTTGAACCTGGGACCTCCCTTGGAGGATTTCCCTCTCCTCTCCAACTCACCTACAACACCTGGGTAACATTAGTTTACTTTTTATTATTAATTAAATTTATATGATTAATTTTTTTTAAAATTTTTGCAAATTACTTTAAAATAAAGGATCCTATTTTTTTTTTTGCAAATTTCAAAACAAAAAGGGCTTTTGTTTTCTCCCAAAAAAGGGATATAAGACATTAAGAGCATCATTTTTTTTGCAAAATTAGAGAACCTTAATTCTTCTCAAAACCTTGTTAATTTAGCACACAATCAAGGATCAAACTTGAATTTGTTTTTGCCAAATTCTAACACAAGGAGACACAAAATTTTTGCAAAATTCAAATGCAAAGTGGGCATTTGTTTTCTCCAAGGGGGGATATAATACATAAAATTGCACATTCTATTTTTTCAAAATTGAGAAGAAATTGAAGACCTTGGGTCCACTACAACCAATTCGTTTGTCGACTGGTTCCTGGAAGCCTTTCAAATGTGGGTCGTGTGTTGAATTGAATTGAAAGGAGTGTTATTTTGTTAATTTTACAAAACAAAGGGGGGAAGACAAGAAATTGTATTTCTTTTGCAAAATTGTAACACAAAAGTGAGGAGCACTTTAAAACAAAATAAAACTTGTTAAATTTGCAAAACAAAAAGAAGAGGCAATTGTTTTGTGCCCCATTCTTTGCAAATTTGAAAAACAAGAGGAGATAAAATATATCGATTTTTTGCACAACACAAATCCAAATTTTGTTCCAAAAATTAAAAGGTGCATTTTTGATTTTACTCGACATATTTATTGGCAAATTAGGTGCATTTTTGGTTTTTTGACACCTATGTGATAAGAATTTTATGGGCATTCTTGTTTTATTATTGCATTATGTTTTTGTAATTATAAGTCATAAAATAAAGAATACTCAAAACCCCAAAATTTCACAATAATTTGTGTAAATCATTGCATAGGTTTAAAGCCAATTTTTTATATTCTCTCCTAAATAAAAACCCTAATTCACTCTTATTTGTTTGGCTTAATTCCCTCAAACAGTTTATTCCTCTTCAAGAGGATTTTTAGGCAGGTGCCATTAAATACCACTTAAGAGTGATAGAAATATCATCTTAGTGAAAATTCTAGGACCTTCATAATGACAACTATCAACAAATACTTAAATGATACACAATTGCTTAAAGGTACTAACTATTCAACATGGAAAACTAAGATGAAAGCCATCCTGACTATAGAGGAAATATGGGATTTAGTAGATGGCATTGAATTAATATCCGCATCAACAGGAGAAGATAAAAAATCATGGGATAAAAAGAACAATCGTCTTCTCATGTTGATCCTCATAGATACTACTGATGAGATCCAACCTCACATAAGTGAAGCTAAAACTGGTAAAGATGCATGGGATGCACTTTGTACCATTTTTGAAGGTAAGAATAAATCAACTATTATAAATATTCAAACATAACTTCATACACTCCATATGAAGTTAGGAGAATCAGTAGAACTCTTCCTCTACAGAGTGGCAGAACTGAAGTCAAAGCTAAATGCTTTAGGAGCCAAAGTAGAAGATACTATTATAACTTTAGTAATATTAAGGGCTCTTCCTGAATCCTATAAAATTTTGATTACATCTCTTAATGTATCTCAAAGATCAGTCACCTTTATGGAGTTAGTTAATTTGCTTCAAAAAGAGGAGGTAAATCAACTCCAAAGTGATGAAGTGTCGAACAATGTACTTTACTCAAAAAATTAGGGTGAAAAGAAGAAAGGAAACTTTCAAAAGGGAGGATCATCTTCAAAAGGTAAGGGAAAGAAATCTCAAAAGAAGTTTTGCTCACATTGTAAAAATGACAACCATGACACCAATCAGTGTTGGTTTAAAAACAAGCAAAACAAGAAAGGCAAAGGCACATCATAGAAGCAAAACAAAGGCAATATTTCTAGTGAAGTATCTAGTTTTGATTTTGATTCTAGTTTAGAAAGAGCACACAAAGTGCTCATGGCTAAGACAATATTGTGTAAGGGAAACAAATTTATCACCTTAAGCAAGCACCATTTCCTCTCTCTCTTTTTTAGGCTTCATAAATAGCATAATTTTTTGTTTGAAGTACTTGCAATAAAGGGGCTTGTACCTATTTTAGGCTTCATCAATAGCAAACTCTCATTGTTAGAAGTACTTGTAACAAAAGGAGAGAATTTTTTGGTGTAAAATTACCTAGGAGGTGATCTTTGTACAAAACCTTCACAAAATCTTCTTGAGTTGCACATATTTTGTAATTAAGGAGGGTGTTAGAACCGATTCTTGCATCCATAGGATTCGATTGTCACGCTGCAAAAATCCATTTGAAACCAATGAGCTATTACAGGCTCTGGTCAACCTGCCTCTTCGTTCTGTTAAACACGAATATTGCTAAAGGAAAACTACAGAACGGGTAAGGAAACCCCAATGGTAATTCTATGATAAAACTTTGATTACACGCTCCAGATTAATATAACACTATAAGTATTAAAATGACCAAGAAAGAAAATAACCATTCGTTATGCCTTATGTAGACCGGTGCCTAGATTCATTGGGTTGTTATAGCAATTTAACAACAATTCTAATATGAACAGAGAGAATGGGGAAAAGAAAATTGGCGTTCATAGATTTATTCGAATATCATAATAAAACTAAGAGTTAACCAATGAAAGAAATGTATATAATGCATTCAAATAATGTAATCCATTATACAGTGACACACAGAGCTGAGACAAAGATATGACAAGAATAAAACTTAGAATTGTATTGATTTCATAAAATATTACATGCAGAGTGGGCAGGATGCCTTTTAACTCTATTTTTCTCAAAGAAATACATCAATACAATGAAGAGGACTCTGTTCAAATAATGTAACAGGTCTCTCCTACTCTCCTTGTTCCAATATGGTAATAGTAGAGTCTCTGAATCCTAGGCTCAATAGGACAGGAAATAATCTTAGCTTCTTGAGCACTTTCCTATCAAAATCCTGCACAACAAAGGGAAGAATAAGAAATGAGAAAGGAAAAATAGACACAGAAGGGGATACAACAACACAACTAACAGGGCACTCAAGTATACCTCTTAGAAAAAATGCTATTCTCTAATTGCTTGATGCAGAATCTGACCGTAGCTGCTTCCTTTTATAGCTGCTGGTTCTTGATTCTATTATTTTTGTCTTATTTCTGACCTTACACTTGTCAACATCTGATTGAAATTCAAAAATTGGTACAACTGGCTTCCACTACCCTTGTTGTTCTTGATTGTGCTCTCCTCTTTGAATTTTTCAAATAGTAATTCAATCTAACCAGTGATGGTAGTGTTGGGAGAACTTGTTTCTTATTCATAACTGTTCCCATTGTTTCCTCTTGGACCATCTCCTTTACTACTTCAGGGAATTTTTATGTTGGCTCAGGTTTCCATTGTGATGAACTTGCTTCCAGCTGTTGACCGTGAGTTTCAACTTCTTTCCCTTTTTGGACTATCTGCAACTTTTTTATTTGCTCAGTTATTAATCTCCAAACTTCTGTATCAAATGTGGCTGCAATCCTCAGCATATTCATTTCCTGCAAAATTCTATTTTTTTGTATGGCAATAGTGGGCCTGTTCCTTTCACATTGAAAGAGTAACATCTCTACAGTATTTACCATAAGAGTAGTTTGTCTAATCATTTCTGCCTCATCACCTGGTTCACATTCGAATATTTCAATGGTGCGCTGGAATACCTCTTCTACATCTGAGGCCTCTAAGCATTGGTCTAAGGATAGACCAATGTCTACCATTTTTTTTGTTGCATATTTTATCAGATTATCCATTTCATTTACAACATTGATCCACCTCTCCCGGTTTGCTCCAAACAGGGTTGCTTTAAAAAACTCAAAACTGAGCTAAATTTTACTGCCATCATTTGTTATTATTTCTTGTCCCTGCAGCTCTTCAAAATGGGTCCCTATAAAATCTAGGGTAGGGTGGATGACTTCAAAATCTTCTTCTCTTTCTTGTAGTAATGTCAGAATTTCTTGAGCAGTCACTTGGATCACCCTTATTTGTCTGAACATCTCAGTAAAACCTCTGGCATGAGCTCTTATTTTCATTGACATGTCTTTCTTCATTGCATTTAGATAATAGACATGATCTTGAATCTTCATCACTGAAGGGGGTTGTGCACTTGAAGTATCTTTTCGGGCCAATTCTTCCTGTTGTTTACTTATTAATGCTTTCATTTTAGCTTTTTCCTTCTCCTCTTTCTCCAATTGTTTCCTTAGCTCTGCAATTTTCCCAATGAATTGGTCTATGGCTTGATTTTGCATTGCCTTGACAACTTTGGCTATTTCACCTTCTTTCCCTAGTACTGATGAGCCCCTGGTTTCCTCATTAACTCTAAAAATGAGTGGATCTTGCAAAGTAGGAAGATGTATTTCTGCTATATCTGATATAGGTGCTTCTAATTGTGATTCTTTTGTAAACTGTTCTCCTATATTTCCCATCCCTACTACTAACTATAATTCTTGTTCATTTGCGAGTAGTGAAAGTATCTTGCTCATCTGTCCTTTCCAACACAACCTTAGTAGAGGGCAAAGACAATCTGGGCCTCTTCTTCTCTACAGTGGTTATCTCTATTTGATTTTTTACCTGGTGACTTTGAAAAAGACCCCCAAATCCACCAGTTCTTCTGCTATTCATCTGTATCATTGATGGAATTTTAATTTCTTGTCCTTTTATGTTTAATGAGGCAGGGATAGCCATGGGTGCCAATTTCTTCATGCTAGTTACAGCTAGTACTCTATCAGAAATGGGAACTACAGCTTGTTCCATGAGTGAAGCTTTATGAGCAGGTGTTGTTACAATCTCCTTTCCTTTATCTATACTCGGGTTTTTGGAAGCTTCTTGGGAAGTGCTTGGTGTCGCCTCTATTCTGAGATGAGTACCTTCGAAAGGCCTAACCTATTGCTCTACTATGTCTATAGTATTTATAGTGACCTCCATTTGGTCAATACCCTGTTCTTCTATCAACTCTAATAGGGGGTCTTCTTTGATTGCTAGAGCTGCTCCTAGAAAAATAGGTGCTACAAATTCTACTGAAATTTCTTGAAGCCTTCTTAATTCTGTAGGGTAATCATAGGCTCCATGAACCTATGTGCTACCCCTACTTTCAGGAGGGAAATCATCCCATACATTTTGCAAATCTAATCCTTTTTCCATAGCTTCTAATAAGCTTTCTTCAAAAGCGTCTGTACGATGTAGTATTTGAGCATATTCTCTTTTTTCCATCATTTTGTTGTATACTCCTTTTGGGTCATAAAATCTCCAAGTTATCTCATCAAATCCCATGTTGTCTAACTCAAACATTCCCTTGAGCAGGGAAGGGTAGCCAACAAATATAAAATCTCCAAAGTGACAGGGAACATTGAGCCAGGGGACCTTACCATGTTTCTTTACCAGTCTCATCTTAGCTTCTTCGGCTACCTCTCTGCACAACTCCAAAGCTGCTAGAGATAATGGGCAATATTTTGGCAACAGCTTAGGGGGAATTTTGGCCCCATAGAGTCTGATATAAGAGAAGCCTTATGAGAAAAAGAAATCTCCAATGTCCTTTTCTTTAATAAAGGCTCTTACCCCTGGCCCTAGTCTCTCAGGGACTAATCCGGTTAGAGCCCAATGGATTTCCACCATGAAATGATCACAGAACCAGCCCATGTGAGTTCGTCCTTCGTGTATTCTCCAGAAACTACTTTGAACATAGGGGTTGTCAATGGATTTTATTCTTTTACGGGCTTCTCCTCCCAATTGACCCGCTATCAGATGGATAAAAATTGAATATTGAGAAAAATGGGGCATCTCTTGCCTTTGTTCAAAAATTTCTTTTTCAATTCTACCATTTCTCTATGCATCTGGGTACTTAATTCTAATTCCTAGGCATAAATTGGGGTGTTATGTGCCCTATTGCATTGTGCAGCTAAATATAAAACCCTTTTAGTTACTCTACTGAGATCTTGTACTCCCAAAATTATGTTTATCATATCACAAAAATCTTGGACCCATGGCCTAAAAGCATTTTTCCTAATTGGAAATTTCTTTTCTATTTTCTCATGTGTATCAAACAAGGTTTTAAAAACTTCCATATCTGTAAACATTCGATATTGGTGTTCGATTACCTTTTCCACTAGAAAGGTGGTATACTCTATCAATTTGAAAACCTTCTGGATGTGTTTGACTTTAATACTGAACATCGATCGATCCTTATTGTCTCGAAATGTCCTCGTTCTTTCATCATACGCCACCACCAACCATGCCATCAAATCTGAGGAGAAGTGAACTTTCGGACATACCAACTTCCCAAGGTTACTATTCCATCTATTATTTTTGGGGAAACCCTTATACTGTAACCTCTAGGCTTTGTGAAATAAATCAGCCATTATCCATGGGGTCCGATCATCATTCTCCATCACATGAGAAAAACTCTTGATACATGCATTGTCGATCTCGTACTACTATGTTGGGGTAGGTCTTTTATCAGCTCCACATTTTTGAGCAAATTCATACATTATGCTATCGAGAACATGTGGTCCAGAGATCTCAGAGTATGGTGACCTATCTGTGATGAATTTTATGGCTTCCCTAGTGTCTTCGGGTACAAAAATGTCTCCCCATGATGCCATTGATCTCACGGTAGCAGGTCGGGTCCTTCTATGATAGGAAAGCTTCAAAAGTCTTCTTCTCTCAGTACTTCTATGTATCAATTTCTACTCTTAGCTCACCAAGGTGATATACTGGACTATTTTTATGAGCTCAAATACTGGGTGGTGAAGTGGGTTCGATAATTCACACATTTGTCATAAATACGATGCCACCAACTACATTTTAAAATTGTCCAAAGAATTTTTGCCAACACATCTTTCCCAGAGTTGGGCCTTAATGGTGGGTAGCATCCTTCATCCTACGTGCCCCTGAACCTTTTGGTTCATGTGCCTATAATCATTAGCACTCCTACTATTGGCCATTGGAATCCTCTTTTATCTGACGTGGAACTGTGATGTGTGATAGGGATGGCTTCCATTTTGAATCTCGTGCCACCTTGGCATCAAACGCTAACTAAATCTTCGGGATTGATTACCCTTTTAATTAAGTAATAATCATCCTAGGGATTTTCATAAGATTTAGTTCTTGGTGTGAGTGCCCGTTATTATCTTTGATATCCTTAGTTTCTCTGAGTCAACCATGATCGAGTGCAGTCGTCGGATCTATCTCTTTGAATTATGCGCATCCATCGAATCTATTAGAAGATGCTCATTAGTTTACCTTTGCTTGTACTTGACTTTGACTTACTCACTACCATTGGATTCCTTTAATCTCAATGAAGCGCTATCATCAGATTATCGTTAGTTGATTCATCACTTAAATCTTTGATTCGTGCACTACCATCGGATCTCCGGAGAGGATTAGCACAATCGTCGATGTCTTAGGACCTGCATGATTGTTAGTCTACCTGTACCTGATTAATTGGGTTAATCATGTTTACAAAGTCAAAAATATTTAGTTGGTAATAACTCATTTTAAAAATACTTAAGGTTAAATATTATATCCTTATAATAATGTGGTGTTTTAGTCCTCATCTAATCATGATTTACCAAGGTTACCCTAGTGTTTTCAACCTTAATATCATTGTATTAAGCATAGGCATCATATAACACGTTCACATTTCTACGTGATCATCATTAGATCATACCATGATGGGGGTGCTACCATTATATTATTTCATATATACACAAATTTTAGCAAAGGAAAGGGGAAAAATCACCCGTGCATCAAATTAATTAACCATTTGATGAAAGAAACTTGTTTAGACTAACCTTCGATCACTTTAAACCATGCACACCATTGGATCTGAGTGGAGATGAGCACTGTCATCAGATCTTCATGTCATTTAATCTCTTTGTTTACCTTTGATTCCTTCACCACCATCGATCTTCAAGTGAAGTCTAGCGCTACCGTTAGATCTTCTGCAAGCTGCATATTTGTTAGTCGAAAGGGGCACATTATTAGATTTGAATAATCCTAGTTTAAATAAAAAATGGGGTAATTAGCGATGTATTATACCCTTACTAATATATAATTAATTTGGATTTACCTTTGTTTTTCCTGACCACTTACTATTTATGCTTTCGACGTGGTCGTTGGATCTTCGATAGATATTGGCGTAGTCGTAGATCTTGATCAACCTGCGGGTTAGTTACCAAGGGGTACACAATTTTAAACCTTGATTAATCCAGAAGGGGGAATGATTAGCAACATGCTTAGACCCTTGTTAATCTCATTTTAATAGATTTAATTAATCACATGGGGTTTTTACCCTTTTAATGCATCTTCTATGGGCATGCCACCATTGGATTGGATCTAGATCGAGCGCTACCATTCGATCTTTCCAATTAGACCGATGGTTAAAGGGGGTGCATACCCATAGCATTTTAATGTGTGGTTTAATTAAAACAAGCGCAACCATTGATCTTTGAGTTTGTTTGAGTGCTATCATCCGATCTATCGGATTTGCTCGTTATTTAATTAGAAGCTTTGACCCATGTTGACTCATTTAATGTTTTGACTCTTTGGAGAGCGCACAACCATTGGATTGGCTTAAACTCAAGTGCATCCATCCATATTGGTAGAGTTGCATAGATTTTAATCACTTTTGACCTTAGGTTATAATCTTTATGGAACATTGAATTTTGACTTAACCTTTAATCAATTTATTAGAGTGCAATCATCCGATTAAACCTGATTCGAGCGTGGCCCTCAGATTAGATCTAAGGTGCTCGAATTTTAATTAATGGGGTGCATGCCCTCAAGATTTAATTAAGATTTTTATTTTGGACTTAAGTTTTTCAGGTTTTAGACCACGATGTTTAATTAAATTTCTCCATCACTTTTGAATACCTTAGGACTTAAAGGTTTATCATTTGATTTAGGCCCAAGGGGAAAATATTATAGGGAGATCGGAGTTTGGCTTTAAAATGTCTGATTAATGAAATTTTTCCCTAACCCCTATTTAAGATACTTGGACTTTTAAAGGAGGCTCATATTATTAACAACTAAGGTTAGACTTCAACAAACAAACCCATTAGAAATTGAATCCTCTTAATTAGATGCAAAAAGGACTAGCAATGCTTGCTTACTTTGATGAAACCAAAAATTTAAATTTAGGGGTTTCAAAGTTTGAGTCAAATTTGGCTCCAACATAGGCTCTGACTGGGACAAAGTGTTGAAAACATGAGGCACTTGAGAACCACATAATCTCCTGGTTTTATTTGCAAAAAATGAACAAAAATAAAAAACTTTTGACTATTAAGTAAAGCTTGAAAAACATAAAAGAAAAACATTTTTTTTATATATACTGAAAAACTGTATGAACAACATGATATCAAAGCTATAGAGTATTTGAAAACTGTAATTCCTTTTATTCAATTTTGAAACTAGGATCATATTTTTAGAAACAGATGAGTTTTATTTTGATATATTGTAATGTTTGTTTTGGCTAAGTCATAAGATATGATTACACAAATATTTGTCAAAGCCATTTACTTCATCATGTTCATGCCCATGTGTGTGTTTGTGCATTCATTTTGATTTCTAAGTCTTTCAGAACTTTGCCATATCTGAGAAAAATAGTTAAGCCTAATATGTGATTTCACTCTTTAAAAATTTTCACCATTCTGTAGGGCTCCACTGCCAGTCAAGCGTCTATAGCCCCGGTGGAGTTGCTTCTAATCCCATCTAGTTTTACCCTACTTCCAATCAAGCGTCTATAGCCCCGGTAGAGGTTTTCCAAGATATCTCAGGCAGTGACTCAATTTAACTTTATTTTTTATTTTTCTTTCTCGTGAGAGAAGTACTTGGATATATAAGCAAATTGTGCAATGAGTATGCCTGAGTTGAGGATTAGTTTCTGGCTATAAAATATGAGTGTAATAATTTTTGGCTCAACTACCCTCTCAAAGATAACTCGGTTCTTTGGACCTTTGAAGTCACTTTAAGTATCATTTGTAATGTGAGGCTTTGACATGATGTTTCAATCAACTTTGTTTTCCTTCTATTTTATCTCATATCAAACAACTATTGCATAAACACTCATATTTTGAAAATTGTAAACCTCATCAGAGTCTAAAATAAATCTCCTTTTTTCTTATTGTTTTTGGTGGAATCAACAGTAATATATATACTCATCAAACTAAGAATATCATGTGTACAGTAAACTCAGAATTAAACTAAACAAGAAAAGAAAAGCTAAAAATAAAACACTCTATTTTTGGGGTTTTCTGTTCTTTCTACTTTTTTATTTTATTTTATTTTATTTTATTTACCTTCAACAAGGATTGTACATTTTGAGGTGTTGGCCATTAATAGGGATAGCCATCATTTCACCCTGCAAGGTCTGCAACTTGTAAGTATTCTGGCTGATAACATGGGCTATTTGGTATGGGCCAATCCATTTAGGTTCAAATTTACCTTTTTCACCATGCTTATCATTTTTAGGATCCCAATAGATGACTATATCTCCTTGAGAAAAAGGAGTACCCTTGGCTTTCTTATTAAACAATTTCATGGTTTTTTGGGTTTGTTCCATCATTCTATTAAGGGTCTCTCTTCTTTGCTCTTCTAATAGGACAATTTGGTCAAGCCTAGTAGTTATGACATTTCCTAACAAAATACCATTATTTTAATTATAGGCATGGCTAAATGCTTCTTTCCTGCAAAAACCTAGTAGTTATGACAGTTCCTAACATATTTATATACATATTTAAAAATGGAAGGCCAATAATATCCTGCTCTCATAATTTTATTAGTTGTAGCTCTTGGAGCAAAATGTCCTCCACAGAACCATCATGAAATTCATTGATTATTTTTGGGACTTCACTTTCATATAAACAGACTAATAATACTCCATCAGGGTGTTTCCAATTATAGCACACCATCTTGTATGTAATATTTCTAAGCTTGAAGCTTGATTGACCTCATTCTGTTTGTTGACATATCTTTAGGGAATGACAGATTTTGTAAGTATGACAATATTTCTTCATACCATTTGCATTCAATATTATTGATTCTTCTGACATCATATGCCTCATCTATTGTGAGAACATTTTCAAATCCTTCTTCTTTTTTGGCCAACAATTTAGCTAAACCCTGCCCTTTGATAGTTTTAACTATTTTGAATTCAGCATCATATTGCAGAAGCTTTACCATCCACCTTGTTGGTCTTCCTAATGGCTCTGATTGGGAAAAAAATATTTTATTGCTATAAAAGGAATACAACAATAAACCTTATTTGAGCCAAATATACCTTTGAAGTGTTCTAAAGATTGGATGATTGCATAAGCATGTTTTTCTAGCAAGGTGTATTTAATATGTGCTCCTTTTAGCCCTGAGCTCATGAAGGCTATTGGCCTTTCATTATTTTCATCATCCTTCTATGAAAGAACTGCAACAATAGAATGTTCAGATGCATAAGAGTAGATATTAAAATCTTTTGCATAATCAGGGCAACTTAGGGCTGGAGTGGTTGATATGGCTTCTTTGATTTTGTTAAATGCTTCCATATTCTCAACTGTCCATTTTATTTCTCTAGTTTTCTTAACCATGTCATTTATAGGTTTGGTCATCTCTGCAAAATTTGGGACAAATATTTTGATGAAATTTATCTTGCCAAAGAATGACCTGACTCCTTTTAAATTTCTAGGAGGGGGAATTTTGGAAATAGCTTCAATTCTATCTGGATCAATGCTTATTCCTTTTTCTGAAACTATATGTCCTAATAACTTTCCTTGTGTAGTCCCAAATATGCATTTCTTGGGATTTAAAGAAATTCCAAATTCCTTGCACCGGCAAAAACTGTAGTTAAGTGTTCTAGATGATCTTCTAGATTTTTAGAAAATACAATGATATCATCCAGGTACACCACTACAATCTTGAACATTAATCCTTTAAAAGCAAAGTCCATTGCTCTCTGAAAAGTAGCACCTGCATTCATCAGTCCAAAAGGTATTCTTAAATATTCAAATGTGCCCCATGGTGTAGTGAATGTTGCCTTATGTCTATCTTCTAGATTTATCTGAATTTGATTGTACCCTGAAAATCCATCTAATAGAGACAATCTAGTTGAGCCAACTACTGCTTGCAATAATTGTTCCATGTTGGGTAATGGGTAATTATATTTTAATGAACTCTTGTTTAAATTTCTAAAATCTACATAGAGTCTAATATCCCCATTCTTTTTTTGACTGGTACTAAATTGGATATCCAGGAAGAAAATCTTACCTTTCTGATTATTTTGGAATCCTAGTAACTTTTGTACCTCCTTTTGCATTATTGGGTGTAGAGTTGGATTGTACTTCCTCTATTTCTTCCTGAATGGTTTGGAATCTTCTTTCAGGGGTATTATGTGTGTCATTACATCTATTTTGAATGTTTTCAGATCTTCATAAGTCCAAGCAAAATGTTCTTTGTTCTTTTTCAAGAAACTGATATATCCAACCTTTTCTTTAGCAGGTAAAGCCATGTCTACTTTCACTATTCTGGGTTCTTTCATTGAACCAATATTAATATCTTCAGATATTACTTCTCTACGTAAAGGCTTATAAGATTTGTCAAAATCATCAAATAGACTCTCTAGAGAAACCAATCCTTTGGGTATTCTATTAGTTTTCAACTGGATTACTTCTACTGGCTCTCCTATTTGGTCTTTTAGCTTTTCTTCATCCTTTTCATCACAGATTACATCTGCATACTGATTTTGTAGAGTCATAAAATCTTTAATATCTATGTCATCTTGAAAGACCTGTAGATAGACTATGTTATCTGGCACAGAAGGTTTATAGACTGAAATAGTTGGGAATCTGTCCATATATTCCGTAGTTATCTCTGGGTGATCTAGACCTGAGGCATTTACAGCTAAAATATCTGCAACATGATTTTGTTCTCTAGGAATATATGAGATATTGAAAGCTAAGAATTTATCAATTTCTTCCAACACTGCATTTCTATATTGCTTAAGCCTAGGATGTTTAGTCTGATATTTACCTTTGATCTGTAGTATAATAAGCTCTGCATCCCCTATTACAGTCAAGTAGTTAATGCCTAATTCTTTTGCTTTCCTTAACCCTAGTAGTAAAGCTTCATACTCAACTACATTGTTTGTGCAAGGGAATTGTAGTCTGTAAGGAATACCAAGGTAATTTCCTTTAATATCAGTCAAATTTACACCTGCACCTACTCCAGACTGTGATTTAGCTCCATAAAAATACATGGTCCACATTTCTTGAGTCAAAACTCTATCTGATTCAACATCTACTATTTTCATAACTTCTGGATCCATGTTCTTTGCTTCTGGTACTTCCACCAGGAATGGGTTGTGCCATATTGAATAAACTCCCATCCCTTTTTCTTCCATAGAGTTTACTAAGTTAATCATGGTTTCATCTATTTGAATTAACTCTACGGAGTGTTTGTTGAATGGTTCCCTTCTCAAAATTATATTCTCCTTATATGATATTGGGATTGTAGCATAGGACCAGTCCAATTGAATTGAACCTCCTAGTTGTTTTGCCCAATGTCTACTGAGTAATAGTGAGAATAATGGGTCAACATCAACTACTGCAACATCCATGACTATGCCCTTTTTAGGGTGTTGATCCAAGAAAACTAACAATCCAGTTATCACCCCTACACAAGGAATTTGTCTGCTATCCATTACAAAAATAGGGGCAGAATCTCTAGTACAGATTAATCCCATTTGATCAGCTATTAATTTGGGCATGATATTGTGTGAAGCTCCACTATCTAGCATGCAATTATGAATCACATATCTTTCCCCTTCATCTGAATTATACCTTAATGACACATAGAAGGGTCTAACAGAGGATGGTGATCTTGTATCATGTTGATTTTGTCTAGCAACATGGCAAGTTGGGTCTTCTTTTTTTTTTTTTTTTTTTTTTTATTTTTTTTTTTTTTATCAAATTCTATCCGTTTATTACTTTCTTCTTTGGGAATCTCTTCCTCTAATTCTATTACTTCAGGAGTAATATTTTTAAGGTTCCTATCAGTTTTCTCTTTACTGATATTTTTATTGGTGAAAGTTTGTTTTCTTGTTTCACTTGTAGAGGCTTTCTCTATCCTTTCAGGGACTATTCTATTCCTTAAATTCAGAACATGGGTTGCCTCTAATTCTTCAACCTCTTGAGCAGTGGGGATTAATTTCCCTTGCTTCATCTTATCATATCTTGACTCATGTGATTTCTGCAAGATTTTAGTTCCTTCAGTTACTAAAATTTGAGGATGATGATTTGAAGCATACTTGTCCATATCTTCTTCAAACAACCTTTCTCTAGATTCATCTTCAATAGACCAACAAGCATTGATTCTTATATCCTCTTCTGATTCTGCATGCATATCTACATTACGTTGATCACTTAGGTGAATTCCACATGCATCAGGGTTATGGGGTGCATCACAAGTAGAGAAAAAATAGGGAAATCCCTCTGCTACATTAGCATATGGTATAGGGTTAGGAACATTGTTCTGATCTCTGTCAGAGTCTCAATTTTTCTAGTTATTGTTCCCATTATTCCTACTCCTATTTCCTTCTTCAGAACCATTGTTGTTTCCCCAATTCCTATTGAAATTTTTCTTGAAGGGAGGACGGTTGTCAACATGAGGTCGCTCTGTCTATGAAGATTCACTATTATTTCCATTTCTTTCAATTCTTGCTAACCTGTTGTTCATGTTATTGAACATCTCAGTCATTTGACTGGTCAATTTCTCCATTGGATCAATTTTGGTTCTTCTTTGTATATCAAATGCCACCCTTTTGGGTTTTCTCTCAGGTAGGTTGACTTCTAGAGAATAGGGCTTCATCTTACCACTGTCAAGCATATTTCTTTCTATATCCATTGCTTTTTCCATACAACCATCAATGGTAGTGGCTTGTTCTTGCCTTAACTCATAGTTAAACTCTCCTTGAAAGGTATTCTTATAAAAACAAATAGACTGAATATCACTAGGTCTAAGGTTGGCAGGGATTTTGTTCCTAGTCTTTGAAAATCTTATGTTGAAATCACTAACAACCTCATTTTATTTTTTCTTCATAGTGGCTAGCTCAGTTAACAGTGATTGTTCATTTTTCCTTTCACCATATTTCTTTAGAAACACAACTTCCATTTTGGTGAAGTTTGGGATATCATTGTTAGGAAGGGAATTAAACCACTCTCTAGCATATTTTTCTAAATTCTGTAAAATAGTCTCAATACTACATCTTCATGTTCAACTTCCGGACTATCCATTGCATACAAGAAACTTTTGATATGATCTTCTCCAGTCACTGCACTATTTCCTAAAAATTTAGGGAGGTATTTGTGAGCTTTACTGGGTAAGGTATTTAAATTGATGGGTAATACAAAAGGCCTATATCTATTAGTCCTCCATAAATGAACATTAACCTGGGCCATTGCTACTGTAGGATTCAGATTCACAGCAGTAACACTTACAGGAATGTGAGGTTGAGTAATCTGGATATGATCTAATGGATTATTTACCTCAGTATTACTATTATAAGAATAATCACATATATCTTCTATAACAGAATTTAAACGTTCATCTACAGTAATAATATTTTGATTTTTCTTTATGTACTTTTTACTACTAGAATTTGATCTACTATTATAAACAGTACTCTTGAAAAGTGGAGTTTTCTAGGTATGTATAAATACCTCTAGATTCTCGAGTTCTAGAAATAGCTCCTTACCGCTTCTCCTGGTGTTCGCCAACATGTTATGTTCTCTCCTTTTTTATTTTTTCCTTCTAGGTTCGTCCAGTAGAGTCGCCAACACTAGGGTGCAGAAAGAACAACGTATGCTTTTATCAAGAATGCTTGATATTACCACTCATCCTCACAAGAGTCGGTTCTTGGAATAATTCAAGAAAATCAAGAAACCAAAAATTTCAAGAAAATCAAGAAACCAAAAATTTCAAGAAGATCAAGAAACGTAAAGAATATCAAAATTTGAAAACCAAGGGTAAAATAAAGAATGTAGAAAATGTAAAAATTAAAACAAACGTTCTTTATTCTAACTGGCCACCCATTGATTAAAAATAATGTCATTCAGAGAAAAACTTTTAAGAAGATAATTAAATATTTCTATCAAGTCCTCCCCAAAAATGATACCAAAAAATTATTGGAACCGATTCTTGCATCCATAGGATTCGATTATCATACTGCAAAAATCTATTTGAAACCAACGAGCTATTATAGGCTCTGGTCAACCTGCCTCTTCATTATGTTAAACATGAATATTGCTAAAGGAAAACTACAGAATGGGTAAGGAAACCCCAATGGTAATTCTATGATAAAACTTTGATTACACGCTCCAGATTAATATAACACTATAAGTATTAAAATGACCAAGCAAGAAAATAACCATTCATTATGCCTTATGTAGACCGGTGCCTAGATTCATTGGGTTGTTATAGCAATTTAACAACAATTCTAATATGAACAGAGAGAATGGGGAAAAGGAAATTGGTGTTCATAGATTTATTCGAATATCATAATAAAACTAAGAGTTAACCAACGAAAGAAACGTATATAATGCATTCAAATAATGTAATCCATTATACAGTGACACACAGAGCTGAGACAAAGATATGACAGGAATAAAACTCAGAATTGTATTGATTTCATAAAATATTACATGTAGAGTGGGCAGGATGCCTTTTAACTCTATTTTTCTCAAAGAAATACATCAATACAATGAAGAGGACTCTATTCAAATAATGTAACAGGTCTCTCCTACTCTCCTTGTTCCAATATGGTAACAGTAGAGTCTCTGAATCCTAGGCTCAATAGGACAGGAAATAATCTCAGCTTCTTGAGCACTTTCCTATCAAAATCCTGCACAACAAAGGGAAGAATAAGAAATGAGAGAGAAAAATAGACACAGAAGGGGATACAACAACACAACTAACAGGGCACTCAAGTATACCTCTTAGAAAAAATGCTATTCTCTAATTGCTTGATGCAGAATCTGATCGCAATTGCTTCCTTTTATAACTGTTGGTTCTTGATTCTATTATTTCTATTTTATTTTTGACCTTACACTTGTCAGCATCTGATTGAAATTCAAAAATTGGTACAGATGGCTTCCACTACCCTTGTTGTTCTTGATTGTGCTCTCCTCTTTGAATTTTTCAAACAGTAATTCAATCTAACCAATGATGGTAGTGTTGGGAGAACCTGTTTCTTCTTCTACTACCTCCTTCACAACTGTTCCCATTGTTTCCTCTTGGACCGTCTCCTTTACTACTTCAGGGACTTTTTCTGTTGGCTCAGGTTTCCATTGTGATGAACTTGCTTCCAGATGTTGACCGTGAGTTTCAACTTCTTTTCCTTTTTGGACTGTCTGCAACTTTTTTATTTGCTCAGTTATTAATCTCCAAACTTCTGTATCAAATGTGGCTGCAATCCTCAGCATATTCATTTCCTGCAAAATTCTATTTTTTTGTATGGCAATAGTGGGCCTGTTCCTTTCACATTGAAAGAGTAACATCTCTACAGTATTTACCATAAGAGTAGTTTGTCTAATCATTTCCGCCTCATCACCTGGTTCACATTCAAATATTTCAATGGTGCGCTGGAATACCTCTTCTACATCTGAGGCCTCTAAGCATTGGTCTAAGGATAGACCAATGTCTGCCATTTTTTCTGTTGCATATTTTATCAGATTATCCATTTCATTTACAACATTGATCCACCTCTCTCGGTTTGCTCCAAACAGGGCTGCTTTAAAAAACTCAAAACTGAGCTGAATTTTACTGCCATCATTTGTTATTATTTCTTGTCCCTGCAGCTCTTCAAAATGGTCCCCTATAAAATCTAGGGTAGGGTGGATGACTTCAAAATATTCTTCTCTTTCTTGTAGTAATGTCAGAATTTCTTGAGCAGTCACTTGGATCACCCTTATTTGTCTGAACATCTCAGTAAAACCTCTGGCATGAGCTCTTATTTTTATTGACATGTCTTTCTTCATTGCATTTAGATAATAGACATGATCTTGAATCTTCATCACTGAAGGGGGTTGTGCACTTGAAGTATCTTTTTGGGCCAATTCTTCCTGTTTTTTACTTATTAATGCTTTCATTTCAGCTTTTTCCTTCTCCTCTTTCTCCAATTGTTTCCTTAGCTCTGCAATTTTCCCAATGAATTGGTCTATGGCTTGATTTTGCATTGCCTTGACAACTTTGGCCATTTCACCTTCTTTCCCTAGTACTGATGAGCCCCTAGTTTCCTCATTAACTCTAAAAATGAGTGGATCTTGCAAAGCAGGAAGATGTATTTCTGCTATATCTGATATAGGTGCTTCTAATTGTGATTCTTTTGTAAATTGTTCTCCTATATTTCCCATCCCTGCTACTAACTGTAATTCTTGTTCATTTGCAGTAGTGAAAGTATCCTGCTCATCTATCCTTTCCAACACAACCTTAGTAGAGGGAAAAGATAATATGGGCCTCTTCTTCTCTATAGTGGTTATCTCTATTTGATTTTTCACCTGGTGACTTCGAAAAAGACCCCCAAATCCACCAGTTCTTCTGCTATTCATCTGTATCACTGATGGAATTTTAATTTCTTGTCCTTTTATGTTTAATGAGGTAGGGATAGCCATGGGTGCCAATTTCTTCATGCTAGTTACAGCTAGTACTCTATCAGAAATGGGAACTACAACTTGTTCCATGAGTGAAGCTTTCTGAACAGGTGTTGTTACAATCTCTTTTCCTTTATCTGTACTCAGGTTTTTGGAAGCTTCTTGGGAAGTGCTTGGTGCCGCCTCTATTATGAGATGAGTACCTTTGGAAGGCCTAACCTATTGCTCTACTATATCTACAGTATTTACAGTGACCTCCATTTGGTCAATACCCTATTCTTCTATCAACTCTAACAAGGGGTCTTCTTTGATTGCTAGAGTTGCTCCTGGAAAAATAGGTGCTACAGATTCTACTAAAATTTCTCGAAGCCTTCTTAATTCTGTAGGGTAATCATAGGCTCCATGAACCTGTGTGCTGCCCCTAATTTCAGGAGGGAAATCATCCCATACCTTTTGCAAATCTAATCCTTTTTCCATAGCTTCTAATAAGCTTTCTTCAAAAGCGTCTGTACGATGCAGTATTCGAGCATATTCTCTTTTTTCCATCATTTTGTTGTATGTTCCTTTTGGGTCATAAAATCTCCAAGTTATCTCATCGAATCCCATGTTGTCTAACTCAAACATTCCCTTGAGCAGGGAAGGGTAGCCAACAAATATAAAATCTCCAAAGCGACAGGGAACATTGAGCCAGGGGACCTTACCATGTTTCTTTACCAGTCTCATCTTAGCTTCTTCGGCTACCTGCCTGCACAACTCCAAAGCTGCTAGAGATAATGGGCAATATTTTGGCAATAGCTTAGGGGGAATTTTGGCCCCATAGAGTCTGATATAAGAGAAGCCTTCTGAGAAAAAGAAATCTCCAATGTCCTTTTCTTTAATAAAGGCTCTTACCCCTGGCCCTAGCCTCTCAGGGACTAATCCGGTTAGAGCCCAATGGATTTCCACCATGAAATGATCACAGAACCAACCCATGTGAGTTCGTCCTTCATGTATTCTCTAGAAACTACTTTGAACATAGGGGTTGTCAATGGATTTTATTCTTTTATGGGCTTCTCCTCCCAATTGACCCGCTATCAGATGGATAAAAATTGAATATTGAGAAAAATGGGGCATCTCTTGCCTTTGTTCAAAAACTACTTTTTTCAATTCTACCATTTCTCTATGCATCTGGGTACTTAATTCTAATTCCCAAGCATAAATTGGGGTGTTATGTGCCCTATTGCATTGTGCAGCTAAATATAAAACCCTTTTAGTTACTCTACTGAGATCCTGTACTCCCAAAATTATGTTTATCATATCACAGAAATCTTGGACCCATGGCCTAAAAGCATTTTTCCTAATTGGAAATTTCTTTTCTATTTTCTCATGTGTATCAAACAAGGTTTTAAAAACTTCCATATCTATAAACATTCGAGATTGGTGTTCGATTACCTTTTCCACCAGAAAGGTGGTATACTCTATCAATTTGAAAACCTTCTGGATGTGTTCGACTTTAATACTGAACACCGATCGATCCTTATTGTCTCGAAATGTCCTCATTCTTTCATCATACGCCACCGCCAGCCATGCCATCAAATCTGAGGAGAAGTGAACTTTCGGACATACCAACTTCCCAAGGTTACTATTCCATCTATTATTTCTGGGGAAACCCTTGTACTGTAACCTCTAGGCTTTGTGAAATAAATCGACCATTATCCATGGGGTCCGGTCATCATTCTCCATCACATGAGCAAAACTCTTGATACATGCATTGTCGATCTCGTACTACTATGCTGGGGTAGGTCTTTTATCAGCTCCACATTTTTGAGCAAATTCATACATTGTGCTATCGAGAATAGGTGGTCCAGAGATCTCAAAGTATGGTGACCTATCTGTGATGAATTTTATGGCTTCCCTAGTGTCTTCGGGTACAAAAATGTCTCCCCATGATGCCATTGATCTCACGATAGCAGGTCGGGTCCTTCTGTGATAGGAAATCTTAGAAAGTCTTCTTCTCTCAGTACTTCTATGTATCAATTTCTGCTCTTAGCTCACCAGGGTGATATACTAGACTATTTTCGTGAGCTCAAATACTGGGTGGTGAAGTGGGTTCGATAATTCACATGTTTGTCATAAATACGATGCCACCAACTGCCTTTTAAAATTGTCCAAAGAATTTTTGCCAACACATCTTTCCTAGAGTTGGGCCTTAATGGTGGGTAGCGTCCTTCATCCTACATGCCCCTGAACCTTTTGGTTCGTGTGCCTATAATCATTAGCACTCCCACTATTGGCCATTGGAATCCTCTTTTATCTGACATGGAACTATGAGGTGTGATAGGGATGGCTTCCATTTTGAATCTCATGCCACCTTGGCATCGGACGCTAACTAAATCTTTGAGATCGATTACCCTTTTAATTAAGCAACAATCATCCTAGGGATTTTCATAAGATTCAGTTCTTGGTGTGAGTGCCCGTTATTATCTTTGATATCCTTAGTTTCTCTGAGTCAACCATGATCGAGTGCAGCCGTTAGATCTATCTCTTTGAATTATGCGCATCCATCGGATCTATTAGAAGATGCCCATTAGTTTACCTTTGCTCGTACTTGACTTTGACTTACTCACTGCTGTTGGATTCCTTTAATCTCAATGAAGCGCTATCGTCAGATTATCGTTAGTTGATTCATCACTTAAATATTTGGTTCGTGCGCTACCGTCGGATCTCCTGAGTAGGGTTAGCGCAACCGTCGATGTCTTAGGACCTGCATGATTGTTAGTCTACCTGTACCTGATTAATTGGGTTAATCATGTTTACAAAGTCAAAAATATTTGGCTGGTAATAACTCATTTCGACAAGACTTAAGGTTAAAGATTATATCATTGTTTATTTGACCTTATAATAATGCGGTGTTTTATCCCTCCTCTAATCAAGATTTACCAAGGTTAACCTAGTGTTTTCATCCTTAATATCATTGTATTAAGCATAGGCCTCATATAACACGTTTACCTTTCTACGTGATCGTCGTTGGATCGTACCATGAAGGGGGTGCTACCGTCAGATTATTTCGTATATAAACAAATTTTAGCAAAGGAAAGGGGGAAAATCACCCGTGCATCAAATTAATTAACCATTTGATGAAAGAAACTTGTTTAGACTAACCTTCGATTACTTTAAACCATGCGCACCATTGGATCTGAGAGGATATGAGTGCTATCGTCAGATCTTCATGTCATTTAATCTCTTCATTTGCCTTTGATTCCTTCATCATCGTCGATCTTCGAGCGAAGTCTAGCACTGTCGTTAGATCTTCTACAAGCTGCATATTTGTTAGTCGAAAGGGGCACATTATTAGATTTGACTAATCCTGGTTTAAGCCAAAAAGGGGGTGATTAGCGATGTATTATACCCTTACTAATATGTAATTAATTTGGCTTTACCTTTGTTTTTCCCGACCACTTACTATTTATGCTTTCGATGCGATCGTTGGATCTTCGATAGATATTGGTGCAACCGTAGATCTTGATCAACCTGTGGGTTAGTTACCAAGGGGTACATGATTTTAAACCTTGATTAATCTGGAAATGGGAATGATTAGAAACGTGCTTAGACCCTTGTTAATCTCATTTTAATAGATTTAATTAATCACATGGGGTTTTTACCCTTTTAATGCATCTTCTATGGGCGCGCCACCGTTGGATTGGATCTGGATCGAGCACTGTCGTCCGATATTTCCAATTAGACCGATGGTTAAAGGGGGATACCCTTATACCCATAGCATTTTAATGTGTGGTCTAATTAAATCAAGCGCAACCATTGATATTTGAGTTTGTTTGAGCGCTATCATTCGATCTGTCAGATTTGCTCATTATTTAATTAGAAGCTTTGACCCATGTTGACTCGTTTAATGTTTTGACTCTTTGGAGAGTGCGCAACCATTGGATCGGCTTAAACTCAAGCGCATCCATCCATATTGGTAGAGTTGCACAAATTTTAATCACTTTTGACCTTAGGTTATAATATTTATGGAACATTGACTTTTGACTTAACCTTTAATCAATTTATCAGAGCGCAATCATCCGATTAAACCTGATTCGAGCGTGGCCCTCGGATTAGATCTAAGGTGCTCGAATTTTAATTAATGGGGTGCATGCCCTCAAGATTTAATTAATATTTTTGTTTCAGACTTAATTTTTTTGGGTTTTATACCACGGTGTTTAATTAAATTTCTCCATCACTTTTGAATACCTTAGGACTTAAAGGTTTATCATTTGATTTAGGCCCAAGGGAAAATATTATAGGGAGATCGGAGTTTGGCTTTAAAATGTCTGATTAATGAAAATTTTCCCTAACCCCTGTTTAAGATACTTGGAATTTTAAAGGAGGCTCATATTATTAACAACTAAGGTTAGACTTCAACAAACAAACCCATTAGAAATTGAATCCTCTTAATTAGATGCAAAAAGGACTAGCAATGCTTGCTTACTTTGATGAAACCAAAAATTTAAATTTAGGGGTTTCAAAGTTTGAGTCAAATTTGGCTCCAACAAGGGGATAAACATTTATTTTCTTACTTCACACAAATTTTTGTAAAAAGGAAAGAAGACTTATAAGGGTGCATTTTCGACAGCGACCGAAATCTTAGTCACACTTCTTTCAAAAATTTCATTACAACATGTTTTGCACCAAGGGTGGGAAACTTATAAGGGTGCATTTTCGACAACGACCGACACCTTAGCTACCTTATCAATTTTTTTTTCAAAATTACATTGTAACCGAATGAAACTCGTATGAAGTGATCTACTCTACTACACCTAGCGGTTGCAACGGTTGGTTACCCATGCAATCTGGTTAGATGACAAGATTATAATAAGGAAATTCGTTGATGTGAAGACAAAGTGAGGAATGACCCACTTTTTGGCTAGGAGCAGCCAGAGCACTGTGATAGAGCAAGAACCAACAGATAAACATCCTTTTCACTATATTGGGACAATTATATACCTTACCCAAATAATGTAATAGGGGAAGTTAGAGTTACTATGTTAGTAACTATGAATATTACCTCATTTGGTTAATTGTAAAATTCAAGTAGCTTGTTACTTTTTACCATGAGGTTATTTCTATTTACTATTTACCTAGGTTAGTAAGTTATTCATTGTAGTCATTTTGACTACGTAAGTTGTTAGTCGTTAGCGCTATTTTCTAAGCACGTTGGTTAGATAATATTTTAATATCTATCCTAAGGTTTTCCTAATGTTATATAAACCTACCTATGAATAAATTATTCCTAATGATTTTAGCTCCACCAGCAAGTTCATATTAAATCAAACTCAAACAAACATCATCGATCGTTCTTTTCCTAGATAGAGTCTATGTTTTTCAAATAAGACTTGACTATTCCATTATAAGGAGATTGAAATAATTTTAACATATATTTTATTTAAACCAAAAATAAAAACTATCATGGAAACAACATACAAATGAGTACAAGCAACCTAGTTTCCTGTCACAGATAGCCAAAAAATATTTCTTCCCAATCAACCTTCACTCTTTTTGTTAGAGTTACTATGTTAGTAACTATGATTATTACCTCATTTAGGTAATTTGTAAGATTCACCTAGGGTAGAGTTTATTTACCGCATGGTAGATTATTTTTACCATTGTAAATGTCTTTTACTATTTACCTTCTACTACGGATGATTATTCACATTGTTACGTGAATGATATTTGTTAATAGGTTAGTAGGTTAGTTGTTAGCTACCTTTAGGGTTAGGCAAACTCATAATGCATTTGTTAGCGTTATATTAGGATAATATATTTTATTATTCTAAAGGCTATTCATAGCCTATTGTTAAGCCTATATAAACCTACCATTATCAATATATTTCACCAATGCTTATGAATTGAATTATTTTGTTTGCACTTACCTTTTCTAACATTGGTATAAAGAGCTATTGGCATGGCAAGGTGAAGGGCGAGGCATTGGTAGTTTGCATGGATAACATGGCACAAATTCCTAAACGAAACCCCCTCCTGCATGAATTTCAAGGCAATATTTCTTTATGAAATTATTGAATTTCATTGTTGCTAAAACCCCTGGTTCTGCCATGTGGATTGGATTAAAACATTTCATCAAATTTTTAAATAGTTGAATTATTTTTTTAATTTAACTATTATATTTAATTATCGTGATTTAATTTCTCAAGCCACTTCCACCTAGATGACCCGTAACTTTGAGCCCCCGTAGTGCACTTCGGGGGCTGACCGAGGGTAGGAGCATCCTCGATCTCCAACACCATGCATCGAGGAGCTGACGTCCATAGCTCTAAGCCCCTATAGTGCATCAAGGGGCTTACTGAGGGTAGGAGCACCCTCGATATCTAACCACCATGCACCAAGGAGCTGATCGAGGGATGGAACACCCTCGATCACATGCTCTCACACCCTCGACATAGTGGTCAAGGCACTAACTGTCGATAACTAACTAAGGGTAGGAGCACCTCGATTAGGGGTGAAATCATGCTCCCGATGCAGTGCTCAAGGTACTAACGTAACAGGAGAATACACCCTATGTGGGGTGGACAAAACTTGATGCTAACCTAGGAATAGGACTAACAGACCTACACTAACGCAACCTAGCAAACGTGGTCCCAACACGTGGAAGAAAAGGAATCCAGACTCAAATTGATGCAACATGGACCACGTGGCAACCTGAACGTGGACTTTCAGACTGACACGTAGTAATGAGCCACCTGGACATGAACTAACATTGGGTAGACATGTGGCAGAGGTTAAATGGTGTTGATAGGGCATTGACTAGAATGTGGGGTCTCAAGCACACATACGTGGTAGGGTGCCATTGGTTGTTATCATTGGCAAAAGAGGTCATTTATTTCCTGAAGGCAATCATGAGATAAGCTGTGAGTTTATTATTTTATTCAAGTGAAGTGCACCAAATGTGGTTCATGTGGGATTAATTCCCATGAATCCTTTTGAAAAAAGACTTCTAATGATGCGTGAAGCTTCAACAAGAAGGCGCTAGCCTTCCCTTCTCGTCGGCTTGGGTAGCCCAAATAGCAGAAGTGCCAGTCGTTGGGCTAATACCCGCGGGATCGCGAGTTCAAAGACCGTCAGGGATTAAAATTAAAACAAAAATTTTGATAAAAAAAAATTTCGTCCAAGGTATCTTTAATTAATTTTTTTTTTATATATTTGTTTTAATATTTTAAATATGAGTTATGTTAAAAAAAAAACAATCATTTTTTTTTTATAAACTTGATTTTTTTTTAACACATTAGTTCATATTTTATTATTAATTCAACTTGTATGATTAAACAATTTGTTTAAATTTTGCAAATTAAAAATTAAAGGCCCATTATTTTTTGCAAAATCATCATACAAAGTGTGTTTATTTTTTATTTTCTCACACTTTTGAGATATAAAAAATAATAAATAACACATTATTTTGCAACATTAGGGAACCTTAACATATTATCCATACCTTGTTTATTTTGCACCATCAAAAGGGAGACAAAATCATACATTTGATTCTTTCTTGTAAAATTGTAACACAAGGCGAAATTAAACCGCTGAGCCGCCATGATCTTGCTAATAAAAACCATAAAAACCAAGTCGTGTATCAACTGGTTCTGGAAGCCTTTCAAACACGGGTCGTGTGTTGAATTGTCTTGAAAGGAGTGCTATTTTGTTAATTTTGCAAAACAAAGGTGGGAAGACAAGAAATTGTATTTCTTTTGAAAAATTGTAACACAAAAGTGAGGAGCACTTAAAAAAAATTAAAACTTGTTAATTTTGTAAAACATAAAAATAAAGGCAATTGTTTTATGCCACGTTATTTACAAGATTGGGAAACAGGAGGAGACATAAAATATCAAAATTTGGCATAACACAAATCAAAATTTTGTTGCAAAAGTTAAAATAAATAAGGTGTATTTTCGATATTACTCGACATATTCATTTCAAATTGGCAAAATTAGGTGCATTTTTGGTTGCATCCGAAACCTATGTGATAATAATTTTGTGGGCATTCTTGTTTGATTATTGCATTATTTTTTGCAATTATAAGTCATAAAATAAAGAACACTCAAAACCCCAAAATTTCACAATAATTTGTGTAATTCATTTGCACAAGTATAAGCCATTTGTAAAATTGATATTCTCTCCTTACAAACCCCTAATTCACTCTTATTTGTTTGGCTCAATATCCTCAAACTGATTATTCCTCTTCAAGAGGATTTTTTAGGCAGGTGCCATTAAATATCTTTTTGAGTGAATTATCTTTCACTTCTTATTTTTTTGGCTTAAATATCCTCAAAATGATCATATTTCTTCAAAGAGAGTTTTCAGGTAGGTGCCATTAAATACCACTTAAGAGTGAAAGAAATATCATCTTAGTGCAAATTCTAGGACCTTCATAATGGCAACTATCAACAAATACTTAAATATACACAATTGCTTAAAGGTCCTAACTATTCAGCATGGAAAACTAAGATGAAAGCCATCCTGACTATAGAGGAAACGTGAGATTTAGTAAATGGCACTAAATCAATACCTGCATCAGTAGGAGCAGATCAAAAAGCATGGGATAAAAAGAATAATCGTCTTCTCATGTTGATCCTCCTAGCAAGTACTGATGAGATCCAACCTCACATAAGTGAAGCTAAAAAAGGTAAAGATGCATGTGATGCACTTTGTACCATTTTTGAAGGTAAGAATAAATCAACTACTCTAAACCTTCAAACACAACTTCATACACTCCATATGAAGTCAGGATAATCAATAAACTATTCCTCTATAGAGTGGGAGAACTGAGGTCAAAGCCAAATGTTTTAGGAGCCAAAGTAGAAGATACTATTTTGACTTCAGTAATATTGAGGGCTCTTCCCAAATCCTACAAAATGTTGATTACATCCCTTAATGTATCTCAAATATCAGTCATCTTTGTGGAGTTAGTAAGTTTACTTCAAACGAAGGAAGCAAATCAACTCCAAAGCGATGAAGTGTCAAACAATGCACTTTACTCAAACAATCAGGGTGAAAATAAGAAAGGAAAATTTTAGAAGGGAGGATCATATTCAAAAGGTAAGGGAAAGAAAACTCAAAATAAGTTTTGCTCACATTGTAAAAAGGACAACCATGACACCAATCGGTGTTGGTTTAAAAAAAAGCAAAACAAAAATGGTAAAGGCACATCACAAAAGCAAGACAAAGGCAATATTGCTAGTGAAGTGTCTGATTCTGATTCTAGTTTAGAAAGAGCACACAAAGTGCTCCTGGCTAAGACAATATTATAGATGGGAAAAAAATTTGTCACCTTAAGCAAGAACTATTTCCTCTCTCTTTTTTAGGCTTCATAAATAGCATAAGTTTTTGTTTGAAGTACTTGCAATAAAGGGGCGATTGTACCTCTTTTAGGATTCATAAATAGCA
Organism: Wollemia nobilis; assembly: GCA_028583015.1. Taxonomy (NCBI): domain Eukaryota; kingdom Viridiplantae; phylum Streptophyta; class Pinopsida; order Araucariales; family Araucariaceae; genus Wollemia; species Wollemia nobilis. The sequence goes on from JAQPPZ010002200.1 coordinate 2,627,696, forward strand.
AACTCTCATTGTTTGAAGGACTTGTAACAAAAGGAGGAAATTTTTCTGGTGTAAAATTTTCCTAGGAGGCAATCTTTGTAAACACCTTCACAAATCTTCTTGATTTGCACATATTTTTGCAATTAAGAGGGGATAAACATTATTTTATTACTTCACACAATTTTTTTTAAAAATGGAATAAGACTTATAAGGGTGCATTTTCGACAGCAACCGACACCTTAGTCACACTTCTTTCACAAATTTCATTACAACATGTTTTACAACAAGGGGGGAAACTTATAAGGGTGCATTTTTGGAAACAACCGACACCTTAGCTACCTTATCAAAATTTTTGTAAAATCATATTGTAACCAAATGAACCTCGTATGAAGTGATCTACTCTACTACACCTAGCGGTTGTAGCGTCTGGTTACCCATGCAATATGGTTGGATGACAATATTACAATAAGGACATTCATTGATGTGAATACAAAGTGAGGAATGACTCAATTTTTTCTTAGGATTAGCCAGAGCATTGTGACAGAGCCCAAGAAAAATCAAGAACCAACAGATCCACATATTTTTCATTGTATTGGGACAATTATATAAATTACCCAAATAAAGTAATAAGGGGGATGTTAGAGTTACTATGTTAGTAACTATGATTATTACCTCATTTAGGTAATTTGTAAGATTCACCTAGGGTAGAGTTTATTTACTACATGGTAGATTATTTTTACCATTGTAAATGTCTTTTACTATTTACCTTCTACTACGGATGATTATTCATATTGTTACGTGAATGATATTTGTTAATAGGTTAGTAGGTTAGTTGTTAGCTACCTTTAGGGTTAAGCAAACTCATAAACACATTTGTTAGCATTATATTAGGATAATATATTTTATTATTATAAAGGTTATTCATAGCCTATTGTTAAGCCTATATAAACCTACCATTATCAATATATTTCACCAATGCTTATGAATTGAATTATTTTGTTTGCACTTACCTTTTCTAAAACTTTCTTCCTGTCACTGTCCTCTTGCCTTCCATTCCTGATGCTCGATGTTTTGCTAGACTCAACCATTAACCCCATTCACCACCTAAGGAATCTGACATCCGTTCTCCACACCACGATTTTCCTATTTATTCTCTTCTTAATAAGAAATCTTATTGTTTGACCATTATTTCCTAGTTCACCAACGAACACTGCTTGTCTTTATTGAATGATAGTCTTCTAAACACAACTATGGTTCTCTAAACTACAAGTCTAAGTTACTACATCGGATTCTAAAAGTATAACTTGAGTTATGCAATGTGCTCTATTTAATATTTTAAAAGATAGAGCATAACCATTTTTTTTACTTTTAAATAAATTATAACCTCTTTCTAATCAATCAATACCATATCAACAAGGATGAATCCTTAATAAAATTTCAAAAGAATAAAACTAAGGCATTCATTTTATTTTGCAACAAGGAATAAATCAAGTAGAACTACTACATAGAGAAAGCTAAACTTGATATATTTATTCTTATGCATGACTATGATATGCATCTCTATGAAAAGGGATATTTTTCCATTTTACCTCCATAAAAAATCTGACAATTAACCCATCACATCATTTCCCCCAAAGGCATCCTTTTTTTCTTGCTGGTTAGTTTCTTTCTACCACCATAAGGAACCTATTCCCGCAAAAGTGAAATTAGAAGTATCTTATCCATTCATAAAATCTATATAGTTATAAACCAAACATAAAATAGTCTATCTTTTCATTATGGATTCATTTATATTTATCCAAATCATACAAATGATTTCATAGCCATGAACACATTGTCAAATATCTCATCCATAAGACAACTCCCAAAACATATGTCCAAACAAAAATAAAAGGTCTTCCAAGGGATGGGTCATGACACCTTTTGCCTTTTTATTCTTTTTTTCTCTCTCTCCTTTTTGGCACCTTTTTTTCTATTTTCCACTCTACTTACTTTTGCATCAGCCATTTTGAGTTTCCTTTAGAATGTGCCATTCCTTATGAAACTCGAGGGGGCACCCTAACCTAAGAGGTATTAATGTCCCTAATACCTTGTTTTGTGTGCAATAATATAAAGGTGTCCTAAATGGTACCATTTTTGCACCACCTCTTTCTTCTAAACAAACCACCTCTTTTTGTGCTCATCGTTCTTCATCCATAAGTGTCTACATCTTTCTTTGATGCATTTTTTAGGCCATAAATGCATCAAAGAGGGGGTAAAATGTAGACATGAAAAATTAACCCACCTAAGTGAGTAATTTTCCCTAGAACCCTTGAAATGGACCTCAAAATTTTCAAAGCACAAGTTTGGACCTCTCTTCCCCTCCTTTATCCCCTTTTCCTAGTTTTTCTAAAATCACGATCGCCATTTATAGGGTGTGATTTTGACAACTTAGGGTTTTCTCTTAGAAAATCCAATGCTTGAGCTGACCTCTAGGACATCGGCCCTCTCTTAGGTTTACATTTTTATTTTACCACCCATTTACCCTCCAAACATCTTATAAATAGAGGGTTAGGATCCTCTTTTCCCCATAAGAATTTCTAAAATTTTTAAGTGCTATAAGCTTTCCAAGTCCTAAGCAATTTTGGTGGTACTAAAATGATCAAGATCAAGTGTCTTTTGGTGTTATTATGTTGCTTTGCTATTGAATTACTATTGTTGGTGGATAAGTGTTGGATCATTGAGGAGGATTCTACCATTGTGTGGCGGTATTCATAATTTCATCTATTTTTCATTGCCACCAGGTTCCTTGCATTTTATCATTCTTATATCATTAATTGTGCATTTTTGTATCTCATTTTCCATAAATATATCGTTCTTGAACTTCTACAAAATTGTGCCCTAAAAATACAAGGTATTAATAGATCCAAAATTGTGGTTGCATCATACAGGGCATGATTTTGGGTTCATTAGGTTTGGGGGTAAAGTTTCACTCCCAAGCACTCAATTTGTGTTTGTATGCTTTATATAGGTCATATTACTTTTTTTTATATAGCGACCCCAAAAAAGCGGTGCACCATCCACTACTCTATTTGTAAATACTATTTACTTAATCATGCATTAAATGAAAGATACAATCAAAATATGAAGAGATGAATAGATAATGTTTTTTATTATTTTTTCTCAAGTTCGGTTACATATAGATTCCTCTGAGGGATTCCCTTCATTTGATACAAATTTTACAAAATAGGGCAGCAGATGTATGATATCCCCTTGCAAGGGGAGATGCGCTCTCGTAGGCTTCCTTGTGATGCACATGAAATTGTATGAGGGATTACAGATGCCTCCTTCTCTAGGTCTGGTTCCTAGAGGGATCCTCTTACTTTTGTATGTTGATAACCTGTCCAGTGAACTTGTAGTCATGCAAGCATGAAACAACTTAAAATACTCAGCTGTCCGATATTGGCTCCTTGGATGAGGTTGTTAGTGATAACCCTAATGATAAACAAAAATATGCTCAATGACAATAGAAATTAATGATATGAATGTAAATGAATGAGGGAAATCAGATCTATGATAATATCGTGAAAACATGTAATAAGCTAAATAAAGGAAAATAATGCTAAAAACCCTAGACTAGGCTTGCGGGCCACTATCCAAGATAGTGGCCGCTAAGATGAAAACCTATCTTTATTGCTCCAAAGCTATGGATATAGGCTTGTTGTTTATTTTGAAATGATTGTCATTTTATCCGATGTATTGAATATCCTATAGATGATAACCCATCAGTCTGCTAGCACTTCATTTCTCCAAAAAAGGAGCTCCAATTTTCTCTCTGATCTGATAGGGCGTTCGCTACAAGAAAAGCTCTAAAAGTCTCAAAAATCTCTCCTCGGTCTCTCCCTCAAAAAATGATAAAAAGAAGGTCCTTTGGTGCTCTTAGGTTTGCACCTTATATTATGTTGAGATCTTACTTTTTGGTCTAGAACCCTAGGACTAAATCCTGCATACAAACTGTTTGTTAGCATGAGAATAAGTCTTTATCTACCCTTGAGGTCTAGTTAACTAATGTCTAAATCTAGACTTGAGTCTCTCATGTAGACTGTCTATGATGAGGAATGCAAATTTATCCCCGCTTGGCCTTATTGCATGAAGACTGCCACTTCCACTTGATATTAGGCTAGTTTGATGGCAAATTTTATTTTAGGGTCTAGCCACTATCGTCTGCAATGGCTAGGGATTGGTCGCTCTGGTTTATAGTAGCCAGGATTGGATGGGCTAAGACTACCCCATATGAGTGGTGAAAACCACTTTTGGCACTTGGAAGGTTCCAAGGTTTAGTCACATGATCTATGAATGTGCCTAGGTGAGTAGTTCTCCTAAACACGACATATTTTAGGTGTCTACAGATGCCCCTTTTTGGGATGCACTATGTGGGAAAAACATAGCACTGAGCAAAAACATAGACTGCTATGTTTTTAGGGTGTATGATGATCATTGGTATAATCAATGATGGATGGCCCAATAATGCAAGATGACACATACCATTGAATCATTGCTTTAACATACTAGATGACTTATTTAGCACAGGGCTTGCACATATTCACTTGCACTCATTCCTCAAACACAATCAGGTAGCTTATGTCACTATAATGAGATCCGACCGAAGGAGAGCTACAAACTAAAAATATCATATTTTGCTTATGAACCCAAAAAATAGGAGAAATTTTGTAATAGTTATCTGCAATGATTCGTAGGACGAATGCAATTTTGATATGATTGAGTGATATTTGGTTGACTTTGATTATGATTATTTGAAGATCTAACTACCCCCTCATATAATGAATTGATGAGGGAAGGGCTATGAATGAAGCGACAAGTTGCTTGACAAATATGACTAATTTGGTTCCTTTCTAATGATTGTTCTTTTAATGGGCAAACCCCCATCTAAGTGTGATTCCAAATATTTATGATGATCATTCATCCCTATCCCAGGGAGAGGTTCGACCATAAATAGCCTTCTTAGGGAGTTAGAATGGATGATTCTATTTAGGATTTTTATTGAATCACTTGGCTCAGTTTTCTTATTTCATAAGGGAATTAGGATGATTCCATTGCACCCATGGAGCAGTCCAACCATCTTGATCTTCTTCAGGATTGAGGTGGCACATCATAATTCAAAAATGAATGATTTGCCCCAAGTATCCCTATGGTAGCCCACTCATCTCATCGAATTGCATGGAATGCAAATCGCTGCAACTACCAAGTTGATAGAGTAAGTAACTAGATACGAGGCTTAATTGAGATTTTATTTTTATGTGATTTTTTTGTTATTTTGATCATTATGATGATTATCAACCATAAAATTGTGCTTATTTGATTTTTTTGTTATCCCTCATGGAGGGAATTTCTCTGCTTTTGTCTGTGTTGTTGGTCGCTTTCATATCCAACGACCCCTAAATGCCTGTTTCTAGCCGCTCTCGACCTCAATGGCCAAAAATTTTGGGCTATTGATGATAACAGTGACTGAGGCATTAATTGGGAAATATAAAAGCAGCCCAGGGTTTTGAATTTTCATTCTTCTAGTTGGTGATTCGCTTTTCAGATCTTTGGAGAGAAAGTGACAGTTTGCAACTTGCATTTCTTGTCAAATATTATGGCTGCACAAGGCGAGGAATCCACAAGTGGAGGAGCCAGAGCTTCTTGGGTATGCTTCAAAATCATAACCTTGCTTTTTTTTTAATAAAAATGAACCTCACTAGGTAACCGGTCAACACAACTCACTAAACTTGATGGCAATGAACCGAACCTGTAGATAGGCCTAGTTTAGGTTTTAATTTGGTGGGCTTGTCCCCATTTTGTGCTTTTTAATTTTTTTTGGTATATTTGGCCTAGGGCGTACGTGTTTTCCGTATTGCCTGTCAGCCACTGCCACTCAGAGCGGCCAATTTGGCCCGCAGCTTGGCCACTATTGACGGTAGTGGCTAGTTCAAATCCCAATGGTCAAAAATCTGATCGTTGGAGCCTGGCCACTGCCAGCCTCAACGGATGATTCCTAGTCGCTGTAGACGAAAGCAACCATAAAACCTTAGGATATTTTTTGATTTTTTTGAATTTTTTTGAGGTGATTAATTGATTTTTTATGAACTTTTGAGTTGCTTTTCTGAAATTTTCTGCATTATTAGGTGCATTTATTGCTCTTTCGCTTAGAATTAGGATAGTCTATCATTATTTGCATTGTTTTCATGTTTTATTGCATTTTATGCCTTAGATGCATTGTAGTTATGCCTTGATTCTTGTCCTTAGATTATTACTACTTGAGCTCAAGACTCAAAGCTTTTGCTTGACCTCTTACCTCGTATGGATGACATGGATTGGGTCTGGTTTAATGCCCGTGGATTACAATATGTGACCAGGATTCCCTAGATTATGTTGGTTCAGGCCTACCTCACGACCTTGGCTCACCAATGGGATCCTCAAACTAATACCTTCCACCTTCCTACAAGTTAGATGACTATTACACTAGAGGACATATATAAGATTTTTTAGACTTTCATGGAGTGGCCATCGTCTATTCAGCCACTAATGATCGTGAGGAAATATTTACTAGGGTTTTTGAAAGACATGCCGTGACTACCTTCCAGGACAACAAATCTAGTGGTGTATCTATTCTACAATGGTACATGGTGAGGGTCTTCTCTATGAGGTATGTGGTGTTGCTGATGGTCGTCAACAATGTTCTTATCCTAGACTGCTCAGGCTTGCGGTTCTTGTGGAACCTCCTAGTGATGGTTTAATATTTGGTGGATAGCAAGAAGCCTATCATATATGTATGGTGGAGGTCTTTGCTAGCTTAGTACTATGATGAGTTGTATCACATCTGCCAACGGGGTTATGTCAACATCGCATGCAACTTGCTCCTATAAATATGGGGATGGGAGCATATCCATGTAGATCATCCCAGAGGGCTCCCTAGTGAGATTACAACTATAGATGATTAGATGCAATGTTATGCTACCAGATGGACTTGAGAGCATGAGGAGCGCAAGAGCCATCCTTCTATGAGGGAGCTACCCCATTATATTGCTACTTTCACTGGGATGCAGGTCTGAGATATCAAATGACACCCATATCATGTTTGCCCGACATGGGATGATCCAACCAAATTTATATCTAGGATGCAGTGCGAGTGATGGATCATTAGTCGCAAGGTCAGCATCAAAGAGTATTTCTTCTACACTCATGTCCTTTGTCAGTATAGATTGTAGCAGGATGTGCCATTTTTCCCAGTCCTCTACAAGTGTATTATAGTAGAGAGAGACTTTCCACTGCCATGGATTACAAAGATTACTGATGAGGAGGATGCATCAACAGTTGATGTAGGTGTCATTTGGGGAGTCACAAAGGCTTACACGCAGTGGTGGGGGGATAGAATATGGCATGGTGATGGCAGTTTGGGCCACAAGGACAACGGTGATGATGGAGGTGCAGATTTAGCAAGGTGTAGAGTCTAAGTTAGAACTAAGATATAGGGCCAAAAAAGAGAGTAGGTGGCAGCAGAGGAGCAAGAGGATCTTTAGAAGGAGGAGGAAAAGTTGGATCCCAAGGAGAGAGATTCTTCTATTAGGTACAGCTGCATGAGGTAGAGGCTGAGATCCAATCGATCAAGATATAGGTACAACAATGTGATGCCACTATAGTACAATGAGATGCCACTATAGCATAATGAGATGCCACTATAGCACAACTCACAAAAAAAATACAAGTATTGTAGGATGCTCTCGAGGGAGGTGTTACTAGGATGTATATTGTTGTTGATCCTCCTACACCACAGGTTCCTACAGAGGTAGATCCAGGGGTAGAGACTAGGCAAATGTAGGATTTGCTAGATGAGTATGAGGCAAAGATTTCTAATGATGTAGCCTACATTACCACTCTCTTAATGCAGATTAAGAGGCTAAGAGCCACTCCTAGGGAGAGGGAAGGTGCAGATGGATCATAAGTTAGCAAGCACTCCACATCAGGGCAGTCTTCCATTCGGCCTAGGCGGAGGACCCTGACTCATACAAAGAGAGCAGTAGGATATAGATCACATAACACTCCCAGGGATACCGCCACAGGGGACGGTGCTATAGGGGGTGCAGGCCCAGTTTGATTTATGATGCACTTTGACTTTTAATTTTGAGGTCAGTTGATCTATATGACTATAGCCCATGGGTATTTTTGTACATCCATGTATTTGAGACACAAATTTTGCATTATAATTCATACTATGTATCCTTTATTGCTTATGTTTATGTTTTATTTATGTGATGTGATGATGGCATTATGATGTAATGATGTATGTGTTAGATGATAGGTGATATTTATGATAATGCAATTTTTTTTTTTTAGATGGGTGCTTATGTAGATGTTTCTGATTACTGACATGATGTGATGTATCATGAGTTGACTTAGTGATGGATTTATGATTGTGTACATAGATGGATTATGATGTATGCATATGTGGATGTTTATGGGGTTGCCTATATGACTTGCTTACTACTTTATGATGTAATGCATGTGGATGCAATGATCTGATCTTAGGTATAGATGGATGATTTATGATCTATGTATTTATGGATGCAATGTTACTTGTTAAATGCATGTTTAATTTTTGCTTTTAGTTGTATGCATTCGACTTATGTTATCATGTGGCAAATGCAATGTGTGAAATGCATTATCTACATGGTTTTTGATCTAATGTAAATGAATCTATATGCTTTAATCACTTAAAACATAAGGAATGCATATGATATAATTTTAATGATCTAATGGGCGACACCACATAAAGTATATTAGTTATGAACGTAAACAATCATCCTTATCACAAGAACTAATTGTTTAAGCATCCATATGTGAAATGTAATGGCATGGAATGTGTGTAGTTTCTCGATAAGCTTCTGTACTTTAAAAGATATAAAATAGTTAGTGGCCATCTAAATATCATTTTTGACATCCATCCTATATCTAGCCTACTTTGTTAATACCCTTTAATTCACAAAACCTCATAAAGAAAATTGATGATGCGATTGATGATATGATTTTTTGCTATGTAGGAAGTTTTGAGGCTTTTCTTGAGACTCAAACACTCTAACTACCCTATCAATAGCTATGTAATGACTATAAAAGACTTTTGAAAAGCAAGGCTTTCATCATGGACCTAGATATTCATTATCTCTATGTGTGCAAATGAATATATTTAGATAGAACTTAAGATTTTTCTTCGATGGTACATGGGATTATTTTTGTAGACACCTAAAACACATCATGTCAAGGATGACTACTCATATAGACATGCTACAAGACCATATGGAGGATCTTGGATAGACTCCAAGATAGAGCAGTGGTTCTAACCACTCAATTTAGGCATTTTGACCTAAGCAGTATGAACCGTAGCCTAGACCTAAGGTCTCCAGTCTAAATCATAGTTGACACCTGCGGTCTATAGTCTAGACCGCAAGTGTGATCTATGGTATTAACTGAATTTCAGTTAGACCTTCCATCCAAGACAAATCAGTTAGAATGGCTAGAAGATATAGAAGGAGGCAATTGAAGGACGAAATATTCCAGAGGCTTCCATCCCAACTATCCTAACCAACCTTCTTGGTCTTGGCTTCTCCATGAAGCCACCCTAGCCCTAGGGGCATGCTATAAATACCCCCTCCAAATGGGGAGAAAAAAAGAGAGCAAGCTTTGGGGATTTGAGTAGTGAAGCCCTCGTGGATTGTACACTCAAACTGAGTATACTAAGAGATAGAGCTATTGCACTTAATACCCAACCCTTTTGCCACCATTCATGATGAATTGCATTATGGATACCGTAGGTTCTTAGGAGGATCAAGAAACACAAATCCAGGCAAACGAAGACCCTTCACATCGAATTTACCACCAAATCAGTTTGAGGACAATGAAGGCGACCCTTGAACATCAATTTGGACAAGGAGATTGAGCCCACTACCCCTAATTTTGAGGGTAAACTCATCAGAGGTCAAACCACAGTTGTCAGCCGTGGTTCATAGTGCAGACCACTCACTACAGTTACGATTTGCAATAGGTGATAGATCACCTTACTCTTTTCTTTTTTGTCAAGCTAGTTAGGTTAGATTAGCCATTTTGTTGATTTAATAGCATTTTAGAAGACTTATGACCGTAGAACTAGGTTAGATTCACATTTTATGCTTATGTTTCAATTAGGACTAGAATGCTTTCTTTATGCATGTTTATGCTTCATTTTCTATATTTGATCCATGCATAGTGTAGATGCTATTTTACTTTATGCTATTACATGAATATTGATTCACTTTACATAGTTTAGCATCTTTATTTATGCTTTCTTGATTATGCATGTTAATGGTGTCATCATACATTTTACCTAAAAGGGCCTCATCACGAGAGGCTGCCTATATTTTTGACATTCTTGTTGTTTCTTGACCATAGGGAATAGTTCTAAAGGAGAGATAAAAAATCCAACCCCTTCCCCATTGTGAACAAGAGGGTCATCGACACCCTAGAGCAGTTCGTATCACCCTGAGGGGTATTTTGATCACACCCACCCTTGATAGGTATTAAAAACTATTGTAATTAAAGTATCAAATGGGTATCCCTAAGAGGGACGAATCTATAATTTGAATTCATAAAAAATAATAAAGAATTCCTTGTATTCACTTTATTTCTTGTTATCAAATTATGCATGCCTATTTGTGTGTTTCCCTTCGATTGCGATAGTTAGATCGGGTGTGAGCTTCCTTGGTGGTTACAAATGGTGATCATGATGGAACTTCGCATTTCTAGCCCCTGAGTACTGACAGTTTTGGTTGTTTCATCTCAAGTGCTAATCGCATCTAACAGACATGGTTATTTTTTGGCCTGCACCTGTCACCTGTAGTTTACACTACAGTCCACAGACCAGAGTTGTGATTTACAACATAAGTAGTAGATAACAGAGAAACCACTTGGCAGTAGAGCAGGAGTTGAGGTAGGTTCTATTTCCATTCTTTGTTCTACATTTTGTCCTCTATATTTTTATAGTAAGTGATAAATCAATGGCAAATTAGGAACATTAAAGGAAAATGATCAATTAATAAGTCCTCATTTGCTTTTGTATTCTTTCCATTAGAAAGGCGTTGCTAGGAACAACGAACCTCTGATTGTAGTCTGCCCTAGAATACAGTGACCTTGATAAAAATTATGTGGTTGTTTGCATGCATGAGGCCCAAATAGAGGCCATGTCATCATAACTGCATTGTCATAACATGATGTAGGACATAACATTCATACCTTTGTGAATTTGAAACATTCCTTCTTATGCATATCATGTAGGAATGATCATATGAATTCTATTTTATGCATTTGTCTTTATGCAAAGTAAAACGAACCAAACACACCATGTTTCATTGTAAACATCAGTGGCATTGGGCTCTCACATCCAACCCATTTGATTGAGACCAATAGTGGATATCATTACCGCTTGGTTGGCTCATTTGAAATTGTATTATCGGGACCCGATCATTGCCAAGACTGACCCAATAACTGTCCTATCTATGTAAAATAACACGCACTCCTCTTTGAAAGGGTGTATCGCTATGCACGTTGTGATGGGTGAGGGTTGCTAGTACCTATGCTACTTCATTGAGTATGAACTTCATTACCATATTCAGCTTGTGTGAGTATATAGGTGAAATCCAATTAAACTAAGAATAAAATCCAATGATTTTGCAAAACATGCAAGAGTTTCTCATACTGATACAACACATCTTGTAACAACATCAAACAGTTTAGGGCACATTGTAAAATTTAAAAATAAGATAAACATCATTGTATACCTTGTTTGATAATAAAATATACATCTAGATGTTAGGTACACTATGGTGGATACACGAGGTGGTCGGCAAAGGTGCAAGCCTGAGGTCAATGACCAAGCCCCAATCGATTCATAATTACATGTGTCTAGTCCTCAACCACATGAGCAAACCGAATGACATTCGGTGAGCATTAGAGGTGACAACTCGACATGGGAGGATCCCATTGAGTGTACCCTTGATAGACTAGCATCATTACATACTGTTAGACGTAGATTAGAGCATGGAGCTATCCAACCAGATGGTGCTCCACTTAGAAGTCATTATCGAGACCACAGTGCATGTGCATCCATGGGATCGGTCGAAGAGTATGTCATGTAGGGGACCAGATTGGTACCCATATGCACTAAGTCTATAGGGTGTACTATACCCCCACCTTTTGAGTATAGAAGGAATAGAGGTCCACCCATTCAGGGGCAAGTAGATAGGCTCCTTGCTGAGTGCAAGTCTACCCATACTCCCATGCATACTATAGCATGCAAGATCACCATCGATATATCAAAGGTTAGAGCTAAAGGAACACCACCCCATGAGAGGTGGAGGTCTAGACAGCTAGATGATCTAGGTAGTGTGCTGGAGTAGCTAGGCTGTAAGCTTTTGGCTCCGCCCACTCATGCTTCGAGTGAGCATAGTGGGAGCATCATTAGAACTACCAGAGACCATGGAGAGGCTTCTAAGTACCCTCATATCTCACACCCATAATCCATGCATGGTGGCACGTAGTACAGGACACAACACGATGTCGATGCTATCTTCACAAATAGAGGCAAAAGCACAGCACATCAGTCCGATGGGTACAAAACCCACAAGGTCACTCGTACAGAGCAAGCATATCAAAGGCCTTCGATGACTGACTAGGTCGAAAGATCATATCGACTGACCTTTGAGCAAAAATGCCAACTCCTCCAAGATCAATTGGAGGATGCTCTCCTAGAGAGGCAACACATCGAATATGAATATCTTTAGGCACAAAGGCTTACTAGACAAAGGTTGTATGAGTAGCGCTTGCATGAGGAGCGCATCCTCATCCAGAAGGAGCATGTAAAGCAGGAAGATAGGTTGGCTAGGGCCAGCCTATACTCTCAAGATGAGCACAGAGAGCAGGTGCATAGGAAGGTTTTTTTGCAAGTTGACATGCACCATGAGCGTGCAAGCATTCACACTCATATCATTGCCCATAACAGAGAGCGATCACCCTCGGTCAACAATCAAAGGTAGAAACATTATGAGGAGCAAGAGGGAAACAGATGAAACTAAGAATATCTTGAGAGTTCCCAAGCTAAGGAGGAGGAAGAGCAACACCCTCCACCTTGACAAAAGAGGAATGTACCTCCCAGACTACCTCTGTGCCGACTTAGAGAAGAGGACTTTATGTCTTCTGAGGCTTACAAATATTTTGCAGAGAAGGTCAAGGCAATTAAGAGATAGGGCACGACTATCTAAAAGCTGTCACTGAGGAAAATTCACAATGAACCTTTAGATCCCTTGGTACCTACGACCCCATGCCTGGAGCATTTTGAGATGCCCAGGTTGGATAAATTTAAGGGTGATGAAGAGGTGCAATAACATGTCACAGGATTTTTGGATGCTTGCTTCTAGAGAGAGAACAATGATGTACTATTGTTGCATATGTTTATCATGACACTCTCTAGGCTGGCCTGAGAGTGGTTTAATTAGCTAAAGAAGCACATCATAACAAATTTTGAGTAATTAGCTGATGCATTTATTGAACGCTATTACTTTGATGTCAAGAAACATGCCAACCTTTCCTATTTGGCTGTGCTAGCTCAGCACGACGATGAGCCAATAGAATAGTATAGGAAGAGGTGGAGGAGATTAATGGCAAAGTTGCCATTCTTGATCCCTGCCATAGAATTAACTCGAATGTTTACAAAGAGTTATGACAAGCACATCTCGCTAATTTTGCAGCTGTGGTAGTATGCCACATTCGAACAAGCTTGGGCGTAAGCCAAGGTAATTGAGGATATCAAGTTGCAGGAAGGCAACTTAAAGCTAAAAAATAGGAAAGAGGGATATAAGAAGAGTACCTCAAAATAATAGGGCAAATAGGACCATGTGAATCAGGTGGTATTGAATCTCCAAAATGAGGATAAGGGGTAAAAGAAACATAATTATCAAGCCCATCCCCCTCCTGTGTAATATGACCAGTGCAAAAATAACTACAAGGGCAAGAACAAAGAGCAATGCCCATCTCGCATATTTATGACATTGACAGAATCAATGACATCGATATTTCGTCAGCTCTGTGAGGCCAAGGCATTAAGATTACCCAAAGTTAAAATGGGTGATACAAATTAGTCCAAGCCCAAATACTATCAAGAAGAGTTGTTTTACATATTTCATAGAGTGAAAGGCCATGACATCGAGGTGTGTTGGTCCTTCAAACACATTGTATAAAATATGATAGACAAGGGAGAGCTTGTAGTACCAGACAATCCCTAGGTGCTAGATAATCAAAACATGGGGATTTTTAAAAATCTATTATCAAACCATGAGGTGCCCCGTAACCATGCTGGCCACATCAATCAAGTACTAGTTGAACCACCCACCCAAGGATTTTTTAGAATGGTCAATGTTATTACCAGACATGGGAGGTACGAATGGCAAAATAAACCTCATTCACCCATTCAAATACAAGCTACGTACCAGCAATGATAGACACAAAATATTCTAGGTCCACCAACGAGACCGATGGTGACCATTAGGAGCAGGTTGGTTCAAAACCTGTAGACAAATCATGTGAAGTTGTCGATATATGAGCTTTTACAACAGTCCCCTAGGCACAAGGAGAATCTTATGGAAATTCTGAGGTCCATTGAGGTACATTCCCAGGATGCATAGACATTCATGAACTTTGTGGGGCACGTACAACAGTGCCAAGAACCAATGATCCAATTCTACGATCATGAAGTGAAAATAGTTTTTGCAAGTGTGGCTGACCCACCACTACATATCATTGCTTGTGTTAACCATGTGCCATTCAAAAGGGTCTTGATTGAAACTAGTTCATCGATCAATATAATCATGACTAAGGCATAAAACCACTTGAAATTGCCTAAATCACTCATCGTACCAACCACCTTTACATTACAAGTGTTTAACAATGCACTATGCTCTATGGTTGGCATGATTGTCCTACCTATTCAGGTGGGACTAAAGACCATTACCGTAATGTGTCACATGATAGAGGGCATCTTGCAGTATAACATCCTATTGGGGAGGCCTTGGATTCAAGAAATATTTTGTGTTCCCTCGATATTGCATAAGTGTGTCAAGTACATACATGAGAGACAAATTCACGTGGTTGCATCATATGAAGAACCATTCAAGTTCATGAACTTAGCATATTTGCTAGGGGGTTTCATGATCCCATCAACGCACTTGGACATACGACCCACGTCATCGGTAAGGGTTCCAAGAGGTAAATAGGCGGTGCATGTTCAACCATTGGTATCTATATCAAATAGATCTAAACATACCACTACCACTTCTATGAGACCGAGTGCATTGGCAATGTGTCGGAATGATAAGAAATTAAAGGTGAAATTGGGCAAGAAAGAAGCAAAGAACGCACCCGAACTAGTCGCCACTAAGGCTGCCACTCCCATGGAGGTGGAGGAAGCCCAAGATCAAGTCGAGGAGGCACCTCAACCTGCTTTGCTTGCTTCATCAATAGGGTCATCCGCACCCCAGATGACTGTTCACATAGCCAGCACAGGTTTGGGTGAATATCTTATGCAAAATGTGACCTTCAATCCTATTTTAGAGACTGCTATAGACATGGGCCGATTGATAGCCCATCGATACCTAGTTGGATCCATAGTACCATTGGGTGAGCCACCAAACCAAAAAAACTTCATTTATGTCGAGTTGGATCAAGTTCCAACACGGGCACCCATGGAGGTGGATAATGATGAATAGTTTGCAGTGAACGTTCGGTATTTTTTCAATATAGAGCATG
Organism: Wollemia nobilis; assembly: GCA_028583015.1. Taxonomy (NCBI): domain Eukaryota; kingdom Viridiplantae; phylum Streptophyta; class Pinopsida; order Araucariales; family Araucariaceae; genus Wollemia; species Wollemia nobilis. Next base: position 2,643,536 of record JAQPPZ010002200.1, read on the forward strand.
CCATGCACATTTTTGAGCTTTATCATTGGCATAGATATGACCTTGGTATTTTTGAACAAGGAAGAAGAACCCCTCTTGAACCATGTTATCAGTTGGCAACTGATATGTTTGGATTGGGATTACAGATTTAGGGACATGATGCTTTAATCGTTGTATCATTGGATCATTTGTACCTGAGTCTGGAGGACGATGTGGATTTTAATCCGTATCATCCTAACATGTCTAGCCTTTAGGGCAACAACCCAATGGTGTCAGTCATCACCATTGAGATACCAGATATTGAACATGAAGAGTTCTCAGAGAAGAACCCCAGAGGTAGCCTGGGTCATCAAAATCGTATCATGATCGATGATACCAATATGTATGGACACAACCCCATCATTCTAGGTGATCTCGATCCAAGAGATCTTTGTAGTGAATATGTAGTGGAGTCCACCTCCGAAATGAGCAGACCGAGTTATGATGCAGATGGCAAGCCCTCAAATGATGATCAATCCAAAGAGGGAATTGACCGAGCCTTCGTGGTTCCAAAATTTCTATGCCATTTGCTGCCTAGAGAGCAATTAGATGAGATACAAGAGCATTTCATGGTCGATAGTGACTATGGAGACGAGATAGAGTAGGCATACTTAAGGCCTCATCCAGTTAATCTCCCAATATTCGTGGACATGATAGAGTGCCCTGCTCATAGTAGCAATCATAGCGATGAGGTTGAGATGTTTGATTCAAGGCTAGTATGTTAGCTACATCTATTGCCTATGGAGTTAGAGTATGTTACAGAAGAGGGTCCTCTTAACACAGATTAATCTGAAGAGGAAGCAGAGCCAATTTTTGCATTGGTATCGTATATACGATCATTTTATCTGGTCTATCCAAATAGTGATGATAGCGACCGCAAAATTAGGTACATGGAGCCACATCTGGCAGATCACCCCTTGCATATGGGGGGAAGTGAAAGATTATATATTTATAGTGATGATGAGGATTCATTGGAGATGGCCTATTTGGGGCCTCATCACCTGCATAATCAAAATCCACCTCGGGGTCCGCCACCTGTTATAGCTATGGGTTTATGTCGATAGATAAATCTCTAGTGCTGCCTCAGGGAAAGAATAAATCTGGAAGAGGAATATCAAAGGCTCTTTCCCCAGTCACCTACTTATGCTAAGTTTATTGAGCCAAGAGATCCCATTTTGTAGTTAGTGCACAGAGAGGATCCAATTGTCCGGGCATCCCACAGGGAGGACCCTTTCGTCCCCATGCCATCCGAGCCAGATCTTGGGTATGGAAGCTACACATATGATGTAGAGTTTAGTCTATGTGGTCTTGGAGATCAATTCCATTCCATCAGCATGGTCTCCATTGATTTGACCACTCCACTCCATAATCTAGCAGATCCATCCAAGCCATTGCATCTAAACATGGATGCTATCGATTGGGATCACGTTGATTCACCAGTAGAGCCTGAATATTTCTTCTCGAATGAAGAGATGTTGCAACCATTTCATTTTGGACCAAGCTATGCTTATGATGTCTATCACACTAAAAATGCTTCCAACAAAGAACATATAAATCTAGCTGATGACATCCATTTGATCCCTATGCCTCATCAGCTTGAGGAGGGATCCCATATGTCAGTAGAGGAAACCTTCAAAGTGGATATCGGTAACGACCCCACCAATCCAAAGAAGGTCAAATTTGGAATGAGTCTCACTCCAGATGAGCATGCTAGCATCATCCCTCTATTGAAAGAGAGACTTGACCTTTTTGCTTGGACATACAAAGATATGCCCGGTCTAGACCCGAAGTTGGTTACTCATAACCTTTCGCTAGACCCATCCAAGAAGCCCATCAAGAAGAAGCTTAGAAATATGCATCCAATAGTAGCCTTAATGGTGAAAGACGAATTGCAAAAATTGTTGGATGTAGAATTTGTCATTTCCATTGACTATCCAGAATGGGTATCCAACATGGTGCCTGTAGGAAAACCAGATGGAAGGATCCGTATTTGTATGGATTTTAGAGATCTCAACAAGGCAACACCCAAAGATTCATTTTTGTTGCCCAATATTGATGCTCTAGTAGATTCTACTGCTGGTCATGAAATGCTCTCCTTAATGGATGGTTTTTTTGGTTACAATCAAATTCGGATTAAGCCCAAAGACCAGCACAAAACTACGTTTATAATGCCATGGGGAACATTTTGCTACAAAGTTATGCCATTTGGTCTCAAAAACACTGGTGCTACATACCAGCGGGCCATGACATACATTTTTCATGACTATATGCACAAAATTCTGGAAGATTATATCGATGATTTTCTAGCCAAGTCATTGCTATGAGAGGAGCATGTGGAGGTCTTGAGAAAAGTCTTCGATCGCTTGATAGAGCACAACGTCAGGTTGAATCCTAAGAAGTGCGTATTTGGCGTAACTTCTAGAAAATTGTTAGGGTTCATTGTCTCCAAGAGAGGCATCAAAGTAGACCCAATGAAGGTCAAGGCCATTTTGGAAATGCGTCCTCCCACCAATATTAAGGAATTAAGGAGCCTCCAAGGCAAGGTAGCTTCGATAAAGTGATTTATCACCCAACTATTAGATAAATGTTGACCCATGAATCGACTGCTACATAAGGGTGTCCCATTCAACTGGGATGAGGACTGCAAGGCAGCCTTCATTGAGATAAAGCAATACCTAGCAACGTCGCCAGTGTTAGCTCCACCAAGGCCAGAAGAGCCTTTTCTGCTATATATATCGGCAACAGACTTTGCGTTAGGGACCATGTTGGCCCAAAAGAACGTACAAGGCAAAGAACAAGCCATATATTACATTAGTTGAACCTTGGTGAGTTACGAGCTAGGATATGCATATGTGGAAAAGCTATGTTTAGCAGTAGTGTTTGCTACCAAGAAATTGTGGCACTACATGTTAAGTCACACGACATATGTGATATCAAAACAAAATCCTTTGTAGTATATGATGAGCAAGACATATCATAATACATGTACTGCAAAGTGGATCATGCTATTGACAAAATTTGATCTAGAATTCGTAAGCCAGAAGTCCATTAAGGGATAGGTCATAGCAGATCAGTTAGCTGAGGTGCCACTATCCAATAGTAGGCCTCTGACAATCGAGCTTCCGGATGATGCAATTTTTGTAATATTCGAAGCTCCCGAACCTGAAGAACCAGAGAACAATGCTGATATGACTCTGTTCTTTGATGGTTCGAAGTGTGAGCAAGGATCTGGTGTAGGGATAGTGTTTTTCACGTCGCAAGGAGCTCCAATGCCCTTGTCATTCAAACTAGACTTCCCATGCACCAACAATAATGCTGAATATGAAGCCCTACTTTTGGGCCTTCATACAACCGTCGCCATGAATATCAAGAGACTAAACATCTTTGGTGATTCCCTGCTCATAATTAACCAAGTGAAGGGACTATTTTAGTGTCGATGTCTGGTATTGAAAGCCTATAAAGATCTTGTTGCCACATATCTAGCTAAACTAGAATGGTACGACATCGAGGCAATCCCTCATTCATCAAATAGATTTGCGGACACCATGGCTTCTTTGGGATCCTTAATCCCTCAGAATCTGTCTACTGACTTCACTACCATCCATGTCAAGACGCTCTCGCATCCTGTAGTAGAGCGTGTAGCCTTTGATAACAAAGAATCAGTCAACATGATTAGTGTGGAACCAAAAGCTGATTGGTTCTGCAAAGCTGAAGACTTTCTCAAGAAAGCACCCTAGGGGTCTTTAACCTCCTAGAGTCCTGCGGGGAGTGGCACCACCATTCACCACAAGGTTGTCTCCCAGTATGCATTTGCAAAAGTAAATATGCAGGGGGTATAGGTTGTCTTAGCGATCGAAGCTGAGGCTCATCAGAATTGGATGTCACAGATTCAAGACTTCCTAAGACTTGGTTTTGTCCTGGAGGGACTGTCGTGTGCCGCAAGATGCACATTTAAATAGAAAGTGACTAAATTTGTCTTGATAGGAGATATTTTGTACCATCAAAGTTACGATGGAGTTCTCCTTCATTGTCTTGAGCCCCAAGAGTCATCTTGGGCAATTTTAGAAGCTCATGATGGTACGTGCGGTGGCCATTTTAGCGGCATGGCCATCGTCAAGCGCATCCTTTGAATGGGTTATTATTGGCCCACTATGGAGAAGGATTGCAATGTGTATGTCAAGAAGTGCGTCAAATGTCAGCATCATGCTAATCTTATGCACCTGCCATCACAGGCCTTACAGCCCATCCAAGCGGCCTGGCCATTTTCTCAGTGGGGGTTTGATCTAATTGGCAAGATCTCTCCTCCATCATCAGGTTGACATACATTCATCATTATGGCTACTGAGTATTTTACAAAGTGGGTGGAAGCCATTCCCTTAACAACGACCATGGGAGCTCGCATAGCAGAGTTCATAATGGAGCATATCATAAGTCATTTTGGGGTACCATCCAAAATAGTTTCGGATAATGGAACTTCTTTTAAGAACAAAACTGTGTGAGCCTTAACTTCTAAGTACCGCATCAAACATAGTTTTGCATCTCCATATTATCCATAGGCAAATGGGCAAGCTGAGGCCTCAAACAAGACTATGGTAGCCATCTTGAAAAAGATAGTGCAAGAACACCACAAGGATTGGCATACACAGTTGCCCCTTGCATTATGGGCTTATAGAACTAGCATTCGGACTCCCACTGGGGCAACTCCATTTTCACTAGTATATGGCATTGAGGCCATTATGCCCTTAGAGTTGGAAATTCCAACGCTACGCATCGCATTGAAAGAGTTCATCGATGACGACACTGCGTGGCAAGCTCACCTAGATCAACTGACGATGCTCGATGAACGTCGCGTGAATGCCCTTGAGCATCTCCATGTTTATCAGGAGTGACTCAAACGAGCTTACAATATCAAAGTCCACCAGAGAGACTTTGAAGTTGGGGATCTTGTGCTAAAAGAAAACCAACAGAACTCGAATTTTCCACCCGATATGCGAGACAAATTTATGGCTAATTGGTTAGGACCCTATATCATATCTAAAAATATTGGTCCAGGTACCTATCGCTTGACGTCGCTAGGGGGTGTTGAAGAGCCTGAGCCTCTCAACATCATCCATATTAAGGCATTCTATGCTTAGAGAGCATAGCAGAAAGAGCTCCAAAGGCATCTGTAAGCCCTTTGGTCAGTCAAAAGGCTCCAAGGATTTCTAAAAATTGCTTGGTCAACCCAAAGGCTCCGAGAGTTCCTATAACTACTCGGTCATCCCAAAAGGCTCCAAGATCTCATTCGAGTGATTTGGTCATGTCAAAAAAATCTCCAAAGGCATCTGTAAGCCCTTTGGTCAGTCAAAAGGCTCCAAGGATTTCTAAAAATTACTTGGTCAACCCAAAGGCTCTGAGAGTTCCTATAACTACTCGGTCATCCCAAAAGGCTCCAAGCTCTCATTCGAGTGATTTGGTCATGTCATAAAAAGCTCCAAAGGCATATGTAAGCCCTTTGGTCAGTCAAAAAGGCACCAAGGATTTCTAAAAATTGCTTGGTCAACCCAAAGGCTTCGAGGGCTGCTTAAAGCCACTCGGTCATCCCAAAAAGGCACCAAGGATTTCTAAAAATTGCTTGGTCAACCCAAAGGCTCCGAGGGTTTCTTAAAGCTACTCGGTCATCCCAAAAGGCACCAAGGATTTCTAAAAATCACTTGGTCAACCCAAAGGCTCCGAGAGTTCCTATAGCTTCTCGGTCATCCTAAAAGGCTCCACGCCCTCTTGTTGAGAGTTTGGTCAACTAAAAGGTTCCAAAGGCATCTGTAAGACCTTTGGTCAATTCAAAAAGCTCCAAGGATTTCTAAAAATCACTTGGTCAACCCTAAAAAGCTCCAAAGGCATATATACTCATCATTTGGTCAAATATGAAAGCTCAAAAATGTATAAAAATTTGAAAATATATAAAATTCAAAAAAAATTGGTAAAGCATAAAATCCAAAAACATTTGCTTTTGTAGTTTGCATTTTCATATATGCATTCACATCATCATATTGCATTTAGGCATTTGTCATCCATTGCATTCCATAGTAGAGTGTAGTGTGTCTATCAAAATCTTACAAATGATCACACGTTTGTGTTTCAATCATGCACCCTTGCATTTATCATAATTCATTGCATTCATACACGATACCTATTGTGGAGAAACATGTATGTATATTAAGTTTTCCAGTCACTCAGCCATACCTAGTGGGTTCTTCAGATATTGTAGAAAGCTTGCTTTATTGTTATAGACAAGGTCATTAGTTGGGATAGTGCTTCAACATATCAGAATCCCGTCACTAAGCAAAATAATATAAAATCCTACTAAGACAAGAGATGATGAAAGTTGCGAAAGCAATCTTAAGTATCTAGAGAGATGGGTTTCACGACCTGCTTATCTTGCAAATAGTCGGTTTAGAAAGGTGTACTTTGGCAAAAGGACAAGAATTTCCCCTATAAATCCCAAAGTCACAAAGTTTAAATCCCAAGTTACAAAGTGCAAAAGTACAAATTTCAAGTTCAAAATGTAAAGTGACATAGTGAATCAAAAGCACTATAAAAATCCCTTGCTCAAAGAAAATGGTAACACGTGGACTAACAGTGATTTTCATCACTACATATGAGCAAGTAAGAAGGGTGAGAACTTGAATCCCTGGATTGTCCACCTTTTGAAAGCCATAGAGTGATCCCCGATTGCAGCAATGGGTTGGAAGAGTCCTTCATGCAATCAGAGGGGTAGTTCTATTGGGTGATCCCCAAATGTAGCAATGGGTTGAAAGAGTCCCGCCTGCATTTGGAGGGGTAGCCCTGATCAATTTGCAAGATGAGCTAGCTCTAGGTACCTAGGATTGTCTAGTTGTATAAGTCTAATCAAAGCTGAAACAAGGATGGTACGATCGTATGAGGAACCCTATCTCACATATGGGTTGAAAGAGTCCCGATTGACATACGGGGTATGCTTATGATCTATCTAAAAATACTCACATGCACACATAGGGATAATGAATAGTTGGGTCTGTCACGGCAAAAGCCTTGTCCAATAAAAGCCTTGTACAATTAGTATTTGATTTTTGGAGAAGTCTACTAGGGTGTTTGAGTCTCATGGAAAACCCTAAAAAAAAAATCTCCAATAGCAACAAGATACCAAATATCATTAAACATCAAAAATACTAGTCATTCATTCATCAGAATGCATTTTACAAAGCACAATCAAACATATAGGATAGATACCGCATGAATATCAGAAATGATGTTTAGACGACCACTGACTATATAGTGCAGCAAAGAAAAATATACAAAATGGCATATTCATTCATTAGCATTATACCAATCCATTTCACTGCATTTCATATATGGGTGATTAATTGATTAAGTTCTTGTAATGAGAATTATCAATTATCTTGCATGATTGTCATACATTCTGTGGTGTCGTAGTTTAAAATTGATATACATAGTTTACATTCATTCTTTATGTTTTAAGTGATTAAAGCATACAGGTTCATTCCCATTAGATTACGATTATGTACATAATGCATTACCATACATTGCATAGCATGCCATAACTTCATAAAAATAAACGCATGCCCACAAAGCAAAAATAAATATGCGTTCAAAATAAATACCACATCCATTTGCATCCATTATATATGGCACATCTAATCATATAGATCATTGCATAACATCATCATCATAAAATAGATAGCTATCTAGTGCATGTCATCCATACATTGCATCATATCAACATAGCATCACATAAGCATTGCATCCATGTGCATCAAATAAACATAAAATAAAAAATTAAACATCAGATACACATAATGAGCCAAAATGATCAAGTCATATATATATATATATATGTGTCCAATAGAGTACATAGGGAGTGCATCAATATGCCCATAGGCTACAAAGCGTGTAGGTCCTCGACCTTACACTCAAAATGAGTACAACATAGCAAAAGTATAGTCTGCATCTAGCAGAGCCCAGGTCTAGTCTGCTCCCCCTGTACCGGAGCTCTCGTCGCCTCCCTCAGCACTGTGCTCTGGAGCCTGCTCTCCTATCTGCATTGGCACCTATGGTGGGTCCTGCTATGGGTCCTGCCTACCTCCAAATCCTAAGGCACCCAGCACACGAGAAACTGGTAACTATAGCAGGCTAGTCCCCTGACTGGCGGCCCCTGAAGTCTACCCTGCATCCCTAGGCCTGGCATGCGATGTCGCCCCATGTGTGCTAGAGGACCTGTGCATCCTCTCAATCCTATGAGTCCTATGACCTGAGCTCGCCATAGACTACCCTGAGGTCCTAGACCTGGTACGCTATGACTCTAAGGAGAAAGGATCCTCAGGAACCTGTAGCCCATGCATCTCTATATAACCGACTAGCTGATCAACATGAGCAAGCTGGGCTGCATGCATCTCATTGGTCCTCATGACCATACCACGCAGTCACTCTACCTCAGTCATCAGATCCTGTGTAGCTGCTGGTGCTACCACTGGTGCTACCGGAGGCCCCATAGTAGCCTAAGGAGGTGGCATAGCCCCCCTCGATACCCGGAGGAGATCCCTCTCTACCTCTGCTGTAGTCCACTATGCTTGCGCTAACTCTAGAGTAGTCTATAATCTCTGAGCCTGGGCCTCTGCATCTATGGCCCATGTAGTCAGAACCTGTATATGATCTTGCACCTCAGTAAGGCGCCTATCCCTATCAGCTACTCTCACCTCTAGAGTGGCGATAGTAGTGTCTCGCTCTAGCTGCTACGTGTGGAATCGCCCTAGCTGACTCTGCAAGTCAGCCACCTGAGCTAAGAGCTGACCCTCTACACTGTCGGGAGGGACCTCACCCTCCTCTAGAGCCTCCTCATTGGGGTCAACCTCAGGAGCCTCCTCGGTGGTGGCCACTGTGCCCCAACCGCCCTCTGTCCATTGGTGCACCCTGCACCCATCGGGATCCACCTCTACCTCTACTTGATCTGGCTCCTGGCCTAGAGGCCCTATGCCATACCATATGAACATGGACCACCACCTATCATACTCTGGAGTGGTCCCAATAGTCTCGACTCTAGTCTCCTGGTAGTCATCAGCAGCATCTCCTAGAGGCTCCAGAATGATCCACTGTAGATCATGCTCTACAACCAAGCATCGGTACCTGAGGGGGATATCTAGAATATCCTGCATGAGCCCAAACTACCATAGGACCCGAGAGTAGAACTAGTACTCTCAAATCTCGACCTTACGGTCGATCAACCATCTATCATGGCATGCCTATCTCAGCCACTGGCCCTCCTCTGGCCACGTTGGGCAATCCATATAGGGCTACCACTGAACATCATTCGGGCCAAGTGCCATGAACTGAGTAATATAGTGTTGGATATCACCAGCATGGATCCTACTATGGGTACCCTCCTCCTCATGAGGCCAATAGGTAGCATAGCACTAACGATCATCAACAATAGTAGTAATCCATAGGGGCAGATCTGAAGGATGCTCGATCCGAATGTGTTGCCACCCCTAGATCTATAACAGAAGACTATAGTTGAGGCCCTTATGACTATGCTCTATAATTTGGTATAGCTCCCTGTAGAGCTGACATAGCAGGGTGCTCCCCCAAGCTAGAAGTAGAGGTGCCTCTATAGAGCTCTACAGCACCCTCCAAGCGGTGGACAGGAGGTTCCAGGGAATCCTCACGCCCGAGGAGTCTGGAAGCACAATCTAAACTATGAGGTGCATAAAGAGGGCTTCCCGTGTAGAGAAGACATCCTCGTGGTACCACTCACCAATGTGTACCCCACCATGGTCTATCACGTCCTGAGCATCCTCGCTCTGGTCATCGAAGATAGTGTCAAAAATAGCCTCCTTTACCCTAGAGGTAGAGGAGACGATGGCCTCACCATCAATAGGGATCTTGAAGATCCTGTAAATGTCCTCTAGAGTAACAGTCATTTCACCTGTAGGCAGGTGAAATGTGTTGGTCCGCGCATTCTAGCATCGGGCCAATGTAGTTAGGTAGGCTTGATCTACCCTAATAGTGGGTAGATCCATGATGTATCTAAACTCGATAGCTCGAAACCAATCTCGATCGGCATCGGATAAAGCCTCGTGGAGAGTCTTCAGAATATCCGGCTCCTGGGCTCTAGAAGTCAATCTCTGGAATAACAAGTACAATTTAAGACAAAATCTAGCTAACTAGAGCTTAAAAAAAAAAAAAGTAGCAACAGCAAACCACAACTGAAACCTGCGGTCCCCAATTTGCAAATTGGGAACCGTAGCTGAAACCTGTGGTCCCCAATTTTCCAACTAGGAACCGTAGCTACCAGTTGCGGTTTAGGAGCGACACCCATTTTGGGTACCCTCCTAGACCACTAAGGCATAAAATTAAATCCTAAAGCTAGCCTAAACTAGTGGGGTTCATTACCAGTAGTTTAGTGAGGTTCATTTTCTGCATTACTTAATGTAGTTCATTTTATTGGTATTGAGTGTGTGGTCTCGATTTCGAGTTACCTTGCCCGCACCCTAGCCCTAGCTAGTAGATGGTTGATCAGGATCCGCCATCGAGGTCGAGGAGTGTAATCAAGGTAGAGTGTGGTAGCATTTTCGATCAGGAAGGGTCTTCTCACTCTCAGAGCTCTCAGATTGCTAGTGTTTGCCAGGAAATAATGAAAAATTTCAAATGGGAATTCAATTTATAGGTTTTCCTAGTCTCGATGAACTGCAGCTGACACCTGCGGTTCCGGAACTAGGGTTTTCCGCCCGTAGGTCTGACCCGTGGTTCCCAAAATTTGGAAATATAACCGCAGACCATACCTGCGGTCCACAACTAGCATTAAATGCACTCAAAACCCACCGTGGGAAGGTTTAAAAGAGCAAATTATTGACTTCCACCGAACAAAAATTCAAAATCAATGATTAAAATTGCAAATTTGGTGATGTTAAAAGCACCAGGATCAATCAAATAAATGCAAAATTAAAACAAAAAAAATAAAATAATTAAAAACCAAATGCGCCTCGTATTCAGTGATTTATCCTATACACTTGGCGGTTGCAGTGAGTTGCGATCCATGCAATCCGACAAGATGAGTAAATCACCATAAGGACATTTGGGGTAAAATTGTCATTTCTTTTATAACATCTTTCAGCAAATCATCGACAAATATGATTCAACACAAGTCTAATTGCATTTGTATCATTTTGATTCCTTAAGATGGCTATTGTGGCCTGACTACTCCAGGGGATAGAAATGTGCCAATACCACTAAGAGTTGCAATCATAAGCTGAACTGGGCCTAGCCAAGGCATTAAAGGGCTCGAATCTTAATTTTTTCAGGATCATTCATTATGGTCAAGCGATTTCGTCACTTCATACATTGTCATTACCCTCATCGACTCATCGCTTGAGGGGGTAGTCATAATTTCATAATCATAATCAAAGTCAGTAGAAGATCCCTGAGATCGTAGATCCCCTGATCTTGTCAAAATTGCGTTCGTTCTTGCGAATCATTATCAACAACTATCATAAGCTTCCCCCTTTGCTTGGGGTAAACAACAAATATGATAATTGGTTTGCAACTCTCATCCTTCAGATTTATGGGTCAGAAGATACCCATACTTGGCATTGGTGCTATCCGAACATCTGATGACGAGGGTAGACTTGTCAAAATGTAAGCCTTTCACAAGCTGGAAGCAATGATTCCAAGATGCGCATCCTTTTGCTAGACCTGGGGCATCTAATGTTGATCTGACTAATGATCATCATAGAACCTTAGACATCATTTTAGGATGTATATTTTTGCTCAGCGTTGTTCAATCTCACAACGCATCTCAAAAGGGGCATCTGTAGACACCTAAAACACGTCATGTCGAGGGTGACTACTCATATGGACATGCTACAAGACCATATGGAGGATCTTGGATAGACTCCAAGATAGAGAAGTGGTTCTAACCACTCAATTTAGGCATTTTGGCCTAAGCAATCTGAATCATAGCCCAGACCTGTGGTCTCCAGTCTAAACCATGGTTGACACCTACGATCTGCAGTCTGGACCGTAACTGTGACCTGTGGTCTTAACTGAAGTTCAGTTAGGCCTTCCATTCGAGCCAAATCGGTTAGAATGGCCAGAAGATCTAGAAGGAGGTAGTTGAAGGATGAAATATTCTAGAGGCTTCCATCCCAACTGTCCTAACCAACCTTCTTGGTCTTGGCTTCTCCATGAAGCCACCCCTAGCCCTAGGGGCATGCTATAAATACCCCCTCCAAATGGGGAGAAAAAAGAGAGCAAGCATTGGATATTTGAGCAGTGAAGCCCTGGCGAATTGTACACTCAAACTGAGTATACTAAGAGATAGAGCTATTGCACTTAATCCCCGACCCTTTTGCCACCATTCATGATGAATTGCATTATGGATGCCCTAGGTGCTTAGGAGGATCAAGAAATGCAAATTCGAGAAAACGAAGGCCCTTCACATCGAATTGACCACCAAATCAGTCTGAGGACAATGAAGGTGACCCTTGAACATCAATTTGGACAAGGAGATTGAGCCCACTGCCCCTAATTTTGAGGGTAAACTCATCAGAGGTCAAACCGTGGCTGTCAACCATGGTTCACAGTGCAGACCACTCACCAGAGCTATGGTTTGCAACAGGTGACATATCACCTTACTCTTTTCTTTTCTGTCCAGCTAGTTAGGTTAGATTAGCCATTTTGTTGATTTAATAGCATTTTAGAAGACTTTTGACCATAGAACTAGGCTAGATTCACATTTTATGCTTATGTTTCAATTAGGACTAGAATGCTTTCTTTATGCATGTTTATGCTTCATTTTCTATATTTGATCCATGCATAGTGTAGATGCTATTTTACTTTATGCTATTACATGAATCTTGATTCGCTTTGCATAGTTTAGCAGCTTTCTTTATGCTTTCTTGATTATGCATGTTAATGGTGTCATCATACATTTTACCTAAAAGGGCCTCATCACGAGAGGCTGCCTATATTTTTGACATTCTTGTTGTTTCTTGACCATAGGGAACAGTTCTAAAGGAGAGATAAAGCATCCAACCCCTTCCCCATTGCGAAGAAGAGGGTCATCGACACCCTAGAGCAGTTCGTGTCACCCTAAGGGGTATTTTGATCACACCTACCCTTGATAGGGATTAAACACTATTGTAATTAATGTATCAAATGGGTATCCCTAAGAGGGACGAATCTGTAATTTGACTTCATAAAAAATAATAAAGAATTCCTTATATTCACTTTATTTCTTGTTATCAAATTATGCATGCCTATTTGTGTGTTTCCCTTCGATTGCGATAGTTAGATCGGGTGTGAGCCTCCTTGGTGGTTACACTTTTATCCCATTGCTAAGATCAGGGATCCTCAAGTGTTTATCTGATCCTATGTTGGACTTAGTTGGATTATACCATTAGGTAGTATTGGATTACCTAAAGCTATCTCATCCACATGCAAACATTGGTATACACAAATGCAAGATGCTATTGTGATAGACATATCATCATGCATAAGGGTATCACCATTTCCAAGCATGGCTGTACACCAAACTTGTAATGGGGATCACCTTCTAGTTTTGTACAATGTTAAGAATTCCAGGGATACAAACTCCATTCCCTTGTTTTCTTAATTTCATTTGGGATACTTGATCGTGCTTAGTGATGAAAATCGCTGTTTATTTTTGATTGATTTTTTAATTTTATTTTTCTATTGAGCAAGGGATTTATGTAGAGATGATGATTGCTTGTTTGTTTTATTTTTGAATTTTCCTTGAGTCTGGGATTTTGCTTGTTTTAATGAAAACAAGGAATTTATGTAGTGATGATAATCACTTGTTCGTTTTGCTTTCAAATTTTGATTGACTCTGGGATTTTGCTTGTTTTAATGAAATCAAGGGACTTAACTGGGTAGGGCAGAACTTGTCCTTTTGCCAATTCTTAGCACCTTTGAATCGGTCATATAGGGGTATAAGCAAGGAAGATCCTTTTCACTTAAGGTAACCTAGACCACTTTTGTAGTAGTTATCTTTCCATTGTACCAACTAGGATTTTATTGTTTTTAATTAATGATGGGATCCTAAATATCTGAGGCATTATCACGACTAGACCTTACCCTCTACTAATCAAGATGACTTTCTACAAAAGCTGATAAGACCACTAGATATGGTTGAATGACCAAAAAATTTAGCCAATTATTTATAACAACAAGAATTGTTGCGTTGAAAAACACATTTACACACATGAATGAATGGATGAAGATGGATTTGAGTATTTGTGGTTGTGATACAAACTGTGGCATCATTTGCAAGATTATGATCATAACATGTGCAAATGTAATGGATATGAATGTAATGCAGCTATGTGGATGCAAATGTAAGATGCAAATGTTTTTGTATTTTCGATTATTTTGAATTATTTTTGTGCTTTTGATTATTTTACATTGTTTTGTGCTTTTGATTATTTCTTGACCAAAGGGTTTATTGTGCCTTTGGGGCTTTTAGGGGTTAACCAAATGACATGAGGATACCCTTGGAGCATTTTTATTGAATTTGACCAAGCGACATGAAGATACCCTTGGAGCATTTTTGATTGAGGTGACCAAGCAACATGAAGATACCCTTGGAGAATTTTGATTGATTTTGACCAAGCGACATGAAGATACCCTTGGAGCATTTTTATTTTTGAATATTTAATGCTTTTATGATTTTTTTGTAATTTTACGACATAGTTGAATGTTTTTGTATTTTATGTATATTTGAATGTTTTTGTGTTTTATGTATGGACACCATCCAATGATGTGAGGCGATATGCTCCAGGACCAACCCTTTATGAGATTATGTATGGACCTATCCAATTTACAGCAAATTTGTATCATAGGTGCGACAATAAATTTGAGTTTTTATGGTTTTATTTAAGCACAAGATCTCCAAATTTGAATTCTCTTAAGTGGACTTTACTATTTTAGGCTTGCGCAAGGCGATCCTGATAAACATAGAGATGCTCCAAGGCATTGACTCGATGTTCATCAAGAAGCATTAATTGATCAAGGTGGCCTTGCCACGTGGTGTCATCATCTATGAAGTCTTGTAATGCTATGCATAGGGTTGGAATTTTTGAATCTAGGGGCATGGTGGCCTCAATGCCATATACAAGTGAAAATGGTGTTGCCCCAGTGGGAGTCCACACACTAGTCTTGTATGTGCATAATGCAAGAGGTAACTGTAGATGCTAGTCCTTATGATTATCTTTCACTGTATTCCTCAAGATGGAAACTATTGTTTTGTTTGAGGCTTCTGCTTGCCCATTTACTTGCAGATAATAGGGTGTTGAAAAATTATGCTGAATATGGTATTTGTTCATCAAAGCATGCACATTTTTTTTTTTGAAAGATGGCCTATTAATAGATATTATTTTCGAAGGGACCCCAAAATGACTTATAATATTATGGAGTATAGACTCCACAATACTTGGTCCCATTGTCGATGTCAAGGGATCACTTAAAACCATTTGGTGAAATACTCAGTGGCCATTATGATGAATGTGTGTTGAATTGAAGATGGGGGTAAAATATTTCCAACTAAGTCTAGTCCCACTACGAGAAGGGCCATGCTGCCTGGATGGGTTGCAAGGCTTATGATGGTAAATGTGTGAGGTTCGCGTGATGTTGGCATTTAACACATTTCTTGACATACTCTCAATAATATTTTTCCATAGTGGGACAATAGTAAACCATTATCAAGATGCGCTTAACAATGGCCATGCCACTGGAGTGACCACCACACGTACCGTCGTGAGCCTGCGAAATTGCCCAAGATGCTTCTTGTAGCTCAAGAAAATGAAGGAGCATTCCATCATAACCTCACCTATTAAGAATATCTCCTAACAAGATGTACCTTGTTGTCATGCATCTTTCAACATGCGATAGACCTTGTGATACTATTCCAAGCTTTAGGAAATCTCGCACTTGGGAAAGCCAATCCTGGTAAGCCACAGTTTCTATAGAAAATATGGTCTATTCCTCCTGCTTCCAAAAACTCATGAATACATATTGAGAGACAAAACTATGGTGAATTGTTGCACCACACTCCACAAGACCCTGGGAGATCAAAGACCCCCAAGGAGCCATCTGGAAGAACTCTCTAGCTCTGAAGGACCACTCCTGATTTGGTTCAATATTTATCATGTTGAATGATTATTGATTGTCAATAGCCTCATGTTGTATCACTAAGTGTGCGAGAACCTTAATGTGAATGGTTGTGAAATCAGTAGACAGATTTTGAGGAATTAAGGATCCCAAATATGCCATGGTGTCTACAAATCTGTTTGACATATAAGGGATTGCCTTGATGTCATACCATTCTAGTCGGGCTAGGTAAGTGTCAAAAAACTCCTTGTAAGATTTTAGGAGTGGACACCTACATTGGAATAATCCTTTGACTTGATTTAATATGAGCAAGGAGTCACAAAAGATATTCAATCTTTTAATACCCATTGCTACGGTTGTTTGGAGTCCTATGATCAGGATATCATACTCTGTGTTATTATTTGTGCAAGGGAAGTCTAGTTTGAATGATAAGGGCAATAGAGCACCATGCGGTGTGATAAATACAATCCCTACTCCACCCCCTTGTTCCCACTTTGAACCATCAAATAATAATGTCATATCTATTTCTTTCTTAGGTTATTTGGGTTCAGACGGATGTGATAATTCAACGATCACATGGTTGGGTAATTCTATGGTGAGAGGCTTGCTATACTAAAGAGGTGCCTCTGCTAATTGATCATGTATGACTTGTCCCTTGATGGAATTTTGGCTTATGAATTCTAGGTCAAATTATATTAATAGCATGATCCATTTTGCCATATGTGTATTATGATAGGTCTTGTTCATCATGTACTACAAAGTATTTTGTTTTGATATAACATATGTCGTATGGCTCAACAATTAGTGTCACAAATTTTTGGTTGCAAAGACCACTACCAAACACAACTTTTTTACATACGCATACCCTAGCTCATAACTCACCAAGGTGAAACTGATGTAATATATGGATTGCTCTTTTTCTTGTGCATTATTTTGGGCCAACATGATGCCTAAAGTAAAATTAGTAGCCGATATGTATAGTAAAAATCGTACGTCTAGCCTTGGTGGAGCCAATACTGGTGGTGTTGCCAGGTAAGTTTTAATCTCTACAAAGGCTTGTTGGCACTCTTAGTCCCAATGAAAAAGGACTCCTTTGTATAGTAGCTAATTCATGGGTTGACATTTATCTGATAATTGAGAAATGAATTGTTTTATGGATGCTACCTTGACTTGTAGGCTTCTCAACTCCCTAATGTTGGTAGGGGCGACCATTTCCAATATAGCCTTTACCTTTGTAGGATCAACTTTAATGCCTCTCTTAGAAACAATGAAACCTAAGAGATTACCAAAAATCACACAAAACACACACTTCTTAGGGTTCAATTTGAAGTTGTGCTCAATGAGGCGATCAAAGATCTTTTCAAGGATTTCAACGTGCTCTTGCCATAATAAGGACTTGGCCAGCAAGTCATAAATGTAGTACTCTAAGATTTTGTGCATATATTCATGAAATATGTATGTCATGGCCCACTGATATGTGGCACCAACATTTTTTAGGCCAAATGGCATTACCTTGTAACAGGATGTCCCCCATGAAGTACTAAAAGTGGTCATATGCTGGTGTTCGGGTTTGATTCAGATTTGATTGTATCCAAAAAACCCATGCATTAGGGAGAGCATCTCATGGCTTGTAGTGGCTTCAACAAGAGCATATTTTTTTGGCAATGGGGATGAATCATTTGGAGTTGCCCTATCCAAGTCTCTGAAATCTATGCAAATACGAACTCTTGCGCTAGGCTTTCTCACGCGCACAATGTTTGAGACCCATTCAGGATAGTCAATAGGAACTATGAAAAACACATCCCACAACTTTTGTAACTCATTCTTCACCATAAAAGTGATGGTTGGATGAATTTTCCTCAAATTTTTCTTGACTGGCTTCTTCATGAGATCTAATGAAAGGTTGTGTACAACTAACTTTAGATCAAGCCCTGACATGTCTTTGTAAGTCCAAGAAAAAATATTTAGCCTCTTCTAGAGGAGAGGAATTATGATGGCTTTTTCCTCTAGAGATATAATTTCTCCAAATTTGATTTTCTTTGGTTGAGTAGGATCATCGCTAATGTCCACCTTGAAAGTTGCTTCTATATCCATATGTGACACATCCTCCAACTGGTGAGGTGTGGGTATTAAATGAATGTCATCGGTGGGATTTATAGGAGCTACTGATTTAGGATCCAAACCAACATGCAATAGGTCATATGCATAGCCTGATGCAAAATAAAATGGTTGTAATAAATCTTTGTTAGGGAAAAGATCCTTAGGGTCCACAGAAAAATCAACGCGATCCAAATTGATAACATATATAACAAGATACAATGGTTTGGTAGGATTTTCTAGGTTATGAAGTGAAGTGGTAAAATCAATGGAGATTGTATTGATGGATGAAACAAAATCTCTACGACCACATGGGTGAAATATTATCTCATAGGTTTTCCTCCCATACTCGTAATGAATCTCTGGAGGAAAAGGAATCTCTGGATCTGGCCCATGAGTAGGCTAGATAATAGGATAATTGGGTTCCAAGAGCTCCCTGAACATAGGCAGAGGGGGATTGATTGCATGATAAATGGAATTTAAGTCAATAGGTCTTCCCAAAAACTGTAAGCCAGGGTATGTGGCATGAAGTGCTGCTTCTCTTTCTACCAACATGTTGACTTGTCGTAAATGGTGAGGCCTAATATAAGCCATATCAATCTCATATTCAAAGTAATAATCACTTATCAAAAAACCATTAGCATTGGTATGTGGCCGTAAGACAAGGGGCACATGTCTTGGCTCCAAGTAGGACATCTCTATTTCATCCTCATATTATTCATCACTTATGAAGATGCAATTTGCATTAGTTTCTTACCCCAAGCTATGGGACCAATGCCTTGGCCCTAGGTAGTCTCTTTCTGTTGAGTCTTCTAAATCATAGCCACTTTTGTTCATTATGTATCCACTCTAATTGTGGCTGAACCAGGTAAGACTCTGTAAATAACAGGACCCATGATAGGCTAAGCTTACCTGTATTTCATCATCGCTTGCCACATATTCGATTTCTTCTAGCTCTTCATCCCAAAATATGCAACCTGTAGGGGTGGCATCTATTGAGGAGTTTGGATGATAAATCTTTGGTGGTGGTATGTTTACCATGGCCACTTGTTTGTTGATCAGATGTCTTGTATTTGGTGGGTGATAAGGAATAAAATTAATGTCTTCTCCTAACCCTAAGATTAATCTATCCAAGTCTACTACTAGAGAGTCATATTGACCTCCAATGTGGTAGCCTAACCCAAACTTATCAGTAGGAAGTTGGTATTGCAGCTCACACATTTGCCTATGCCCCTGCACATATATACCCAGATCGTAACCATGCCAATGGCAACATTAAAAGTAGCTTAGGAAAAACTCAGGATTAGAGAGGTAACACAAATTAATAGTGAATAGTTCATCATTATCCTCTTCTACATCTGAAGACTTATGGGTGTAGTCCAGGCCAACATAGATAAAGTTAGTCTAGTTGGGAGGGATTGCAAGTAGAACCATTGTTCCCACTGGTGGTCTTAGGTATTTTGGCCGTCCCATGTCTTATGCAGACTCAATGATGAGCATGAATGTTGTGTTCTGCACAAGGTACTATCCTATCCCTATACTTTCCAAGTGTATTGTCGTATGTGATGTGGATGATCCTCCAGATGACATTGGAAAAATGAGTTTTAGTATTTCCTCTATTTGATCCTGGAGATCTTCTTATTCCATGGGACTTGGGATTTACATAATGGCTATAGTTGGCAATTCCTTGGGTTTTTCTTCCTTGATTAAGGGTGCCTTTAGCTTCTAATTATCTTTATGTTTAGATGTTGATGGTCTCTTAGAATCATTAGTTGTTTTGGGTGCAAGAGGAGGTGCTGATGTGGATGGGTATTTTTGTACCCCTTTGTCTCTGTCATCTAGTTGGGTAGTTGGAGATGAAGGTACTACATATATGTGGGTGGAAGGAATCACAAAATCTCCCGAAAGATCCACTTGATGGACATATTTGATGGCTCTTCATCAGCCAAAACTACATAAAATTTGTCATTGTGCACATAATTGACACATTGGTGTAAAACCGAAGGCACACACTTCATATCTCTTATCTAGGGATGCCCTAGGAGGATGTTGTATTGCATAGCCCCTTACAAGACATGACATATCACAAGGATTGTCTTATGTCCCACCTTAATGGGTAGGACTATCATTACCATAGTAGAGCATAAAGCATCATTGAAAGCTCTTAACGTGTAGGCTCCTGGAATGATATTGGACTTGGGGATCTTAAGCTGCCATATTACTATTATTATGATGATGTTGATTGATGAACCTATATCGATCAAGACCAGATTAAAAGGTAAATTATTGACTAAAGTAACAATGTGCAGTGAAGAGTCTGGTAAGGCAGTAGGTACTGTCTTAGTATCATGATAATAAAACTGAATTACCAGTTCTTGGTATTGTTGTACTTGTCCCAAAAAATGAGTGAATACATTCGAATCTTGTGGTTGGAGCTCAATTGATCTAAAAATATTCATCAACACCTCTCTGTGCTATGGGTACTGTTGTATGAGCTCATATATAGATAGCTTATCTGGAGTCGTTTGTAGGTTTTGTTCTAGTCTATTGTGAACAGTTACCACAGGTCGAGTTGGGAGACCTGGAAGGTTGTTTTACCCATACCTATATCTAGGTGCATCTGGGACATTAATGGGAGTCATAGGAGGTTGTGGTTGACCATATGATCTACTCATGGTGGCTATATTGACAATTTCAACCATCCCGATGCATCCATGGGTAGGTGTATCAATTCAGACATGATTGAATTGGGTACCTTACCCTCTAGGGTCCTCATGGTTTTGCAGTGGGTTTTTGTATATGCCCATATATCAGTTATCAAGAGCCAATGGGTTGTTAACTCTAAGTTCTCCCACTTCAATCATATTTTACACTTGGTTCTTGAAACCCATGCATACTTCAATGTCATGCCCCGGTATTCTGTGATAAGGGAAAAACTAATATTCCCTATCATCTTTATCTTCAAGATGAAAACATGCATTGATGAAATTGGTAACATGCTCTTGTGCATCCTCTTCACCCTTGAATTTTTATAACCTAGGCATATCAAAGCGCTTAGGCTATGCAGGGCTAGGAACTATTGGGAACAATGGTTGGTTGTGTATTTTACTCAATGTTGGTTAATTCCCAACTATATCTTGCTTATAAAAGGATTTCAAATTTTTAGTGAGTGTCTGGAATGCCTTTGAGGTGAGGAGTTCCTCTTCTGGTAGGCCCACTCACGATGGTAATGGACGTAACCCTCTATCCACTTGACTTGTTCTATTTTCTTCCCTTCTATGAGGGGATTCAAGATGTGTTTGATCTTGATCTATCATGTTTACCCTTTCCCCACTAGTTTTATTTTTTTCATGATTTGATTTGTGGTTTTGTTGTGGGCTTTCTTCTTGCCTTGTGCACCCTTCTCTTGGTGAGTCAGCACATTTATCTCTTGGGTGATCATCACCATTTTCTTGTAAATTGATTCAAGCTAGCTGCTCAGCTTGTTCTCTTAAACATTGCTCATGTTGGTGCAATAGCCTTTCTATTTGTTTTTCATTCTTGAGAGCTTCCACTAGCTCTCACTCTTTATGCAATGTATTTTCTAGCTGTCACATGCAGTTAGATTGCACTGTTAAAGAAGACTCATGTTTTTCTGACTCTATTCTTGTGGTTATGATTCATAGATTCCGTGAGTAGGTTTCTACTATTCCTTTGCTCTGGCTAGCTAATGTGACTTTTTTAGTGTGTTGATAAGTGCCTTTATGATCAGACTCTGTATACATTCTACGGAGTCATTTTGAATCTTCCCCAGGTTGGGTGGTGCGTTTAGAAGTAACACTTTGTGAAATTCTAGAAATTTTTAGTGGCTATGGTTTTGGGAGTTGGCCTTGAATGAAAAAAATCCAACTCATATAACTATCTTATTTTCCATGGCTGATCCCATGGGGTGCCATTTACTCCAATGAGGTCATAATATATCGAAACCCTTCCTCTTGTGTGGAGAGTATCTTTTGGTTGGTGCCTATGGATGGATGTAACTCTAGTTTCATGCCCCTTAGTGGGCATATCTATTATAAGTGTCTAATGTGAATTTTGAGATGTTGTGACTCTTGTGTGTCTTTTTGGTGATGAAGGCTTTGTGGCCCCAAATTTTCTCCATGAGGATGGAGGTGGGGAAACCTTGTCATCCCTATGTGAAGAGTTGGGTCTAGAACCCCTTTTATGTCCATGTGGGGAGGAAGCTCTTGAAGCCTCCTCATGTCTTTGAGAAGTTTCTATGTGTTGAGAGGAGGGCCTTGAGGCCTCCTCGTGTCTTCTTGATGATGATGGCCATAAAGCCTCTTTGTATTTTTATGAATTAGTTCCATGATGTGACTCCCTAGGTAGGGTTTCTTGAGGAGAACCCCCAAGGGTTGAGTTATCACCCCTTAAGCTCACAGAGCTATGTTCCACGGTCTTATGAGTAGGTGGTTCAATATTACTATGAATTCATCTATGGGTATGTGTTTCTTTAGATTCTACCTCGGTGTTGCAATTAGAGATAGCCAAAAAATATCAAGCAAGTGTTTATCTTGATTACCAATTTAAGTGTGCCCTAAACTATTTGCTATGTTTTGATGTGTTGTTGTTCTTGTCTTCTTGTTATTGTTTTAGATTTAGAATGAGGAGACTCATCCATAGTGGGAATCAAGAACACCCATGCCAAACATAATTTTTCTCAAAAGAAACTAGGGTACACAGCTGAAGTCTCAGTGGGGTGTTCGCCTAGCTCTTCGACTCTAAACCAATGATTGTTCCAACAGTGGGAGATAGTTTGAACATGAGTAACTTAGTCCCACTATAAATAAGTTCCTTATTCCTTTCTAGAAATATCTAGGGGGCAAGCAGATGGAAGGATATGAATGCCAATGTCATTTAACTATATTGAGGGTTGGTGATGAAATCCAACTTCCCAATTTTTAAATATGTGTGCATGTGTGGGGTTCATTTTAAGTTTGCATAAAGTAAAATGTATCATACAGTAGCAATGACTCTTTCCTATATGCTTGATATAAACGACGTTTCATTTTTTAGGAAGATGCATAAATAACATGAGTTTCATGGATGCACTCTATTTTTTACAAATATGGCCTCTAGCAGGGCCTCAAAGCAAGCAAACCAACACACGATTTCTAGCACACTGGATTTTAGGGCAGACTTTACAAGCATAAGCCACTGTTCCTAGCAATACCTAGTGGAAATCTAAAAAAAAAACTTAAGATGTGCAAGATGCAAGTTCTTTCCTTTCCATTCCTTAGTTTCACTCCCAAGCACTCAATTTGTATTTGTATGCTTTATATAGGTCATATTACTATTGTTTGTGTAGCAACCACGAAAAAGTGGCACACCGTCCATTACTCTATTTGCAAATATTATTTACTTAATCATGCATTAAATTAAAGATACAACCAAAATACGAAGAGATGAATAGATAATGTTTTTTATTTATTTTCTCAAGTTCGGTTACATATATATCCCTCTACGGGATTCTCTTAATTTGATATATATTTTACAAAATAGGGTAGTAGATGTATGATATCCCCTCGCAAGGGGAGATACGCTCTCGTAGGCTTCCCGATGATGCAAACGAAACTATATGAGGAATTACAGATGCCTCCTTATCCAGGTCTGGTTCCTAGAGGGATCCTCTTACTTTCGTATATTGATAAATGATCCAATGAACCTGTAGTCATGCAAGCATGAAAACAACAGAAAATACTCAACTGCCTGAGATTGCCTCCCCATATGAGGTTGTTAGCAATAACCCTAATGATAAACAAAAATATGCTCAATGACAATAGAAACTAATGCTATGAATGCAAATGAATGAGGGAAATCAAATCTATGCTAATGGCATGAAAATATGTAACAAGCTAAATAAAGGAAACTAATGCTAAGAACCCTAGACTAGGATTGTGGGCCACTATCTGAGATGATAATCCCTCAGTCGGCTAGCACTATGTTGCTCTAAAAAAGGTGTTCCAATTTGCTCTCCGATCTGACAAGGCTTCACTACAAGAAAAGATCTTCAAGTATCAAAAATTTCTCCTCGGTCTCTCCCTCCAAAAATGATAAAAATAAGGTCCTTTGGTTCCCTTAGGTTTGCACCTTATATTGTGTTGAGATCTTACGTTTAGGTCTAGAACCCTAGGAGTGAATCCTGCATACACACTATTTGTTATCATGAGAATTTAAGTCTTTATCTACCCTTGAGGGCTAGTTAACTAATGTCTAAATCCAGAATTGAGTCTCTCATGTAGACTGGTTGTGAGGAGGAATGCAAAGTTATCCCCGCTTGGCATTATTGCATGTAGACTGCCACTTTCACCCGAGATTTGGCTAGTTTGATGGAAAATTGCATTTTAGTGTCTAGCCACTATCATCTGTAGCGGCTAGGGATTGGACACTCTGATCTTTAGTGACCAAGATTTAGCTACTCTGGTTCATAGCGGCTAGAATTGGATGGGCTAAGACTACTCCAGATGAGTGGTGAAAATCACTTTTGGCACTTGGAAGGTTCCAAGGTTTAGTCACATGATCTATGAATGTGCCCATGTGAGTAGTTCTCCTAAACAAGACGTGTTTTAGGTGTGTACAGATGCCCCTTTTTGGGATGCACTATGTGGGAAAAATATAGCGTTGAGAAAAAACATAGATTGCTGTGTGTAGGGTGTATGATGATCATTGATCTGATCAACACTGGATGGCCCAATCACCCAAGACGATGCATACCCTTGAATCATTTCTTCGACATACTGGAAGGCTTAATTTAGCACATCGCTTGCACATATTCACTTGCACTCATTACTCAATTACAATTGGGTAGATTATGTCACTACAATGAGATTCGATTGGAGGAGAGATACAAACTGAAAATGTCAAATTTTATTTATGAATCTACCAAATAGGAGAAATTTTGTAATAGTTGTCTGCAATGATTCGTAGGACAAACACAATTTTGATATGGTTGGGTGATCTTTGGTTGTATTTGACCATGATTATTTGAAGAGCTAACTACCCCTAACATAATGAATTTACGAGGGAAGGGCAATGAATGAAGTGACAAGTTGCTTGACCAATATGACTAATTTGGTTCCTTCCTAATGCTTGTTCTTTTAATGGGTAAACACCCTCTAAGTGTGATTCCAACTATTTATGATGATCATTCATCCCTATCCCAGGGAGTGGTATGACCATAAATAGCTTTCTTAGGGAGTTAGAATGGATGATTCTACTTAGGCTTTTTGTTGAATCACTTGGCTTAGTGTTCTTATGTCATAATGGAATTAGGATGATTCCATTGCATCCATGGAGCAGTCCAACCATATTGATCTTCTTCGAGATTAAGGTGGCATATCATAATTCCAAAATGAATGATTTGCCCCAAGTAGCCCTATGGTAGCCCACTCATCTCACCAAATTTCATGGAATGCATATCACTACAACTGCCGAGTTGATAGAGTAACTAGATACAAGGCTTACTTGAGATTTTATTTTTATGTGATTTTTTTGTTATTTTGATCATTATGATGATTATCAACCATCAAAATATGATTATTTGATTTTTTTGTTATCCCTCATGGAGGGAATTTCTTTGCTTTTTCCTGTATGATTGGCCGCTGTCAGATCCAATGACCCCTAAATACCTATTTTTGGCTGCTCTCAACCTCAACGGCTAAGCATTTTGGGCCGCTAACGATAGCAATGGCCAAGGCGTAACTTGGAAAATATAAAATCAACCTAGGGTTTTGACTTTTCATTCTTCCAGATGGCGATTCACTTTTTAAAGCTTTGGAGAGAAAGTGACAATTTGCAACTTGTATTTCTTGTCGAAGATTATGGCTGCGCAAGGTGGGGCATCCGCGAGTGGAGGAGCCAAAGCTTCTTGGGTATGCTTCAAAACCTTAACCTTGCTTGTTTTTTAGTAAAAATGAACCTCACTAAGTAACAGGTAAATTAACCTCACTAAAATTGCTAGCAATGAACCGAACTCATAGATAGGCCTAGTTTAGGTTTTAATTTGGTGGGCTTATCCCCATTTTATGCTTTTTCAATTTTTTTTGGTATATTTGGCATAGGGCATACACATTTGCCATGCCACTCATCAACTGCTACCACTCAAAGTGGGCATTTCGGCCTGTGGCTTGGTTGTCGTCGATAGTAGCGGCCGGTTCAAATCTTAATGGTAAAAAATTTGACCATTGGAACCTGGCCACTGCCAACCTCAACGACCGATTCCTAGTCGCTGTAGACGAAAGCAGCCATAAAACCTAAGGATATTTTTTGAATTTTTTGATGTGATTAATTGATTTTTATGAACTTTTGAGTTGAGTGGATTTTTTGAAATTTGCTACATGATTAGGTGCATTATTGCTCTTTCTCTTAGACTTAGGATAGTCTATTATTATTTGCATCATTTTTCATGTTTTATTGCATTTTATGCCTTAATGCACTGTAGTTATACCTTGATTCTTGTCCTTAGATTCTTACTGCTCGGGATCGAGATACAAAGATTTTGCTTGACCTCCTACCTCGTATGGATGATATGGACTGGGCCTAGTTTAATACCTATGGATTACAGTATGCAACCAGGCTTTCCCAGATTATGTTGGATCAGGCCTACCTCACGACCTTGACTCATCGATGGGATCCTTGGACTAATACCTTCCACATTACTATAGGTGAGATGACTATTACATCGAAGGATGTATATAGGATTTTTTGGATTCCTTTTTACGGAGTGGCCATCCTCTCTTCGGCCACTAATGACCATGAGGTAGTATTTACTAGGGTGTTTGTGAGGTATGCCATGGCTGCCTTCCAAGAAAACAAATCTAGTGGTGTATCTATTCTGCAATGGTACATGGTGAGGGTCTTCTCTACGAGGTATGCAATTTTGCTGATGGTCATCAGAAATGTTCTTATCCTAGACTGCTCAGGCTTGTGGTTCCCATGGAACCTCCTCGTGATGGTTCAAGATTTGGTGGATAGTGAGGAGCCTATCATCTATGCATTGGGGAGGTCTTTGCTAGCTCAATGTTATGATGAGTTGTATCAATGTTATGATGAGTTGTATCACATCCATCGGTGGGATCATGTCAGAATCACATGCAAATTGCTCCTACAGATATGGGGATGGAAGCATATTCGTGAACATCATCCCAAAGGGTTGAGATTACAACTATAGATGTTTGAATGTAGTGTTATGCTGCCAGATGGGCTCAAGAGCATGAGGAGTGCAAGAACCATCCTTATGTGAAGGAGCTACTCCATTATAATGCTAATTTCATTGGGATGCAGACTCGAGATATCAGATGGTGCCCATATCATCTTGGCTCGACATAGGATGATCTAGCCAGATTTATAGCTAGGATGCAACATGAGTGATGGATCATTGGCCGCAAGGTCAGCATCAAAGAGTATTTATTCTACTCTCATGTCCTTCTTCAGTACAGATTATAGTGGGATGTGCCATTTATCCCAATATTGTATAGGCACATTACAATAGAGAGAGACCTTCCCTCGCCATAAACTACAAAGCTTACTAATGATGAGGATGCACCAATAGTTAATGCAAGTGTCATTGGGAGAGTAATAGAGGCTTACATGAAGTGGTGGGAGGATCGAATGTGGCATGGTGATGGCAGTCTGGGACATGAGGACAATGGTGGTGATGGAGGTGCATATTTAGTAGGGTGTAGAGTCTAAGTTAGGACTAAGATATGGGGCCAACCAGTAGAGTAGGTGGTAGTGGAGGAGCAAGAGGCTCCTAAGGAGGAGGAGGAGTTGGATCTTAAGGAGAGATATTATCCTATTAGGGTACAACTACATGAGGTAGAGGCCTAGCTCCAATCGGCTGAGATATAGGTACACCAGTGTGATGCCACTATAGTACAGTGAAATGCCACTATAGCACAATGAGATGCCACTATAGCCTATATCACGACACAAATATAGGCATTGTAGGCTATTATTAAGGGATGTGCTACTAGGATGCATATTATTGTTGATCCTCCTACACCACAAGTTCCTACAAAGGTAGATCCAGGGGTAGAGACTAGGCAGATGCAGGGTTTGCTAGATGAGTGAGGCAAAGATTTCTAATGATGTAGCCTACATTACCACTCTCTCGATGCAGATTAAGAGGCTAGGAGCCACTCCTAGGGAGAGGGTAGGTGTAGGTGGATCACAGGTTAGCAAGTGCTCCACATAAGGGCAGTCTTCCATCCAACCTAGGTAGAGGACCTGAACTCATACAAAGAGAGCGGTAGGATCTAGATCACATCACACTCCCAGGGATCTCGCAATAGGGGGTAGTTCTATAGGGGACACAGGCCCAATTTGATTCATGATGCACTTTGACTTTTATTTTTGAGGTCAGTTGACCTATATTACTGTAGCCCATAGGTATTTTTGTACATCCATGAATTTGAGACACACATTTATATGAGATCTTTGCATTATGATTCATACTGTTTATACTTTATTGCTTATGTTTATATTTTATTTGTGATGTGATGATGATGTTATGATGTAATGATGTATGTGTTAGATGATAGGTGATATTTATGATAATGTAAATGTTTGTTTTTAGATGGGTGCTTATGTAGATGTTTTTGATTACTATGACATGATGTGATGTATCATGAGTTGACTTAGTGATGGATTTATGATTGTGTGCATAGATGGATTATGATGTATGGATATGTGGATGTTTATCAGGTTGCCTATATGACTTGCTTACTGCTTTATGATGTAACGCATGTGGATGCAATGATCTGATCTTAGGTGTAGATGTATGATTTATGATCTATGTATTTATGGATGCAACGTTACTTGTTAAATGCATGTCTAATTTTTGCTTTTAGTTGTATGCATTCGAGTTATGTTATGATGTGGAAAATGCAATGTGTGAAAAGCATTATCTACATGGTTTTTGATCTAATGTAAATGAACCTATATTCTTTAATCACTTAAAACATAAGGAATGAATATGATATAATTTTAATGATCTAATGGGCGACACCATAGAAAGTATATTAGTTATTAACGTAAACAATCATCCTTATCACAAGAACTAATTGTTTAAGCATCCACATGTGATATGTAATGGCATGGAATGTGTGTAGTTTCTTGATAAGCTTCTATAATTTAAAAGATACAAAATAGTTAGTGGCCATCTAAATATCATTTCTGACATCCATACGGTATCTAGCCTACTTTGTTAATACCCTTTAATTCACAAAACCTCATAAAGAAAATTGATCATGCGATTGATGATATGATTTGTTGCTATGTAGGAAGTTTTGAGGCTTTTCCTGAGACTCAAACACTATAGCTAACCTATCAATAACTGCATACTAACAATAAAAGACTTTTAAAAATCAAGGCTTTCATCATGAACCTAGATATTAATTATCTCTATGTGTGCAAATAAATATATTAAGATAGAACTCAAGATTTTTTTTTGATGTCAGGTGGGATTATTTCAGCCCATTGTTAATATTGGGGATCCTCAAGTGTTCATCTGATCCTATGTTGGACTTAGTTTGATTATACCATTAGGCAGCATTGGGTTACCTAAAGCTATCTCATCCACATGCAAACATTGGTCTACACAAATGCAAGATGCTATTATGATAGACATATCATCATGCATAAGGGTATTGCCATTGCCAGGAATGGTTGTACATAAAACCTATAATGGGGATCACCTTTGAGTTTTGTATAATGCTAAGAATTCCAAGGATTCAAACTCCATTCCCTTATTTTATTTATTTCATTTGGTATACTTGCTCGTGCTTAGTAATGAAAATCACTATTTATTTTTGATTGATTTTTTTTTCTCTTGAGAAAGGGATTTATGTAGAGATGATGATTGCTTGTTTTTTGTGATTTTGAATTTTTCTTGAGTTTGGTGATGGGATGTCGTTAAGCACACCATTAATTCTCAATGAATTTATCAATCCAAGGCAGTGTACAAGGCTATCTATGGAAGAAGGGGTAAACAGTATATAATTTAGGTCTATTTGGAGTAGCAGGTATTATTGGTGGAGCTGGTTGGTGGGGGGGGGTTTTTGTGTCACTTCTACCCCTAAGTTGCATAAAACAAACTTAAATATAATTGCAGAAATGAAAAATAATGCTAAGTTGCAAAAATAAATCCTAATTACAGTTGCTGAATTGAAAGCCTAATTACTTTTGCAATAAGGAAACCTAATTACTTTTGCAATAATGAAATATTGTACTGAAATAAAACTAATTTCACTATCAAGGCTCTGTGACAGAAGGTCATCAATCTTTTGTGTAGGGTTTGACAACAAAAATATTAAAGCAAGAAATTGCAGAATTTAAAGTGTGCTGAAAATGAAATGATAGAAATTGAAAAGTTGCTGAGAATGGAATTGTAATTCAAGTCTAATGCTAAAAATATAATAGAAATAACATGGAAAAATATTAAACATGAAATGTTTTCAGTAAATGCAAGAAAGGAAAGTGACAAGTTCACACTGTATTCTGCTGCAGCAAAAATGAACAAAGTAAAACCTGTCAGTTAGTTCCTCTTGCTAGGTCTGGAAGTGGCCAGCCTCCTTTTCCAAAAGAAGGGGCAAAATATTTTCTCTCTTTAAAATTTAAAAAAACTCAAACATGATAGAAATTATAGAAAAATACTCTTTTTTATTGCTTCTAAAATTTCATTACAAAACTATTGTACATGGCTGTACAGGACAACATACTATATCTACACTAATCTATATTATTTCTAATCTATTTAACAGCTAATTTTCCTAATAGTATGATCTCTAATTTCTCAACCAGAATGGGATCCTCCTTTTATAGATGCAAAATATCCATTTACAACAATAAAAAGATACTATTCTTATTCTGTAGGGGAACTCCTATAGTGCTGCAACAGATTTTTGGTTCTATCTTGAAAATGGTTCAGATATATATTTCCTCATGCATGGTGACTCATGGTCGGAAAGGATGACAAAGAGAATCTAGAGATATTTCTCCTTAACTTTCTCAACTTTTATTTCCCACTTTTCTCGTCAAAAATATTCAAAAAGGTGAAAATCACTTTTATGCCTCAATCCGTAGTTATTTTGCTCAATCCAAAGAGACCGTGTTTTGTGCACCCAAAAGCATTTATTCAATTGGAATTTATTTAGATTGAGTTGTTGTGTGGTTTTCAAAGGATTGCGGCTATTCTTATTAGGTGAGTGATCTCTTAGGACTGAGTATGATGTCCTCCAACTATCTCCATGTGGAAATGTCACATGTGAATGACATGCCTTGCTGAAGGCAAGGCATGAAATACTAAAACCAATTTCTACTGTGTAGAACAGTCTTCCTCCATTATTTGCACAAACAAAATATGTGAAAAATCAAAGTAAAAACCATTAAAATATTACTATCAACCTAAGCATATTCCTCAATTCAACATGCCATGACAAGATGTCATAAAAACTACACAAAAACTGTCAAAAATTAGAATATATCATCCTTAACACTTCAAACATGTAAACAATTAATACATAGCATATTAAACCAACTTAATCAACATATAAGAAAGTTCATAAGATTTTTTTGGCAATATAGACAGTTAAAACATGCTAAAAATGAGGCTTATTTTGGCCTCATCATTCCCCCAACTTAAACTAATGCATGCCCTCATGCATTGCAGTGGGATATGGAATCACATATGTCCATAGTCATATTCCATGTCTCATAGAACAATTTGGTACCAGTGTAATAGACTCTATATTCTTACACATTTTTGAGCCATTGTTCAAACTATTCATCTGGCTGGGAGTCCTCTTCAGTATAGGTGGGAACAAGAGTAATGATGATTGGAGGTCTGAAATGCTATAAGATCATGATAAGCTATACCACTCCTTCTGCCCTCCTTCTAGACCATTCCAATGGGATAAATAGGCTCTCTCTTCTATAAAATTATAGATAGTTTTGCCCACCTATTCCTGCAAAATGTCAAAGCTAAAACAAAGTTGATAGCATAATATTCTTGAAATTTCATTATGCAGTCCCTTAGATTGTTCAAATACACCCTTTTGGTATCTTCCCTCTTCAAAAAATCCATATGTTGATTAACACTGATAGGATGATTAGGCTGTATTGCTCTCACTAACAGTTCAACTCTCAGTTCAATTTCCTTATTGTGTGCATTTTCCTGATTCCAATAAATCTGATTTTAAAAATTAGACATGAAGGCTATCAGCTGCACATCTCCTATGTAAATTTGAAGAAGAAACTTGACTTCTTTCGGGATAAAGAAACTATGTAAAAATAACTCATACAATAGATTATTCTACTCTAAGGGACTGTTAAAATAGTCTTCTAAAAACTCTTCAACATTTTCCAGCTTATATGGGAGGTTTGAACTAATTCTCATAACTTGCCACCTAAGGTATCTTTCTTTCAAAATGAGGCTGTAAAATCTAGCAGGTTGCCTAAACTGGACTAAAAACTTAGCAATGCAACATAAATCAGATACCTTCTCTTTCAGTTTACTGATCTCTTTATCCATTTTATCCATTTGTTTTTCTACCTGTTTCACTTCATCAAGCCGAGTGGCAAGTGTTTCACATTTCATCATCCAGTTGGCTATGTCTATGTTATAATTCTCCAAGGACACAGTGTTAGAAGGTATGAACATAGGCTAGACTCTTGGTAATAAGTTTACTTGCACCCCCTTATCTTCTACTTTAGCCTTGTCATCTTCTATTATTATTAAATCTATTTGAACCTCTTTGTCCTCTACTTCTACTATAACATATGCAGGTACAAAAATGTCAACTGAATGAGAACTTACTTGTTCATTGATTGTTGGTTGTTGTGCTAGATTTTCTTGTGATAATGGTTGTGATTCTTCAACATTTTGTTTTGGGATTTTAGGAATGTCCTAGGTTTCAACAGGAAGTGGCATTATTTCAGACTAGAGAGGTGCTGCTTTAGCATGAGCTCCTATGGCTTCATCCTCCCTAGATAGTCCCATCAACAACTGAATCAGGTCATCTTCTGATGAGGTTGGCTATTTTTCAACCTGTGCTAACCTGATTTTCAATTCTTCTGCTTCCTATTGCAATTCCTTAATTTTATTTTCCTATTTCTCAATGACATTCTCTCTTTGTTTAACCCATTTCATTTGAGCTTTGATGACACTTGCTGTTTTCAATTTTTCTGCAATGTCTATCTCTTCCTCTTCTGCTGACTCAGAGTCAGTTTCAGCTGGTTGCTCAATAATTATTTCCTTTTCCATTTTAGATTATGATGCAGGGAAGTTAGTTTCAGTCTGTTGCCCAATGATTTCCTCTTCTACTTTAGTCCTCTATTCTTATTCAAAAGTATCCATGAGATCCTCTAAAATTTCATCTACACTGTTAGTGGCTTGTTGTATTTCCACAACATCAGGGCTATCCTAATCAATATCTTCCTCTACTACTTGTTCTTCCTTTTATTTTTTTTGGAGTCTTGCAGACCTCATATTCCCTGATGTATATCTCTTTTTCTTGCCCTATTTTCTAGTGGTAACAAGGGCTGTAGGGATTTTCTCATGTTTCGAGGAAGGTATTTTTGTTTCTTCCATTATTTCTTGCCCTGCTTCACTGAGAGTGTCTTTCTCTTATTTAGGAAAATAAACAACATTTTTAGAAAAATGTACTCTTTTCTACTTCTTTTTATTGCTACTAGGTCCAGTCCCTTCATTTTTTTGTTTCCTAGTTTGTGAGGTAGAGGGTTCTATTGAAGAAATCTTTGTTGTTTTGCCTTGGTGTTCTTCCTCTGTAGTAGCAGCATTATTTTTCTCAATATCATTCTGTTCTGTAGCAAAATTTACAACAACATTTTCAACAGACGAACCTACAACAATTTTTTCTACAAGTTCTTCTATAACAACATTTTCTTCTACAGCAGCATTCTCCTCTTCTTCATATTCTTCTTCATAAACAACATTAGTAATGGTAGAATAAAATCTATTGAAGCTCCTAAGGTTTCCCCTAAAATGGTGTTGGCAAATAATTTTGATGAGTCCATGATAATGAGGGCTTACTTTTCCTTCCTGATACCTCTTTGCCATACTCTGCAATTCTCTATGCAGGTATGCTGTAAGATTAACCCTGAATTTAGGTTGTTGCCTTCCATGTTTGAGATGGTTTAAAATTTTGAAATGATGCCCTAATAAAGTTACATACTGGCCTTCATAGGTTAAAAACCTAATAATCCAGGTAGCTACTTCATCCTAGGGTTCTTGTAAACTAGCCCTTTTAACTCCTTTATACATATTTTGACTCATTATATACTCAGGTCTCCTATCATCTTCTTCCAGAAATTGGTTAACTAAATTTGATAGTGTATTCTTGCCAACTTTAGAAACTAAGAGAACTTGCAATGGAAGCTCAGTAATTTGACTTAAAATCTCAGGGGTTATTGAAATTGTCATACCATTTATTTGCAGTCAGTTATTTCTGAATGTTTGAGCAAACATAGCAGCCAGCTCCTCAGATCTCCCATTAAATTTATCCAAAAATGGCATGAATCCTCCTTAAAAAATCTGCACTATTCCTGGGTTTTCTCTGAGGAGAGTGGAATCTACTGATCCCATATTTTACTTGTGCTAAAGACGAATTTCCAAACTACTATTCTGACGACGATTTCTTTGCTGATAAAAACAAGGGTTTTTTTTTTTTCTGTTGCAATGCTTTAGAAAGAGCTTCAGGTTCATGAACTTTGCTTCATAATCATTCGTGTTATCATGCATATCTTTGAAAAGAATGGGGGCACACTTCTCTACTTCACCTTAGACAGCTGTCACATGCTGATTTATCAGCTGTATTTTGCCATTGAATCTTCTAAATTTTGTCTTTACTACACCCGTTGTCTCAGAAATTTCACATGCATGCTTGTTAACTTCGGCGACATGTTATTGGCCCTTTTCATAACTGCTATACTTTTAATGAATGCCAAGAAAAATGTTGCAAATTACGTTGAGGACATATGGCAGACATCGCACAAGGTCAAAAATCCTGCTGACTATCTTTTTCTCCCTCCACATGGCAGCGTTGTGTTAAAACTATTTTTTTTTCTTATTTAAAAAATGCTCAATCCAAAGACTTTTACCAATCTGAAGTCAAAACTTTATACCATTATCCAAATATAACAATAATTCAAAATATACTTTATTCGAAGATAAGAATTTTCAAAAATATTCTGTCATCAAGCTGAAGATAATGCAACAGTCATTCTAAAGCTAACATGACAGTCATTCTAAAGAAAATATGTCAATCATTCTGAAGATGTATGACAGTCATTCTGAAGATACAACAAGCATTGACATATTCATTCTGAAGACTTAGGCAAAAATTAATGTTCTTCTCTTCTCAAGCATTTTTCAAATATACCAACTCTTATGAATACCTTCTATGTTAATGGTTAATTGTCATATACTACATACCAAAGATAATCCTATTGACTCAATAAAATTTTCATTTCTTAATGAAATATTGTTAAGAATCAGTTTGCACAATTCTCTTATTCTCCATATTTATTTTATTCTTTCAAATATATTTTTTTTTTATTATCCCAATCTGATCTGTCCAGTCAGTTTAAATCAAAAAAATCCCGTCTAGATTCTAGCCTTGAGCAGCTTTAATTATTACAATAAAAAAAAAAAATAGAGAGCCCATTCATGTATATATTGACAAAATGAAGAAAAAAAGCGGGAGAGGAAATGAAGAGATGATATCAGATGGTCAAATTGGGATAGCCCTTGTTGCTGCTTTTATAACAATTCTTTTAGCTTTCAGGTTAGGTAAAGCGCTGTATTAATGATTCGCTCGATTCTTCTTATCTACGAAAGATAATGGCCTGGCCAAATATTGGCCGGGCTAGGGAAAGCGAAGAATCATTTTGAATGGAATGAAGAATAGGATTAGATCCTCACAAATGTTGGTGCTTATCCAGACAAAGGCTATATTCATTCTATATTTCCCATCTCGGAGAGATGGCTGAGTGGACTAAAGCGGCGGATTGCTAATCCGTTGTACAGACTATCTGTACCGAGGGTTCGAATCCCTCTCTCTCCGTTCAGTCACTTGAGATGACTTCTCAAAACTGATAGACTCTGGGTCTTTTTACAGAAAAGACCCATTTTCTGACCTATATACCCTTTTTTCACTATCCTTTACGTCCAGGATTCCGTCCTGGATCGTTCGATAGAAATCCGAAGATAAAGAGAGAAACAAAAAATATCACTACTGTGTAAACGAACAGCTTAAGAGTAAGCATTACGTAATCTCCGGGATCCTTGTTAGAATTACAGCGGAATAGATCATCAATCTTTGTATCATATCTTGGTATTTCAATACCAAGCAATAGTATTCATTTTTTTTTTTGAATAAAAAAACAATTTTGATCTCCACATACATTATGTGCGGAAATTCATTTGAAAGAAAATGGAAAATAGGTCTTTTCGTGTTCGAAATTTTATTTTTCTATTTTCCTCCCCGCTTGGGATTGAATGGAGAAATAGGGACTCAAACCCCCCATCCTAGTTCAACTAATAGGTTTCCAAATAAGTTTAGGACCATCGCAATCAACAATTTGGCCTTTTCTACAAAAAGTAGAAACAAGTATACCAAGTGTTTGAAAGAGAAGATATTGTCAAGAAAATGGAATACATAGAAAATTCCCACCCCCTATACTCGTTCTTTCTATAAATCTAACGAATATTTATATAACTTCTATTGATGGGAATATGTCATTCGTATCAATACCTAATAGCCCGAAGTCAACCTGTGATGGAGTCGGAATTGACTAAGATGAATTAAAAAGGAACCTGGGGGCATTTTTATCTGGTATTGTCGGAGGAACCCAGAACGGAATTTATGCCCCACAAAATAAGCAGAACAAGGGAAAAGAGTCATACAAAACAAAATTGGGTTAATTACAGGGACTATTCTATATATATCTATATAGATATATATAGATATATATAGAATAAAAATAGAATAAAACTCTTGCACCATTACATAATTGGTTCTGGATCAAGTGAATTTTTTTTTTTTACAAAAAGGGAATCAAGACAATTTTTTTTAATTATCGAAAACTTACAGCAGCTTGCCAAGCAAAGGCTAAGAGAAAAAAGAACACAGGGATAACTGGCATTACATCAACAATTGGATCGAAAATTGCATAAGCTTCGGGTAATTTAGCAAAAAAGGGAGTATTCAAATGAAAGGCGGCACCGTCTAGACAAATATTGAGCATAACTGGCATTTTGATTCTCCAATGAATAAAAATGATGTAAAGCCCCATCCAAAAGTCTTTTGCCAATCAATCGAAGCTTTTGGCAAGATTAGACTTTTAGTCTTTGGGTTAGAAAGGATCATTCCTTCATACAATATTTTACCCGATCTGCTAGAGAATGACCAATGAATGGTTATTCTTGTTTCTTTTTCCGTTCCCCCTATCCTATAGTGTATGTCCGATTCTCTCAAGAATATATATCAAATGATCTCTCCAGTTTTTCTAGACCGAATGGGCAAGATCAAAAGAACAAATCTGGAATCTCTATAGATTGACATAATGATCAAAAGGGGTTATTATGATGAATGAGTATCAAATGGAATGGGGCGTGGCCAAGCGGTAAGGCAGCAGGTTTTGGTCCTGTTATTTCGAGGGTTCGAATCCTTCCGTCCCAGACTATTTGGATTGGAACAAATAGTACCTCTTTGTTGAAAAATAAATGAGAAATCAACATTTCGTTTGATTTTTACTTTGGATTTCTCGTGTGTAGTTTCTCGATAAGCTTCTATAATTTAAAAGATACAAAATAGTTAGTGGCCATATAAATATCATTTCTGACATCCATACGGTATCTAGCCTACTTTGTTAATACCATTTAATTCACAAAACCTCATAAAGAAAACTGATCATGCGATTAATGATATGATTTGTTGCTATGTAGGAAGTTTTGAGGCTTTTCCTGAGACAAACACTCTAGCTACCCTATCAACAACTGCGTACTGACCATAAAAGACTTTTAAAAATCAAGGCTTTCATCATGAACCTAGATATTCATTATCTCTATGTGTGCAAATAAATATATTAAGATAGAACTCAAGCTTTTTCTCTGATGTCAGGTGGGATTCTTTTAGCCCATTGTTAAGATTGGGGATTCTCAAGTGTTCATCTGATCCTATGTTGGACTTAGTTGGATTATACCATTAGGCAGTATTGGGTTACCTAAATCTAGATCATCCACATGCAAACATTGGTCTACACAAATGCAAGATGCTATTATGATAGACATATCATCATGCGTAAAGGTATCACCATTGCCAAGCATGGCTGTACACAAAACCTATAATGGGGATCACCTTCCAGTTTTGTATAATGCTAAGAATTCCAGGGATTCAAGCTCCATTCCCTTATTTTCTTCATTTCATTTGGTATACTTGCTCGTGCTTAGTGATGAAAATCACTATTTATTTTTGATTGATTTTTTTTCTCTTGAGCAAGGGATTTATGTAGAGATGATGATTGCTTGTTTGTTTTGATTTTGAATTTTTCTTGAGTCTGGTGATGGGCTGTCCTTAAGCACACCATTAATTCTCAATGAATTTGTCAATCCAAGGCAGTGTACAAGGCTATCTATGAAATAAGGGGTAAACAGTCTATAATTCAGGTCTATTTGGAGTAGCAGGTCTTATTGGTGGAGTTGGTTGATGGGGGGGCGTTTTGTGTCACTTATACCCCTAAGTTGCATAAAATAAACTTAAATCTAATTGCAGAAATAAAAACTAATGCTAAGTTGTAGAAATAAATCCTAATTACAGTTGCTAAATTGAAAGCCTAATTAATTTTGCAATAAGGAAACCTAATTACTTTTGTAATAATGAAATATTGCATTGAAATAAAACTGATTTCATTGTCAAGGTTCTGTGATAGAAGGTCATCAATCTTCTGTGCAAGGTTTGACAACAAAAACAACAAAGCAGGAAATTACAAAATTTAAAGTGTGCTAGAAATGAAATGATAGAAATTGAAAGGTTGTTGAGAATGGAATTGTAATTCAAGTCTAATGCTAAAAATATAACAAAAATAACATGGAAAAATATTAAACATGAAATGTTGTCAGTAAATGCAAGAAAGGAAAGTGGCAAGTTCACACTGTATTCTGCTGCAGCAAAAATGAACAGAGTAAAACCTGTCAGTTAGTTCCTCCTCCTAGGTCTAGAAGTGGCCAACCTCATTTTCCAGAAGAAGGGGTAAACTCTCTTCTCTCTTTAAACTTTAAACAAACTCAGACATGATAGAAATTATAGAAAAATACTATTTTTTATTGCTTCTAAAATTTCATTACAAAACTGCTATACATGGCTATACATGACAACATACTATATCTGCACTAATATATATTCTTTCTAATCTATTTAATAACTAATTTTTCTAATAGTCTAATCTCTAATTGCTCAACCAGAATGGGATCCTCCTTTTATAGCTGCAAAATATCCATTTACAACAATAAAAAGATACTATTCCTATTCTATAGGGGAACTCCTATAATGCGACAACAAATTTATGGTTCTATCTTGAAAATGGTTCAGCTAGATATTTCCTCATGCATGGTGACTCATGGTCGGAAAGGACCCAAAAAGCATCTAGAGATATTTCTCCTTAACTTTATTAGCTTTTATTTCCCACTTTTCTCATAAAAAATAGTCAAAAAGGTGAAAATCGCTTTTTTGCCTCAATCCATAGTTATTTTGCTCAATC